>OX244039.2:51518521-52718521 GCA_945859785.2 Tridacna gigas
GCTGCCTGGCTGGTATATTAGATTATGATATGATTTTCTATGGCCTTTACACTGTCAGTTGATCATCTCAACATTTTCAAAGTAATGAGATGCAGCATGGAAGCAGGGCTGAACTAGAAAGGCAAATCAAATCATAGGGGTCGACGAAGGTCGGGTGTCCAGAATATTTGCCTTCTGTCGCCCCGTTTCCTAAAATTCTCGCCCATCGTCCGTATTTTTTTGCATATATCGATTAGGGAATGCTTCTTGGTTTGCCTAGGATAACATATCAACATCCAAAATAAGACTCTAAATTGACTTTAACACCGTTTTTCAACATTTTTTCGATCGATTTTGTTTGGCGCCATTTTTCTTTGTTCGATAGATGGGGGGGGGGGGGGTAATAGGTTATAGGCTAATAATTCAGGCTAGATTTCACCTTCGTCCATGGCTCAGTGGTCAGGACGGGTTTGCCTGAGATCAAGTTTGCTTCTGGTCCCAGCCATGACATGTTTTTATTTATTGTTATTATGACTAAGTATTAAAAAACTGGACAAGAAATGGAACAATGATGTTAAAATATATTTATTTTAATATCATGGTTCTCTTTCTTGTTCATTTTTATTGAACACTTAAAGCATGTAGAAAGCATATCATTCAACAACAAGACCAATAATACAAACAACAGCAGCAGCAGCAGTGAACAACAACCAACAAAGCATTATCATCATCATCACCATCATCATCACCACCCCCCTGAAAAAAAGAGAACAACACACTCAACATAAACAGAATTAATAACAAACAAAACTTAAATCCACAGGCAGTATTCATTGTCTAAAGTTGATTTTTTTTTTTTTTTTCACGGGCTCGCAAGTGCCATGTATAAGTGGGCAGTTGTCGAAAAGAATTTAAGATTCACACTCTGGATTTAAAGGTCTGGGGTATTCTAGAGGCAACAACATGTTGTCTCAATCATATACAACAAATGTCAGTTTTTAATATATTTATTGTTGTAAGTCGAATTGATGCTTTCAGAATCATGCAAACTGCCCACATATAAGCTGGCAGTCAGGGAAACCGATTTAAGGTTCTTGTCTCCGGTATAAGTGCTGTGGGTATTTTAGTGGCTCAACCGTATTATCACTGAAGCACAAGACGCATGGGACAGTTTGTTGGGCATAATTTTTGTCACAAGTCAATTTCATGTTTTCACGTTGCACGCAACTGCCACGTACAAGTGTTCAGTCATAGAAACTGGGTTAAGAATTCTTGTCTCCGAATAAATGTTCTGGGTATTGTAGGGCTCAACCATGTCGTCCCGAGCACATGAGACATATGCTAGTTTGCGACATTTTCTCGATCCGAGCCCTGCTTGCGGTTTTACCGACTTCTGAAGGACTGGGACTTTTGCTAATGTATCACTATGTTGATCTGTTCAACAGCATTATGAAGAGAAAAGGGCCATGAGTTAGTTCCCTTTGTTTGGTTTAAGCAACAGATGCCAGTTTGCTTTCTGAAAGAGCTGCGTGGCTGGTATATTAGATTATGATATGATTTTTCTATGGCCTTTACCACTGTCAGTTGATCATCTCAACATTTCAAAGTAATGAGATGCAGCATGGAAGCAGGGGCTGAACTAGAAAGGGCAAATCAAATCATAGGGGTCGACGAGGTCGGGGTGTCCAGAATATTTGCCTTCTGTCGCCCCGTTTCTAAAATTCTCGCCCATCGTCCGTTATTTTTTTGCATATATCGATTGGGAATGCTTCTTGGTTTGCTAGGATAACATATCAACATCCCAAATAAGACTCTAAATTGACTTTAACTCCGTTTTTCAACATTTTTTCGATCGATTTTTGTTTTGGGCGCCATTTTTCTTTGTTCGATAGATGGGGGGGGGGGGGGGGGTAATAGGTTATAGGCTAATAATTCAGGCTAGATTTCCACCTTCGTCCATGGCTCAGTGGGTCAGGACGGTTTGCCTGAAGATCATGTTTGCTTCTGGTCCCAGCCATGACATGTTTTTATTTATTGTTATTATGACTAAGTATTAAAAAACTGGACAAGAAATGGAACAATGATGTTAAAATATATTTATTTTAATATCATTGGTTCTCTTTCTTGTTCATTTTTTTGAACACTTAAAGCATGTAGAAAGCATATCATTCAACAACAAGACCAATAATACAAACAACATGCAGCAGCAGCAGGAACAACAACAACAAAGCATTATCATCATCATCACCATCATCATCACCACCCCCCTGAAAAAAAGAGAACAACACCACAACATAAACAGAATTAATAACAACAAAACTTAAATCCACAGGCAGTATTCATTGTCTAAAGTTGATTTTTTTTTTTTTTCACGGGGCTCGCAAGTGCCATGTATAAGTGGGCAGTTGTCGAAAAGAATTTAAGATCACGCTCTGTATTAAAGGTCTGGGTATTCTAGAGGCACAACATGTTGTCTCAATCATATACAACAAATGTCAGTTTTTAATATATTTATTGTTGTATAGTCGAATTGATGCTTTCAGAATCACGCAACTGCCACATATAAGCTGGCAGTCAGGGAAACCGATTTAAGGTTCTTGTCTCCGTATAAGTGCTGTGGGTATTTTTAGTGCTCAACCGTATTATCCTGAGCACAAGACGCATGGGACAGTTTGTGGCATAATTTTTGTCACAAGTCAATTTCATGTTTTCACGTGCACGCAACTGCCACGTACAAGTGTTCAGTCATAGAAACTGGGTTAAGATTCTTGTCTCCGAATAAATGTTCTGGGTATTTTAGGGCTCAACCATGTCGTCCCGAGCACATGAAGACATATGCTAGTTTGCGACATTTTCTCGATCCGAGCCCTGCTTCCGGTTTACCGACTTCTGAGAGGACTGGACTTTTGCTAATGTATCACTATGTTGATCTGTTCAACAGCATTATGAAGAGAAAAGGGCATGAGTTAGTTCCCCTTTGTTTGGTTTAAGCAACAGATGCCAGTTGCTTCTGAAAGAGCTGCCTGGCTGGTACTATTAGATTATGATATGATTTTCTATGGCCTTTTACACTGTCAGTTGATCATCTCAACATTTTCAAAGTAATGAGATGCAGCATGGAAGCAGGGCTGAACTAGGAAAGGCAAATCAAATCATAGGGGTCGACGAGGGTCGGGTGTCCCAGAATATTTGCCTTCTGTCGCCCCGTTTCCTAAAATTCTCGCCCATCGTCCGTATTTTTTTGCATATATCGATTGGGAATGCTTCTTGGTTTGCCTAGGATAACATATCAACATCCAAATAAGACTCTAAATTGACTTTAACACCGTTTTTCAACATTTTTTTCGATCGATTTTGTTTGGGCCGCCATTTTTCTTTGTTCGATAGATGGGGGGGGGTAATAGGTATAGGCCTAATAAATTCAGGCTAGATTTCACCTTCGTCCATGGCTCAGTGGTCAGGACGGTTTGCCCTGAGATTCAAGTTTGCTTCTGGTCCCAGCCATGACATGTTTTTATTTATTGTTATTATGACTAAGTATTAAAAAACTGGACAAGAAATGGAACAATGATGTTAAAATATATTTATTTTAATATCATGGTTCTCTTTCTTGTTCATTTTTTTTGAACACTTAAAGCATGTAGAAAGCATATCATTCAACAACAAGACCAATAATACAAAACAACAGCAGCAGCAGCAGGAACAACAACAACAAAGCATTATCATCATCATCACCATCATCATCACCACCCCCCTGAAAAAAAGAGAACAACACCACAACATAAACAGAATTAATAACAACAAAACTTAAATCCACAGGCAGTAATTCATTGTCTAAAGTTGATTTTTTTTTTTTTTTTTTTCACGGGCTCGCAAGTGCCATGTATAAGTGGGCAGTTGTCGAAAAGGAATTTAAGATCACGCTCTGTATTAAAGGTCTGGGTATTCTAGAGGCACAACATGTTGTCTCAATCATATACAACAAATGTCAGTTTTTAATATATTTATTGTTGTAAGTCGAATTGATGCTTTCAGGAATCACGCAACTGCCACATATAAGCTGGCAGTCAGGGAAACCGATTTAAGGTTCTTGTCTCCGTATAAGTGCTAGTGGGTATTTTAGTGGCTCAACCGTATTATCCTGAGCACAAGACGCATGGGACAGTTTGTGGCATAATTTTTGTCACAAGTCAATTTCATGTTTTCACGTTGCACGCAACTGCCACGTACAAGTGTTCAGTCATAGAAACATGGGTTAAGATTCTTGTCTCCGAATAAATGTTCTGGGTATTTTAGGGCTCAACCATGTCGTCCCGAGCACATGAGACATATGCTAGTTTGCCGACATTTTCTCGATCCGAGCCCTGCTTGCGGTTTACCGACTTCTGAAGGACTGGACTTTTGCTAATGTATCACTATGTTGATCTGTTCAACAGCATTATGAAGAGAAAAAGGGCATGAGTTAGTTCCCTTTGTTTGGTTTAAGCAACAGATGCCAGTTGCTTCTGAAAGAGCTGCCTGGCTGGTATATTAGATTATGATATGATTTTCTATGGCCTTTACACTGTCAGTTTGATCATCTCACATTTTCAAAGTAATGAGATGCAGCATGGAAGCAGGGCTGAACTAGAAAGGCAAATCAAATCATAGGGGTCGACGAGGGTCGGGTGTCCAGAATATTTGCCTTCTGTCGCCCTGTTTCCTAAAATTCTCGCCCATCGTCCCGTATTTTTTTGCATATATCGATTGGGAATGCTTCTTGGTTTGCCTAGGATAACATATCAACATCCAAATAAGACTTCTAAATTGACTTTAACACCGTTTTTTCAACATTTTTTCGATCGATTTTGTTTGGGCGCCATTTTTTCTTTGTTCGATAGATGGGGGGGGGGGTAATAGGTATAGGGCTAATAATTCAGGCTAGATTTCACCTTCGTCCATGGCTCAGTGGTCAGGACGGTTTGCCTGAGATCAAGTTTGCTTCTGGTCCCAGCCATGACATGTTTTTATTTATTGTTTATTATGACTAAGTATT
Organism: Tridacna gigas; assembly: GCA_945859785.2. Taxonomy (NCBI): domain Eukaryota; kingdom Metazoa; phylum Mollusca; class Bivalvia; order Cardiida; family Cardiidae; genus Tridacna; species Tridacna gigas. The sequence continues at coordinate 51,523,536 of OX244039.2, forward strand.
AAAAAACTGGACAAGAAATGGAACAATGATGTTAAAATATATTTATTTTAATATCATGGTTCTCTTTCTTGTTCATTTTTTTGAACACTTAAAGCATGTAGAAAGCATATCATTCAACACAAGACCAATAATACAAACAACAGCAGCAGCAGCAGGAACAACAACAACAAAGCATTATCATCATCATCACCATCATCATCACCACCCCCCTGAAAAAAAGAGAACAACACCACAACATAAACAGAATTAATAACAACAAAACTTAAAATCCACAGGCAGTATTCATTGTCTAAAGTTGATTTTTTTTTTTTTTTTCACGGGCTCGCAAGTGCCATGTATAAGTGGGCCAGTTGTCGAAAAGAATTTAAGATCACGCTCTGTATTAAAGGTCTGGGTATTCTAGAGGCACAACATGTTGTCTCAATCATATACAACAAATGTCAGTTTTTAATATATTTATTGTTGTAAGTCGAATTGATGCTTTCAGAATCACGCAACTGCCACATATAAGCTGGCAGTCAGGGAAACCGATTTAAGGTTCTTGTCTCCGTATAAGTGCTGTGGGTATTTTAGTGGCTCAACCGTATTATCCTGAGCACAAGACGCATGGGACAGTTTGTGGCATAATTTTTGTCACAAGTCAATTTCATGTTTTCACGTGCACGCAACTGCCACGTACAAGTGTTCAGTCATAGAAACTGGGTTAAGATTCTTGTCTCCGAATAAATGTTCTGGGTATTTTAGGGCTCAACCATGTCGTCCCGAGCACATGAGACATATGCTAGTTTGCGACATTTTCTCGATCCGAGCCCTGCTTGCGGTTTACCGACTTCTGAAGGACTGGACTTTTGCTAATGTATCAGTATGTTGATCTGTTCAACAGCATTATGAAGAGAAAAGGGCATGAGGTTAGTTCCCTTTGTTTGGTTTAAGCAACAGATGCCAGTTGCTTCTGAAAGAGCTGCCTGGCTGGTATATTAGATTATGATATGATTTTCTATGGCCTTTACACTGTCAGTTGATCATCTCAACATTTTCAAAAGTAATGAGATGCAGCATGGAAGCAGGGGCTGAACTAGAAAGGCAAATCAAATCATAGGGGTCGACGAGGTCGGGGTGTCCAGAATATTTGCCTTCTGTCCGCCCCGTTTCCTAAAATTCTCGCCCATCGTCCGTATTTTTTGCATATATCGATTGGGAATGCTTCTTGGTTTGCCTAGGATAACATATCAACATCCAAATAAGACTCTAAATTGACTTTAACACCGTTTTTCAACATTTTTTCGATCGATTTTGTTTGGGCGCCCATTTTTCTTTGTTCGATAGATGGGGGGGGGGGGGTAATAGGTATAGGCTAATAATTCAGGCTAGATTTCACCTTCGTCCATGGCTCAGTGGTCAGGACGGTTTGCCTGAGATCAAGTTTGCTTCTGGTCCCAGCCATGACATGTTTTTATTTATTGTTATTATGACTAAGTATTAAAAAACTGGACAAGAAATGGAACAATGATGTTAAAATATATTTATTTTAATATCATGGTTTCTCTTTCTTGTTCATTTTTTTGAACACTTAAAGCATGTAGAAAGCACTATCATTCAACAACAAGACCAATAATACAAACAACAGCAGCAGCAGCAGGAACAACAACAACAAAGCATTATCATCATCATCACCATCATCATCACCACCCCCCTGAAAAAAAGAGAACAACACCACAACATAAACAGAATTAATAACAACAAAACTTAAATCCACAGGCAGTATTCATTGTCTAAAGTTGATTTTTTTTTTTTTTTTCACGGGCTCACAAGTGCCATGTATAAGTGGGGCAGTTGTCGAAAAGAATTTAAGATCACACTCTGTATTAAAGGTCTGGGTATTCTAGAGGCACAACATGTTGTCTCAATCATATACAACAAATGTCAGTTTTTAATATATTTATTGTTGTAAGTTCGAATTGATGCTTTCAGAATCATGCAACTGCCACATATAAGCTGGCAGTCAGGGAAACCGATTTAAGGTTCTTGTCTCCGTATAAGTGCTGTGGGTATTTTAGTGGCTCAACCGTATTATCCTGAGCACAAGACGCATGGGACAGTTTGTGGCATAATTTTTGTCACAAGTCAATTTCATGTTTTCACGTGCACGCAACTGCCACGTACAAGTGTTCAGTCATAGAAACTGGGTTAAGATTCTTGTCTCCGAATAAATGTTCTGGGTATTTTAGGGCTCAACCATGTCGTCCCGAGCACATGAGACATATGCTAGTTTGCGACATTTTCTCGATCCGAGCCCTGCTTGCGGTTTACCGACTTCTGAAGGACTGGACTTTTGCTAATGTATCACTATGTTGATCTGTTCAACAGCATTATGAAGAGAAAAGGGCATGAGTTAGTTCCCTTTGTTTGGTTTAAGCAACAGATGCCAGTTGCTTCTGAAAGAGCTGCCTGGCTGGTATATTAGATTATGATATGATTTTCTATGGCCTTTACACTGTCAGTTGATCATCTCAACATTTTCAAAGTAATGAGATGCAGCATGGAAGCAGGGCTGAACTAGAAAGGCAAATCAAATCATAGGGGTCGACGAGGTCGGGTGTCCAGAATATTTGCCTTCTGTCGCCCCGTTTCCTAAAATTCTCGCCCATCGTCCGTATTTTTTTGCATATATCGATTGGGAATGCTTCTTGGTTTGCCTAGGATAACATATCAACATCCAAATAAGACTCTAAATTGACTTTAACACCGTTTTTCAACATTTTTTCGATCGATTTTGTTTGGGCGCCATTTTTCTTTGTTCGATAGATGGGGGGGGGGGGTAATAGGTATAGGCTAATAATTCAGGCTAGATTTCACCTTCGTCCATGGCTCAGTGGTCAGGACGGTTTGCCTGAGATCAAGTTTGCTTCTGGTCCCAGCCATGACATGTTTTTATTTATTGTTATTATGACTAAGTATTAAAAAACTGGACAAGAAATGGAACAATGATGTTAAAATATATTTATTTTAATATCATGGTTCTCTTTCTTGTTCATTTTTTTGAACACTTAAAGCATGTAGAAAGCATATCATTCAACAACAAGACCAATAATACAAACAACAGCAGCAGCAGCAGGAACAACAACAACAAAGCATTATCATCATCATCACCATCATCATCACCACCCCCCTGAAAAAAAGAGAACAACACCACAACATAAACAGAATTAATAACAACAAAACTTAAATCCACAGGCAGTATTCATTGTCTAAAGTTGATTTTTTTTTTTTTCACGGGCTCGCAAGTGCCATGTATAAGTGGGCAGTTGTCGAAAAGAATTTAAGATCACGCTCTGTATTAAAGGTCTGGGTATTCTAGAGGCACAACATGTTGTCTCAATCATATACAACAAATGTCAGTTTTTAATATATTTATTGTTGTAAGTCGAATTGATGCTTTCAGAATCACGCAACTGCCACATATAAGCTGGCAGTCAGGGAAACCGATTTAAGGTTCTTGTCTCCGTATAAGTGCTGTGGGTATTTTAGTGGCTCAACCGTATTATCCTGAGCACAAGACGCATGGGACAGTTTGTGGCATAATTTTTGTCACAAGTCAATTTCATGTTTTCACGTGCACGCAACTGCCACGTACAAGTGTTCAGTCATAGAAACTGGGTTAAGATTCTTGTCTCCGAATAAATGTTCTGGGTATTTTAGGGCTCAACCATGTCGTCCCGAGCACATGAGACATATGCTAGTTTGCGACATTTTCTCGATCCGAGCCCTGCTTCCGGTTTACCGACTTCTGAAGGACTGGACTTTTGCTAATGTATCACTATGTTGATCTGTTCAACAGCATTATGAAGAGAAAAGGGCATGAGTTAGTTCCCTTTGTTTGGTTTAAGCAACAGATGCCAGTTGCTTCTGAAAGAGCTGCCTGGCTGGTATATTAGATTATGATATGATTTTCTATGGCCTTTACACTGTCAGTTGATCATCTCAACATTTTCAAAGTAATGAGATGCAGCATGGAAGCAGGGCTGAACTAGAAAGGCAAATCAAATCATAGGGGTCGACGAGGTCGGGTGTCCAGAATATTTGCCTTCTGTCGCCCCGTTTCCTAAAATTCTCGCCCATCGTCCGTATTTTTTTGCATATATCGATTGGGAATGCTTCTTGGTTTGCCTAGGATAACATATCAACATCCAAATAAGACTCTAAATTGACTTTAACACCGTTTTTCAACATTTTTTCGATCGATTTTGTTTGGGCGCCATTTTTCTTTGTTCGATAGATGGGGGGGGGTAATAGGTATAGGCTAATAATTCAGGCTAGATTTCACCTTCGTCCATGGCTCAGTGGTCAGGACGGTTTGCCTGAGATCAAGTTTGCTTCTGGTCCCAGCCATGACATGTTTTTATTTATTGTTATTATGACTAAGTATTAAAAAACTGGACAAGAAATGGAACAATGATGTTAAAATATATTTATTTTAATATCATGGTTCTCTTTCTTGTTCATTTTTTTGAACACTTAAAGCATGTAGAAAGCATATCATTCAACAACAAGACCAATAATACAAACAACAGCAGCAGCAGCAGGAACAACAACAACAAAGCATTATCATCATCATCACCATCATCATCACCACCCCCCTGAAAAAAAGAGAACAACACCACAACATAAACAGAATTAATAACAACAAAACTTAAATCCACAGGCAGTATTCATTGTCTAAAGTTGATTTTTTTTTTTTTCACGGGCTCGCAAGTGCCATGTATAAGTGGGCAGTTGTCGAAAAGAATTTAAGATCACGCTCTGTATTAAAGGTCTGGGTATTCTAGAGGCACAACATGTTGTCTCAATCATATACAACAAATGTCAGTTTTTAATATATTTATTGTTGTAAGTCGAATTGATGCTTTCAGAATCACGCAACTGCCACATATAAGCTGGCAGTCAGGGAAACCGATTTAAGGTTCTTGTCTCCGTATAAGTGCTGTGGGTATTTTAGTGGCTCAACCGTATTATCCTGAGCACAAGACGCATGGGACAGTTTGTGGCATAATTTTTGTCACAAGTCAATTTCATGTTTTCACGTGCACGCAACTGCCACGTACAAGTGTTCAGTCATAGAAACTGGGTTAAGATTCTTGTCTCCGAATAAATGTTCTGGGTATTTTAGGGCTCAACCATGTCGTCCCGAGCACATGAGACATATGCTAGTTTGCGACATTTTCTCGATCCGAGCCCTGCTTCCGGTTTACCGACTTCTGAAGGACTGGACTTTTGCTAATGTATCACTATGTTGATCTGTTCAACAGCATTATGAAGAGAAAAGGGCATGAGTTAGTTCCCTTTGTTTGGTTTAAGCAACAGATGCCAGTTGCTTCTGAAAGAGCTGCCTGGCTGGTATATTAGATTATGATATGATTTTCTATGGCCTTTACACTGTCAGTTGATCATCTCAACATTTTCAAAGTAATGAGATGCAGCATGGAAGCAGGGCTGAACTAGAAAGGCAAATCAAATCATAGGGGTCGACGAGGTCGGGTGTCCAGAATATTTGCCTTCTGTCGCCCCGTTTCCTAAAATTCTCGCCCATCGTCCGTATTTTTTTGCATATATCGATTGGGAATGCTTCTTGGTTTGCCTAGGATAACATATCAACATCCAAATAAGACTCTAAATTGACTTTAACACCGTTTTTCAACATTTTTTCGATCGATTTTGTTTGGGCGCCATTTTTCTTTGTTCGATAGATGGGGGGGGTAATAGGTATAGGCTAATAATTCAGGCTAGATTTCACCTTCGTCCATGGCTCAGTGGTCAGGACGGTTTGCCTGAGATCAAGTTTGCTTCTGGTCCCAGCCATGACATGTTTTTATTTATTGTTATTATGACTAAGTATTAAAAAACTGGACAAGAAATGGAACAATGATGTTAAAATATATTTATTTTAATATCATGGTTCTCTTTCTTGTTCATTTTTTTGAACACTTAAAGCATGTAGAAAGCATATCATTCAACAACAAGACCAATAATACAAACAACAGCAGCAGCAGCAGGAACAACAACAACAAAGCATTATCATCATCATCACCATCATCATCACCACCCCCCTGAAAAAAAGAGAACAACACCACAACATAAACAGAATCAATAACAACAAAACTTAAATCCACAGGCAGTATTCATTGTCTAAAGTTGATTTTTTTTTTTTTTTTTCACGGGCTCGCAAGTGCCATGTATAAGTGGGCAGTTGTCGAAAAGAATTTAAGATCACGCTCTGTATTAAAGGTCTGGGTATTCTAGAGGCACAACATGTTGTCTCAATCATATACAACAAATGTCAGTTTTTAATATATTTATTGTTGTAAGTCGAATTGATGCTTTCAGAATCACGCAACTGCCACATATAAGCTGGCAGTCAGGGAAACCGATTTAAGGTTCTTGTCTCCGTATAAGTGCTGTGGGTATTTTAGTGGCTCAACCGTATTATCCTGAGCACAAGACGCATGGGACAGTTTGTGGCATAATTTTTGTCACAAGTCAATTTCATGTTTTCACGTGCACGCAACTGCCACGTACAAGTGTTCAGTCATAGAAACTGGGTTAAGATTCTTGTCTCCGAATAAATGTTCTGGGTATTTTAGGGCTCAACCATGTCGTCCCGAGCACATGAGACATATGCTAGTTTGCGACATTTTCTCGATCCGAGCCCTGCTTGCGGTTTACCGACTTCTGAAGGACTGGACTTTTGCTAATGTATCACTATGTTGATCTGTTCAACAGCATTATGAAGAGAAAAGGGCATGAGTTAGTTCCCTTTGTTTGGTTTAAGCAACAGATGCCAGTTGCTTCTGAAAGAGCTGCCTGGCTGGTATATTAGATTATGATATGATTTTCTATGGCCTTTACACTGTCAGTTGATCATCTCAACATTTTCAAAGTAATGAGATGCAGCATGGAAGCAGGGCTGAACTAGAAAGGCAAATCAAATCATAGGGGTCGACGAGGTCGGGTGTCCAGAATATTTGCCTTCTGTCGCCCCGTTTCCTAAAATTCTCGCCCATCGTCCGTATTTTTTTGCATATATCGATTGGGAATGCTTCTTGGTTTGCCTAGGATAACATATCAACATCCAAATAAGACTCTAAATTGACTTTAACACCGTTTTTCAACATTTTTTCGATCGATTTTGTTTGGGCGCCATTTTTCTTTGTTCGATAGATGGGGGGGGGGTAATAGGTATAGGCTAATAATTCAGGCTAGATTTCACCTTCGTCCATGGCTCAGTGGTCAGGACGGTTTGCCTGAGATCAAGTTTGCTTCTGGTCCCAGCCATGACATGTTTTTATTTATTGTTATTATGACTAAGTATTAAAAAACTGGACAAGAAATGGAACAATGATGTTAAAATATATTTATTTTAATATCATGGTTCTCTTTCTTGTTCATTTTTTTGAACACTTAAAGCATGTAGAAAGCATATCATTCAACAACAAGACCAATAATACAAACAACAGCAGCAGCAGCAGGAACAACAACAACAAAGCATTATCATCATCATCACCATCATCATCACCACCCCCCTGAAAAAAAGAGAACAACACCACAACATAAACAGAATTAATAACAACAAAACTTAAATCCACAGGCAGTATTCATTGTCTAAAGTTGATTTTTTTTTTTTTTTTCACGGGCTCGCAAGTGCCATGTATAAGTGGGCAGTTGTCGAAAAGAATTTAAGATCACGCTCTGTATTAAAGGTCTGGGTATTCTAGAGGCACAACATGTTGTCTCAATCATATACAACAAATGTCAGTTTTTAATATATTTATTGTTGTAAGTCGAATTGATGCTTTCAGAATCACGCAACTGCCACATATAAGCTGGCAGTCAGGGAAACCGATTTAAGGTTCTTGTCTCCGTATAAGTGCTGTGGGTATTTTAGTGGCTCAACCGTATTATCCTGAGCACAAGACGCATGGGACAGTTTGTGGCATAATTTTTGTCACAAGTCAATTTCATGTTTTCACGTGCACGCAACTGCCACGTACAAGTGTTCAGTCATAGAAACTGGGTTAAGATTCTTGTCTCCGAATAAATGTTCTGGGTATTTTAGGGCTCAACCATGTCGTCCCGAGCACATGAGACATATGCTAGTTTGCGACATTTTCTCGATCCGAGCCCTGCTTGCGGTTTACCGACTTCTGAAGGACTGGACTTTTGCTAATGTATCACTATGTTGATCTGTTCAACAGCATTATGAAGAGAAAAGGGCATGAGTTAGTTCCCTTTGTTTGGTTTAAGCAACAGATGCCAGTTGCTTCTGAAAGAGCTGCCTGGCTGGTATATTAGATTATGATATGATTTTCTATGGCCTTTACACTGTCAGTTGATCATCTCAACATTTTCAAAGTAATGAGATGCAGCATGGAAGCAGGGCTGAACTAGAAAGGCAAATCAAATCATAGGGGTCGACGAGGTCGGGTGTCCAGAATATTTGCCTTCTGTCGCCCCGTTTCCTAAAATTCTCGCCCATCGTCCGTATTTTTTTGCATATATCGATTGGGAATGCTTCTTGGTTTGCCTAGGATAACATATCAACATCCAAATAAGACTCTAAATTGACTTTAACACCGTTTTTCAACATTTTTTCGATCGATTTTGTTTGGGCGCCATTTTTCTTTGTTCGATAGATGGGGGGGGGTAATAGGTATAGGCTAATAATTCAGGCTAGATTTCACCTTCGTCCATGGCTCAGTGGTCAGGACGGTTTGCCTGAGATCAAGTTTGCTTCTGGTCCCAGCCATGACATGTTTTTATTTATTGTTATTATGACTAAGTATTAAAAAACTGGACAAGAAATGGAACAATGATGTTAAAATATATTTATTTTAATATCATGGTTCTCTTTCTTGTTCATTTTTTTGAACACTTAAAGCATGTAGAAAGCATATCATTCAACAACAAGACCAATAATACAAACAACAGCAGCAGCAGCAGGAACAACAACAACAAAGCATTATCATCATCATCACCATCATCATCACCACCCCCCTGAAAAAAAGAGAACAACACCACAACATAAACAGAATTAATAACAACAAAACTTAAATCCACAGGCAGTATTCATTGTCTAAAGTTGATTTTTTTTTTTTTTTTCACGGGCTCGCAAGTGCCATGTATAAGTGGGCAGTTGTCGAAAAGAATTTAAGATCACGCTCTGTATTAAAGGTCTGGGTATTCTAGAGGCACAACATGTTGTCTCAATCATATACAACAAATGTCAGTTTTTAATATATTTATTGTTGTAAGTCGAATTGATGCTTTCAGAATCACGCAACTGCCACATATAAGCTGGCAGTCAGGGAAACCGATTTAAGGTTCTTGTCTCCGTATAAGTGCTGTGGGTATTTTAGTGGCTCAACCGTATTATCCTGAGCACAAGACGCATGGGACAGTTTGTGGCATAATTTTTGTCACAAGTCAATTTCATGTTTTCACGTGCACGCAACTGCCACGTACAAGTGTTCAGTCATAGAAACTGGGTTAAGATTCTTGTCTCCGAATAAATGTTCTGGGTATTTTAGGGCTCAACCATGTCGTCCCGAGCACATGAGACATATGCTAGTTTGCGACATTTTCTCGATCCGAGCCCTGCTTGCGGTTTACCGACTTCTGAAGGACTGGACTTTTGCTAATGTATCACTATGTTGATCTGTTCAACAGCATTATGAAGAGAAAAGGGCATGAGTTAGTTCCCTTTGTTTGGTTTAAGCAACAGATGCCAGTTGCTTCTGAAAGAGCTGCCTGGCTGGTATATTAGATTATGATATGATTTTCTATGGCCTTTACACTGTCAGTTGATCATCTCAACATTTTCAAGGTAATGAGATGCAGCATGGAAGCAGGGCTGAACTAGAAAGGCAAATCAAATCATAGGGGTCGACGAGGTCGGGTGTCCAGAATATTTGCCTTCTGTCGCCCTGTTTCCTAAAATTCTCGCCCATCGTCCGTATTTTTTTGCATATATCGATTGGGAATGCTTCTTGGTTTGCCTAGGATAACATATCAACATCCAAATAAGACTCTAAATTGACTTTAACACCGTTTTTCAACATTTTTTCGATCGATTTTGTTTGGGCGCCATTTTTCTTTGTTCGATAGATGGGGGGGGGGTAATAGGTATAGGCTAATAATTCAGGCTAGATTTCACCTTCGTCCATGGCTCAGTGGTCAGGACGGTTTGCCTGAGATCAAGTTTGCTTCTGGTCCCAGCCATGACATGTTTTTATTTATTGTTATTATGACTAAGTATTAAAAAACTGGACAAGAAATGGAACAATGATGTTAAAATATATTTATTTTAATATCATGGTTCTCTTTCTTGTTCATTTTTTTGAACACTTAAAGCATGTAGAAAGCATATCATTCAACAACAAGACCAATAATACAAACAACAGCTGCAGCAGCAGGAACAACAACAACAAAGCATTATCATCATCATCACCATCATCATCACCACCCCCCTGAAAAAAAGAGAACAACACCACAACATAAACAGAATTAATAACAACAAAACTTAAATCCACAGGCAGTATTCATTGTCTAAAGTTGATTTTTTTTTTTTTTTTTTCACGGGCTCGCAAGTGCCATGTATAAGTGGGCAGTTGTCGAAAAGAATTTAAGATCACGCTCTGTATTAAAGGTCTGGGTATTCTAGAGGCACAACATGTTGTCTCAATCATATACAACAAATGTCAGTTTTTAATATATTTATTGTTGTAAGTCGAATTGATGCTTTCAGAATCACGCAACTGCCACATATAAGCTGGCAGTCAGGGAAACCGATTTAAGGTTCTTGTCTCCGTATAAGTGCTGTGGGTATTTTAGTGGCTCAACCGTATTATCCTGAGCACAAGACGCATGGGACAGTTTGTGGCATAATTTTTGTCACAAGTCAATTTCATGTTTTCACGTGCACGCAACTGCCACGTACAAGTGTTCAGTCATAGAAACTGGGTTAAGATTCTTGTCTCCGAATAAATGTTCTGGGTATTTTAGGGCTCAACCATGTCGTCCCGAGCACATGAGACATATGCTAGTTTGCGACATTTTCTCGATCCGAGCCCTGCTTGCGGTTTACCGACTTCTGAAGGACTGGACTTTTGCTAATGTATCACTATGTTGATCTGTTCAACAGCATTATGAAGAGAAAAGGGCATGAGTTAGTTCCCTTTGTTTGGTTTAAGCAACAGATGCCAGTTGCTTCTGAAAGAGCTGCCTGGCTGGTATATTAGATTATGATATGATTTTCTATGGCCTTTACACTGTCAGTTGATCATCTCAACATTTTCAAAGTAATGAGATGCAGCATGGAAGCAGGGCTGAACTAGAAAGGCAAATCAAATCATAGGGGTCGACGAGGTCGGGTGTCCAGAATATTTGCCTTCTGTCGCCCTGTTTCCTAAAATTCTCGCCCATCGTCCGTATTTTTTTGCATATATCGATTGGGAATGCTTCTTGGTTTGCCTAGGATAACATATCAACATCCAAATAAGACTCTAAATTGACTTTAACACCGTTTTTCAACATTTTTTCGATCGATTTTGTTTGGGCGCCATTTTTCTTTGTTCGATAGATGGGGGGGGGGGTTAATAGGTATAGGCTAATAATTCAGGCTAGATTTCACCTTCGTCCATGGCTCAGTGGTCAGGACGGTTTGCCTGAGATCAAGTTTGCTTCTGGTCCCAGCCATGACATGTTTTTATTTATTGTTATTATGACTAAGTATTAAAAAACTGGACAAGAAATGGAACAATGATGTTAAAATATATTTATTTTAATATCATGGTTCTCTTTCTTGTTCATTTTTTTGAACACTTAAAGCATGTAGAAAGCATATCATTCAACAACAAGACCAATAATACAAACAACAGCAGCAGCAGCAGGAACAACAACAACAAAGCATTATCATCATCATCACCATCATCATCACCACCCCCCTGAAAAAAAGAGAACAACACCACAACATAAACAGAATTAATAACAACAAAACTTAAATCCACAGGCAGTATTCATTGTCTAAAGTTGATTTTTTTTTTTTTTTTCACGGGCTCGCAAGTGCCATGTATAAGTGGGCAGTTGTCGAAAAGAATTTAAGATCACGCTCTGTATTAAAGGTCTGGGTATTCTAGAGGCACAACATGTTGTCTCAATCATATACAACAAATGTCAGTTTTTAATATATTTATTGTTGTAAGTCGAATTGATGCTTTCAGAATCACGCAACTGCCACATATAAGCTGGCAGTCAGGGAAACCGATTTAAGGTTCTTGTCTCCGTATAAGTGCTGTGGGTATTTTAGTGGCTCAACCGTATTATCCTGAGCACAAGACGCATGGGACAGTTTGTGGCATAATTTTTGTCACAAGTCAATTTCATGTTTTCACGTGCACGCAACTGCCACGTACAAGTGTTCAGTCATAGAAACTGGGTTAAGATTCTTGTCTCCGAATAAATGTTCTGGGTATTTTAGGGCTCAACCATGTCGTCCCGAGCACATGAGACATATGCTAGTTTGCGACATTTTCTCGATCCGAGCCCTGCTTGCGGTTTACCGACTTCTGAAGGACTGGACTTTTGCTAATGTATCACTATGTTGATCTGTTCAACAGCATTATGAAGAGAAAAGGGCATGAGTTAGTTCCCTTTGTTTGGTTTAAGCAACAGATGCCAGTTGCTTCTGAAAGAGCTGCCTGGCTGGTATATTAGATTATGATATGATTTTCTATGGCCTTTACACTGTCAGTTGATCATCTCAACATTTTCAAAGTAATGAGATGCAGCATGGAAGCAGGGCTGAACTAGAAAGGCAAATCAAATCATAGGGGTCGACGAGGTCGGGTGTCCAGAATATTTGCCTTCTGTCGCCCTGTTTCCTAAAATTCTCGCCCATCGTCCGTATTTTTTTGCATATATCGATTGGGAATGCTTCTTGGTTTGCCTAGGATAACATATCAACATCCAAATAAGACTCTAAATTGACTTTAACACCGTTTTTCAACATTTTTTCGATCGATTTTGTTTGGGCGCCATTTTTCTTTGTTCGATAGATGGGGGGGGGGGGGTAATAGGTATAGGCTAATAATTCAGGCTAGATTTCACCTTCGTCCATGGCTCAGTGGTCAGGACGGTTTGCCTGAGATCAAGTTTGCTTCTGGTCCCAGCCATGACATGTTTTTATTTATTGTTATTATGACTAAGTATTAAAAAACTGGACAAGAAATGGAACAATGATGTTAAAATATATTTATTTTAATATCATGGTTCTCTTTCTTGTTCATTTTTTTGAACACTTAAAGCATGTAGAAAGCATATCATTCAACAACAAGACCAATAATACAAACAACAGCAGCAGCAGCAGGAACAACAACAACAAAGCATTATCATCATCATCACCATCATCATCACCACCCCCCTGAAAAAAAGAGAACAACACCACAACATAAACAGAATTAATAACAACAAAACTTAAATCCACAGGCAGTATTCATTGTCTAAAGTTGATTTTTTTTTTTTTTTCACGGGCTCGCAAGTGCCATGTATAAGTGGGCAGTTGTCGAAAAGAATTTAAGATCACGCTCTGTATTAAAGGTCTGGGTATTCTAGAGGCACAACATGTTGTCTCAATCATATACAACAAATGTCAGTTTTTAATATATTTATTGTTGTAAGTCGAATTGATGCTTTCAGAATCACGCAACTGCCACATATAAGCTGGCAGTCAGGGAAACCGATTTAAGGTTCTTGTCTCCGTATAAGTGCTGTGGGTATTTTAGTGGCTCAACCGTATTATCCTGAGCACAAGACGCATGGGACAGTTTGTGGCATAATTTTTGTCACAAGTCAATTTCATGTTTTCACGTGCACGCAACTGCCACGTACAAGTGTTCAGTCATAGAAACTGGGTTAAGATTCTTGTCTCCGAATAAATGTTCTGGGTATTTTAGGGCTCAACCATGTCGTCCCGAGCACATGAGACATATGCTAGTTTGCGACATTTTCTCGATCCGAGCCCTGCTTGCGGTTTACCGACTTCTGAAGGACTGGACTTTTGCTAATGTATCACTATGTTGATCTGTTCAACAGCATTATGAAGAGAAAAGGGCATGAGTTAGTTCCCTTTGTTTGGTTTAAGCAACAGATGCCAGTTGCTTCTGAAAGAGCTGCCTGGCTGGTATATTAGATTATGATATGATTTTCTATGGCCTTTACACTGTCAGTTGATCATCTCAACATTTTCAAAGTAATGAGATGCAGCATGGAAGCAGGGCTGAACTAGAAAGGCAAATCAAATCATAGGGGTCGACGAGGTCGGGTGTCCAGAATATTTGCCTTCTGTCGCCCTGTTTCCTAAAATTCTCGCCCATCGTCCGTATTTTTTTGCATATATCGATTGGGAATGCTTCTTGGTTTGCCTAGGATAACATATCAACATCCAAATAAGACTCTAAATTGACTTTAACACCGTTTTTCAACATTTTTTCGATCGAGTTTGTTTGGGCACCATTTTTCTTTGTTCGATAGATGGGGGGGGCGGGGGTAATAGGTATAGGCTAATAATTCAGGCTAGATTTCACCTTCGTCCATGGCTCAGTGGTCAGGACGGTTTGCCTGAGATCAAGTTTGCTTCTGGTCCCAGCCATGACATGTTTTTATTTATTGTTATTATGACTAAGTATTAAAAAACTGGACAAGAAATGGAACAATGATGTTAAAATATATTTATTTTAATATCATGGTTCTCTTTCTTGTTCATTTTTTTGAACACTTAAAGCATGTAGAAAGCATATCATTCAACAACAAGACCAATAATACAAACAACAGCAGCAGCAGCAGGAACAACAACAACAAAGCATTATCATCATCATCACCATCATCATCACCACCCCCCTGAAAAAAAGAGAACAACACCACAACATAAACAGAATTAATAACAACAAAACTTAAATCCACAGGCAGTATTCATTGTCTAAAGTTGATTTTTTTTTTTTTTTCACGGGCTCGCAAGTGCCATGTATAAGTGGGCAGTTGTCGAAAAGAATTTAAGATCACGCTCTGTATTAAAGGTCTGGGTATTCTAGAGGCACAACATGTTGTCTCAATCATATACAACAAATGTCAGTTTTTAATATATTTATTGTTGTAAGTCGAATTGATGCTTTCAGAATCACGCAACTGCCACATATAAGCTGGCAGTCAGGGAAACCGATTTAAGGTTCTTGTCTCCGTATAAGTGCTGTGGGTATTTTAGTGGCTCAACCGTATTATCCTGAGCACAAGACGCATGGGACAGTTTGTGGCATAATTTTTGTCACAAGTCAATTTCATGTTTTCACGTGCACGCAACTGCCACGTACAAGTGTTCAGTCATAGAAACTGGGTTAAGATTCTTGTCTCCGAATAAATGTTCTGGGTATTTTAGGGCTCAACCATGTCGTCCCGAGCACATGAGACATATGCTAGTTTGCGACATTTTCTCGATCCGAGCCCTGCTTGCGGTTTACCGACTTCTGAAGGACTGGACTTTTGCTAATGTATCACTATGTTGATCTGTTCAACAGCATTATGAAGAGAAAAGGGCATGAGTTAGTTCCCTTTGTTTGGTTTAAGCAACAGATGCCAGTTGCTTCTGAAAGAGCTGCCTGGCTGGTATATTAGATTATGATATGATTTTCTATGGCCTTTACACTGTCAGTTGATCATCTCAACATTTTCAAAGTAATGAGATGCAGCATGGAAGCAGGGCTGAACTAGAAAGGCAAATCAAATCATAGGGGTCGACGAGGTCGGGTGTCCAGAATATTTGCCTTCTGTCGCCCTGTTTCCTAAAATTCTCGCCCATCGTCCGTATTTTTTTGCATATATCGATTGGGAATGCTTCTTGGTTTGCCTAGGATAACATATCAACATCCAAATAAGACTCTAAATTGACTTTAACACCGTTTTTCAACATTTTTTCGATCGATTTTGTTTGGGCGCCATTTTTCTTTGTTCGATAGATGGGGGGGGGGGGTAATAGGTATAGGCTAATAATTCAGGCTAGATTTCACCTTCGTCCATGGCTCAGTGGTCAGGACGGTTTGCCTGAGATCAAGTTTGCTTCTGGTCCCAGCCATGACATGTTTTTATTTATTGTTATTATGACTAAGTATTAAAAAACTGGACAAGAAATGGAACAATGATGTTAAAATATATTTATTTTAATATCATGGTTCTCTTTCTTGTTCATTTTTTTGAACACTTAAAGCATGTAGAAAGCATATCATTCAACAACAAGACCAATAATACAAACAACAGCAGCAGCAGCAGGAACAACAACAACAAAGCATTATCATCATCATCACCATCATCATCACCACCCCCCTGAAAAAAAGAGAACAACACCACAACATAAACAGAATTAATAACAACAAAACTTAAATCCACAGGCAGTATTCATTGTCTAAAGTTGATTTTTTTTTTTTTTTCACGGGCTCGCAAGTGCCATGTATAAGTGGGCAGTTGTCGAAAAGAATTTAAGATCACGCTCTGTATTAAAGGTCTGGGTATTCTAGAGGCACAACATGTTGTCTCAATCATATACAACAAATGTCAGTTTTTAATATATTTATTGTTGTAAGTCGAATTGATGCTTTCAGAATCACGCAACTGCCACATATAAGCTGGCAGTCAGGGAAACCGATTTAAGGTTCTTGTCTCCGTATAAGTGCTGTGGGTATTTTAGTGGCTCAACCGTATTATCCTGAGCACAAGACGCATGGGACAGTTTGTGGCATAATTTTTGTCACAAGTCAATTTCATGTTTTCACGTGCACGCAACTGCCACGTACAAGTGTTCAGTCATAGAAACTGGGTTAAGATTCTTGTCTCCGAATAAATGTTCTGGGTATTTTAGGGCTCAACCATGTCGTCCCGAGCACATGAGACATATGCTAGTTTGCGACATTTTCTCGATCCGAGCCCTGCTTGCGGTTTACCGACTTCTGAAGGACTGGACTTTTGCTAATGTATCACTATGTTGATCTGTTCAACAGCATTATGAAGAGAAAAGGGCATGAGTTAGTTCCCTTTGTTTGGTTTAAGCAACAGATGCCAGTTGCTTCTGAAAGAGCTGCCTGGCTGGTATATTAGATTATGATATGATTTTCTATGGCCTTTACACTGTCAGTTGATCATCTCAACATTTTCAAAGTAATGAGATGCAGCATGGAAGCAGGGCTGAACTAGAAAGGCAAATCAAATCATAGGGGTCGACGAGGTCGGGTGTCCAGAATATTTGCCTTCTGTCGCCCTGTTTCCTAAAATTCTCGCCCATCGTCCGTATTTTTTTGCATATATCGATTGGGAATGCTTCTTGGTTTGCCTAGGATAACATATCAACATCCAAATAAGACTCTAAATTGACTTTAACACCGTTTTTCAACATTTTTTCGATCGATTTTGTTTGGGCGCCATTTTTCTTTGTTCGATAGATGGGGGGGGGTAATAGGTATAGGCTAATAATTCAGGCTAGATTTCACCTTCGTCCATGGCTCAGTGGTCAGGACGGTTTGCCTGAGATCAAGTTTGCTTCTGGTCCCAGCCATGACATGTTTTTATTTATTGTTATTATGACTAAGTATTAAAAAACTGGACAAGAAATGGAACAATGATGTTAAAATATATTTATTTTAATATCATGGTTCTCTTTCTTGTTCATTTTTTTGAACACTTAAAGCATGTAGAAAGCATATCATTCAACAACAAGACCAATAATACAAACAACAGCAGCAGCAGCAGGAACAACAACAACAAAGCATTATCATCATCATCACCATCATCATCACCACCCCCCTGAAAAAAAGAGAACAACACCACAACATAAACAGAATTAATAACAACAAAACTTAAATCCACAGGCAGTATTCATTGTCTAAAGTTGATTTTTTTTTTTTTTTCACGGGCTCGCAAGTGCCATGTATAAGTGGGCAGTTGTCGAAAAGAATTTAAGATCACGCTCTGTATTAAAGGTCTGGGTATTCTAGAGGCACAACATGTTGTCTCAATCATATACAACAAATGTCAGTTTTTAATATATTTATTGTTGTAAGTCGAATTGATGCTTTCAGAATCACGCAACTGCCACATATAAGCTGGCAGTCAGGGAAACCGATTTAAGGTTCTTGTCTCCGTATAAGTGCTGTGGGTATTTTAGTGGCTCAACCGTATTATCCTGAGCACAAGACGCATGGGACAGTTTGTGGCATAATTTTTGTCACAAGTCAATTTCATGTTTTCACGTGCACGCAACTGCCACGTACAAGTGTTCAGTCATAGAAACTGGGTTAAGATTCTTGTCTCCGAATAAATGTTCTGGGTATTTTAGGGCTCAACCATGTCGTCCCGAGCACATGAGACATATGCTAGTTTGCGACATTTTCTCGATCCGAGCCCTGCTTGCGGTTTACCGACTTCTGAAGGACTGGACTTTTGCTAATGTATCACTATGTTGATCTGTTCAACAGCATTATGAAGAGAAAAGGGCATGAGTTAGTTCCCTTTGTTTGGTTTAAGCAACAGATGCCAGTTGCTTCTGAAAGAGCTGCCTGGCTGGTATATTAGATTATGATATGATTTTCTATGGCCTTTACACTGTCAGTTGATCATCTCAACATTTTCAAAGTAATGAGATGCAGCATGGAAGCAGGGCTGAACTAGAAAGGCAAATCAAATCATAGGGGTCGACGAGGTCGGGTGTCCAGAATATTTGCCTTCTGTCGCCCTGTTTCCTAAAATTCTCGCCCATCGTCCGTATTTTTTTGCATATATCGATTGGGAATGCTTCTTGGTTTGCCTAGGATAACATATCAACATCCAAATAAGACTCTAAATTGACTTTAACACCGTTTTTCAACATTTTTTCGATCGATTTTGTTTGGGCGCCATTTTTCTTTGTTCGATAGATGGGGGGGGGGGTTAATAGGTATAGGCTAATAATTCAGGCTAGATTTCACCTTCGTCCATGGCTCAGTGGTCAGGACGGTTTGCCTGAGATCAAGTTTGCTTCTGGTCCCAGCCATGACATGTTTTTATTTATTGTTATTATGACTAAGTATTAAAAAACTGGACAAGAAATGGAACAATGATGTTAAAATATATTTATTTTAATATCATGGTTCTCTTTCTTGTTCATTTTTTTGAACACTTAAAGCATGTAGAAAGCATATCATTCAACAACAAGACCAATAATACAAACAACAGCAGCAGCAGCAGGAACAACAACAACAAAGCATTATCATCATCATCACCATCATCATCACCACCCCCCTGAAAAAAAGAGAACAACACCACAACATAAACAGAATTAATAACAACAAAACTTAAATCCACAGGCAGTATTCATTGTCTAAAGTTGATTTTTTTTTTTTTTTTCACGGGCTCGCAAGTGCCATGTATAAGTGGGCAGTTGTCGAAAAGAATTTAAGATCACGCTCTGTATTAAAGGTCTGGGTATTCTAGAGGCACAACATGTTGTCTCAATCATATACAACAAATGTCAGTTTTTAATATATTTATTGTTGTAAGTCGAATTGATGCTTTCAGAATCACGCAACTGCCACATATAAGCTGGCAGTCAGGGAAACCGATTTAAGGTTCTTGTCTCCGTATAAGTGCTGTGGGTATTTTAGTGGCTCAACCGTATTATCCTGAGCACAAGACGCATGGGACAGTTTGTGGCATAATTTTTGTCACAAGTCAATTTCATGTTTTCACGTGCACGCAACTGCCACGTACAAGTGTTCAGTCATAGAAACTGGGTTAAGATTCTTGTCTCCGAATAAATGTTCTGGGTATTTTAGGGCTCAACCATGTCGTCCCGAGCACATGAGACATATGCTAGTTTGCGACATTTTCTCGATCCGAGCCCTGCTTGCGGTTTACCGACTTCTGAAGGACTGGACTTTTGCTAATGTATCACTATGTTGATCTGTTCAACAGCATTATGAAGAGAAAAGGGCATGAGTTAGTTCCCTTTGTTTGGTTTAAGCAACAGATGCCAGTTGCTTCTGAAAGAGCTGCCTGGCTGGTATATTAGATTATGATATGATTTTCTATGGCCTTTACACTGTCAGTTGATCATCTCAACATTTTCAAAGTAATGAGATGCAGCATGGAAGCAGGGCTGAACTAGAAAGGCAAATCAAATCATAGGGGTCGACGAGGTCGGGTGTCCAGAATATTTGCCTTCTGTCGCCCTGTTTCCTAAAATTCTCGCCCATCGTCCGTATTTTTTTGCATATATCGATTGGGAATGCTTCTTGGTTTGCCTAGGATAACATATCAACATCCAAATAAGACTCTAAATTGACTTTAACACCGTTTTTCAACATTTTTTCGATCGATTTTGTTTGGGCGCCATTTTTCTTTGTTCGATAGATGGGGGGGGGGGTTAATAGGTATAGCCTAATAATTCAGGCTAGATTTCACCTTCGTCCATGGCTCAGTGGTCAGGACGGTTTGCCTGAGATCAAGTTTGCTTCTGGTCCCAGCCATGACATGTTTTTATTTATTGTTATTATGACTAAGTATTAAAAAACTGGACAAGAAATGGAACAATGATGTTAAAATATATTTATTTTAATATCATGGTTCTCTTTCTTGTTCATTTTTTTGAACACTTAAAGCATGTAGAAAGCATATCATTCAACAACAAGACCAATAATACAAACAACAGCAGCAGCAGCAGGAACAACAACAACAAAGCATTATCATCATCATCACCATCATCATCACCACCCCCCTGAAAAAAAGAGAACAACACCACAACATAAACAGAATTAATAACAACAAAACTTAAATCCACAGGCAGTATTCATTGTCTAAAGTTGATTTTTTTTTTTTTTTTCACGGGCTCGCAAGTGCCATGTATAAGTGGGCAGTTGTCGAAAAGAATTTAAGATCACGCTCTGTATTAAAGGTCTGGGTATTCTAGAGGCACAACATGTTGTCTCAATCATATACAACAAATGTCAGTTTTTAATATATTTATTGTTGTAAGTCGAATTGATGCTTTCAGAATCACGCAACTGCCACATATAAGCTGGCAGTCAGGGAAACCGATTTAAGGTTCTTGTCTCCGTATAAGTGCTGTGGGTATTTTAGTGGCTCAACCGTATTATCCTGAGCACAAGACGCATGGGACAGTTTGTGGCATAATTTTTGTCACAAGTCAATTTCATGTTTTCACGTGCACGCAACTGCCACGTACAAGTGTTCAGTCATAGAAACTGGGTTAAGATTCTTGTCTCCGAATAAATGTTCTGGGTATTTTAGGGCTCAACCATGTCGTCCCGAGCACATGAGACATATGCTAGTTTGCGACATTTTCTCGATCCGAGCCCTGCTTGCGGTTTACCGACTTCTGAAGGACTGGACTTTTGCTAATGTATCACTATGTTGATCTGTTCAACAGCATTATGAAGAGAAAAGGGCATGAGTTAGTTCCCTTTGTTTGGTTTAAGCAACAGATGCCATTTGCTTCTGAAAGAGCTGCCTGGCTGGTATATTAGATTATGATATGATTTTCTATGGCCTTTACACTGTCAGTTGATCATCTCAACATTTTCAAAGTAATGAGATGCAGCATGGAAGCAGGGCTGAACTAGAAAGGCAAATCAAATCATAGGGGTCGACGAGGTCGGGTGTCCAGAATATTTGCCTTCTGTCGCCCTGTTTCCTAAAATTCTCGCCCATCGTCCGTATTTTTTTGCATATATCGATTGGGAATGCTTCTTGGTTTGCCTAGGATAACATATCAACATCCAAATAAGACTCTAAATTGACTTTAACACCGTTTTTCAACATTTTTTCGATCGATTTTGTTTGGGCGCCATTTTTCTTTGTTCGATAGATGGGGGGGGGGGGGTTAATAGGTATAGGCTAATAATTCAGGCTAGATTTCACCTTCGTCCATGGCTCAGTGGTCAGGACGGTTTGCCTGAGATCAAGTTTGCTTCTGGTCCCAGCCATGACATGTTTTTATTTATTGTTATTATGACTAAGTATTAAAAAACTGGACAAGAAATGGAACAATGATGTTAAAATATATTTATTTTAATATCATGGTTCTCTTTCTTGTTCATTTTTTTGAACACTTAAAGCATGTAGAAAGCATATCATTCAACAACAAGACCAATAATACAAACAACAGCAGCAGCAGCAGGAACAACAACAACAAAGCATTATCATCATCATCACCATCATCATCACCACCCCCCTGAAAAAAAGAGAACAACACCACAACATAAACAGAATTAATAACAACAAAACTTAAATCCACAGGCAGTATTCATTGTCTAAAGTTGATTTTTTTTTTTTTTTTCACGGGCTCGCAAGTGCCATGTATAAGTGGGCAGTTGTCGAAAAGAATTTAAGATCACGCTCTGTATTAAAGGTCTGGGTATTCTAGAGGCACAACATGTTGTCTCAATCATATACAACAAATGTCAGTTTTTAATATATTTATTGTTGTAAGTCGAATTGATGCTTTCAGAATCACGCAACTGCCACATATAAGCTGGCAGTCAGGGAAACCGATTTAAGGTTCTTGTCTCCGTATAAGTGCTGTGGGTATTTTAGTGGCTCAACCGTATTATCCTGAGCACAAGACGCATGGGACAGTTTGTGGCATAATTTTTGTCACAAGTCAATTTCATGTTTTCACGTGCACGCAACTGCCACGTACAAGTGTTCAGTCATAGAAACTGGGTTAAGATTCTTGTCTCCGAATAAATGTTCTGGGTATTTTAGGGCTCAACCATGTCGTCCCGAGCACATGAGACATATGCTAGTTTGCGACATTTTCTCGATCCGAGCCCTGCTTGCGGTTTACCGACTTCTGAAGGACTGGACTTTTGCTAATGTATCACTATGTTGATCTGTTCAACAGCATTATGAAGAGAAAAGGGCATGAGTTAGTTCCCTTTGTTTGGTTTAAGCAACAGATGCCAGTTGCTTCTGAAAGAGCTGCCTGGCTGGTATATTAGATTATGATATGATTTTCTATGGCCTTTACACTGTCAGTTGATCATCTCAACATTTTCAAAGTAATGAGATGCAGCATGGAAGCAGGGCTGAACTAGAAAGGCAAATCAAATCATAGGGGTCGACGAGGTCGGGTGTCCAGAATATTTGCCTTCTGTCGCCCTGTTTCCTAAAATTCTCGCCCATCGTCCGTATTTTTTTGCATATATCGATTGGGAATGCTTCTTGGTTTGCCTAGGATAACATATCAACATCCAAATAAGACTCTAAATTGACTTTAACACCGTTTTTCAACATTTTTTCGATCGATTTTGTTTGGGCGCCATTTTTCTTTGTTCGATAGATGGGGGGGGGGTTAATAGGTATAGGCTAATAATTCAGGCTAGATTTCACCTTCGTCCATGGCTCAGTGGTCAGGACGGTTTGCCTGAGATCAAGTTTGCTTCTGGTCCCAGCCATGACATGTTTTTATTTATTGTTATTATGACTAAGTATTAAAAAACTGGACAAGAAATGGAACAATGATGTTAAAATATATTTATTTTAATATCATGGTTCTCTTTCTTGTTCATTTTTTTGAACACTTAAAGCATGTAGAAAGCATATCATTCAACAACAAGACCAATAATACAAACAACAGCAGCAGCAGCAGGAACAACAACAACAAAGCATTATCATCATCATCACCATCATCATCACCACCCCCCTGAAAAAAAGAGAACAACACCACAACATAAACAGAATTAATAACAACAAAACTTAAATCCACAGGCAGTATTCATTGTCTAAAGTTGATTTTTTTTTTTTTTTTTTCACGGGCTCGCAAGTGCCATGTATAAGTGGGCAGTTGTCGAAAAGAATTTAAGATCACGCTCTGTATTAAAGGTCTGGGTATTCTAGAGGCACAACATGTTGTCTCAATCATATACAACAAATGTCAGTTTTTAATATATTTATTGTTGTAAGTCGAATTGATGCTTTCAGAATCACGCAACTGCCACATATAAGCTGGCAGTCAGGGAAACCGATTTAAGGTTCTTGTCTCCGTATAAGTGCTGTGGGTATTTTAGTGGCTCAACCGTATTATCCTGAGCACAAGACGCATGGGACAGTTTGTGGCATAATTTTTGTCACAAGTCAATTTCATGTTTTCACGTGCACGCAACTGCCACGTACAAGTGTTCAGTCATAGAAACTGGGTTAAGATTCTTGTCTCCGAATAAATGTTCTGGGTATTTTAGGGCTCAACCATGTCGTCCCGAGCACATGAGACATATGCTAGTTTGCGACATTTTCTCGATCCGAGCCCTGCTTGCGGTTTACCGACTTCTGAAGGACTGGACTTTTGCTAATGTATCACTATGTTGATCTGTTCAACAGCATTATGAAGAGAAAAGGGCATGAGTTAGTTCCCTTTGTTTGGTTTAAGCAACAGATGCCAGTTGCTTCTGAAAGAGCTGCCTGGCTGGTATATTAGATTATGATATGATTTTCTATGGCCTTTACACTGTCAGTTGATCATCTCAACATTTTCAAAGTAATGAGATGCAGCATGGAAGCAGGGCTGAACTAGAAAGGCAAATCAAATCATAGGGGTCGACGAGGTCGGGTGTCCAGAATATTTGCCTTCTGTCGCCCTGTTTCCTAAAATTCTCGCCCATCGTCCGTATTTTTTTGCATATATCGATTGGGAATGCTTCTTGGTTTGCCTAGGATAACATATCAACATCCAAATAAGACTCTAAATTGACTTTAACACCGTTTTTCAACATTTTTTCGATCGATTTTGTTTGGGCGCCATTTTTCTTTGTTCGATAGATGGGGGGGGGGGGGTTAATAGGTATAGGCTAATAATTCAGGCTAGATTTCACCTTCGTCCATGGCTCAGTGGTCAGGACGGTTTGCCTGAGATCAAGTTTGCTTCTGGTCCCAGCCATGACATGTTTTTATTTATTGTTATTATGACTAAGTATTAAAAAACTGGACAAGAAATGGAACAATGATGTTAAAATATATTTATTTTAATATCATGGTTCTCTTTCTTGTTCATTTTTTTGAACACTTAAAGCATGTAGAAAGCATATCATTCAACAACAAGACCAATAATACAAACAACAGCAGCAGCAGCAGGAACAACAACAACAAAGCATTATCATCATCATCACCATCATCATCACCACCCCCCTGAAAAAAAGAGAACAACACCACAACATAAACAGAATTAATAACAACAAAACTTAAATCCACAGGCAGTATTCATTGTCTAAAGTTGATTTTTTTTTTTTTTTTCACGGGCTCGCAAGTGCCATGTATAAGTGGGCAGTTGTCGAAAAGAATTTAAGATCACGCTCTGTATTAAAGGTCTGGGTATTCTAGAGGCACAACATGTTGTCTCAATCATATACAACAAATGTCAGTTTTTAATATATTTATTGTTGTAAGTCGAATTGATGCTTTCAGAATCACGCAACTGCCACATATAAGCTGGCAGTCAGGGAAACCGATTTAAGGTTCTTGTCTCCGTATAAGTGCTGTGGGTATTTTAGTGGCTCAACCGTATTATCCTGAGCACAAGACGCATGGGACAGTTTGTGGCATAATTTTTGTCACAAGTCAATTTCATGTTTTCACGTGCACGCAACTGCCACGTACAAGTGTTCAGTCATAGAAACTGGGTTAAGATTCTTGTCTCCGAATAAATGTTCTGGGTATTTTAGGGCTCAACCATGTCGTCCCGAGCACATGAGACATATGCTAGTTTGCGACATTTTCTCGATCCGAGCCCTGCTTGCGGTTTACCGACTTCTGAAGGACTGGACTTTTGCTAATGTATCACTATGTTGATCTGTTCAACAGCATTATGAAGAGAAAAGGGCATGAGTTAGTTCCCTTTGTTTGGTTTAAGCAACAGATGCCAGTTGCTTCTGAAAGAGCTGCCTGGCTGGTATATTAGATTATGATATGATTTTCTATGGCCTTTACACTGTCAGTTGATCATCTCAACATTTTCAAAGTAATGAGATGCAGCATGGAAGCAGGGCTGAACTAGAAAGGCAAATCAAATCATAGGGGTCGACGAGGTCGGGTGTCCAGAATATTTGCCTTCTGTCGCCCTGTTTCCTAAAATTCTCGCCCATCGTCCGTATTTTTTTGCATATATCGATTGGGAATGCTTCTTGGTTTGCCTAGGATAACATATCAACATCCAAATAAGACTCTAAATCGACTTTAACACCGTTTTTCAACATTTTTTCGATCGATTTTGTTTGGGCGCCATTTTTCTTTGTTCGATAGATGGGGGGGGGTAATAGGTATAGGCTAATAATTCAGGCTAGATTTCACCTTCGTCCATGGCTCAGTGGTCAGGACGGTTTGCCTGAGATCAAGTTTGCTTCTGGTCCCAGCCATGACATGTTTTTATTTATTGTTATTATGACTAAGTATTAAAAAACTGGACAAGAAATGGAACAATGATGTTAAAATATATTTATTTTAATATCATGGTTCTCTTTCTTGTTCATTTTTTTGAACACTTAAAGCATGTAGAAAGCATATCATTCAACAACAAGACCAATAATACAAACAACAGCAGCAGCAGCAGGAACAACAACAACAAAGCATTATCATCATCATCACCATCATCATCACCACCCCCCTGAAAAAAAGAGAACAACACCACAACATAAACAGAATTAATAACAACAAAACTTAAATCCACAGGCAGTATTCATTGTCTAAAGTTGATTTTTTTTTTTTTTCACGGGCTCGCAAGTGCCATGTATAAGTGGGCAGTTGTCGAAAAGAATTTAAGATCACGCTCTGTATTAAAGGTCTGGGTATTCTAGAGGCACAACATGTTGTCTCAATCATATACAACAAATGTCAGTTTTTAATATATTTATTGTTGTAAGTCGAATTGATGCTTTCAGAATCACGCAACTGCCACATATAAGCTGGCAGTCAGGGAAACCGATTTAAGGTTCTTGTCTCCGTATAAGTGCTGTGGGTATTTTAGTGGCTCAACCGTATTATCCTGAGCACAAGACGCATGGGACAGTTTGTGGCATAATTTTTGTCACAAGTCAATTTCATGTTTTCACGTGCACGCAACTGCCACGTACAAGTGTTCAGTCATAGAAACTGGGTTAAGATTCTTGTCTCCGAATAAATGTTCTGGGTATTTTAGGGCTCAACCATGTCGTCCCGAGCACATGAGACATATGCTAGTTTGCGACATTTTCTCGATCCGAGCCCTGCTTGCGGTTTACCGACTTCTGAAGGACTGGACTTTTGCTAATGTATCACTATGTTGATCTGTTCAACAGCATTATGAAGAGAAAAGGGCATGAGTTAGTTCCCTTTGTTTGGTTTAAGCAACAGATGCCAGTTGCTTCTGAAAGAGCTGCCTGGCTGGTATATTAGATTATGATATGATTTTCTATGGCCTTTACACTGTCAGTTGATCATCTCAACATTTTCAAAGTAATGAGATGCAGCATGGAAGCAGGGCTGAACTAGAAAGGCAAATCAAATCATAGGGGTCGACGAGGTCGGGTGTCCAGAATATTTGCCTTCTGTCGCCCTGTTTCCTAAAATTCTCGCCCATCGTCCGTATTTTTTTGCATATATCGATTGGGAATGCTTCTTGGTTTGCCTAGGATAACATATCAACATCCAAATAAGACTCTAAATTGACTTTAACACCGTTTTTCAACATTTTTTCGATCGATTTTGTTTGGGCGCCATTTTTCTTTGTTCGATAGATGGGGGGGGGTAATAGGTATAGGCTAATAATTCAGGCTAGATTTCACCTTCGTCCATGGCTCAGTGGTCAGGACGGTTTGCCTGAGATCAAGTTTGCTTCTGGTCCCAGCCATGACATGTTTTTATTTATTGTTATTATGACTAAGTATTAAAAAACTGGACAAGAAATGGAACAATGATGTTAAAATATATTTATTTTAATATCATGGTTCTCTTTCTTGTTCATTTTTTTGAACACTTAAAGCATGTAGAAAGCATATCATTCAACAACAAGACCAATAATACAAACAACAGCAGCAGCAGCAGGAACAACAACAACAAAGCATTATCATCATCATCACCATCATCATCACCACCCCCCTGAAAAAAAGAGAACAACACCACAACATAAACAGAATTAATAACAACAAAACTTAAATCCACAGGCAGTATTCATTGTCTAAAGTTGATTTTTTTTTTTTTTCACGGGCTCGCAAGTGCCATGTATAAGTGGGCAGTTGTCGAAAAGAATTTAAGATCACGCTCTGTATTAAAGGTCTGGGTATTCTAGAGGCACAACATGTTGTCTCAATCATATACAACAAATGTCAGTTTTTAATATATTTATTGTTGTAAGTCGAATTGATGCTTTCAGAATCACGCAACTGCCACATATAAGCTGGCAGTCAGGGAAACCGATTTAAGGTTCTTGTCTCCGTATAAGTGCTGTGGGTATTTTAGTGGCTCAACCGTATTATCCTGAGCACAAGACGCATGGGACAGTTTGTGGCATAATTTTTGTCACAAGTCAATTTCATGTTTTCACGTGCAC
Organism: Tridacna gigas; assembly: GCA_945859785.2. Lineage (NCBI taxonomy): Eukaryota > Metazoa > Mollusca > Bivalvia > Cardiida > Cardiidae > Tridacna > Tridacna gigas. The sequence goes on from OX244039.2 coordinate 51,552,190, forward strand.
GCAACTGCCACGTACAAGTGTTTAGTCATAGAAACTGGGTTAAGATTCTTGTCTCCGAATAAAAGTTCTGGGTATTTTAGGGCTCAACCATGTCGTCCCGAGCACATGAGACATATGCTAGTTTGCGACATTTTCTCGATCCGAGCCCTGCTTGCGGTTTACCGACTTCTGAAGGACTGGACTTTTGCTAATGTATCACTATGTTGATCTGTTCAACAGCATTATGAAGAGAAAAGGGCATGAGTTAGTTCCCTTTGTTTGGTTTAAGCAACAGATGCCAGTTGCTTCTGAAAGAGCTGCCTGGCTGGTATATTAGATTATGATATGATTTTCTATGGCCTTTACACTGTCAGTTGATCATCTCAACATTTTCAAAGTAATGAGATGCAGCATGGAAGCAGGGCTGAACTAGAAAGGCAAATCAAATCATAGGGGTCGACGAGGTCGGGTGTCCAGAATATTTGCCTTCTGTCGCCCTGTTTCCTAAAATTCTCGCCCATCGTCCGTATTTTTTTGCATATATCGATTGGGAATGCTTCTTGGTTTGCCTAGGATAACATATCAACATCCAAATAAGACTCTAAATTGACTTTAACACCGTTTTTCAACATTTTTTCGATCGATTTTGTTTGGGCGCCATTTTTCTTTGTTCGATAGATGGGGGGGGGGTAATAGGTATAGGCTAATAATTCAGGCTAGATTTCACCTTCGTCCATGGCTCAGTGGTCAGGACGGTTTGCCTGAGATCAAGTTTGCTTCTGGTCCCAGCCATGACATGTTTTTATTTATTGTTATTATGACTAAGTATTAAAAAACTGGACAAGAAATGGAACAATGATGTTAAAATATATTTATTTTAATATCATGGTTCTCTTTCTTGTTCATTTTTTTGAACACTTAAAGCATGTAGAAAGCATATCATTCAACAACAAGACCAATAATACAAACAACAGCAGCAGCAGCAGGAACAACAACAACAAAGCATTATCATCATCATCACCATCATCATCACCACCCCCCTGAAAAAAAGAGAACAACACCACAACATAAACAGAATTAATAACAACAAAACTTAAATCCACAGGCAGTATTCATTGTCTAAAGTTGATTTTTTTTTTTTTTTCACGGGCTCGCAAGTGCCATGTATAAGTGGGCAGTTGTCGAAAAGAATTTAAGATCACGCTCTGTATTAAAGGTCTGGGTATTCTAGAGGCACAACATGTTGTCTCAATCATATACAACAAATGTCAGTTTTTAATATATTTATTGTTGTAAGTCGAATTGATGCTTTCAGAATCACGCAACTGCCACATATAAGCTGGCAGTCAGGGAAACCGATTTAAGGTTCTTGTCTCCGTATAAGTGCTGTGGGTATTTTAGTGGCTCAACCGTATTATCCTGAGCACAAGACGCATGGGACAGTTTGTGGCATAATTTTTGTCACAAGTCAATTTCATGTTTTCACGTGCACGCAACTGCCACGTACAAGTGTTCAGTCATAGAAACTGGGTTAAGATTCTTGTCTCCGAATAAATGTTCTGGGTATTTTAGGGCTCAACCATGTCGTCCCGAGCACATGAGACATATGCTAGTTTGCGACATTTTCTCGATCCGAGCCCTGCTTGCGGTTTACCGACTTCTGAAGGACTGGACTTTTGCTAATGTATCACTATGTTGATCTGTTCAACAGCATTATGAAGAGAAAAGGGCATGAGTTAGTTCCCTTTGTTTGGTTTAAGCAACAGATGCCAGTTGCTTCTGAAAGAGCTGCCTGGCTGGTATATTAGATTATGATATGATTTTCTATGGCCTTTACACTGTCAGTTGATCATCTCAACATTTTCAAAGTAATGAGATGCAGCATGGAAGCAGGGCTGAACTAGAAAGGCAAATCAAATCATAGGGGTCGACGAGGTCGGGTGTCCAGAATATTTGCCTTCTGTCGCCCTGTTTCCTAAAATTCTCGCCCATCGTCCGTATTTTTTTGCATATATCGATTGGGAATGCTTCTTGGTTTGCCTAGGATAACATATCAACATCCAAATAAGACTCTAAATTGACTTTAACACCGTTTTTCAACATTTTTTCGATCGATTTTGTTTGGGCGCCATTTTTCTTTGTTCGATAGATGGGGGGGGGGGTTAATAGGTATAGGCTAATAATTCAGGCTAGATTTCACCTTCGTCCATGGCTCAGTGGTCAGGACGGTTTGCCTGAGATCAAGTTTGCTTCTGGTCCCAGCCATGACATGTTTTTATTTATTGTTATTATGACTAAGTATTAAAAAACTGGACAAGAAATGGAACAATGATGTTAAAATATATTTATTTTAATATCATGGTTCTCTTTCTTGTTCATTTTTTTGAACACTTAAAGCATGTAGAAAGCATATCATTCAACAACAAGACCAATAATACAAACAACAGCAGCAGCAGCAGGAACAACAACAACAAAGCATTATCATCATCATCACCATCATCATCACCACCCCCCTGAAAAAAAGAGAACAACACCACAACATAAACAGAATTAATAACAACAAAACTTAAATCCACAGGCAGTATTCATTGTCTAAAGTTGATTTTTTTTTTTTTTTCACGGGCTCGCAAGTGCCATGTATAAGTGGGCAGTTGTCGAAAAGAATTTAAGATCACGCTCTGTATTAAAGGTCTGGGTATTCTAGAGGCACAACATGTTGTCTCAATCATATACAACAAATGTCAGTTTTTAATATATTTATTGTTGTAAGTCGAATTGATGCTTTCAGAATCACGCAACTGCCACATATAAGCTGGCAGTCAGGGAAACCGATTTAAGGTTCTTGTCTCCGTATAAGTGCTGTGGGTATTTTAGTGGCTCAACCGTATTATCCTGAGCACAAGACGCATGGGACAGTTTGTGGCATAATTTTTGTCACAAGTCAATTTCATGTTTTCACGTGCACGCAACTGCCACGTACAAGTGTTCAGTCATAGAAACTGGGTTAAGATTCTTGTCTCCGAATAAATGTTCTGGGTATTTTAGGGCTCAACCATGTCGTCCCGAGCACATGAGACATATGCTAGTTTGCGACATTTTCTCGATCCGAGCCCTGCTTGCGGTTTACCGACTTCTGAAGGACTGGACTTTTGCTAATGTATCACTATGTTGATCTGTTCAACAGCATTATGAAGAGAAAAGGGCATGAGTTAGTTCCCTTTGTTTGGTTTAAGCAACAGATGCCAGTTGCTTCTGAAAGAGCTGCCTGGCTGGTATATTAGATTATGATATGATTTTCTATGGCCTTTACACTGTCAGTTGATCATCTCAACATTTTCAAAGTAATGAGATGCAGCATGGAAGCAGGGCTGAACTAGAAAGGCAAATCAAATCATAGGGGTCGACGAGGTCGGGTGTCCAGAATATTTGCCTTCTGTCGCCCTGTTTCCTAAAATTCTCGCCCATCGTCCGTATTTTTTTGCATATATCGATTGGGAATGCTTCTTGGTTTGCCTAGGATAACATATCAACATCCAAATAAGACTCTAAATTGACTTTAACACCGTTTTTCAACATTTTTTCGATCGATTTTGTTTGGGCGCCATTTTTCTTTGTTCGATAGATGGGGGGGGTAATAGGTATAGGCTAATAAAATCAGGCTAGATTTCACCTTCGTCCATGGCTCAGTGGTCAGGACGGTTTGCCTGAGATCAAGTTTGCTTCTGGTCCCAGCCATGACATGTTTTTATTTATTGTTATTATGACTAAGTATTAAAAAACTGGACAAGAAATGGAACAATGATGTTAAAATATATTTATTTTAATATCATGGTTCTCTTTCTTGTTCATTTTTTTGAACACTTAAAGCATGTAGAAAGCATATCATTCAACAACAAGACCAATAATACAAACAACAGCAGCAGCAGCAGGAACAACAACAACAAAGCATTATCATCATCATCACCATCATCATCACCACCCCCCTGAAAAAAAGAGAACAACACCACAACATAAACAGAATTAATAACAACAAAACTTAAATCCACAGGCAGTATTCATTGTCTAAAGTTGATTTTTTTTTTTTTTTACACGGGCTCGCAAGTGCCATGTATAAGTGGGCAGTTGTCGAAAAGAATTTAAGATCACGCTCTGTATTAAAGGTCTGGGTATTCTAGAGGCACAACATGTTGTCTCAATCATATACAACAAATGTCAGTTTTTAATATATTTATTGTTGTAAGTCGAATTGATGCTTTCAGAATCACGCAACTGCCACATATAAGCTGGCAGTCAGGGAAACCGATTTAAGGTTCTTGTCTCCGTATAAGTGCTGTGGGTATTTTAGTGGCTCAACCGTATTATCCTGAGCACAAGACGCATGGGACAGTTTGTGGCATAATTTTTGTCACAAGTCAATTTCATGTTTTCACGTGCACGCAACTGCCACGTACAAGTGTTCAGTCATAGAAACTGGGTTAAGATTCTTGTCTCCGAATAAATGTTCTGGGTATTTTAGGGCTCAACCATGTCGTCCCGAGCACATGAGACATATGCTAGTTTGCGACATTTTCTCGATCCGAGCCCTGCTTGCGGTTTACCGACTTCTGAAGGACTGGACTTTTGCTAATGTATCACTATGTTGATCTGTTCAACAGCATTATGAAGAGAAAAGGGCATGAGTTAGTTCCCTTTGTTTGGTTTAAGCAACAGATGCCAGTTGCTTCTGAAAGAGCTGCCTGGCTGGTATATTAGATTATGATATGATTTTCTATGGCCTTTACACTGTCAGTTGATCATCTCAACATTTTCAAAGTAATGAGATGCAGCATGGAAGCAGGGCTGAACTAGAAAGGCAAATCAAATCATAGGGGTCGACGAGGTCGGGTGTCCAGAATATTTGCCTTCTGTCGCCCTGTTTCCTAAAATTCTCGCCCATCGTCCGTATTTTTTTGCATATATCGATTGGGAATGCTTCTTGGTTTGCCTAGGATAACATATCAACATCCAAATAAGACTCTAAATTGACTTTAACACCGTTTTTCAACATTTTTTCGATCGATTTTGTTTGGGCGCCATTTTTCTTTGTTCGATAGATGGGGGGGGGGGGGTAATAGGTATAGGCTAATAATTCAGGCTAGATTTCACCTTCGTCCATGGCTCAGTGGTCAGGACGGTTTGCCTGAGATCAAGTTTGCTTCTGGTCCCAGCCATGACATGTTTTTATTTATTGTTATTATGACTAAGTATTAAAAAACTGGACAAGAAATGGAACAATGATGTTAAAATATATTTATTTTAATATCATGGTTCTCTTTCTTGTTCATTTTTTTGAACACTTAAAGCATGTAGAAAGCATATCATTCAACAACAAGACCAATAATACAAACAACAGCAGCAGCAGCAGGAACAACAACAACAAAGCATTATCATCATCATCACCATCATCATCACCACCCCCCTGAAAAAAAGAGAACAACACCACAACATAAACAGAATTAATAACAACAAAACTTAAATCCACAGGCAGTATTCATTGTCTAAAGTTGATTTTTTTTTTTTTTCATGGGCTCGCAAGTGCCATGTATAAGTGGGCAGTTGTCAAAAAGAATTTAAGATCACGCTCTGTATTAAAGGTCTGGGTATTCTAGAGGCACAACATGTTGTCTCAATCATATACAACAAATGTCAGTTTTTAATATATTTATTGTTGTAAGTCGAATTGATGCTTTCAGAATCACGCAACTGCCACATATAAGCTGGCAGTCAGGGAAACCGATTTAAGGTTCTTGTCTCCGTATAAGTGCTGTGGGTATTTTAGTGGCTCAACCGTATTATCCTGAGCACAAGACGCATGGGACAGTTTGTGGCATAATTTTTGTCACAAGTCAATTTCATGTTTTCACGTGCACGCAACTGCCACGTACAAGTGTTCAGTCATAGAAACTGGGTTAAGATTCTTGTCTCCGAATAAATGTTCTGGGTATTTTAGGGCTCAACCATGTCGTCCCGAGCACATGAGACATATGCTAGTTTGCGACATTTTCTCGATCCGAGCCCTGCTTGCGGTTTACCGACTTCTGAAGGACTGGACTTTTGCTAATGTATCACTATGTTGATCTGTTCAACAGCATTATGAAGAGAAAAGGGCATGAGTTAGTTCCCTTTGTTTGGTTTAAGCAACAGATGCCAGTTGCTTCTGAAAGAGCTGCCTGGCTGGTATATTAGATTATGATATGATTTTCTATGGCCTTTACACTGTCAGTTGATCATCTCAACATTTTCAAAGTAATGAGATGCAGCATGGAAGCAGGGCTGAACTAGAAAGGCAAATCAAATCATAGGGGTCGACGAGGTCGGGTGTCCAGAATATTTGCCTTCTGTCGCCCTGTTTCCTAAAATTCTCGCCCATCGTCCGTATTTTTTTGCATATATCGATTGGGAATGCTTCTTGGTTTGCCTAGGATAACATATCAACATCCAAATAAGACTCTAAATTGACTTTAACACCGTTTTTCAACATTTTTTCGATCGATTTTGTTTGGGCGCCATTTTTCTTTGTTCGATAGATGGGGGGGGTAATAGGTATAGGCTAATAATTCAGGCTAGATTTCACCTTCGTCCATGGCTCAGTGGTCAGGACGGTTTGCCTGAGATCAAGTTTGCTTCTGGTCCCAGCCATGACATGTTTTTATTTATTGTTATTATGACTAAGTATTAAAAAACTGGACAAGAAATGGAACAATGATGTTAAAATATATTTATTTTAATATCATGGTTCTCTTTCTTGTTCATTTTTTTGAACACTTAAAGCATGTAGAAAGCATATCATTCAACAACAAGACCAATAATACAAACAACAGCAGCAGCAGCAGGAACAACAACAACAAAGCATTATCATCATCATCACCATCATCATCACCACCCCCCTGAAAAAAAGAGAACAACACCACAACATAAACAGAATTAATAACAACAAAACTTAAATCCACAGGCAGTATTCATTGTCTAAAGTTGATTTTTTTTTTTTTTTCACGGGCTCGCAAGTGCCATGTATAAGTGGGCAGTTGTCGAAAAGAATTTAAGATCACGCTCTGTATTAAAGGTCTGGGTATTCTAGAGGCACAACATGTTGTCTCAATCATATACAACAAATGTCAGTTTTTAATATATTTATTGTTGTAAGTCGAATTGATGCTTTCAGAATCACGCAACTGCCACATATAAGCTGGCAGTCAGGGAAACCGATTTAAGGTTCTTGTCTCCGTATAAGTGCTGTGGGTATTTTAGTGGCTCAACCGTATTATCCTGAGCACAAGACGCATGGGACAGTTTGTGGCATAATTTTTGTCACAAGTCAATTTCATGTTTTCACGTGCACGCAACTGCCACGTACAAGTGTTCAGTCATAGAAACTGGGTTAAGATTCTTGTCTCCGAATAAATGTTCTGGGTATTTTAGGGCTCAACCATGTCGTCCCGAGCACATGAGACATATGCTAGTTTGCGACATTTTCTCGATCCGAGCCCTGCTTGCGGTTTACCGACTTCTGAAGGACTGGACTTTTGCTAATGTATCACTATGTTGATCTGTTCAACAGCATTATGAAGAGAAAAGGGCATGAGTTAGTTCCCTTTGTTTGGTTTAAGCAACAGATGCCAGTTGCTTCTGAAAGAGCTGCCTGGCTGGTATATTAGATTATGATATGATTTTCTATGGCCTTTACACTGTCAGTTGATCATCTCAACATTTTCAAAGTAATGAGATGCAGCATGGAAGCAGGGCTGAACTAGAAAGGCAAATCAAATCATAGGGGTCGACGAGGTCGGGTGTCCAGAATATTTGCCTTCTGTCGCCCTGTTTCCTAAAATTCTCGCCCATCGTCCGTATTTTTTTGCATATATCGATTGGGAATGCTTCTTGGTTTGCCTAGGATAACATATCAACATCCAAATAAGACTCTAAATTGACTTTAACACCGTTTTTCAACATTTTTTCGATCGATTTTGTTTGGGCGCCATTTTTCTTTGTTCGATAGATGGGGGGGGGGTAATAGGTATAGGCTAATAATTCAGGCTAGATTTCACCTTCGTCCATGGCTCAGTGGTCAGGACGGTTTGCCTGAGATCAAGTTTGCTTCTGGTCCCAGCCATGACATGTTTTTATTTATTGTTATTATGACTAAGTATTAAAAAACTGGACAAGAAATGGAACAATGATGTTAAAATATATTTATTTTAATATCATGGTTCTCTTTCTTGTTCATTTTTTTGAACACTTAAAGCGTGTAGAAAGCATATCATTCAACAACAAGACCAATAATACAAACAACAGCAGCAGCAGCAGGAACAACAACAACAAAGCATTATCATCATCATCACCATCATCATCACCACCCCCCTGAAAAAAAGAGAACAACACCACAACATAAACAGAATTAATAACAACAAAACTTAAATCCACAGGCAGTATTCATTGTCTAAAGTTGATTTTTTTTTTTTTTTCACGGGCTCGCAAGTGCCATGTATAAGTGGGCAGTTGTCGAAAAGAATTTAAGATCACGCTCTGTATTAAAGGTCTGGGTATTCTAGAGGCACAACATGTTGTCTCAATCATATACAACAAATGTCAGTTTTTAATATATTTATTGTTGTAAGTCGAATTGATGCTTTCAGAATCACGCAACTGCCACATATAAGCTGGCAGTCAGGGAAACCGATTTAAGGTTCTTGTCTCCGTATAAGTGCTGTGGGTATTTTAGTGGCTCAACCGTATTATCCTGAGCACAAGACGCATGGGACAGTTTGTGGCATAATTTTTGTCACAAGTCAATTTCATGTTTTCACGTGCACGCAACTGCCACGTACAAGTGTTCAGTCATAGAAACTGGGTTAAGATTCTTGTCTCCGAATAAATGTTCTGGGTATTTTAGGGCTCAACCATGTCGTCCCGAGCACATGAGACATATGCTAGTTTGCGACATTTTCTCGATCCGAGCCCTGCTTGCGGTTTACCGACTTCTGAAGGACTGGACTTTTGCTAATGTATCACTATGTTGATCTGTTCAACAGCATTATGAAGAGAAAAGGGCATGAGTTAGTTCCCTTTGTTTGGTTTAAGCAACAGATGCCAGTTGCTTCTGAAAGAGCTGCCTGGCTGGTATATTAGATTATGATATGATTTTCTATGGCCTTTACACTGTCAGTTGATCATCTCAACATTTTCAAAGTAATGAGATGCAGCATGGAAGCAGGGCTGAACTAGAAAGGCAAATCAAATCATAGGGGTCGACGAGGTCGGGTGTCCAGAATATTTGCCTTCTGTCGCCCTGTTTCCTAAAATTCTCGCCCATCGTCCGTATTTTTTTGCATATATCGATTGGGAATGCTTCTTGGTTTGCCTAGGATAACATATCAACATCCAAATAAGACTCTAAATTGACTTTAACACCGTTTTTCAACATTTTTTCGATCGATTTTGTTTGGGCGCCATTTTTCTTTGTTCGATAGATGGGGGGGGGGGTAATAGGTATAGGCTAATAATTCAGGCTAGATTTCACCTTCGTCCATGGCTCAGTGGTCAGGACGGTTTGCCTGAGATCAAGTTTGCTTCTGGTCCCAGCCATGACATGTTTTTATTTATTGTTATTATGACTAAGTATTAAAAAACTGGACAAGAAATGGAACAATGATGTTAAAATATATTTATTTTAATATCATGGTTCTCTTTCTTGTTCATTTTTTTGAACACTTAAAGCATGTAGAAAGCATATCATTCAACAACAAGACCAATAATACAAACAACAGCAGCAGCAGCAGGAACAACAACAACAAAGCATTATCATCATCATCACCATCATCATCACCACCCCCCTGAAAAAAAGAGAACAACACCACAACATAAACAGAATTAATAACAACAAAACTTAAATCCACAGGCAGTATTCATTGTCTAAAGTTGATTTTTTTTTTTTTTTCACGGGCTCGCAAGTGCCATGTATAAGTGGGCAGTTGTCGAAAAGAATTTAAGATCACGCTCTGTATTAAAGGTCTGGGTATTCTAGAGGCACAACATGTTGTCTCAATCATATACAACAAATGTCAGTTTTTAATATATTTATTGTTGTAAGTCGAATTGATGCTTTCAGAATCACGCAACTGCCACATATAAGCTGGCAGTCAGGGAAACCGATTTAAGGTTCTTGTCTCCGTATAAGTGCTGTGGGTATTTTAGTGGCTCAACCGTATTATCCTGAGCACAAGACGCATGGGACAGTTTGTGGCATAATTTTTGTCACAAGTCAATTTCATGTTTTCACGTGCACGCAACTGCCACGTACAAGTGTTCAGTCATAGAAACTGGGTTAAGATTCTTGTCTCCGAATAAATGTTCTGGGTATTTTAGGGCTCAACCATGTCGTCCCGAGCACATGAGACATATGCTAGTTTGCGACATTTTCTCGATCCGAGCCCTGCTTGCGGTTTACCGACTTCTGAAGGACTGGACTTTTGCTAATGTATCACTATGTTGATCTGTTCAACAGCATTATGAAGAGAAAAGGGCATGAGTTAGTTCCCTTTGTTTGGTTTAAGCAACAGATGCCAGTTGCTTCTGAAAGAGCTGCCTGGCTGGTATATTAGATTATGATATGATTTTCTATGGCCTTTACACTGTCAGTTGATCATCTCAACATTTTCAAAGTAATGAGATGCAGCATGGAAGCAGGGCTGAACTAGAAAGGCAAATCAAATCATAGGGGTCGACGAGGTCGGGTGTCCAGAATATTTGCCTTCTGTCGCCCTGTTTCCTAAAATTCTCGCCCATCGTCCGTATTTTTTTGCATATATCGATTGGGAATGCTTCTTGGTTTGCCTAGGATAACATATCAACATCCAAATAAGACTCTAAATTGACTTTAACACCGTTTTTCAACATTTTTTCGATCGATTTTGTTTGGGCGCCATTTTTCTTTGTTCGATAGATGGGGGGGGGGTAATAGGTATAGGCTAATAATTCAGGCTAGATTTCACCTTCGTCCATGGCTCAGTGGTCAGGACGGTTTGCCTGAGATCAAGTTTGCTTCTGGTCCCAGCCATGACATGTTTTTATTTATTGTTATTATGACTAAGTATTAAAAAACTGGACAAGAAATGGAACAATGATGTTAAAATATATTTATTTTAATATCATGGTTCTCTTTCTTGTTCATTTTTTTGAACACTTAAAGCATGTAGAAAGCATATCATTCAACAACAAGACCAATAATACAAACAACAGCAGCAGCAGCAGGAACAACAACAACAAAGCATTATCATCATCATCACCATCATCATCACCACCCCCCTGAAAAAAAGAGAACAACACCACAACATAAACAGAATTAATAACAACAAAACTTAAATCCACAGGCAGTATTCATTGTCTAAAGTTGATTTTTTTTTTTTTTTTCACGGGCTCGCAAGTGCCATGTATAAGTGGGCAGTTGTCGAAAAGAATTTAAGATCACGCTCTGTATTAAAGGTCTGGGTATTCTAGAGGCACAACATGTTGTCTCAATCATATACAACAAATGTCAGTTTTTAATATATTTATTGTTGTAAGTCGAATTGATGCTTTCAGAATCACGCAACTGCCACATATAAGCTGGCAGTCAGGGAAACCGATTTAAGGTTCTTGTCTCCGTATAAGTGCTGTGGGTATTTTAGTGGCTCAACCGTATTATCCTGAGCACAAGACGCATGGGACAGTTTGTGGCATAATTTTTGTCACAAGTCAATTTCATGTTTTCACGTGCACGCAACTGCCACGTACAAGTGTTCAGTCATAGAAACTGGGTTAAGATTCTTGTCTCCGAATAAATGTTCTGGGTATTTTAGGGCTCAACCATGTCGTCCCGAGCACATGAGACATATGCTAGTTTGCGACATTTTCTCGATCCGAGCCCTGCTTGCGGTTTACCGACTTCTGAAGGACTGGACTTTTGCTAATGTATCACTATGTTGATCTGTTCAACAGCATTATGAAGAGAAAAGGGCATGAGTTAGTTCCCTTTGTTTGGTTTAAGCAACAGATGCCAGTTGCTTCTGAAAGAGCTGCCTGGCTGGTATATTAGATTATGATATGATTTTCTATGGCCTTTACACTGTCAGTTGATCATCTCAACATTTTCAAAGTAATGAGATGCAGCATGGAAGCAGGGCTGAACTAGAAAGGCAAATCAAATCATAGGGGTCGACGAGGTCGGGTGTCCAGAATATTTGCCTTCTGTCGCCCTGTTTCCTAAAATTCTCGCCCATCGTCCGTATTTTTTTGCATATATCGATTGGGAATGCTTCTTGGTTTGCCTAGGATAACATATCAACATCCAAATAAGACTCTAAATTGACTTTAACACCGTTTTTCAACATTTTTTCGATCGATTTTGTTTGGGCGCCATTTTTCTTTGTTCGATAGATGGGGGGGGGTAATAGGTATAGGCTAATAATTCAGGCTAGATTTCACCTTCGTCCATGGCTCAGTGGTCAGGACGGTTTGCCTGAGATCAAGTTTGCTTCTGGTCCCAGCCATGACATGTTTTTATTTATTGTTATTATGACTAAGTATTAAAAAACTGGACAAGAAATGGAACAATGATGTTAAAATATATTTATTTTAATATCATGGTTCTCTTTCTTGTTCATTTTTTTGAACACTTAAAGCATGTAGAAAGCATATCATTCAACAACAAGACCAATAATACAAACAACAGCAGCAGCAGCAGGAACAACAACAACAAAGCATTATCATCATCATCACCATCATCATCACCACCCCCCTGAAAAAAAGAGAACAACACCACAACATAAACAGAATTAATAACAACAAAACTTAAATCCACAGGCAGTATTCATTGTCTAAAGTTGATTTTTTTTTTTTTTTCACGGGCTCGCAAGTGCCATGTATAAGTGGGCAGTTGTCGAAAAGAATTTAAGATCACGCTCTGTATTAAAGGTCTGGGTATTCTAGAGGCACAACATGTTGTCTCAATCATATACAACAAATGTCAGTTTTTAATATATTTATTGTTGTAAGTCGAATTGATGCTTTCAGAATCACGCAACTGCCACATATAAGCTGGCAGTCAGGGAAACCGATTTAAGGTTCTTGTCTCCGTATAAGTGCTGTGGGTATTTTAGTGGCTCAACCGTATTATCCTGAGCACAAGACGCATGGGACAGTTTGTGGCATAATTTTTGTCACAAGTCAATTTCATGTTTTCACGTGCACGCAACTGCCACGTACAAGTGTTCAGTCATAGAAACTGGGTTAAGATTCTTGTCTCCGAATAAATGTTCTGGGTATTTTAGGGCTCAACCATGTCGTCCCGAGCACATGAGACATATGCTAGTTTGCGACATTTTCTCGATCCGAGCCCTGCTTGCGGTTTACCGACTTCTGAAGGACTGGACTTTTGCTAATGTATCACTATGTTGATCTGTTCAACTGCATTATGAAGAGAAAAGGGCATGAGTTAGTTCCCTTTGTTTGGTTTAAGCAACAGATGCCAGTTGCTTCTGAAAGAGCTGCCTGGCTGGTATATTAGATTATGATATGATTTTCTATGGCCTTTACACTGTCAGTTGATCATCTCAACATTTTCAAAGTAATGAGATGCAGCATGGAAGCAGGGCTGAACTAGAAAGGCAAATCAAATCATAGGGATCGACGAGGTCGGGTGTCCAGAATATTTGCCTTCTGTCGCCCTGTTTCCTAAAATTCTCGCCCATCGTCCGTATTTTTTTGCATATATCGATTGGGAATGCTTCTTGGTTTGCCTAGGATAACATATCAACATCCAAATAAGACTCTAAATTGACTTTAACACCGTTTTTCAACATTTTTTCGATCGATTTTGTTTGGGCGCCATTTTTCTTTGTTCGATAGATGGGGGGGGGGGGGTAATAGGTATAGGCTAATAATTCAGGCTAGATTTCACCTTTGTCCATGGCTCAGTGGTCAGGACGGTTTGCCTGAGATCAAGTTTGCTTCTGGTCCCAGCCATGACATGTTTTTATTTATTGTTATTATGACTAAGTATTAAAAAACTGGACAAGAAATGGAACAATGATGTTAAAATATATTTATTTTAATATCATGGTTCTCTTTCTTGTTCATTTTTTTGAACACTTAAAGCATGTAGAAAGCATATCATTCAACAACAAGACCAATAATACAAACAACAGCAGCAGCAGCAGGAACAACAACAACAAAGCATTATCATCATCATCACCATCATCATCACCACCCCCCTGAAAAAAAGAGAACAACACCACAACATAAACAGAATTAATAACAACAAAACTTAAATCCACAGGCAGTATTCATTGTCTAAAGTTGATTTTTTTTTTTTTTTCACGGGCTCGCAAGTGCCATGTATAAGTGGGCAGTTGTCGAAAAGAATTTAAGATCACGCTCTGTATTAAAGGTCTGGGTATTCTAGAGGCACAACATGTTGTCTCAATCATATACAACAAATGTCAGTTTTTAATATATTTATTGTTGTAAGTCGAATTGATGCTTTCAGAATCACGCAACTGCCACATATAAGCTGGCAGTCAGGGAAACCGATTTAAGGTTCTTGTCTCCGTATAAGTGCTGTGGGTATTTTAGTGGCTCAACCGTATTATCCTGAGCACAAGACGCATGGGACAGTTTGTGGCATAATTTTTGTCACAAGTCAATTTCATGTTTTCACGTGCACGCAACTGCCACGTACAAGTGTTCAGTCATAGAAACTGGGTTAAGATTCTTGTCTCCGAATAAATGTTCTGGGTATTTTAGGGCTCAACCATGTCGTCCCGAGCACATGAGACATATGCTAGTTTGCGACATTTTCTCGATCCGAGCCCTGCTTGCGGTTTACCGACTTCTGAAGGACTGGACTTTTGCTAATGTATCACTATGTTGATCTGTTCAACAGCATTATGAAGAGAAAAGGGCATGAGTTAGTTCCCTTTGTTTGGTTTAAGCAACAGATGCCAGTTGCTTCTGAAAGAGCTGCCTGGCTGGTATATTAGATTATGATATGATTTTCTATGGCCTTTACACTGTCAGTTGATCATCTCAACATTTTCAAAGTAATGAGATGCAGCATGGAAGCAGGGCTGAACTAGAAAGGCAAATCAAATCATAGGGGTCGACGAGGTCGGGTGTCCAGAATATTTGCCTTCTGTCGCCCTGTTTCCTAAAATTCTCGCCCATCGTCCGTATTTTTTTGCATATATCGATTGGGAATGCTTCTTGGTTTGCCTAGGATAACATATCAACATCCAAATAAGACTCTAAATTGACTTTAACACCGTTTTTCAACATTTTTTCGATCGATTTTGTTTGGGCGCCATTTTTCTTTGTTCGATAGATGGGGGGGGGGTAATAGGTATAGGCTAATAATTCAGGCTAGATTTCACCTTCGTCCATGGCTCAGTGGTCAGGACGGTTTGCCTGAGATCAAGTTTGCTTCTGGTCCCAGCCATGACATGTTTTTATTTATTGTTATTATGACTAAGTATTAAAAAACTGGACAAGAAATGGAACAATGATGTTAAAATATATTTATTTTAATATCATGGTTCTCTTTCTTGTTCATTTTTTTGAACACTTAAAGCATGTAGAAAGCATATCATTCAACAACAAGACCAATAATACAAACAACAGCAGCAGCAGCAGGAACAACAACAACAAAGCATTATCATCATCATCACCATCATCATCACCACCCCCCTGAAAAAAAGAGAACAACACCACAACATAAACAGAATTAATAACAACAAAACTTAAATCCACAGGCAGTATTCATTGTCTAAAGTTGATTTTTTTTTTTTTTTTCACGGGCTCGCAAGTGCCATGTATAAGTGGGCAGTTGTCGAAAAGAATTTAAGATCACGCTCTGTATTAAAGGTCTGGGTATTCTAGAGGCACAACATGTTGTCTCAATCATATACAACAAATGTCAGTTTTTAATATATTTATTGTTGTAAGTCGAATTGATGCTTTCAGAATCACGCAACTGCCACATATAAGCTGGCAGTCAGGGAAACCGATTTAAGGTTCTTGTCTCCGTATAAGTGCTGTGGGTATTTTAGTGGCTCAACCGTATTATCCTGAGCACAAGACGCATGGGACAGTTTGTGGCATAATTTTTGTCACAAGTCAATTTCATGTTTTCACGTGCACGCAACTGCCACGTACAAGTGTTCAGTCACAGAAACTGGGTTAAGATTCTTGTCTCCGAATAAATGTTCTGGGTATTTTAGGGCTCAACCATGTCGTCCCGAGCACATGAGACATATGCTAGTTTGCGACATTTTCTCGATCCGAGCCCTGCTTGCGGTTTACCGACTTCTGAAGGACTGGACTTTTGCTAATGTATCACTATGTTGATCTGTTCAACAGCATTATGAAGAGAAAAGGGCATGAGTTAGTTCCCTTTGTTTGGTTTAAGCAACAGATGCCAGTTGCTTCTGAAAGAGCTGCCTGGCTGGTATATTAGATTATGATATGATTTTCTATGGCCTTTACACTGTCAGTTGATCATCTCAACATTTTCAAAGTAATGAGATGCAGCATGGAAGCAGGGCTGAACTAGAAAGGCAAATCAAATCATAGGGGTCGACGAGGTCGGGTGTCCAGAATATTTGCCTTCTGTCGCCCTGTTTCCTAAAATTCTCGCCCATCGTCCGTATTTTTTTGCATATATCGATTGGGAATGCTTCTTGGTTTGCCTAGGATAACATATCAACATCCAAATAAGACTCTAAATTGACTTTAACACCGTTTTTCAACATTTTTTCGATCGATTTTGTTTGGGCGCCATTTTTCTTTGTTCGATAGATGGGGGGGGGGTAATAGGTATAGGCTAATAATTCAGGCTAGATTTCACCTTCGTCCATGGCTCAGTGGTCAGGACGGTTTGCCTGAGATCAAGTTTGCTTCTGGTCCCAGCCATGACATGTTTTTATTTATTGTTATTATGACTAAGTATTAAAAAACTGGACAAGAAATGGAACAATGATGTTAAAATATATTTATTTTAATATCATGGTTCTCTTTCTTGTTCATTTTTTTGAACACTTAAAGCATGTAGAAAGCATATCATTCAACAACAAGACCAATAATACAAACAACAGCAGCAGCAGCAGGAACAACAACAACAAAGCATTATCATCATCATCACCATCATCATCACCACCCCCCTGAAAAAAAGAGAACAACACCACAACATAAACAGAATTAATAACAACAAAACTTAAATCCACAGGCAGTATTCATTGTCTAAAGTAGATTTTTTTTTTTTTTCACGGGCTCGCAAGTGCCATGTATAAGTGGGCAGTTGTCGAAAAGAATTTAAGATCACGCTCTGTATTAAAGGTCTGGGTATTCTAGAGGCACAACATGTTGTCTCAATCATATACAACAAATGTCAGTTTTTAATATATTTATTGTTGTAAGTCGAATTGATGCTTTCAGAATCACGCAACTGCCACATATAAGCTGGCAGTCAGGGAAACCGATTTAAGGTTCTTGTCTCCGTATAAGTGCTGTGGGTATTTTAGTGGCTCAACCGTATTATCCTGAGCACAAGACGCATGGGACAGTTTGTGGCATAATTTTTGTCACAAGTCAATTTCATGTTTTCACGTGCACGCAACTGCCACGTACAAGTGTTCAGTCATAGAAACTGGGTTAAGATTCTTGTCTCCGAATAAATGTTCTGGGTATTTTAGGGCTCAACCATGTCGTCCCGAGCACATGAGACATATGCTAGTTTGCGACATTTTCTCGATCCGAGCCCTGCTTGCGGTTTACCGACTTCTGAAGGACTGGACTTTTGCTAATGTATCACTATGTTGATCTGTTCAACAGCATTATGAAGAGAAAAGGGCATGAGTTAGTTCCCTTTGTTTGGTTTAAGCAACAGATGCCAGTTGCTTCTGAAAGAGCTGCCTGGCTGGTATATTAGATTATGATATGATTTTCTATGGCCTTTACACTGTCAGTTGATCATCTCAACATTTTCAAAGTAATGAGATGCAGCATGGAAGCAGGGCTGAACTAGAAAGGCAAATCAAATCATAGGGGTCGACGAGGTCGGGTGTCCAGAATATTTGCCTTCTGTCGCCCTGTTTCCTAAAATTCTCGCCCATCGTCCGTATTCTTTTGCATATATCGATTGGGAATGCTTCTTGGTTTGCCTAGGATAACATATCAACATCCAAATAAGACTCTAAATTGACTTTAACACCGTTTTTCAACATTTTTTCGATCGATTTTGTTTGGGCGCCATTTTTCTTTGTTCGATAGATGGGGGGGGTAATAGGTATAGGCTAATAATTCAGGCTAGATTTCACCTTCGTCCATGGCTCAGTGGTCAGGACGGTTTGCCTGAGATCAAGTTTGCTTCTGGTCCCAGCCATGACATGTTTTTATTTATTGTTATTATGACTAAGTATTAAAAAACTGGACAAGAAATGGAACAATGATGTTAAAATATATTTATTTTAATATCATGGTTCTCTTTCTTGTTCATTTTTTTGAACACTTAAAGCATGTAGAAAGCATATCATTCAACAACAAGACCAATAATACAAACAACAGCAGCAGCAGCAGGAACAACAACAACAAAGCATTATCATCATCATCACCATCATCATCACCACCCCCCTGAAAAAAAGAGAACAACACCACAACATAAACAGAATTAATAACAACAAAACTTAAATCCACAGGCAGTATTCATTGTCTAAAGTTGATTTTTTTTTTTTTTCACGGGCTCGCAAGTGCCATGTATAAGTGGGCAGTTGTCGAAAAGAATTTAAGATCACGCTCTGTATTAAAGGTCTGGGTATTCTAGAGGCACAACATGTTGTCTCAATCATATACAACAAATGTCAGTTTTTAATATATTTATTGTTGTAAGTCGAATTGATGCTTTCAGAATCACGCAACTGCCACATATAAGCTGGCAGTCAGGGAAACCGATTTAAGGTTCTTGTCTCCGTATAAGTGCTGTGGGTATTTTAGTGGCTCAACCGTATTATCCTGAGCACAAGACGCATGGGACAGTTTGTGGCATAATTTTTGTCACAAGTCAATTTCATGTTTTCACGTGCACGCAACTGCCACGTACAAGTGTTCAGTCACAGAAACTGGGTTAAGATTCTTGTCTCCGAATAAATGTTCTGGGTATTTTAGGGCTCAACCATGTCGTCCCGAGCACATGAGACATATGCTAGTTTGCGACATTTTCTCGATCCGAGCCCTGCTTGCGGTTTACCGACTTCTGAAGGACTGGACTTTTGCTAATGTATCACTATGTTGATCTGTTCAACAGCATTATGAAGAGAAAAGGGCATGAGTTAGTTCCCTTTGTTTGGTTTAAGCAACAGATGCCAGTTGCTTCTGAAAGAGCTGCCTGGCTGGTATATTAGATTATGATATGATTTTCTATGGCCTTTACACTGTCAGTTGATCATCTCAACATTTTCAAAGTAATGAGATGCAGCATGGAAGCAGGGCTGAACTAGAAAGGCAAATCAAATCATAGGGGTCGACGAGGTCGGGTGTCCAGAATATTTGCCTTCTGTCGCCCTGTTTCCTAAAATTCTCGCCCATCGTCCGTATTTTTTTGCATATATCGATTGGGAATGCTTCTTGGTTTGCCTAGGATAACATATCAACATCCAAATAAGACTCTAAATTGACTTTAACACCGTTTTTCAACATTTTTTCGATCGATTTTGTTTGGGCGCCATTTTTCTTTGTTCGATAGATGGGGGGGGGGGGTAATAGGTATAGGCTAATAATTCAGGCTAGATTTCACCTTCGTCCATGGCTCAGTGGTCAGGACGGTTTGCCTGAGATCAAGTTTGCTTCTGGTCCCAGCCATGACATGTTTTTATTTATTGTTATTATGACTAAGTATTAAAAAACTGGACAAGAAATGGAACAATGATGTTAAAATATATTTATTTTAATATCATGGTTCTCTTTCTTGTTCATTTTTTTGAACACTTAAAGCATGTAGAAAGCATATCATTCAACAACAAGACCAATAATACAAACAACAGCAGCAGCAGCAGGAACAACAACAACAAAGCATTATCATCATCATCACCATCATCATCACCACCCCCCTGAAAAAAAGAGAACAACACCACAACATAAACAGAATTAATAACAACAAAACTTAAATCCACAGGCAGTATTCATTGTCTAAAGTTGATTTTTTTTTTTTTTCACGGGCTCGCAAGTGCCATGTATAAGTGGGCAGTTGTCGAAAAGAATTTAAGATCACGCTCTGTATTAAAGGTCTGGGTATTCTAGAGGCACAACATGTTGTCTCAATCATATACAACAAATGTCAGTTTTTAATATATTTATTGTTGTAAGTCGAATTGATGCTTTCAGAATCACGCAACTGCCACATATAAGCTGGCAGTCAGGGAAACCAATTTAAGGTTCTTGTCTCCGTATAAGTGCTGTGGGTATTTTAGTGGCTCAACCGTATTATCCTGAGCACAAGACGCATGGGACAGTTTGTGGCATAATTTTTGTCACAAGTCAATTTCATGTTTTCACGTGCACGCAACTGCCACGTACAAGTGTTCAGTCATAGAAACTGGGTTAAGATTCTTGTCTCCGAATAAATGTTCTGGGTATTTTAGGGCTCAACCATGTCGTCCCGAGCACATGAGACATATGCTAGTTTGCGACATTTTCTCGATCCGAGCCCTGCTTGCGGTTTACCGACTTCTGAAGGACTGGACTTTTGCTAATGTATCACTATGTTGATCTGTTCAACAGCATTATGAAGAGAAAAGGGCATGAGTTAGTTCCCTTTGTTTGGTTTAAGCAACAGATGCCAGTTGCTTCTGAAAGAGCTGCCTGGCTGGTATATTAGATTATGATATGATTTTCTATGGCCTTTACACTGTCAGTTGATCATCTCAACATTTTCAAAGTAATGAGATGCAGCATGGAAGCAGGGCTGAACTAGAAAGGCAAATCAAATCATAGGGGTCGACGAGGTCGGGTGTCCAGAATATTTGCCTTCTGTCGCCCTGTTTCCTAAAATTCTCGCCCATCGTCCGTATTTTTTTGCATATATCGATTGGGAATGCTTCTTGGTTTGCCTAGGATAACATATCAACATCCAAATAAGACTCTAAATTGACTTTAACACCGTTTTTCAACATTTTTTCGATCGATTTTGTTTGGGCGCCATTTTTCTTTGTTCGATAGATGGGGGGGGGGGGGTAATAGGTATAGGCTAATAATTCAGGCTAGATTTCACCTTCGTCCATGGCTCAGTGGTCAGGACGGTTTGCCTGAGATCAAGTTTGCTTCTGGTCCCAGCCATGACATGTTTTTATTTATTGTTATTATGACTAAGTATTAAAAAACTGGACAAGAAATGGAACAATGATGTTAAAATATATTTATTTTAATATCATGGTTCTCTTTCTTGTTCATTTTTTTGAACACTTAAAGCATGTAGAAAGCATATCATTCAACAACAAGACCAATAATACAAACAACAGCAGCAGCAGCAGGAACAACAACAACAAAGCATTATCATCATCATCACCATCATCATCACCACCCCCCTGAAAAAAAGAGAACAACACCACAACATAAACAGAATTAATAACAACAAAACTTAAATCCACAGGCAGTATTCATTGTCTAAAGTTGATTTTTTTTTTTTTTTCACGGGCTCGCAAGTGCCATGTATAAGTGGGCAGTTGTCGAAAAGAATTTAAGATCACGCTCTGTATTAAAGGTCTGGGTATTCTAGAGGCACAACATGTTGTCTCAATCATATACAACAAATGTCAGTTTTTAATATATTTATTGTTGTAAGTCGAATTGATGCTTTCAGAATCACGCAACTGCCACATATAAGCTGGCAGTCAGGGAAACCGATTTAAGGTTCTTGTCTCCGTATAAGTGCTGTGGGTATTTTAGTGGCTCAACCGTATTATCCTGAGCACAAGACGCATGGGACAGTTTGTGGCATAATTTTTGTCACAAGTCAATTTCATGTTTTCACGTGCACGCAACTGCCACGTACAAGTGTTCAGTCATAGAAACTGGGTTAAGATTCTTGTCTCCGAATAAATGTTCTGGGTATTTTAGGGCTCAACCATGTCATCCCGAGCACATGAGACATATGCTAGTTTGCGACATTTTCTCGATCCGAGCCCTGCTTGCGGTTTACCGACTTCTGAAGGACTGGACTTTTGCTAATGTATCACTATGTTGATCTGTTCAACAGCATTATGAAGAGAAAAGGGCATGAGTTAGTTCCCTTTGTTTGGTTTAAGCAACAGATGCCAGTTGCTTCTGAAAGAGCTGCCTGGCTGGTATATTAGATTATGATATGATTTTCTATGGCCTTTACACTGTCAGTTGATCATCTCAACATTTTCAAAGTAATGAGATGCAGCATGGAAGCAGGGCTGAACTAGAAAGGCAAATCAAATCATAGGGGTCGACGAGGTCGGGTGTCCAGAATATTTGCCTTCTGTCGCCCTGTTTCCTAAAATTCTCGCCCATCGTCCGTATTTTTTTGCATATATCGATTGGGAATGCTTCTTGGTTTGCCTAGGATAACATATCAACATCCAAATAAGACTCTAAATTGACTTTAACACCGTTTTTCAACATTTTTTCGATCGATTTTGTTTGGGCGCCATTTTTCTTTGTTCGATAGATGGGGGGGGGGGGGTAATAGGTATAGGCTAATAATTCAGGCTAGATTTCACCTTCGTCCATGGCTCAGTGGTCAGGACGGTTTGCCTGAGATCAAGTTTGCTTCTGGTCCCAGCCATGACATGTTTTTATTTATTGTTATTATGACTAAGTATTAAAAAACTGGACAAGAAATGGAACAATGATGTTAAAATATATTTATTTTAATATCATGGTTCTCTTTCTTGTTCATTTTTTTGAACACTTAAAGCATGTAGAAAGCATATCATTCAACAACAAGACCAATAATACAAACAACAGCAGCAGCAGCAGGAACAACAACAACAAAGCATTATCATCATCATCACCATCATCATCACCACCCCCCTGAAAAAAAGAGAACAACACCACAACATAAACAGAATTAATAACAACAAAACTTAAATCCACAGGCAGTATTCATTGTCTAAAGTTGATTTTTTTTTTTTTTTCACGGGCTCGCAAGTGCCATGTATAAGTGGGCAGTTGTCGAAAAGAATTTAAGATCACGCTCTGTATTAAAGGTCTGGGTATTCTAGAGGCACAACATGTTGTCTCAATCATATACAACAAATGTCAGTTTTTAATATATTTATTGTTGTAAGTCGAATTGATGCTTTCAGAATCACGCAACTGCCACATATAAGCTGGCAGTCAGGGAAACCGATTTAAGGTTCTTGTCTCCGTATAAGTGCTGTGGGTATTTTAGTGGCTCAACCGTATTATCCTGAGCACAAGACGCATGGGACAGTTTGTGGCATAATTTTTGTCACAAGTCAATTTCATGTTTTCACGTGCACGCAACTGCCACGTACAAGTGTTCAGTCATAGAAACTGGGTTAAGATTCTTGTCTCCGAATAAATGTTCTGGGTATTTTAGGGCTCAACCATGTCGTCCCAAGCACATGAGACATATGCTAGTTTGCGACATTTTCTCGATCCGAGCCCTGCTTGCGGTTTACCGACTTCTGAAGGACTGGACTTTTGCTAATGTATCACTATGTTGATCTGTTCAACAGCATTATGAAGAGAAAAGGGCATGAGTTAGTTCCCTTTGTTTGGTTTAAGCAACAGATGCCAGTTGCTTCTGAAAGAGCTGCCTGGCTGGTATATTAGATTATGATATGATTTTCTATGGCCTTTACACTGTCAGTTGATCATCTCAACATTTTCAAAGTAATGAGATGCAGCATGGAAGCAGGGCTGAACTAGAAAGGCAAATCAAATCATAGGGGTCGACGAGGTCGGGTGTCCAGAATATTTGCCTTCTGTCGCCCTGTTTCCTAAAATTCTCGCCCATCGTCCGTATTTTTTTGCATATATCGATTGGGAATGCTTCTTGGTTTGCCTAGGATAACATATCAACATCCAAATAAGACTCTAAATTGACTTTAACACCGTTTTTCAACATTTTTTCGATCGATTTTGTTTGGGCGCCATTTTTCTTTGTTCGATAGATGGGGGGGGGTAATAGGTATAGGCTAATAATTCAGGCTAGATTTCACCTTCGTCCATGGCTCAGTGGTCAGGACGGTTTGCCTGAGATCAAGTTTGCTTCTGGTCCCAGCCATGACATGTTTTTATTTATTGTTATTATGACTAAGTATTAAAAAACTGGACAAGAAATGGAACAATGATGTTAAAATATATTTATTTTAATATCATGGTTCTCTTTCTTGTTCATTTTTTTGAACACTTAAAGCATGTAGAAAGCATATCATTCAACAACAAGACCAATAATACAAACAACAGCAGCAGCAGCAGGAACAACAACAACAAAGCATTATCATCATCATCACCATCATCATCACCACCCCCCTGAAAAAAAGAGAACAACACCACAACATAAACAGAATTAATAACAACAAAACTTAAATCCACAGGCAGTATTCATTGTCTAAAGTTGATTTTTTTTTTTTTTTTTCACGGGCTCGCAAGTGCCATGTATAAGTGGGCAGTTGTCGAAAAGAATTTAAGATCACGCTCTGTATTAAAGGTCTGGGTATTCTAGAGGCACAACATGTTGTCTCAATCATATACAACAAATGTCAGTTTTTAATATATTTATTGTTGTAAGTCGAATTGATGCTTTCAGAATCACGCAACTGCCACATATAAGCTGGCAGTCAGGGAAACCGATTTAAGGTTCTTGTCTCCGTATAAGTGCTGTGGGTATTTTAGTGGCTCAACCGTATTATCCTGAGCACAAGACGCATGGGACAGTTTGTGGCATAATTTTTGTCACAAGTCAATTTCATGTTTTCATGTGCACGCAACTGCCACGTACAAGTGTTCAGTCATAGAAACTGGGTTAAGATTCTTGTCTCCGAATAAATGTTCTGGGTATTTTAGGGCTCAACCATGTCATCCCGAGCACATGAGACATATGCTAGTTTGCGACATTTTCTCGATCCGAGCCCTGCTTGCGGTTTACCGACTTCTGAAGGACTGGACTTTTGCTAATGTATCACTATGTTGATCTGTTCAACAGCATTATGAAGAGAAAAGGGCATGAGTTAGTTCCCTTTGTTTGGTTTAAGCAACAGATGCCAGTTGCTTCTGAAAGAGCTGCCTGGCTGGTATATTAGATTATGATATGATTTTCTATGGCCTTTACACTGTCAGTTGATCATCTCAACATTTTCAAAGTAATGAGATGCAGCATGGAAGCAGGGCTGAACTAGAAAGGCAAATCAAATCATAGGGGTCGACGAGGTCGGGTGTCCAGAATATTTGCCTTCTGTCGCCCTGTTTCCTAAAATTCTCGCCCATCGTCCGTATTTTTTTGCATATATCGATTGGGAATGCTTCTTGGTTTGCCTAGGATAACATATCAACATCCAAATAAGACTCTAAATTGACTTTAACACCGTTTTTCAACATTTTTTCGATCGATTTTGTTTGGGCGCCATTTTTCTTTGTTCGATAGATGGGGGGGGTAATAGGTATAGGCTAATAATTCAGGCTAGATTTCACCTTCGTCCATGGCTCAGTGGTCAGGACGGTTTGCCTGAGATCAAGTTTGCTTCTGGTCCCAGCCATGACATGTTTTTATTTATTGTTATTATGACTAAGTATTAAAAAACTGGACAAGAAATGGAACAATGATGTTAAAATATATTTATTTTAATATCATGGTTCTCTTTCTTGTTCATTTTTTTGAACACTTAAAGCATGTAGAAAGCATATCATTCAACAACAAGACCAATAATACAAACAACAGCAGCAGCAGCAGGAACAACAACAACAAAGCATTATCATCATCATCACCATCATCATCACCACCCCCCTGAAAAAAAGAGAACAACACCACAACATAAACAGAATTAATAACAACAAAACTTAAATCCACAGGCAGTATTCATTGTCTAAAGTTGATTTTTTTTTTTTTTTTTCACGGGCTCGCAAGTGCCATATATAAGTGGGCAGTTGTCGAAAAGAATTTAAGATCACGCTCTGTATTAAAGGTCTGGGTATTCTAGAGGCACAACATGTTGTCTCAATCATATACAACAAATGTCAGTTTTTAATATATTTATTGTTGTAAGTCGAATTGATGCTTTCAGAATCACGCAACTGCCACATATAAGCTGGCAGTCAGGGAAACCGATTTAAGGTTCTTGTCTCCGTATAAGTGCTGTGGGTATTTTAGTGGCTCAACCGTATTATCCTGAGCACAAGACGCATGGGACAGTTTGTGGCATAATTTTTGTCACAAGTCAATTTCATGTTTTCACGTGCACGCAACTGCCACGTACAAGTGTTCAGTCATAGAAACTGGGTTAAGATTCTTGTCTCCGAATAAATGTTCTGGGTATTTTAGGGCTCAACCATGTCGTCCCAAGCACATGAGACATATGCTAGTTTGCGACATTTTCTCGATCCGAGCCCTGCTTGCGGTTTACCGACTTCTGAAGGACTGGACTTTTGCTAATGTATCACTATGTTGATCTGTTCAACAGCATTATGAAGAGAAAAGGGCATGAGTTAGTTCCCTTTGTTTGGTTTAAGCAACAGATGCCAGTTGCTTCTGAAAGAGCTGCCTGGCTGGTATATTAGATTATGATATGATTTTCTATGGCCTTTACACTGTCAGTTGATCATCTCAACATTTTCAAAGTAATGAGATGCAGCATGGAAGCAGGGCTGAACTAGAAAGGCAAATCAAATCATAGGGGTCGACGAGGTCGGGTGTCCAGAATATTTGCCTTCTGTCGCCCTGTTTCCTAAAATTCTCGCCCATCGTCCGTATTTTTTTGCATATATCGATTGGGAATGCTTCTTGGTTTGCCTAGGATAACATATCAACATCCAAATAAGACTCTAAATTGACTTTAACACCGTTTTTCAACATTTTTTCGATCGATTTTGTTTGGGCGCCATTTTTCTTTGTTCGATAGATGGGGGGGGGTAATAGGTATAGGCTAATAATTCAGGCTAGATTTCACCTTCGTCCATGGCTCAGTGGTCAGGACGGTTTGCCTGAGATCAAGTTTGCTTCTGGTCCCAGCCATGACATGTTTTTATTTATTGTTATTATGACTAAGTATTAAAAAACTGGACAAGAAATGGAACAATGATGTTAAAATATATTTATTTTAATATCATGGTTCTCTTTCTTGTTCATTTTTTTGAACACTTAAAGCATGTAGAAAGCATATCATTCAACAACAAGACCAATAATACAAACAACAGCAGCAGCAGCAGGAACAACAACAACAAAGCATTATCATCATCATCACCATCATCATCACCACCCCCCTGAAAAAAAGAGAACAACACCACAACATAAACAGAATTAATAACAACAAAACTTAAATCCACAGGCAGTATTCATTGTCTAAAGTTGATTTTTTTTTTTTTTTTCACGGGCTCGCAAGTGCCATGTATAAGTGGGCAGTTGTCGAAAAGAATTTAAGATCACGCTCTGTATTAAAGGTCTGGGTATTCTAGAGGCACAACATGTTGTCTCAATCATATACAACAAATGTCAGTTTTTAATATATTTATTGTTGTAAGTCGAATTGATGCTTTCAGAATCACGCAACTGCCACATATAAGCTGGCAGTCAGGGAAACCGATTTAAGGTTCTTGTCTCCGTATAAGTGCTGTGGGTATTTTAGTGGCTCAACCGTATTATCCTGAGCACAAGACGCATGGGACAGTTTGTGGCATAATTTTTGTCACAAGTCAATTTCATGTTTTCACGTGCACGCAACTGCCACGTACAAGTGTTCAGTCATAGAAACTGGGTTAAGATTCTTGTCTCCGAATAAATGTTCTGGGTATTTTAGGGCTCAACCATGTCGTCCCGAGCACATGAGACATATGCTAGTTTGCGACATTTTCTCGATCCGAGCCCTGCTTGCGGTTTACTGACTTCTGAAGGACTGGACTTTTGCTAATGTATCACTATGTTGATCTGTTCAACAGCATTATGAAGAGAAAAGGGCATGAGTTAGTTCCCTTTGTTTGGTTTAAGCAACAGATGCCAGTTGCTTCTGAAAGAGCTGCCTGGCTGGTATATTAGATTATGATATGATTTTCTATGGCCTTTACACTGTCAGTTGATCATCTCAACATTTTCAAAGTAATGAGATGCAGCATGGAAGCAGGGCTGAACTAGAAAGGCAAATCAAATCATAGGGGTCGACGAGGTCGGGTGTCCAGAATATTTGCCTTCTGTCGCCCCGTTTCCTAAAATTCTCGCCCATCGTCCGTATTTTTTTGCATATATCGATTGGGAATGCTTCTTGGTTTGCCTAGGATAACATATCAACATCCAAATAAGACTCTAAATTGACTTTAAAACCGTTTTTCAACATTTTTTCGATCGATTTTGTTTGGGCGCCATTTTTCTTTGTTCGATAGATGGGGGGGGGGGTAATAGGTATAGGCTAATAATTCAGGCTAGATTTCACCTTCGTCCATGGCTCAGTGGTCAGGACGGTTTGCCTGAGATCAAGTTTGCTTCTGGTCCCAGCCATGACATGTTTTTATTTATTGTTATTATGACTAAGTATTAAAAAACTGGACAAGAAATGGAACAATGATGTTAAAATATATTTATTTTAATATCATGGTTCTCTTTCTTGTTCATTTTTTTGAACACTTAAAGCATGTAGAAAGCATATCATTCAACAACAAGACCAATAATACAAACAACAGCAGCAGCAGCAGGAACAACAACAACAAAGCATTATCATCATCATCACCATCATCATCACCACCCCCCTGAAAAAAAGAGAACAACACCACAACATAAACAGAATTAATAACAACAAAACTTAAATCCACAGGCAGTATTCATTGTCTAAAGTTGATTTTTTTTTTTTTTTTCACGGGCTTGCAAGTGCCATGTATAAGTGGGCAGTTGTCGAAAAGAATTTAAGATCACGCTCTGTATTAAAGGTCTGGGTATTCTAGAGGCACAACATGTTGTCTCAATCATATACAACAAATGTCAGTTTTTAATATATTTATTGTTGTAAGTCGAATTGATGCTTTCAGAATCACGCAACTGCCACATATAAGCTGGCAGTCAGGGAAACCGATTTAAGGTTCTTGTCTCCGTATAAGTGCTGTGGGTATTTTAGTGGCTCAACCGTATTATCCTGAGCACAAGACGCATGGGACAGTTTGTGGCATAATTTTTGTCACAAGTCAATTTCATGTTTTCACGTGCACGCAACTGCCACGTACAAGTGTTCAGTCATAGAAACTGGGTTAAGATTCTTGTCTCCGAATAAATGTTCTGGGTATTTTAGGGCTCAACCATGTCGTCCCGAGCACATGAGACATATGCTAGTTTGCGACATTTTCTCGATCCGAGCCCTGCTTGCGGTTTACCGACTTCTGAAGGACTGGACTTTTGCTAATGTATCACTATGTTGATCTGTTCAACAGCATTATGAAGAGAAAAGGGCATGAGTTAGTTCCCGTTGTTTGGTTTAAGCAACAGATGCCAGTTGCTTCTGAAAGAGCTGCCTGGCTGGTATATTAGATTATGATATGATTTTCTATGGCCTTTACACTGTCAGTTGATCATCTCAACATTTTCAAAGTAATGAGATGCAGCATGGAAGCAGGGCTGAACTAGAAAGGCAAATCAAATCATAGGGGTCGACGAGGTCGGGTGTCCAGAATATTTGCCTTCTGTCGCCCTGTTTCCTAAAATTCTCGCCCATCGTCCGTATTTTTTTGCATATATCGATTGGGAATGCTTCTTGGTTTGCCTAGGATAACATATCAACATCCAAATAAGACTCTAAATTGACTTTAACACCGTTTTTCAACATTTTTTCGATCGATTTTGTTTGGGCGCCATTTTTCTTTGTTCGATAGATGGGGGGGGTAATAGGTATAGGCTAATAATTCAGGCTAGATTTCACCTTCGTCCATGGCTCAGTGGTCAGGACGGTTTGCCTGAGATCAAGTTTGCTTCTGGTCCCAGCCATGACATGTTTTTATTTATTGTTATTATGACTAAGTATTAAAAAACTGGACAAGAAATGGAACAATGATGTTAAAATATATTTATTTTAATATCATGGTTCTCTTTCTTGTTCATTTTTTTGAACACTTAAAGCATGTAGAAAGCATATCATTCAACAACAAGACCAATAATACAAACAACAGCAGCAGCAGCAGGAACAACAACAACAAAGCATTATCATCATCATCACCATCATCATCACCACCCCCCTGAAAAAAAGAGAACAACACCACAACATAAACAGAATTAATAACAACAAAACTTAAATCCACAGGCAGTATTCATTGTCTAAAGTTGATTTTTTTTTTTTTTTTCACGGGCTCGCAAGTGCCATGTATAAGTGGGCAGTTGTCGAAAAGAATTTAAGATCACGCTCTGTATTAAAGGTCTGGGTATTCTAGAGGCACAACATGTTGTCTCAATCATATACAACAAATGTCAGTTTTTAATATATTTATTGTTGTAAGTCGAATTGATGCTTTCAGAATCACGCAACTGCCACATATAAGCTGGCAGTCAGGGAAACCGATTTAAGGTTCTTGTCTCCGTATAAGTGCTGTGGGTATTTTAGTGGCTCAACCGTATTATCCTGAGCACAAGACGCATGGGACAGTTTGTGGCATAATTTTTGTCACAAGTCAATTTCATGTTTTCACGTGCACGCAACTGCCACGTACAAGTGTTCAGTCATAGAAACTGGGTTAAGATTCTTGTCTCCGAATAAATGTTCTGGGTATTTTAGGGCTCAACCATGTCGTCCCGAGCACATGAGACATATGCTAGTTTGCGACATTTTCTCGATCCGAGCCCTGCTTGCGGTTTACTGACTTCTGAAGGACTGGACTTTTGCTAATGTATCACTATGTTGATCTGTTCAACAGCATTATGAAGAGAAAAGGGCATGAGTTAGTTCCCTTTGTTTGGTTTAAGCAACAGATGCCAGTTGCTTCTGAAAGAGCTGCCTGGCTGGTATATTAGATTATGATATGATTTTCTATGGCCTTTACACTGTCAGTTGATCATCTCAACATTTTCAAAGTAATGAGATGCAGCATGGAAGCAGGGCTGAACTAGAAAGGCAAATCAAATCATAGGGGTCGACGAGGTCGGGTGTCCAGAATATTTGCCTTCTGTCGCCCCGTTTCCTAAAATTCTCGCCCATCGTCCGTATTTTTTTGCATATATCGATTGGGAATGCTTCTTGGTTTGCCTAGGATAACATATCAACATCCAAATAAGACTCTAAATTGACTTTAAAACCGTTTTTCAACATTTTTTCGATCGATTTTGTTTGGGCGCCATTTTTCTTTGTTCGATAGATGGGGGGGGGGGGGTAATAGGTATAGGCTAATAATTCAGGCTAGATTTCACCTTCGTCCATGGCTCAGTGGTCAGGACGGTTTGCCTGAGATCAAGTTTGCTTCTGGTCCCAGCCATGACATGTTTTTATTTATTGTTATTATGACTAAGTATTAAAAAACTGGACAAGAAATGGAACAATGATGTTAAAATATATTTATTTTAATATCATGGTTCTCTTTCTTGTTCATTTTTTTGAACACTTAAAGCATGTAGAAAGCATATCATTCAATAACAAGACCAATAATACAAACAACAGCAGCAGCAGCAGGAACAACAACAACAAAGCATTATCATCATCATCACCATCATCATCACCACCCCCCTGAAAAAAAGAGAACAACACCACAACATAAACAGAATTAATAACAACAAAACTTAAATCCACAGGCAGTATTCATTGTCTAAAGTTGATTTTTTTTTTTTTTTTCACGGGCTTGCAAGTGCCATGTATAAGTGGGCAGTTGTCGAAAAGAATTTAAGATCACGCTCTGTATTAAAGGTCTGGGTATTCTAGAGGCACAACATGTTGTCTCAATCATATACAACAAATGTCAGTTTTTAATATATTTATTGTTGTAAGTCGAATTGATGCTTTCAGAATCACGCAACTGCCACATATAAGCTGGCAGTCAGGGAAACCGATTTAAGGTTCTTGTCTCCGTATAAGTGCTGTGGGTATTTTAGTGGCTCAACCGTATTATCCTGAGCACAAGACGCATGGGACAGTTTGTGGCATAATTTTTGTCACAAGTCAATTTCATGTTTTCACGTGCACGCAACTGCCACGTACAAGTGTTCAGTCATAGAAACTGGGTTAAGATTCTTGTCTCCGAATAAATGTTCTGGGTATTTTAGGGCTCAACCATGTCGTCCCGAGCACATGAGACATATGCTAGTTTGCGACATTTTCTCGATCCGAGCCCTGCTTGCGGTTTACCGACTTCTGAAGGACTGGACTTTTGCTAATGTATCACTATGTTGATCTGTTCAACAGCATTATGAAGAGAAAAGGGCATGAGTTAGTTCCCGTTGTTTGGTTTAAGCAACAGATGCCAGTTGCTTCTGAAAGAGCTGCCTGGCTGGTATATTAGATTATGATATGATTTTCTATGGCCTTTACACTGTCAGTTGATCATCTCAACATTTTCAAAGTAATGAGATGCAGCATGGAAGCAGGGCTGAACTAGAAAGGCAAATCAAATCATAGGGGTCGACGAGGTCGGGTGTCCAGAATATTTGCCTTCTGTCGCCCTGTTTCCTAAAATTCTCGCCCATCGTCCGTATTTTTTTGCATATATCGATTGGGAATGCTTCTTGGTTTGCCTAGGATAACATATCAACATCCAAATAAGACTCTAAATTGACTTTAACACCGTTTTTCAACATTTTTTCGATCGATTTTGTTTGGGCGCCATTTTTCTTTGTTCGATAGATGGGGGGGGTAATAGGTATAGGCTAATAATTCAGGCTAGATTTCACCTTCGTCCATGGCTCAGTGGTCAGGACGGTTTGCCTGAGATCAAGTTTGCTTCTGGTCCCAGCCATGACATGTTTTTATTTATTGTTATTATGACTAAGTATTAAAAAACTGGACAAGAAATGGAACAATGATGTTAAAATATATTTATTTTAATATCATGGTTCTCTTTCTTGTTCATTTTTTTGAACACTTAAAGCATGTAGAAAGCATATCATTCAACAACAAGACCAATAATACAAACAACAGCAGCAGCAGCAGGAACAACAACAACAAAGCATTATCATCATCATCACCATCATCATCACCACCCCCCTGAAAAAAAGAGAACAACACCACAACATAAACAGAATTAATAACAACAAAACTTAAATCCACAGGCAGTATTCATTGTCTAAAGTTGATTTTTTTTTTTTTTTCACGGGCTCGCAAGTGCCATGTATAAGTGGGCAGTTGTCGAAAAGAATTTAAGATCACGCTCTGTATTAAAGGTCTGGGTATTCTAGAGGCACAACATGTTGTCTCAATCATATACAACAAATGTCAGTTTTTAATATATTTATTGTTGTAAGTCGAATTGATGCTTTCAGAATCACGCAACTGCCACATATAAGCTGGCAGTCAGGGAAACCGATTTAAGGTTCTTGTCTCCGTATAAGTGCTGTGGGTATTTTAGTGGCTCAACCGTATTATCCTGAGCACAAGACGCATGGGACAGTTTGTGGCATAATTTTTGTCACAAGTCAATTTCATGTTTTCACGTGCACGCAACTGCCACGTACAAGTGTTCAGTCATAGAAACTGGGTTAAGATTCTTGTCTCCGAATAAATGTTCTGGGTATTTTAGGGCTCAACCATGTCGTCCCGAGCACATGAGACATATGCTAGTTTGCGACATTTTCTCGATCCGAGCCCTGCTTGCGGTTTACCGACTTCTGAAGGACTGGACTTTTGCTAATGTATCACTATGTTGATCTGTTCAACAGCATTATGAAGAGAAAAGGGCATGAGTTAGTTCCCTTTGTTTGGTTTAAGCAACAGATGCCAGTTGCTTCTGAAAGAGCTGCCTGGCTGGTATATTAGATTATGATATGATTTTCTATGGCCTTTACACTGTCAGTTGATCATCTCAACATTTTCAAAGTAATGAGATGCAGCATGGAAGCAGGGCTGAACTAGAAAGGCAAATCAAATCATAGGGGTCGACGAGGTCGGGTGTCCAGAATATTTGCCTTCTGTCGCCCTGTTTCCTAAAATTCTCGCCCATCGTCCGTATTTTTTTGCATATATCGATTGGGAATGCTTCTTGGTTTGCCTAGGATAACATATCAACATCCAAATAAGACTCTAAATTGACTTTAACACCGTTTTTCAACATTTTTTCGATCGATTTTGTTTGGGCGCCATTTTTCTTTGTTCGATAGATGGGGGGGGGGGGGGGGTAATAGGTATAGGCTAATAATTCAGGCTAGATTTCACCTTCGTCCATGGCTCAGTGGTCAGGACGGTTTGCCTGAGATAAAGTTTGCTTCTGGTCCCAGCCATGACATGTTTTTATTTATTGTTATTATGACTAAGTATTAAAAAACTGGACAAGAAATGGAACAATGATGTTAAAATATATTTATTTTAATATCATGGTTCTCTTTCTTGTTCATTTTTTTGAACACTTAAAGCATGTAGAAAGCATATCATTCAACAACAATACCAATAATACAAACAACAGCAGCAGCAGCAGGAACAACAACAACAAAGCATTATCATCATCATCACCATCATCATCACCACCCCCCTGAAAAAAAGAGAACAACACCACAACATAAACAGAATTAATAACAACAAAACTTAAATGCACAGGCAGTATTCATTGTCTAAAGTTGATTTTTTTTTTTTTTTCACGGGCTCGCAAGTGCCATGTATAAGTGGGCAGTTGTCGAAAAGAATTTAAGATCACGCTCTGTATTAAAGGTCTGGGTATTCTAGAGGCACAACATGTTGTCTCAATCATATACAACAAATGTCAGTTTTTAATATATTTATTGTTGTAAGTCGAATTGATGCTTTCAGAATCACGCAACTGCCACATATAAGCTGGCAGTCAGGGAAACCGATTTAAGGTTCTTGTCTCCGTATAAGTGCTGTGGGTATTTTAGTGGCTCAACCGTATTATCCTGAGCACAAGACGCATGGGACAGTTTGTGGCATAATTTTTGTCACAAGTCAATTTCATGTTTTCACGTGCACGCAACTGCCACGTACAAGTGTTCAGTCATAGAAACTGGGTTAAGATTCTTGTCTCCGAATAAATGTTCTGGGTATTTTAGGGCTCAACCATGTCGTCCCGAGCACATGAGACATATGCTAGTTTGCGACATTTTCTCGATCCGAGCCCTGCTTGCGGTTTACCGACTTCTGAAGGACTGGACTTTTGCTAATGTATCACTATGTTGATCTGTTCAACAGCATTATGAAGAGAAAAGGGCATGAGCTAGTTCCCTTTGTTTGGTTTAAGCAACAGATGCCAGTTGCTTCTGAAAGAGCTGCCTGGCTGGTATATTAGATTATGATATGATTTTCTATGGCCTTTACACTGTCAGTTGATCATCTCAACATTTTCAAAGTAATGAGATGCAGCATGGAAGCAGGGCTGAACTAGAAAGGCAAATCAAATCATAGGGGTCGACGAGGTCGGGTGTCCAGAATATTTGCCTTCTGTCGCCCCGTTTCCTAAAATTCTCGCCCATCGTCCGTATTTTTTTGCATATATCGATTGGGAATGCTTCTTGGTTTGCCTAGGATAACATATCAACATCCAAATAAGACTCTAAATTGACTTTAACACCGTTTTTCAACATTTTTTCGATCGATTTTGTTTGGGCGCCATTTTTCTTTGTTCGATAGATGGGGGGTGGGGGTAATAGGTATAGGCTAATAATTCAGGCTAGATTTCACCTTCGTCCATGGCTCAGTGGTCAGGACGGTTTGCCTGAGATCAAGTTTGCTTCTGGTCCCAGCCATGACATGTTTTTATTTATTGTTATTATGACTAAGTATTAAAAAACTGGACAAGAAATGGAACAATGATGTTAAAATATATTTATTTTAATATCATGGTTCTCTTTCTTGTTCATTTTTTTGAACACTTAAAGCATGTAGAAAGCATATCATTCAACAACAAGACCAATAATACAAACAACAGCAGCAGCAGCAGGAACAACAACAACAAAGCATTATCATCATCATCACCATCATCATCACCACCCCCCTGAAAAAAAGAGAACAACACCACAACATAAACAGAATTAATAACAACAAAACTTAAATCCACAGGCAGTATTCATTGTCTAAAGTTGATTTTTTTTTTTTTTTCACGGGCTCGCAAGTGCCATGTATAAGTGGGCAGTTGTCGAAAAGAATTTAAGATCACGCTCTGTATTAAAGGTCTGGGTATTCTAGAGGCACAACATGTTGTCTCAATCATATACAACAAATGTCAGTTTTTAATATATTTATTGTTGTAAGTCGAATTGATGCTTTCAGAATCACGCAACTGCCACATATAAGCTGGCAGTCAGGGAAACCGATTTAAGGTTCTTGTCTCCGTATAAGTGCTGTGGGTATTTTAGTGGCTCAACCGTATTATCCTGAGCACAAGACGCATGGGACAGTTTGTGGCATAATTTTTGTCACAAGTCAATTTCATGTTTTCACGTGCACGCAACTGCCACGTACAAGTGTTCAGTCATAGAAACTGGGTTAAGATTCTTGTCTCCGAATAAATGTTCTGGGTATTTTAGGGCTCAACCATGTCGTCCCGAGCACATGAGACATATGCTAGTTTGCGACATTTTCTCGATCCGAGCCCTGCTTGCGGTTTACCGACTTCTGAAGGACTGGACTTTTGCTAATGTATCACTATGTTGATCTGTTCAACAGCATTATGAAGAGAAAAGGGCATGAGTTAGTTCCCTTTGTTTGGTTTAAGCAACAGATGCCAGTTGCTTCTGAAAGAGCTGCCTGGCTGGTATATTAGATTATGATATGATTTTCTATGGCCTTTACACTGTCAGTTGATCATCTCAACATTTTCAAAGTAATGAGATGCAGCATGGAAGCAGGGCTGAACTAGAAAGGCAAATCAAATCATAGGGGTCGACGAGGTCGGGTGTCCAGAATATTTGCCTTCTGTCGCCCCGTTTCCTAAAATTCTCGCCCATCGTCCGTATTTTTTTGCATATATCGATTGGGAATGCTTCTTGGTTTGCCTAGGATAACATATCAACATCCAAATAAGACTCTAAATTGACTTTAACACCGTTTTTCAACATTTTTTCGATCGATTTTGTTTGGGCGCCATTTTTCTTTGTTCGATAGATGGGGGGGGTAATAGGTATAGGCTAATAATTCAGGCTAGATTTCACCTTCGTCCATGGCTCAGTGGTCAGGACGGTTTGCCTGAGATCAAGTTTGCTTCTGGTCCCAGCCATGACATGTTTTTATTTATTGTTATTATGACTAAGTATTAAAAAACTGGACAAGAAATGGAACAATGATGTTAAAATATATTTATTTTAATATCATGGTTCTCTTTCTTGTTCATTTTTTTGAACACTTAAAGCATGTAGAAAGCATATCATTCAACAACAAGACCAATAATACAAACAACAGCAGCAGCAGCAGGAACAACAACAACAAAGCATTATCATCATCATCACCATCATCATCACCACCCCCCTGAAAAAAAGAGAACAACACCACAACATAAACAGAATTAATAACAACAAAACTTAAATCCACAGGCAGTATTCATTGTCTAAAGTTGATTTTTTTTTTTTTTTCACGGGCTCGCAAGTGCCATGTATAAGTGGGCAGTTGTCGAAAAGAATTTAAGATCACGCTCTGTATTAAAGGTCTGGGTATTCTAGAGGCACAACATGTTGTCTCAATCATATACAACAAATGTCAGTTTTTAATATATTTATTGTTGTAAGTCGAATTGATGCTTTCAGAATCACGCAACTGCCACATATAAGCTGGCAGTCAGGGAAACCGATTTAAGGTTCTTGTCTCCGTATAAGTGCTGTGGGTATTTTAGTGGCTCAACCGTATTATCCTGAGCACAAGACGCATGGGACAGTTTGTGGCATAATTTTTGTCACAAGTCAATTTCATGTTTTCACGTGCACGCAACTGCCACGTACAAGTGTTCAGTCATAGAAACTGGGTTAAGATTCTTGTCTCCGAATAAATGTTCTGGGTATTTTAGGGCTCAACCATGTCGTCCCGAGCACATGAGACATATGCTAGTTTGCGACATTTTCTCGATCCGAGCCCTGCTTGCGGTTTACCGACTTCTGAAGGACTGGACTTTTGCTAATGTATCACTATGTTGATCTGTTCAACAGCATTATGAAGAGAAAAGGGCATGAGTTAGTTCCCTTTGTTTGGTTTAAGCAACAGATGCCAGTTGCTTCTGAAAGAGCTGCCTGGCTGGTATATTAGATTATGATATGATTTTCTATGGCCTTTACACTGTCAGTTGATCATCTCAACATTT
Organism: Tridacna gigas; assembly: GCA_945859785.2. NCBI lineage: Eukaryota > Metazoa > Mollusca > Bivalvia > Cardiida > Cardiidae > Tridacna > Tridacna gigas. The sequence goes on from OX244039.2 coordinate 51,590,827, forward strand.
TCAAAGTAATGAGATGCAGCATGGAAGCAGGGCTGAACTAGAAAGGCAAATCAAATCATAGGGGTCGACGAGGTCGGGTGTCCAGAATATTTGCCTTCTGTCGCCCTGTTTCCTAAAATTCTCGCCCATCGTCCGTATTTTTTTGCATATATCGATTGGGAATGCTTCTTGGTTTGCCTAGGATAACATATCAACATCCAAATAAGACTCTAAATTGACTTTAACACCGTTTTTCAACATTTTTTCGATCGATTTTGTTTGGGCGCCATTTTTCTTTGTTCGATAGATGGGGGGGGGGGTAATAGGTATAGGCTAATAATTCAGGCTAGATTTCACCTTCGTCCATGGCTCAGTGGTCAGGACGGTTTGCCTGAGATCAAGTTTGCTTCTGGTCCCAGCCATGACATGTTTTTATTTATTGTTATTATGACTAAGTATTAAAAAACTGGACAAGAAATGGAACAATGATGTTAAAATATATTTATTTTAATATCATGGTTCTCTTTCTTGTTCATTTTTTTGAACACTTAAAGCATGTAGAAAGCATATCATTCAACAACAAGACCAATAATACAAACAACAGCAGCAGCAGCAGGAACAACAACAACAAAGCATTATCATCATCATCACCATCATCATCACCACCCCCCTGAAAAAAAGAGAACAACACCACAACATAAACAGAATTAATAACAACAAAACTTAAATCCACAGGCAGTATTCATTGTCTAAAGTTGATTTTTTTTTTTTTTTTCACGGGCTCGCAAGTGCCATGTATAAGTGGGCAGTTGTCGAAAAGAATTTAAGATCACGCTCTGTATTAAAGGTCTGGGTATTCTAGAGGCACAACATGTTGTCTCAATCATATACAACAAATGTCAGTTTTTAATATATTTATTGTTGTAAGTCGAATTGATGCTTTCAGAATCACGCAACTGCCACATATAAGCTGGCAGTCAGGGAAACCGATTTAAGGTTCTTGTCTCCGTATAAGTGCTGTGGGTATTTTAGTGGCTCAACCGTATTATCCTGAGCACAAGACGCATGGGACAGTTTGTGGCATAATTTTTGTCACAAGTCAATTTCATGTTTTCACGTGCACGCAACTGCCACGTACAAGTGTTCAGTCATAGAAACTGGGTTAAGATTCTTGTCTCCGAATAAATGTTCTGGGTATTTTAGGGCTCAACCATGTCGTCCCGAGCACATGAGACATATGCTAGTTTGCGACATTTTCTCGATCCGAGCCCTGCTTGCGGTTTACCGACTTCTGAAGGACTGGACTTTTGCTAATGTATCACTATGTTGATCTGTTCAACAGCATTATGAAGAGAAAAGGGCATGAGTTAGTTCCCTTTGTTTGGTTTAAGCAACAGATGCCAGTTGCTTCTGAAAGAACTGCCTGGCTGGTATATTAGATTATGATATGATTTTCTATGGCCTTTACACTGTCAGTTGATCATCTCAACATTTTCAAAGTAATGAGATGCAGCATGGAAGCAGGGCTGAACTAGAAAGGCAAATCAAATCATAGGGGTCGACGAGGTCGGGTGTCCAGAATATTTGCCTTCTGTCGCCCCGTTTCCTAAAATTCTCGCCCATCGTCCGTATTTTTTTGCATATATCGATTGGGAATGCTTCTTGGTTTGCCTAGGATAACATATCAACATCCAAATAAGACTCTAAATTGACTTTAACACCGTTTTTCAACATTTTTTCGATCGATTTTGTTTGGGCGCCATTTTTCTTTGTTCGATAGATGGGGGGGGGGTAATAGGTATAGGCTAATAATTCAGGCTAGATTTCACCTTCGTCCATGGCTCAGTGGTCAGGACGGTTTGCCTGAGATCAAGTTTGCTTCTGGTCCCAGCCATGACATGTTTTTATTTATTGTTATTATGACTAAGTATTAAAAAACTGGACAAGAAATGGAACAATGATGTTAAAATATATTTATTTTAATATCATGGTTCTCTTTCTTGTTCATTTTTTTGAACACTTAAAGCATGTAGAAAGCATATCATTCAACAACAAGACCAATAATACAAACAACAGCAGCAGCAGCAGGAACAACAACAACAAAGCATTATCATCATCATCACCATCATCATCACCACCCCCCTGAAAAAAAGAGAACAACACCACAACATAAACAGAATTAATAACAACAAAACTTAAATCCACAGGCAGTATTCATTGTCTAAAGTTGATTTTTTTTTTTTTTTCACGGGCTCGCAAGTGCCATGTATAAGTGGGCAGTTGTCGAAAAGAATTTAAGATCACGCTCTGTATTAAAGGTCTGGGTATTCTAGAGGCACAACATGTTGTCTCAATCATATACAACAAATGTCAGTTTTTAATATATTTATTGTTGTAAGTCGAATTGATGCTTTCAGAATCACGCAACTGCCACATATAAGCTGGCAGTCAGGGAAACCGATTTAAGGTTCTTGTCTCCGTATAAGTGCTGTGGGTATTTTAGTGGCTCAACCGTATTATCCTGAGCACAAGACGCATGGGACAGTTTGTGGCATAATTTTTGTCACAAGTCAATTTCATGTTTTCACGTGCACGCAACTGCCACGTACAAGTGTTCAGTCATAGAAACTGGGTTAAGATTCTTGTCTCCGAATAAATGTTCTGGGTATTTTAGGGCTCAACCATGTCGTCCCGAGCACATGAGACATATGCTAGTTTGCGACATTTTCTCGATCCGAGCCCTGCTTGCGGTTTACCGACTTCTGAAGGACTGGACTTTTGCTAATGTATCACTATGTTGATCTGTTCAACAGCATTATGAAGAGAAAAGGGCACGAGTTAGTTCCCTTTGTTTGGTTTAAGCAACAGATGCCAGTTGCTTCTGAAAGAGCTGCCTGGCTGGTATATTAGATTATGATATGATTTTCTATGGCCTTTACACTGTCAGTTGATCATCTCAACATTTTCAAAGTAATGAGATGCAGCATGGAAGCAGGGCTGAACTAGAAAGGCAAATCAAATCATAGGGGTCGACGAGGTCGGGTGTCCAGAATATTTGCCTTCTGTCGCCCCGTTTCCTAAAATTCTCGCCCATCGTCCGTATTTTTTTGCATATATCGATTGGGAATGCTTCTTGGTTTGCCTAGGATAACATATCAACATCCAAATAAGACTCTAAATTGACTTTAACACCGTTTTTCAACATTTTTTCGATCGATTTTGTTTGGGCGCCATTTTTCTTTGTTCGATAGATGGGGGGGGGGTAATAGGTATAGGCTAATAATTCAGGCTAGATTTCACCTTCGTCCATGGCTCAGTGGTCAGGACGGTTTGCCTGAGATCAAGTTTGCTTCTGGTCCCAGCCATGACATGTTTTTATTTATTGTTATTATGACTAAGTATTAAAAAACTGGACAAGAAATGGAACAATGATGTTAAAATATATTTATTTTAATATCATGGTTCTCTTTCTTGTTCATTTTTTTGAACACTTAAAGCATGTAGAAAGCATATCATTCAACAACAAGACCAATAATACAAACAACAGCAGCAGCAGCAGGAACAACAACAACAAAGCATTATCATCATCATCACCATCATCATCACCACCCCCCTGAAAAAAAGAGAACAACACCACAACATAAACAGAATTAATAACAACAAAACTTAAATCCACAGGCAGTATTCATTGTCTAAAGTTGATTTTTTTTTTTTTTTTCACGGGCTCGCAAGTGCCATGTATAAGTGGGCAGTTGTCGAAAAGAATTTAAGATCACGCTCTGTATTAAAGGTCTGGGTATTCTAGAGGCACAACATGTTGTCTCAATCATATACAACAAATGTCAGTTTTTAATATATTTATTGTTGTAAGTCGAATTGATGCTTTCAGAATCACGCAACTGCCACATATAAGCTGGCAGTCAGGGAAACCGATTTAAGGTTCTTGTCTCCGTATAAGTGCTGTGGGTATTTTAGTGGCTCAACCGTATTATCCTGAGCACAAGACGCATGGGACAGTTTGTGGCATAATTTTTGTCACAAGTCAATTTCATGTTTTCACGTGCACGCAACTGCCACGTACAAGTGTTCAGTCATAGAAACTGGGTTAAGATTCTTGTCTCCGAATAAATGTTCTGGGTATTTTAGGGCTCAACCATGTCGTCCCGAGCACATGAGACATATGCTAGTTTGCGACATTTTCTCGATCCGAGCCCTGCTTGCGGTTTACTGACTTCTGAAGGACTGGACTTTTGCTAATGTATCACTATGTTGATCTGTTCAACAGCATTATGAAGAGAAAAGGGCATGAGTTAGTTCCCTTTGTTTGGTTTAAGCAACAGATGCCAGTTGCTTCTGAAAGAGCTGCCTGGCTGGTATATTAGATTATGATATGATTTTCTATGGCCTTTACACTGTCAGTTGATCATCTCAACATTTTCAAAGTAATGAGATGCAGCATGGAAGCAGGGCTGAACTAGAAAGGCAAATCAAATCATAGGGGTCGACGAGGTCGGGTGTCCAGAATATTTGCCTTCTGTCGCCCCGTTTCCTAAAATTCTCGCCCATCGTCCGTATTTTTTTGCATATATCGATTGGGAATGCTTCTTGGTTTGCCTAGGATAACATATCAACATCCAAATAAGACTCTAAATTGACTTTAAAACCGTTTTTCAACATTTTTTCGATCGATTTTGTTTGGGCGCCATTTTTCTTTGTTCGATAGATGGGGGGGGGGTAATAGGTATAGGCTAATAATTCAGGCTAGATTTCACCTTCGTCCATGGCTCAGTGGTCAGGACGGTTTGCCTGAGATCAAGTTTGCTTCTGGTCCCAGCCATGACATGTTTTTATTTATTGTTATTATGACTAAGTATTAAAAAACTGGACAAGAAATGGAACAATGATGTTAAAATATATTTATTTTAATATCATGGTTCTCTTTCTTGTTCATTTTTTTGAACACTTAAAGCATGTAGAAAGCATATCATTCAACAACAAGACCAATAATACAAACAACAGCAGCAGCAGCAGGAACAACAACAACAAAGCATTATCATCATCATCACCATCATCATCACCACCCCCCTGAAAAAAAGAGAACAACACCACAACATAAACAGAATTAATAACAACAAAACTTAAATCCACAGGCAGTATTCATTGTCTAAAGTTGATTTTTTTTTTTTTTTTCACGGGCTTGCAAGTGCCATGTATAAGTGGGCAGTTGTCGAAAAGAATTTAAGATCACGCTCTGTATTAAAGGTCTGGGTATTCTAGAGGCACAACATGTTGTCTCAATCATATACAACAAATGTCAGTTTTTAATATATTTATTGTTGTAAGTCGAATTGATGCTTTCAGAATCACGCAACTGCCACATATAAGCTGGCAGTCAGGGAAACCGATTTAAGGTTCTTGTCTCCGTATAAGTGCTGTGGGTATTTTAGTGGCTCAACCGTATTATCCTGAGCACAAGACGCATGGGACAGTTTGTGGCATAATTTTTGTCACAAGTCAATTTCATGTTTTCACGTGCACGCAACTGCCACGTACAAGTGTTCAGTCATAGAAACTGGGTTAAGATTCTTGTCTCCGAATAAATGTTCTGGGTATTTTAGGGCTCAACCATGTCGTCCCGAGCACATGAGACATATGCTAGTTTGCGACATTTTCTCGATCCGAGCCCTGCTTGCGGTTTACCGACTTCTGAAGGACTGGACTTTTGCTAATGTATCACTATGTTGATCTGTTCAACAGCATTATGAAGAGAAAAGGGCATGAGTTAGTTCCCGTTGTTTGGTTTAAGCAACAGATGCCAGTTGCTTCTGAAAGAGCTGCCTGGCTGGTATATTAGATTATGATATGATTTTCTATGGCCTTTACACTGTCAGTTGATCATCTCAACATTTTCAAAGTAATGAGATGCAGCATGGAAGCAGGGCTGAACTAGAAAGGCAAATCAAATCATAGGGGTCGACGAGGTCGGGTGTCCAGAATATTTGCCTTCTGTCGCCCTGTTTCCTAAAATTCTCGCCCATCGTCCGTATTTTTTTGCATATATCGATTGGGAATGCTTCTTGGTTTGCCTAGGATAACATATCAACATCCAAATAAGACTCTAAATTGACTTTAACACCGTTTTTCAACATTTTTTCGATCGATTTTGTTTGGGCGCCATTTTTCTTTGTTCGATAGATGGGGGGGGTAATAGGTATAGGCTAATAATTCAGGCTAGATTTCACCTTCGTCCATGGCTCAGTGGTCAGGACGGTTTGCCTGAGATCAAGTTTGCTTCTGGTCCCAGCCATGACATGTTTTTATTTATTGTTATTATGACTAAGTATTAAAAAACTGGACAAGAAATGGAACAATGATGTTAAAATATATTTATTTTAATATCATGGTTCTCTTTCTTGTTCATTTTTTTGAACACTTAAAGCATGTAGAAAGCATATCATTCAACAACAAGACCAATAATACAAACAACAGCAGCAGCAGCAGGAACAACAACAACAAAGCATTATCATCATCATCACCATCATCATCACCACCCCCCTGAAAAAAAGAGAACAACACCACAACATAAACAGAATTAATAACAACAAAACTTAAATCCACAGGCAGTATTCATTGTCTAAAGTTGATTTTTTTTTTTTTTTTCACGGGCTCGCAAGTGCCATGTATAAGTGGGCAGTTGTCGAAAAGAATTTAAGATCACGCTCTGTATTAAAGGTCTGGGTATTCTAGAGGCACAACATGTTGTCTCAATCATATACAACAAATGTCAGTTTTTAATATATTTATTGTTGTAAGTCGAATTGATGCTTTCAGAATCACGCAACTGCCACATATAAGCTGGCAGTCAGGGAAACCGATTTAAGGTTCTTGTCTCCGTATAAGTGCTGTGGGTATTTTAGTGGCTCAACCGTATTATCCTGAGCACAAGACGCATGGGACAGTTTGTGGCATAATTTTTGTCACAAGTCAATTTCATGTTTTCACGTGCACGCAACTGCCACGTACAAGTGTTCAGTCATAGAAACTGGGTTAAGATTCTTGTCTCCGAATAAATGTTCTGGGTATTTTAGGGCTCAACCATGTCGTCCCGAGCACATGAGACATATGCTAGTTTGCGACATTTTCTCGATCCGAGCCCTGCTTGCGGTTTACTGACTTCTGAAGGACTGGACTTTTGCTAATGTATCACTATGTTGATCTGTTCAACAGCATTATGAAGAGAAAAGGGCATGAGTTAGTTCCCTTTGTTTGGTTTAAGCAACAGATGCCAGTTGCTTCTGAAAGAGCTGCCTGGCTGGTATATTAGATTATGATATGATTTTCTATGGCCTTTACACTGTCAGTTGATCATCTCAACATTTTCAAAGTAATGAGATGCAGCATGGAAGCAGGGCTGAACTAGAAAGGCAAATCAAATCATAGGGGTCGACGAGGTCGGGTGTCCAGAATATTTGCCTTCTGTCGCCCCGTTTCCTAAAATTCTCGCCCATCGTCCGTATTTTTTTGCATATATCGATTGGGAATGCTTCTTGGTTTGCCTAGGATAACATATCAACATCCAAATAAGACTCTAAATTGACTTTAAAACCGTTTTTCAACATTTTTTCGATCGATTTTGTTTGGGCGCCATTTTTCTTTGTTCGATAGATGGGGGGGGGGGGGTAATAGGTATAGGCTAATAATTCAGGCTAGATTTCACCTTCGTCCATGGCTCAGTGGTCAGGACGGTTTGCCTGAGATCAAGTTTGCTTCTGGTCCCAGCCATGACATGTTTTTATTTATTGTTATTATGACTAAGTATTAAAAAACTGGACAAGAAATGGAACAATGATGTTAAAATATATTTATTTTAATATCATGGTTCTCTTTCTTGTTCATTTTTTTGAACACTTAAAGCATGTAGAAAGCATATCATTCAATAACAAGACCAATAATACAAACAACAGCAGCAGCAGCAGGAACAACAACAACAAAGCATTATCATCATCATCACCATCATCATCACCACCCCCCTGAAAAAAAGAGAACAACACCACAACATAAACAGAATTAATAACAACAAAACTTAAATCCACAGGCAGTATTCATTGTCTAAAGTTGATTTTTTTTTTTTTTTTCACGGGCTTGCAAGTGCCATGTATAAGTGGGCAGTTGTCGAAAAGAATTTAAGATCACGCTCTGTATTAAAGGTCTGGGTATTCTAGAGGCACAACATGTTGTCTCAATCATATACAACAAATGTCAGTTTTTAATATATTTATTGTTGTAAGTCGAATTGATGCTTTCAGAATCACGCAACTGCCACATATAAGCTGGCAGTCAGGGAAACCGATTTAAGGTTCTTGTCTCCGTATAAGTGCTGTGGGTATTTTAGTGGCTCAACCGTATTATCCTGAGCACAAGACGCATGGGACAGTTTGTGGCATAATTTTTGTCACAAGTCAATTTCATGTTTTCACGTGCACGCAACTGCCACGTACAAGTGTTCAGTCATAGAAACTGGGTTAAGATTCTTGTCTCCGAATAAATGTTCTGGGTATTTTAGGGCTCAACCATGTCGTCCCGAGCACATGAGACATATGCTAGTTTGCGACATTTTCTCGATCCGAGCCCTGCTTGCGGTTTACCGACTTCTGAAGGACTGGACTTTTGCTAATGTATCACTATGTTGATCTGTTCAACAGCATTATGAAGAGAAAAGGGCATGAGTTAGTTCCCGTTGTTTGGTTTAAGCAACAGATGCCAGTTGCTTCTGAAAGAGCTGCCTGGCTGGTATATTAGATTATGATATGATTTTCTATGGCCTTTACACTGTCAGTTGATCATCTCAACATTTTCAAAGTAATGAGATGCAGCATGGAAGCAGGGCTGAACTAGAAAGGCAAATCAAATCATAGGGGTCGACGAGGTCGGGTGTCCAGAATATTTGCCTTCTGTCGCCCTGTTTCCTAAAATTCTCGCCCATCGTCCGTATTTTTTTGCATATATCGATTGGGAATGCTTCTTGGTTTGCCTAGGATAACATATCAACATCCAAATAAGACTCTAAATTGACTTTAACACCGTTTTTCAACATTTTTTCGATCGATTTTGTTTGGGCGCCATTTTTCTTTGTTCGATAGATGGGGGGGGTAATAGGTATAGGCTAATAATTCAGGCTAGATTTCACCTTCGTCCATGGCTCAGTGGTCAGGACGGTTTGCCTGAGATCAAGTTTGCTTCTGGTCCCAGCCATGACATGTTTTTATTTATTGTTATTATGACTAAGTATTAAAAAACTGGACAAGAAATGGAACAATGATGTTAAAATATATTTATTTTAATATCATGGTTCTCTTTCTTGTTCATTTTTTTGAACACTTAAAGCATGTAGAAAGCATATCATTCAACAACAAGACCAATAATACAAACAACAGCAGCAGCAGCAGGAACAACAACAACAAAGCATTATCATCATCATCACCATCATCATCACCACCCCCCTGAAAAAAAGAGAACAACACCACAACATAAACAGAATTAATAACAACAAAACTTAAATCCACAGGCAGTATTCATTGTCTAAAGTTGATTTTTTTTTTTTTTTCACGGGCTCGCAAGTGCCATGTATAAGTGGGCAGTTGTCGAAAAGAATTTAAGATCACGCTCTGTATTAAAGGTCTGGGTATTCTAGAGGCACAACATGTTGTCTCAATCATATACAACAAATGTCAGTTTTTAATATATTTATTGTTGTAAGTCGAATTGATGCTTTCAGAATCACGCAACTGCCACATATAAGCTGGCAGTCAGGGAAACCGATTTAAGGTTCTTGTCTCCGTATAAGTGCTGTGGGTATTTTAGTGGCTCAACCGTATTATCCTGAGCACAAGACGCATGGGACAGTTTGTGGCATAATTTTTGTCACAAGTCAATTTCATGTTTTCACGTGCACGCAACTGCCACGTACAAGTGTTCAGTCATAGAAACTGGGTTAAGATTCTTGTCTCCGAATAAATGTTCTGGGTATTTTAGGGCTCAACCATGTCGTCCCGAGCACATGAGACATATGCTAGTTTGCGACATTTTCTCGATCCGAGCCCTGCTTGCGGTTTACCGACTTCTGAAGGACTGGACTTTTGCTAATGTATCACTATGTTGATCTGTTCAACAGCATTATGAAGAGAAAAGGGCATGAGTTAGTTCCCTTTGTTTGGTTTAAGCAACAGATGCCAGTTGCTTCTGAAAGAGCTGCCTGGCTGGTATATTAGATTATGATATGATTTTCTATGGCCTTTACACTGTCAGTTGATCATCTCAACATTTTCAAAGTAATGAGATGCAGCATGGAAGCAGGGCTGAACTAGAAAGGCAAATCAAATCATAGGGGTCGACGAGGTCGGGTGTCCAGAATATTTGCCTTCTGTCGCCCTGTTTCCTAAAATTCTCGCCCATCGTCCGTATTTTTTTGCATATATCGATTGGGAATGCTTCTTGGTTTGCCTAGGATAACATATCAACATCCAAATAAGACTCTAAATTGACTTTAACACCGTTTTTCAACATTTTTTCGATCGATTTTGTTTGGGCGCCATTTTTCTTTGTTCGATAGATGGGGGGGGGGGGGTAATAGGTATAGGCTAATAATTCAGGCTAGATTTCACCTTCGTCCATGGCTCAGTGGTCAGGACGGTTTGCCTGAGATAAAGTTTGCTTCTGGTCCCAGCCATGACATGTTTTTATTTATTGTTATTATGACTAAGTATTAAAAAACTGGACAAGAAATGGAACAATGATGTTAAAATATATTTATTTTAATATCATGGTTCTCTTTCTTGTTCATTTTTTTGAACACTTAAAGCATGTAGAAAGCATATCATTCAACAACAATACCAATAATACAAACAACAGCAGCAGCAGCAGGAACAACAACAACAAAGCATTATCATCATCATCACCATCATCATCACCACCCCCCTGAAAAAAAGAGAACAACACCACAACATAAACAGAATTAATAACAACAAAACTTAAATCCACAGGCAGTATTCATTGTCTAAAGTTGATTTTTTTTTTTTTTTCACGGGCTCGCAAGTGCCATGTATAAGTGGGCAGTTGTCGAAAAGAATTTAAGATCACGCTCTGTATTAAAGGTCTGGGTATTCTAGAGGCACAACATGTTGTCTCAATCATATACAACAAATGTCAGTTTTTAATATATTTATTGTTGTAAGTCGAATTGATGCTTTCAGAATCACGCAACTGCCACATATAAGCTGGCAGTCAGGGAAACCGATTTAAGGTTCTTGTCTCCGTATAAGTGCTGTGGGTATTTTAGTGGCTCAACCGTATTATCCTGAGCACAAGACGCATGGGACAGTTTGTGGCATAATTTTTGTCACAAGTCAATTTCATGTTTTCACGTGCACGCAACTGCCACGTACAAGTGTTCAGTCATAGAAACTGGGTTAAGATTCTTGTCTCCGAATAAATGTTCTGGGTATTTTAGGGCTCAACCATGTCGTCCCGAGCACATGACACATATGCTAGTTTGCGACATTTTCTCGATCCGAGCCCTGCTTGCGGTTTACCGACTTCTGAAGGACTGGACTTTTGCTAATGTATCACTATGTTGATCTGTTCAACAGCATTATGAAGAGAAAAGGGCATGAGCTAGTTCCCTTTGTTTGGTTTAAGCAACAGATGCCAGTTGCTTCTGAAAGAGCTGCCTGGCTGGTATATTAGATTATGATATGATTTTCTATGGCCTTTACACTGTCAGTTGATCATCTCAACATTTTCAAAGTAATGAGATGCAGCATGGAAGCAGGGCTGAACTAGAAAGGCAAATCAAATCATAGGGGTCGACGAGGTCGGGTGTCCAGAATATTTGCCTTCTGTCGCCCCGTTTCCTAAAATTCTCGCCCATCGTCCGTATTTTTTTGCATATATCGATTGGGAATGCTTCTTGGTTTGCCTAGGATAACATATCAACATCCAAATAAGACTCTAAATTGACTTTAACACCGTTTTTCAACATTTTTTCGATCGATTTTGTTTGGGCGCCATTTTTCTTTGTTCGATAGATGGGGGGTGGGGGTAATAGGTATAGGCTAATAATTCAGGCTAGATTTCACCTTCGTCCATGGCTCAGTGGTCAGGACGGTTTGCCTGAGATCAAGTTTGCTTCTGGTCCCAGCCATGACATGTTTTTATTTATTGTTATTATGACTAAGTATTAAAAAACTGGACAAGAAATGGAACAATGATGTTAAAATATATTTATTTTAATATCATGGTTCTCTTTCTTGTTCATTTTTTTGAACACTTAAAGCATGTAGAAAGCATATCATTCAACAACAAGACCAATAATACAAACAACAGCAGCAGCAGCAGGAACAACAACAACAAAGCATTATCATCATCATCACCATCATCATCACCACCCCCCTGAAAAAAAGAGAACAACACCACAACATAAACAGAATTAATAACAACAAAACTTAAATCCACAGGCAGTATTCATTGTCTAAAGTTGATTTTTTTTTTTTTTTCACGGGCTCGCAAGTGCCATGTATAAGTGGGCAGTTGTCGAAAAGAATTTAAGATCACGCTCTGTATTAAAGGTCTGGGTATTCTAGAGGCACAACATGTTGTCTCAATCATATACAACAAATGTCAGTTTTTAATATATTTATTGTTGTAAGTCGAATTGATGCTTTCAGAATCACGCAACTGCCACATATAAGCTGGCAGTCAGGGAAACCGATTTAAGGTTCTTGTCTCCGTATAAGTGCTGTGGGTATTTTAGTGGCTCAACCGTATTATCCTGAGCACAAGACGCATGGGACAGTTTGTGGCATAATTTTTGTCACAAGTCAATTTCATGTTTTCACGTGCACGCAACTGCCACGTACAAGTGTTCAGTCATAGAAACTGGGTTAAGATTCTTGTCTCCGAATAAATGTTCTGGGTATTTTAGGGCTCAACCATGTCGTCCCGAGCACATGAGACATATGCTAGTTTGCGACATTTTCTCGATCCGAGCCCTGCTTGCGGTTTACCGACTTCTGAAGGACTGGACTTTTGCTAATGTATCACTATGTTGATCTGTTCAACAGCATTATGAAGAGAAAAGGGCATGAGTTAGTTCCCTTTGTTTGGTTTAAGCAACAGATGCCAGTTGCTTCTGAAAGAGCTGCCTGGCTGGTATATTAGATTATGATATGATTTTCTATGGCCTTTACACTGTCAGTTGATCATCTCAACATTTTCAAAGTAATGAGATGCAGCATGGAAGCAGGGCTGAACTAGAAAGGCAAATCAAATCATAGGGGTCGACGAGGTCGGGTGTCCAGAATATTTGCCTTCTGTCGCCCCGTTTCCTAAAATTCTCGCCCATCGTCCGTATTTTTTTGCATATATCGATTGGGAATGCTTCTTGGTTTGCCTAGGATAACATATCAACATCCAAATAAGACTCTAAATTGACTTTAACACCGTTTTTCAACATTTTTTCGATCGATTTTGTTTGGGCGCCATTTTTCTTTGTTCGATAGATGGGGGGGGTAATAGGTATAGGCTAATAATTCAGGCTAGATTTCACCTTCGTCCATGGCTCAGTGGTCAGGACGGTTTGCCTGAGATCAAGTTTGCTTCTGGTCCCAGCCATGACATGTTTTTATTTATTGTTATTATGACTAAGTATTAAAAAACTGGACAAGAAATGGAACAATGATGTTAAAATATATTTATTTTAATATCATGGTTCTCTTTCTTGTTCATTTTTTTGAACACTTAAAGCATGTAGAAAGCATATCATTCAACAACAAGACCAATAATACAAACAACAGCAGCAGCAGCAGGAACAACAACAACAAAGCATTATCATCATCATCACCATCATCATCACCACCCCCCTGAAAAAAAGAGAACAACACCACAACATAAACAGAATTAATAACAACAAAACTTAAATCCACAGGCAGTATTCATTGTCTAAAGTTGATTTTTTTTTTTTTTTCACGGGCTCGCAAGTGCCATGTATAAGTGGGCAGTTGTCGAAAAGAATTTAAGATCACGCTCTGTATTAAAGGTCTGGGTATTCTAGAGGCACAACATGTTGTCTCAATCATATACAACAAATGTCAGTTTTTAATATATTTATTGTTGTAAGTCGAATTGATGCTTTCAGAATCACGCAACTGCCACATATAAGCTGGCAGTCAGGGAAACCGATTTAAGGTTCTTGTCTCCGTATAAGTGCTGTGGGTATTTTAGTGGCTCAACCGTATTATCCTGAGCACAAGACGCATGGGACAGTTTGTGGCATAATTTTTGTCACAAGTCAATTTCATGTTTTCACGTGCACGCAACTGCCACGTACAAGTGTTCAGTCATAGAAACTGGGTTAAGATTCTTGTCTCCGAATAAATGTTCTGGGTATTTTAGGGCTCAACCATGTCGTCCCGAGCACATGAGACATATGCTAGTTTGCGACATTTTCTCGATCCGAGCCCTGCTTGCGGTTTACCGACTTCTGAAGGACTGGACTTTTGCTAATGTATCACTATGTTGATCTGTTCAACAGCATTATGAAGAGAAAAGGGCATGAGTTAGTTCCCTTTGTTTGGTTTAAGCAACAGATGCCAGTTGCTTCTGAAAGAGCTGCCTGGCTGGTATATTAGATTATGATATGATTTTCTATGGCCTTTACACTGTCAGTTGATCATCTCAACATTTTCAAAGTAATGAGATGCAGCATGGAAGCAGGGCTGAACTAGAAAGGCAAATCAAATCATAGGGGTCGACGAGGTCGGGTGTCCAGAATATTTGCCTTCTGTCGCCCTGTTTCCTAAAATTCTCGCCCATCGTCCGTATTTTTTTGCATATATCGATTGGAAATGCTTCTTGGTTTGCCTAGGATAACATATCAACATCCAAATAAGACTCTAAATTGACTTTAACACCGTTTTTCAACATTTTTTCGATCGATTTTGTTTGGGCGCCATTTTTCTTTGTTCGATAGATGGGGGGGGGGGTAATAGGTATAGGCTAATAATTCAGGCTAGATTTCACCTTCGTCCATGGCTCAGTGGTCAGGACGGTTTGCCTGAGATCAAGTTTGCTTCTGGTCCCAGCCATGACATGTTTTTATTTATTGTTATTATGACTAAGTATTAAAAAACTGGACAAGAAATGGAACAATGATGTTAAAATATATTTATTTTAATATCATGGTTCTCTTTCTTGTTCATTTTTTTGAACACTTAAAGCATGTAGAAAGCATATCATTCAACAACAAGACCAATAATACAAACAACAGCAGCAGCAGCAGGAACAACAACAACAAAGCATTATCATCATCATCACCATCATCATCACCACCCCCCTGAAAAAAAGAGAACAACACCACAACATAAACAGAATTAATAACAACAAAACTTAAATCCACAGGCAGTATTCATTGTCTAAAGTTGATTTTTTTTTTTTTTTCACGGGCTCGCAAGTGCCATGTATAAGTGGGCAGTTGTCGAAAAGAATTTAAGATCACGCTCTGTATTAAAGGTCTGGGTATTCTAGAGGCACAACATGTTGTCTCAATCATATACAACAAATGTCAGTTTTTAATATATTTATTGTTGTAAGTCGAATTGATGCTTTCAGAATCACGCAACTGCCACATATAAGCTGGCAGTCAGGGAAACCGATTTAAGGTTCTTGTCTCCGTATAAGTGCTGTGGGTATTTTAGTGGCTCAACCGTATTATCCTGAGCACAAGACGCATGGGACAGTTTGTGGCATAATTTTTGTCACAAGTCAATTTCATGTTTTCACGTGCACGCAACTGCCACGTACAAGTGTTCAGTCATAGAAACTGGGTTAAGATTCTTGTCTCCGAATAAATGTTCTGGGTATTTTAGGGCTCAACCATGTCGTCCCGAGCACATGAGACATATGCTAGTTTGCGACATTTTCTCGATCCGAGCCCTGCTTGCGGTTTACCGACTTCTGAAGGACTGGACTTTTGCTAATGTATCACTATGTTGATCTGTTCAACAGCATTATGAAGAGAAAAGGGCATGAGTTAGTTCCCTTTGTTTGGTTTAAGCAACAGATGCCAGTTGCTTCTGAAAGAACTGCCTGGCTGGTATATTAGATTATGATATGATTTTCTATGGCCTTTACACTGTCAGTTGATCATCTCAACATTTTCAAAGTAATGAGATGCAGCATGGAAGCAGGGCTGAACTAGAAAGGCAAATCAAATCATAGGGGTCGACGAGGTCGGGTGTCCAGAATATTTGCCTTCTGTCGCCCCGTTTCCTAAAATTCTCGCCCATCGTCCGTATTTTTTTGCATATATCGATTGGGAATGCTTCTTGGTTTGCCTAGGATAACATATCAACATCCAAATAAGACTCTAAATTGACTTTAACACCGTTTTTCAACATTTTTTCGATCGATTTTGTTTGGGCGCCATTTTTCTTTGTTCGATAGATGGGGGGGGGGTAATAGGTATAGGCTAATAATTCAGGCTAGATTTCACCTTCGTCCATGGCTCAGTGGTCAGGACGGTTTGCCTGAGATCAAGTTTGCTTCTGGTCCCAGCCATGACATGTTTTTATTTATTGTTATTATGACTAAGTATTAAAAAACTGGACAAGAAATGGAACAATGATGTTAAAATATATTTATTTTAATATCATGGTTCTCTTTCTTGTTCATTTTTTTGAACACTTAAAGCATGTAGAAAGCATATCATTCAACAACAAGACCAATAATACAAACAACAGCAGCAGCAGCAGGAACAACAACAACAAAGCATTATCATCATCATCACCATCATCATCACCACCCCCCTGAAAAAAAGAGAACAACACCACAACATAAACAGAATTAATAACAACAAAACTTAAATCCACAGGCAGTATTCATTGTCTAAAGTTGATTTTTTTTTTTTTTTCACGGGCTCGCAAGTGCCATGTATAAGTGGGCAGTTGTCGAAAAGAATTTAAGATCACGCTCTGTATTAAAGGTCTGGGTATTCTAGAGGCACAACATGTTGTCTCAATCATATACAACAAATGTCAGTTTTTAATATATTTATTGTTGTAAGTCGAATTGATGCTTTCAGAATCACGCAACTGCCACATATAAGCTGGCAGTCAGGGAAACCGATTTAAGGTTCTTGTCTCCGTATAAGTGCTGTGGGTATTTTAGTGGCTCAACCGTATTATCCTGAGCACAAGACGCATGGGACAGTTTGTGGCATAATTTTTGTCACAAGTCAATTTCATGTTTTCACGTGCACGCAACTGCCACGTACAAGTGTTCAGTCATAGAAACTGGGTTAAGATTCTTGTCTCCGAATAAATGTTCTGGGTATTTTAGGGCTCAACCATGTCGTCCCGAGCACATGAGACATATGCTAGTTTGCGACATTTTCTCGATCCGAGCCCTGCTTGCGGTTTACCGACTTCTGAAGGACTGGACTTTTGCTAATGTATCACTATGTTGATCTGTTCAACAGCATTATGAAGAGAAAAGGGCACGAGTTAGTTCCCTTTGTTTGGTTTAAGCAACAGATGCCAGTTGCTTCTGAAAGAGCTGCCTGGCTGGTATATTAGATTATGATATGATTTTCTATGGCCTTTACACTGTCAGTTGATCATCTCAACATTTTCAAAGTAATGAGATGCAGCATGGAAGCAGGGCTGAACTAGAAAGGCAAATCAAATCATAGGGGTCGACGAGGTCGGGTGTCCAGAATATTTGCCTTCTGTCGCCCCGTTTCCTAAAATTCTCGCCCATCGTCCGTATTTTTTTGCATATATCGATTGGGAATGCTTCTTGGTTTGCCTAGGATAACATATCAACATCCAAATAAGACTCTAAATTGACTTTAACACCGTTTTTCAACATTTTTTCGATCGATTTTGTTTGGGCGCCATTTTTCTTTGTTCGATAGATGGGGGGGGGGTAATAGGTATAGGCTAATAATTCAGGCTAGATTTCACCTTCGTCCATGGCTCAGTGGTCAGGACGGTTTGCCTGAGATCAAGTTTGCTTCTGGTCCCAGCCATGACATGTTTTTATTTATTGTTATTATGACTAAGTATTAAAAAACTGGACAAGAAATGGAACAATGATGTTAAAATATATTTATTTTAATATCATGGTTCTCTTTCTTGTTCATTTTTTTGAACACTTAAAGCATGTAGAAAGCATATCATTCAACAACAAGACCAATAATACAAACAACAGCAGCAGCAGCAGGAACAACAACAACAAAGCATTATCATCATCATCACCATCATCATCACCACCCCCCTGAAAAAAAGAGAACAACACCACAACATAAACAGAATTAATAACAACAAAACTTAAATCCACAGGCAGTATTCATTGTCTAAAGTTGATTTTTTTTTTTTTTTTCACGGGCTCGCAAGTGCCATGTATAAGTGGGCAGTTGTCGAAAAGAATTTAAGATCACGCTCTGTATTAAAGGTCTGGGTATTCTAGAGGCACAACATGTTGTCTCAATCATATACAACAAATGTCAGTTTTTAATATATTTATTGTTGTAAGTCGAATTGATGCTTTCAGAATCACGCAACTGCCACATATAAGCTGGCAGTCAGGGAAACCGATTTAAGGTTCTTGTCTCCGTATAAGTGCTGTGGGTATTTTAGTGGCTCAACCGTATTATCCTGAGCACAAGACGCATGGGACAGTTTGTGGCATAATTTTTGTCACAAGTCAATTTCATGTTTTCACGTGCACGCAACTGCCACGTACAAGTGTTCAGTCATAGAAACTGGGTTAAGATTCTTGTCTCCGAATAAATGTTCTGGGTATTTTAGGGCTCAACCATGTCGTCCCGAGCACATGAGACATATGCTAGTTTGCGACATTTTCTCGATCCGAGCCCTGCTTGCGGTTTACCGACTTCTGAAGGACTGGACTTTTGCTAATGTATCACTATGTTGATCTGTTCAACAGCATTATGAAGAGAAAAGGGCATGAGTTAGTTCCCTTTGTTTGGTTTAAGCAACAGATGCCAGTTGCTTCTGAAAGAGCTGCCTGGCTGGTATATTAGATTATGATATGATTTTCTATGGCCTTTACACTGTCAGTTGATCATCTCAACATTTTCAAAGTAATGAGATGCAGCATGGAAGCAGGGCTGAACTAGAAAGGCAAATCAAATCATAGGGGTCGACGAGGTCGGGTGTCCAGAATATTTGCCTTCTGTCGCCCTGTTTCCTAAAATTCTCGCCCATCGTCCGTATTTTTTTGCATATATCGATTGGGAATGCTTCTTGGTTTGCCTAGGATAACATATCAACATCCAAATAAGACTCTAAATTGACTTTAACACCGTTTTTCAACATTTTTTCGATCGATTTTGTTTGGGCGCCATTTTTCTTTGTTCGATAGATGGGGGGGGTAATAGGTATAGGCTAATAATTCAGGCTAGATTTCACCTTCGTCCATGGCTCAGTGGTCAGGACGGTTTGCCTGAGATCAAGTTTGCTTCTGGTCCCAGCCATGACATGTTTTTATTTATTGTTATTATGACTAAGTATTAAAAAACTGGACAAGAAATGGAACAATGATGTTAAAATATATTTATTTTAATATCATGGTTCTCTTTCTTGTTCATTTTTTTGAACACTTAAAGCATGTAGAAAGCATATCATTCAACAACAAGACCAATAATACAAACAACAGCAGCAGCAGCAGGAACAACAACAACAAAGCATTATCATCATCATCACCATCATCATCACCACCCCCCTGAAAAAAAGAGAACAACACCACAACATAAACAGAATTAATAACAACAAAACTTAAATCCACAGGCAGTATTCATTGTCTAAAGTTGATTTTTTTTTTTTTTCACGGGCTCGCAAGTGCCATGTATAAGTGGGCAGTTGTCGAAAAGAATTTAAGATCACGCTCTGTATTAAAGGTCTGGGTATTCTAGAGGCACAACATGTTGTCTCAATCATATACAACAAATGTCAGTTTTTAATATATTTATTGTTGTAAGTCGAATTGATGCTTTCAGAATCACGCAACTGCCACATATAAGCTGGCAGTCAGGGAAACCGATTTAAGGTTCTTGTCTCCGTATAAGTGCTGTGGGTATTTTAGTGGCTCAACCGTATTATCCTGAGCACAAGACGCATGGGACAGTTTGTGGCATAATTTTTGTCACAAGTCAATTTCATGTTTTCACGTGCACGCAACTGCCACGTACAAGTGTTCAGTCATAGAAACTGGGTTAAGATTCTTGTCTCCGAATAAATGTTCTGGGTATTTTAGGGCTCAACCATGTCGTCCCGAGCACATGAGACATATGCTAGTTTGCGACATTTTCTCGATCCGAGCCCTGCTTGCGGTTTACCGACTTCTGAAGGACTGGACTTTTGCTAATGTATCACTATGTTGATCTGTTCAACAGCATTATGAAGAGAAAAGGGCATGAGTTAGTTCCCTTTGTTTGGTTTAAGCAACAGATGCCAGTTGCTTCTGAAAGAGCTGCCTGGCTGGTATATTAGATTATGATATGATTTTCTATGGCCTTTACACTGTCAGTTGATCATCTCAACATTTTCAAAGTAATGAGATGCAGCATGGAAGCAGGGCTGAACTAGAAAGGCAAATCAAATCATAGGGGTCGACGAGGTCGGGTGTCCAGAATATTTGCCTTCTGTCGCCCTGTTTCCTAAAATTCTCGCCCATCGTCCGTATTTTTTTGCATATATCGATTGGGAATGCTTCTTGGTTTGCCTAGGATAACATATCAACATCCAAATAAGACTCTAAATTGACTTTAACACCGTTTTTCAACATTTTTTCGATCGATTTTGTTTGGGCGCCATTTTTCTTTGTTCGATAGATGGGGGGGTAATAGGTATAGGCTAATAATTCAGGCTAGATTTCACCTTCGTCCATGGCTCAGTGGTCAGGACGGTTTGCCTGAGATCAAGTTTGCTTCTGGTCCCAGCCATGACATGTTTTTATTTATTGTTATTATGACTAAGTATTAAAAAACTGGACAAGAAATGGAACAATGATGTTAAAATATATTTATTTTAATATCATGGTTCTCTTTCTTGTTCATTTTTTTGAACACTTAAAGCATGTAGAAAGCATATCATTCAACAACAAGACCAATAATACAAACAACAGCAGCAGCAGCAGGAACAACAACAACAAAGCATTATCATCATCATCACCATCATCATCACCACCCCCCTGAAAAAAAGAGAACAACACCACAACATAAACAGAATTAATAACAACAAAACTTAAATCCACAGGCAGTATTCATTGTCTAAAGTTGATTTTTTTTTTTTTTTTCACGGGCTCGCAAGTGCCATGTATAAGTGGGCAGTTGTCGAAAAGAATTTAAGATCACGCTCTGTATTAAAGGTCTGGGTATTCTAGAGGCACAACATGTTGTCTCAATCATATACAACAAATGTCAGTTTTTAATATATTTATTGTTGTAAGTCGAATTGATGCTTTCAGAATCACGCAACTGCCACATATAAGCTGGCAGTCAGGGAAACCGATTTAAGGTTCTTGTCTCCGTATAAGTGCTGTGGGTATTTTAGTGGCTCAACCGTATTATCCTGAGCACAAGACGCATGGGACAGTTTGTGGCATAATTTTTGTCACAAGTCAATTTCATGTTTTCACGTGCACGCAACTGCCACGTACAAGTGTTCAGTCATAGAAACTGGGTTAAGATTCTTGTCTCCGAATAAATGTTCTGGGTATTTTAGGGCTCAACCATGTCGTCCCGAGCACATGAGACATATGCTAGTTTGCGACATTTTCTCGATCCGAGCCCTGCTTGCGGTTTACCGACTTCTGAAGGACTGGACTTTTGCTAATGTATCACTATGTTGATCTGTTCAACAGCATTATGAAGAGAAAAGGGCATGAGTTAGTTCCCTTTGTTTGGTTTAAGCAACAGATGCCAGTTGCTTCTGAAAGAGCTGCCTGGCTGGTATATTAGATTATGATATGATTTTCTATGGCCTTTACACTGTCAGTTGATCATCTCAACATTTTCAAAGTAATGAGATGCAGCATGGAAGCAGGGCTGAACTAGAAAGGCAAATCAAATCATAGGGGTCGACGAGGTCGGGTGTCCAGAATATTTGCCTTCTGTCGCCCTGTTTCCTAAAATTCTCGCCCATCGTCCGTATTTTTTTGCATATATCGATTGGGAATGCTTCTTGGTTTGCCTAGGATAACATATCAACATCCAAATAAGACTCTAAATTGACTTTAACACCGTTTTTCAACATTTTTTCGATCGATTTTGTTTGGGCGCCATTTTTCTTTGTTCGATAGATGGGGGGGGGGTAATAGGTATAGGCTAATAATTCAGGCTAGATTTCACCTTCGTCCATGGCTCAGTGGTCAGGACGGTTTGCCTGAGATCAAGTTTGCTTCTGGTCCCAGCCATGACATGTTTTTATTTATTGTTATTATGACTAAGTATTAAAAAACTGGACAAGAAATGGAACAATGATGTTAAAATATATTTATTTTAATATCATGGTTCTCTTTCTTGTTCATTTTTTTGAACACTTAAAGCATGTAGAAAGCATATCATTCAACAACAAGACCAATAATACAAACAACAGCAGCAGCAGCAGGAACAACAACAACAAAGCATTATCATCATCATCACCATCATCATCACCACCCCCCTGAAAAAAAGAGAACAACACCACAACATAAACAGAATTAATAACAACAAAACTTAAATCCACAGGCAGTATTCATTGTCTAAAGTTGATTTTTTTTTTTTTTTCACGGGCTCGCAAGTGCCATGTATAAGTGGGCAGTTGTCGAAAAGAATTTAAGATCACGCTCTGTATTAAAGGTCTGGGTATTCTAGAGGCACAACATGTTGTCTCAATCATATACAACAAATGTCAGTTTTTAATATATTTATTGTTGTAAGTCGAATTGATGCTTTCAGAATCACGCAACTGCCACATATAAGCTGGCAGTCAGGGAAACCGATTTAAGGTTCTTGTCTCCGTATAAGTGCTGTGGGTATTTTAGTGGCTCAACCGTATTATCCTGAGCACAAGACGCATGGGACAGTTTGTGGCATAATTTTTGTCACAAGTCAATTTCATGTTTTCACGTGCACGCAACTGCCACGTACAAGTGTTCAGTCATAGAAACTGGGTTAAGATTCTTGTCTCCGAATAAATGTTCTGGGTATTTTAGGGCTCAACCATGTCGTCCCGAGCACATGAGACATATGCTAGTTTGCGACATTTTCTCGATCCGAGCCCTGCTTGCGGTTTACCGACTTCTGAAGGACTGGACTTTTGCTAATGTATCACTATGTTGATCTGTTCAACAGCATTATGAAGAGAAAAGGGCATGAGTTAGTTCCCTTTGTTTGGTTTAAGCAACAGATGCCAGTTGCTTCTGAAAGAGCTGCCTGGCTGGTATATTAGATTATGATATGATTTTCTATGGCCTTTACACTGTCAGTTGATCATCTCAACATTTTCAAAGTAATGAGATGCAGCATGGAAGCAGGGCTGAACTAGAAAGGCAAATCAAATCATAGGGGTCGACGAGGTCGGGTGTCCAGAATATTTGCCTTCTGTCGCCCTGTTTCCTAAAATTCTCGCCCATCGTCCGTATTTTTTTGCATATATCGATTGGGAATGCTTCTTGGTTTGCCTAGGATAACATATCAACATCCAAATAAGACTCTAAATTGACTTTAACACCGTTTTTCAACATTTTTTCGATCGATTTTGTTTGGGCGCCATTTTTCTTTGTTCGATAGATGGGGGGGGGTAATAGGTATAGGCTAATAATTCAGGCTAGATTTCACCTTCGTCCATGGCTCAGTGGTCAGGACGGTTTGCCTGAGATCAAGTTTGCTTCTGGTCCCAGCCATGACATGTTTTTATTTATTGTTATTATGACTAAGTATTAAAAAACTGGACAAGAAATGGAACAATGATGTTAAAATATATTTATTTTAATATCATGGTTCTCTTTCTTGTTCATTTTTTTGAACACTTAAAGCATGTAGAAAGCATATCATTCAACAACAAGACCAATAATACAAACAACAGCAGCAGCAGCAGGAACAACAACAACAAAGCATTATCATCATCATCACCATCATCATCACCACCCCCCTGAAAAAAAGAGAACAACACCACGACATAAACAGAATTAATAACAACAAAACTTAAATCCACAGGCAGTATTCATTGTCTAAAGTTGATTTTTTTTTTTTTTTTCACGGGCTCGCAAGTGCCATGTATAAGTGGGCAGTTGTCGAAAAGAATTTAAGATCACGCTCTGTATTAAAGGTCTGGGTATTCTAGAGGCACAACATGTTGTCTCAATCATATACAACAAATGTCAGTTTTTAATATATTTATTGTTGTAAGTCGAATTGATGCTTTCAGAATCACGCAACTGCCACATATAAGCTGGCAGTCAGGGAAACCGATTTAAGGTTCTTGTCTCCGTATAAGTGCTGTGGGTATTTTAGTGGCTCAACCGTATTATCCTGAGCACAAGACACATGGGACAGTTTGTGGCATAATTTTTGTCACAAGTCAATTTCATGTTTTCACGTGCACGCAACTGCCACGTACAAGTGTTCAGTCATAGAAACTGGGTTAAGATTCTTGTCTCCGAATAAATGTTCTGGGTATTTTAGGGCTCAACCATGTCGTCCCGAGCACATGAGACATATGCTAGTTTGCGACATTTTCTCGATCCGAGCCCTGCTTGCGGTTTACCGACTTCTGAAGGACTGGACTTTTGCTAATGTATCACTATGTTGATCTGTTCAACAGCATTATGAAGAGAAAAGGGCATGAGTTAGTTCCCTTTGTTTGGTTTAAGCAACAGATGCCAGTTGCTTCTGAAAGAGCTGCCTGGCTGGTATATTAGATTATGATATGATTTTCTATGGCCTTTACACTGTCAGTTGATCATCTCAACATTTTCAAAGTAATGAGATGCAGCATGGAAGCAGGGCTGAACTAGAAAGGCAAATCAAATCATAGGGGTCGACGAGGTCGGGTGTCCAGAATATTTGCCTTCTGTCGCCCTGTTTCCTAAAATTCTCGCCCATCGTCCGTATTTTTTTGCATATATCGATTGGGAATGCTTCTTGGTTTGCCTAGGATAACATATCAACATCCAAATAAGACTCTAAATTGACTTTAACACCGTTTTTCAACATTTTTTCGATCGATTTTGTTTGGGCGCCATTTTTCTTTGTTCGATAGATGGGGGGGGGGGGGTAATAGGTATAGGCTAATAATTCAGGCTAGATTTCACCTTCGTCCATGGCTCAGTGGTCAGGACGGTTTGCCTGAGATCAAGTTTGCTTCTGGTCCCAGCCATGACATGTTTTTATTTATTGTTATTATGACTAAGTATTAAAAAACTGGACAAGAAATGGAACAATGATGTTAAAATATATTTATTTTAATATCATGGTTCTCTTTCTTGTTCATTTTTTTGAACACTTAAAGCATGTAGAAAGCATATCATTCAACAACAAGACCAATAATACAAACAACAGCAGCAGCAGCAGGAACAACAACAACAAAGCATTATCATCATCATCACCATCATCATCACCACCCCCCTGAAAAAAAGAGAACAACACCACAACATAAACAGAATTAATAACAACAAAACTTAAATCCACAGGCAGTATTCATTGTCTAAAGTTGATTTTTTTTTTTTTTTTTCACGGGCTCGCAAGTGCCATGTATAAGTGGGCAGTTGTCGAAAAGAATTTAAGATCACGCTCTGTATTAAAGGTCTGGGTATTCTAGAGGCACAACATGTTGTCTCAATCATATACAACAAATGTCAGTTTTTAATATATTTATTGTTGTAAGTCGAATTGATGCTTTCAGAATCACGCAACTGCCACATATAAGCTGGCAGTCAGGGAAACCGATTTAAGGTTCTTGTCTCCGTATAAGTGCTGTGGGTATTTTAGTGGCTCAACCGTATTATCCTGAGCACAAGACGCATGGGACAGTTTGTGGCATAATTTTTGTCACAAGTCAATTTCATGTTTTCACGTGCACGCAACTGCCACGTACAAGTGTTCAGTCATAGAAACTGGGTTAAGATTCTTGTCTCCGAATAAATGTTCTGGGTATTTTAGGGCTCAACCATGTCGTCCCGAGCACATGAGACATATGCTAGTTTGCGACATTTTCTCGATCCGAGCCCTGCTTGCGGTTTACCGACTTCTGAAGGACTGGACTTTTGCTAATGTATCACTATGTTGATCTGTTCAACAGCATTATGAAGAGAAAAGGGCATGAGTTAGTTCCCTTTGTTTGGTTTAAGCAACAGATGCCAGTTGCTTCTGAAAGAGCTGCCTGGCTGGTATATTAGATTATGATATGATTTTCTATGGCCTTTACACTGTCAGTTGATCATCTCAACATTTTCAAAGTAATGAGATGCAGCATGGAAGCAGGGCTGAACTAGAAAGGCAAATCAAATCATAGGGGTCGACGAGGTCGGGTGTCCAGAATATTTGCCTTCTGTCGCCCTGTTTCCTAAAATTCTCGCCCATCGTCCGTATTTTTTTGCATATATCGATTGGGAATGCTTCTTGGTTTGCCTAGGATAACATATCAACATCCAAATAAGACTCTAAATTGACTTTAACACCGTTTTTCAACATTTTTTCGATCGATTTTGTTTGGGCGCCATTTTTCTTTGTTCGATAGATGGGGGGAGGTAATAGGTATAGGCTAATAATTCAGGCTAGATTTCACCTTCGTCCATGGCTCAGTGGTCAGGACGGTTTGCCTGAGATCAAGTTTGCTTCTGGTCCCAGCCATGACATGTTTTTATTTATTGTTATTATGACTAAGTATTAAAAAACTGGACAAGAAATGGAACAATGATGTTAAAATATATTTATTTTAATATCATGGTTCTCTTTCTTGTTCATTTTTTTGAACACTTAAAGCATGTAGAAAGCATATCATTCAACAACAAGACCAATAATACAAACAACAGCAGCAGCAGCAGGAACAACAACAACAAAGCATTATCATCATCATCACCATCATCATCACCACCCCCCTGAAAAAAAGAGAACAACACCACAACATAAACAGAATTAATAACAACAAAACTTAAATCCACAGGCAGTATTCATTGTCTAAAGTTGATTTTTTTTTTTTTTTTTTCACGGGCTCGCAAGTGCCATGTATAAGTGGGCAGTTGTCGAAAAGAATTTAAGATCACGCTCTGTATTAAAGGTCTGGGTATTCTAGAGGCACAACATGTTGTCTCAATCATATACAACAAATGTCAGTTTTTAATATATTTATTGTTGTAAGTCGAATTGATGCTTTCAGAATCACGCAACTGCCACATATAAGCTGGCAGTCAGGGAAACCGATTTAAGGTTCTTGTCTCCGTATAAGTGCTGTGGGTATTTTAGTGGCTCAACCGTATTATCCTGAGCACAAGACGCATGGGACAGTTTGTGGCATAATTTTTGTCACAAGTCAATTTCATGTTTTCACGTGCACGCAACTGCCACGTACAAGTGTTCAGTCATAGAAACTGGGTTAAGATTCTTGTCTCCGAATAAATGTTCTGGGTATTTTAGGGCTCAACCATGTCGTCCCGAGCACATGAGACATATGCTAGTTTGCGACATTTTCTCGATCCGAGCCCTGCTTGCGGTTTACCGACTTCTGAAGGACTGGACTTTTGCTAATGTATCACTATGTTGATCTGTTCAACAGCATTATGAAGAGAAAAGGGCATGAGTTAGTTCCCTTTGTTTGGTTTAAGCAACAGATGCCAGTTGCTTCTGAAAGAGCTGCCTGGCTGGTATATTAGATTATGATATGATTTTCTATGGCCTTTACACTGTCAGTTGATCATCTCAACATTTTCAAAGTAATGAGATGCAGCATGGAAGCAGGGCTGAACTAGAAAGGCAAATCAAATCATAGGGGTCGACGAGGTCGGGTGTCCAGAATATTTGCCTTCTGTCGCCCTGTTTCCTAAAATTCTCGCCCATCGTCCGTATTTTTTTGCATATATCGATTGGGAATGCTTCTTGGTTTGCCTAGGATAACATATCAACATCCAAATAAGACTCTAAATTGACTTTAACACCGTTTTTCAACATTTTTTCGATCGATTTTGTTTGGGCGCCATTTTTCTTTGTTCGATAGATGGGGGGGGGTAATAGGTATAGGCTAATAATTCAGGCTAGATTTCACCTTCGTCCATGGCTCAGTGGTCAGGACGGTTTGCCTGAGATCAAGTTTGCTTCTGGTCCCAGCCATGACATGTTTTTATTTATTGTTATTATGACTAAGTATTAAAAAACTGGACAAGAAATGGAACAATGATGTTAAAATATATTTATTTTAATATCATGGTTCTCTTTCTTGTTCATTTTTTTGAACACTTAAAGCATGTAGAAAGCATATCATTCAACAACAAGACCAATAATACAAACAACAGCAGCAGCAGCAGGAACAACAACAACAAAGCATTATCATCATCATCACCATCATCATCATCACCCCCCTGAAAAAAAGAGAACAACACCACAACATAAACAGAATTAATAACAACAAAACTTAAATCCACAGGCAGTATTCATTGTCTAAAGTTGATTTTTTTTTTTTTTTCACGGGCTCGCAAGTGCCATGTATAAGTGGGCAGTTGTCGAAAAGAATTTAAGATCACGCTCTGTATTAAAGGTCTGGGTATTCTAGAGGCACAACATGTTGTCTCAATCATATACAACAAATGTCAGTTTTTAATATATTTATTGTTGTAAGTCGAATTGATGCTTTCAGAATCACGCAACTGCCACATATAAGCTGGCAGTCAGGGAAACCGATTTAAGGTTCTTGTCTCCGTATAAGTGCTGTGGGTATTTTAGTGGCTCAACCGTATTATCCTGAGCACAAGACACATGGGACAGTTTGTGGCATAATTTTTGTCACAAGTCAATTTCATGTTTTCACGTGCACGCAACTGCCACGTACAAGTGTTCAGTCATAGAAACTGGGTTAAGATTCTTGTCTCCGAATAAATGTTCTGGGTATTTTAGGGCTCAACCATGTCGTCCCGAGCACATGAGACATATGCTAGTTTGCGACATTTTCTCGATCCGAGCCCT
Source organism: Tridacna gigas (assembly GCA_945859785.2). Lineage (NCBI taxonomy): Eukaryota > Metazoa > Mollusca > Bivalvia > Cardiida > Cardiidae > Tridacna > Tridacna gigas. Next base: position 51,620,036 of record OX244039.2, read on the forward strand.
GCTTGCGGTTTACCGACTTCTGAAGGACTGGACTTTTGCTAATGTATCACTATGTTGATCTGTTCAACAGCATTATGAAGAGAAAAGGGCATGAGTTAGTTCCCTTTGTTTGGTTTAAGCAACAGATGCCAGTTGCTTCTGAAAGAGCTGCCTGGCTGGTATATTAGATTATGAAATGATTTTCTATGGCCTTTACACTGTCAGTTGATCATCTCAACATTTTCAAAGTAATGAGATGCAGCATGGAAGCAGGGCTGAACTAGAAAGGCAAATCAAATCATAGGGGTCGACGAGGTCGGGTGTCCAGAATATTTGCCTTCTGTCGCCCTGTTTCCTAAAATTCTCGCCCATCGTCCGTATTTTTTTGCATATATCGATTGGGAATGCTTCTTGGTTTGCCTAGGATAACATATCAACATCCAAATAAGACTCTAAATTGACTTTAACACCGTTTTTCAACATTTTTTCGATCGATTTTGTTTGGGCGCCATTTTTCTTTGTTCGATAGATGGTGGGGGGGGTAATAGGTATAGGCTAATAATTCAGGCTAGATTTCACCTTCGTCCATGGCTCAGTGGTCAGGACGGTTTGCCTGAGATCAAGTTTGCTTCTGGTCCCAGCCATGACATGTTTTTATTTATTGTTATTATGACTAAGTATTAAAAAACTGGACAAGAAATGGAACAATGATGTTAAAATATATTTATTTTAATATCATGGTTCTCTTTCTTGTTCATTTTTTTGAACACTTAAAGCATGTAGAAAGCATATCATTCAACAACAAGACCAATAATACAAACAACAGCAGCAGCAGCAGGAACAACAACAACAAAGCATTATCATCATCATCACCATCATCATCACCACCCCCCTGAAAAAAAGAGAACAACACCACAACATAAACAGAATTAATAACAACAAAACTTAAATCCACAGGCAGTATTCATTGTCTAAAGTTGATTTTTTTTTTTTTTTTCACGGGCTCGCAAGTGCCATGTATAAGTGGGCAGTTGTCGAAAAGAATTTAAGATCACGCTCTGTATTAAAGGTCTGGGTATTCTAGAGGCACAACATGTTGTCTCAATCATATACAACAAATGTCAGTTTTTAATATATTTATTGTTGTAAGTTGAATTGATGCTTTCAGAATCACGCAACTGCCACATATAAGCTGGCAGTCAGGGAAACCGATTTAAGGTTCTTGTCTCCGTATAAGTGCTGTGGGTATTTTAGTGGCTCAACCGTATTATCCTGAGCACAAGACGCATGGGACAGTTTGTGGCATAATTTTTGTCACAAGTCAATTTCATGTTTTCACGTGCACGCAACTGCCACGTACAAGTGTTCAGTCATAGAAACTGGGTTAAGATTCTTGTCTCCGAATAAATGTTCTGGGTATTTTAGGGCTCAACCATGTCGTCCCGAGCACATGAGACATATGCTAGTTTGCGACATTTTCTCGATCCGAGCCCTGCTTGCGGTTTACCGACTTCTGAAGGACTGGACTTTTGCTAATGTATCACTATGTTGATCTGTTCAACAGCATTATGAAGAGAAAAGGGCATGAGTTAGTTCCCTTTGTTTGGTTTAAGCAACAGATGCCAGTTGCTTCTGAAAGAGCTGCCTGGCTGGTATATTAGATTATGATATGATTTTCTATGGCCTTTACACTGTCAGTTGATCATCTCAACATTTTCAAAGTAATGAGATGCAGCATGGAAGCAGGGCTGAACTAGAAAGGCAAATCAAATCATAGGGGTCGACGAGGTCGGGTGTCCAGAATATTTGCCTTCTGTCGCCCTGTTTCCTAAAATTCTCGCCCATCGTCCGTATTTTTTTGCATATATCGATTGGGAATGCTTCTTGGTTTGCCTAGGATAACATATCAACATCCAAATAAGACTCTAAATTGACTTTAACACCGTTTTTCAACATTTTTTCGATCGATTTTGTTTGGGCGCCATTTTTCTTTGTTCGATAGATGGGGGGGGGGGGGGTAATAGGTATAGGCTAATAATTCAGGCTAGATTTCACCTTCGTCCATGGCTCAGTGGTCAGGACGGTTTGCCTGAGATCAAGTTTGCTTCTGGTCCCAGCCATGACATGTTTTTATTTATTGTTATTATGACTAAGTATTAAAAAACTGGACAAGAAATGGAACAATGATGTTAAAATATATTTATTTTAATATCATGGTTCTCTTTCTTGTTCATTTTTTTGAACACTTAAAGCATGTAGAAAGCATATCATTCAACAACAAGACCAATAATACAAACAACAGCAGCAGCAGCAGGAACAACAACAACAAAGCATTATCATCATCATCACCATCATCATCACCACCCCCCTGAAAAAAAGAGAACAACACCACAACATAAACAGAATTAATAACAACAAAACTTAAATCCACAGGCAGTATTCATTGTCTAAAGTTGATTTTTTTTTTTTTTTTCACGGGCTCGCAAGTGCCATGTATAAGTGGGCAGTTGTCGAAAAGAATTTAAGATCACGCTCTGTATTAAAGGTCTGGGTATTCTAGAGGCACAACATGTTGTCTCAATCATATACAACAAATGTCAGTTTTTAATATATTTATTGTTGTAAGTCGAATTGATGCTTTCAGAATCACGCAACTGCCACATATAAGCTGGCAGTCAGGGAAACCGATTTAAGGTTCTTGTCTCCGTATAAGTGCTGTGGGTATTTTAGTGGCTCAACCCGTATTATCCTGAGCACAAGACGCATGGGACAGTTTGTGGCATAATTTTTGTCACAAGTCAATTTCATGTTTTCACGTGCACGCAACTGCCACGTACAAGTGTTCAGTCATAGAAACTGGGTTAAGATTCTTGTCTCCGAATAAATGTTCTGGGTATTTTAGGGCTCAACCATGTCGTCCCGAGCACATGAGACATATGCTAGTTTGCGACATTTTCTCGATCCGAGCCCTGCTTGCGGTTTACCGACTTCTGAAGGACTGGACTTTTGCTAATGTATCACTATGTTGATCTGTTCAACAGCATTATGAAGAGAAAAGGGCATGAGTTAGTTCCCTTTGTTTGGTTTAAGCAACAGATGCCAGTTGCTTCTGAAAGAGCTGCCTGGCTGGTATATTAGATTATGATATGATTTTCTATGGCCTTTACACTGTCAGTTGATCATCTCAACATTTTCAAAGTAATGAGATGCAGCATGGAAGCAGGGCTGAACTAGAAAGGCAAATCAAATCATAGGGGTCGACGAGGTCGGGTGTCCAGAATATTTGCCTTCTGTCGCCCTGTTTCCTAAAATTCTCGCCCATCGTCCGTATTTTTTTGCATATATCGATTCGGAATGCTTCTTGGTTTGCCTAGGATAACATATCAACATCCAAATAAGACTCTAAATTGACTTTAACACCGTTTTTCAACATTTTTTCGATCGATTTTGTTTGGGCGCCATTTTTCTTTGTTCGATAGATGGGGGGAGGTAATAGGTATAGGCTAATAATTCAGGCTAGATTTCACCTTCGTCCATGGCTCAGTGGTCAGGACGGTTTGCCTGAGATCAAGTTTGCTTCTGGTCCCAGCCATGACATGTTTTTATTTATTGTTATTATGACTAAGTATTAAAAAACTGGACAAGAAATGGAACAATGATGTTAAAATATATTTATTTTAATATCATGGTTCTCTTTCTTGTTCATTTTTTTGAACACTTAAAGCATGTAGAAAGCATATCATTCAACAACAAGACCAATAATACAAACAACAGCAGCAGCAGCAGGAACAACAACAACAAAGCATTATCATCATCATCACCATCATCATCACCACCCCCCTGAAAAAAAGAGAACAACACCACAACATAAACAGAATTAATAACAACAAAACTTAAATCCACAGGCAGTATTCATTGTCTAAAGTTGATTTTTTTTTTTTTTTTTTCACGGGCTCGCAAGTGCCATGTATAAGTGGGCAGTTGTCGAAAAGAATTTAAGATCACGCTCTGTATTAAAGGTCTGGGTATTCTAGAGGCACAACATGTTGTCTCAATCATATACAACAAATGTCAGTTTTTAATATATTTATTGTTGTAAGTCGAATTGATGCTTTCAGAATCACGCAACTGCCACATATAAGCTGGCAGTCAGGGAAACCGATTTAAGGTTCTTGTCTCCGTATAAGTGCTGTGGGTATTTTAGTGGCTCAACCGTATTATCCTGAGCACAAGACGCATGGGACAGTTTGTGGCATAATTTTTGTCACAAGTCAATTTCATGTTTTCACGTGCACGCAACTGCCACGTACAAGTGTTCAGTCATAGAAACTGGGTTAAGATTCTTGTCTCCGAATAAATGTTCTGGGTATTTTAGGGCTCAACCATGTCGTCCCGAGCACATGAGACATATGCTAGTTTGCGACATTTTCTCGATCCGAGCCCTGCTTGCGGTTTACCGACTTCTGAAGGACTGGACTTTTGCTAATGTATCACTATGTTGATCTGTTCAACAGCATTATGAAGAGAAAAGGGCATGAGTTAGTTCCCTTTGTTTGGTTTAAGCAACAGATGCCAGTTGCTTCTGAAAGAGCTGCCTGGCTGGTATATTAGATTATGATATGATTTTCTATGGCCTTTACACTGTCAGTTGATCATCTCAACATTTTCAAAGTAATGAGATGCAGCATGGAAGCAGGGCTGAACTAGAAAGGCAAATCAAATCATAGGGGTCGACGAGGTCGGGTGTCCAGAATATTTGCCTTCTGTCGCCCTGTTTCCTAAAATTCTCGCCCATCGTCCGTATTTTTTTGCATATATCGATTGGGAATGCTTCTTGGTTTGCCTAGGATAACATATCAACATCCAAATAAGACTCTAAATTGACTTTAACACCGTTTTTCAACATTTTTTCGATCGATTTTGTTTGGGCGCCATTTTTCTTTGTTCGATAGATGGGGGGGGGTAATAGGTATAGGCTAATAATTCAGGCTAGATTTCACCTTCGTCCATGGCTCAGTGGTCAGGACGGTTTGCCTGAGATCAAGTTTGCTTCTGGTCCCAGCCATGACATGTTTTTATTTATTGTTATTATGACTAAGTATTAAAAAACTGGACAAGAAATGGAACAATGATGTTAAAATATATTTATTTTAATATCATGGTTCTCTTTCTTGTTCATTTTTTTGAACACTTAAAGCATGTAGAAAGCATATCATTCAACAACAAGACCAATAATACAAACAACAGCAGCAGCAGCAGGAACAACAACAACAAAGCATTATCATCATCATCACCATCATCATCATCACCCCCCTGAAAAAAAGAGAACAACACCACAACATAAACAGAATTAATAACAACAAAACTTAAATCCACAGGCAGTATTCATTGTCTAAAGTTGATTTTTTTTTTTTTTTTCACGGGCTCGCAAGTGCCATGTATAAGTGGGCAGTTGTCGAAAAGAATTTAAGATCACGCTCTGTATTAAAGGTCTGGGTATTCTAGAGGCACAACATGTTGTCTCAATCATATACAACAAATGTCAGTTTTTAATATATTTATTGTTGTAAGTCGAATTGATGCTTTCAGAATCACGCAACTGCCACATATAAGCTGGCAGTCAGGGAAACCGATTTAAGGTTCTTGTCTCCGTATAAGTGCTGTGGGTATTTTAGTGGCTCAACCGTATTATCCTGAGCACAAGACACATGGGACAGTTTGTGGCATAATTTTTGTCACAAGTCAATTTCATGTTTTCACGTGCACGCAACTGCCACGTACAAGTGTTCAGTCATAGAAACTGGGTTAAGATTCTTGTCTCCGAATAAATGTTCTGGGTATTTTAGGGCTCAACCATGTCGTCCCGAGCACATGAGACATATGCTAGTTTGCGACATTTTCTCGATCCGAGCCCTGCTTGCGGTTTACCGACTTCTGAAGGACTGGACTTTTGCTAATGTATCACTATGTTGATCTGTTCAACAGCATTATGAAGAGAAAAGGGCATGAGTTAGTTCCCTTTGTTTGGTTTAAGCAACAGATGCCAGTTGCTTCTGAAAGAGCTGCCTGGCTGGTATATTAGATTATGATATGATTTTCTATGGCCTTTACACTGTCAGTTGATCATCTCAACATTTTCAAAGTAATGAGATGCAGCATGGAAGCAGGGCTGAACTAGAAAGGCAAATCAAATCATAGGGGTCGACGAGGTCGGGTGTCCAGAATATTTGCCTTCTGTCGCCCTGTTTCCTAAAATTCTCGCCCATCGTCCGTATTTTTTTGCATATATCGATTGGGAATGCTTCTTGGTTTGCCTAGGATAACATATCAACATCCAAATAAGACTCTAAATTGACTTTAACACCGTTTTTCAACATTTTTTCGATCGATTTTGTTTGGGCGCCATTTTTCTTTGTTCGATAGATGGGGGGGGGGGGGGGTAATAGGTATAGGCTAATAATTCAGGCTAGATTTCACCTTCGTCCATGGCTCAGTGGTCAGGACGGTTTGCCTGAGATCAAGTTTGCTTCTGGTCCCAGCCATGACATGTTTTTATTTATTGTTATTATGACTAAGTATTAAAAAACTGGACAAGAAATGGAACAATGATGTTAAAATATATTTATTTTAATATCATGGTTCTCTTTCTTGTTCATTTTTTTGAACACTTAAAGCATGTAGAAAGCATATCATTCAACAACAAGACCAATAATACAAACAACAGCAGCAGCAGCAGGAACAACAACAACAAAGCATTATCATCATCATCACCATCATCATCACCACCCCCCTGAAAAAAAGAGAACAACACCACAACATAAACAGAATTAATAACAACAAAACTTAAATCCACAGGCAGTATTCATTGTCTAAAGTTGATTTTTTTTTTTTTTTTCACGGGCTCGCAAGTGCCATGTATAAGTGGGCAGTTGTTGAAAAGAATTTAAGATCACGCTCTGTATTAAAGGTCTGGGTATTCTAGAGGCACAACATGTTGTCTCAATCATATACAACAAATGTCAGTTTTTAATATATTTATTGTTGTAAGTCGAATTGATGCTTTCAGAATCACGCAACTGCCACATATAAGCTGGCAGTCAGGGAAACCGATTTAAGGTTCTTGTCTCCGTATAAGTGCTGTGGGTATTTTAGTGGCTCAACCGTATTATCCTGAGCACAAGACGCATGGGACAGTTTGTGGCATAATTTTTGTCACAAGTCAATTTCATGTTTTCACGTGCACGCAACTGCCACGTACAAGTGTTCAGTCATAGAAACTGGGTTAAGATTCTTGTCTCCGAATAAATGTTCTGGGTATTTTAGGGCTCAACCATGTCGTCCCGAGCACATGAGACATATGCTAGTTTGCGACATTTTCTCGATCCGAGCCCTGCTTGCGGTTTACCGACTTCTGAAGGACTGGACTTTTGCTAATGTATCACTATGTTGATCTGTTCAACAGCATTATGAAGAGAAAAGGGCATGAGTTAGTTCCCTTTGTTTGGTTTAAGCAACAGATGCCAGTTGCTTCTGAAAGAGCTGCCTGGCTGGTATATTAGATTATGATATGATTTTCTATGGCCTTTACACTGTCAGTTGATCATCTCAACATTTTCAAAGTAATGAGATGCAGCATGGAAGCAGGGCTGAACTAGAAAGGCAAATCAAATCATAGGGGTCGACGAGGTCGGGTGTCCAGAATATTTGCCTTCTGTCGCCCTGTTTCCTAAAATTCTCGCCCATCGTCCGTATTTTTTTGCATATATCGATTGGGAATGCTTCTTGGTTTGCCTAGGATAACATATCAACATCCAAATAAGACTCTAAATTGACTTTAACACCGTTTTTCAACATTTTTTCGATCGATTTTGTTTGGGCGCCATTTTTCTTTGTTCGATAGATGGGGGGGGGGGGGGTAATAGGTATAGGCTAATAATTCAGGCTAGATTTCACCTTCGTCCATGGCTCAGTGGTCAGGACGGTTTGCCTGAGATCAAGTTTGCTTCTGGTCCCAGCCATGACATGTTTTTATTTATTGTTATTATGACTAAGTATTAAAAAACTGGACAAGAAATGGAACAATGATGTTAAAATATATTTATTTTAATATCATGGTTCTCTTTCTTGTTCATTTTTTTGAACACTTAAAGCATGTAGAAAGCATATCATTCAACAACAAGACCAATAATACAAACAACAGCAGCAGCAGCAGGAACAACAACAACAAAGCATTATCATCATCATCACCATCATCATCATCACCCCCCTGAAAAAAAGAGAACAACACCACAACATAAACAGAATTAATAACAACAAAACTTAAATCCACAGGCAGTATTCATTGTCTGAAGTTGATTTTTTTTTTTTTTTCACGGGCTCGCAAGTGCCATGTATAAGTGGGCAGTTGTCGAAAAGAATTTAAGATCACGCTCTGTATTAAAGGTCTGGGTATTCTAGAGGCACAACATGTTGTCTCAATCATATACAACAAATGTCAGTTTTTAATATATTTATTGTTGTAAGTCGAATTGATGCTTTCAGAATCACGCAACTGCCACATATAAGCTGGCAGTCAGGGAAACCGATTTAAGGTTCTTGTCTCCGTATAAGTGCTGTGGGTATTTTAGTGGCTCAACCGTATTATCCTGAGCACAAGACACATGGGACAGTTTGTGGCATAATTTTTGTCACAAGTCAATTTCATGTTTTCACGTGCACGCAACTGCCACGTACAAGTGTTCAGTCATAGAAACTGGGTTAAGATTCTTGTCTCCGAATAAATGTTCTGGGTATTTTAGGGCTCAACCATGTCGTCCCGAGCACATGAGACATATGCTAGTTTGCGACATTTTCTCGATCCGAGCCCTGCTTGCGGTTTACCGACTTCTGAAGGACTGGACTTTTGCTAATGTATCACTATGTTGATCTGTTCAACAGCATTATGAAGAGAAAAGGGCATGAGTTAGTTCCCTTTGTTTGGTTTAAGCAACAGATGCCAGTTGCTTCTGAAAGAGCTGCCTGGCTGGTATATTAGATTATGATATGATTTTCTATGGCCTTTACACTGTCAGTTGATCATCTCAACATTTTCAAAGTAATGAGATGCAGCATGGAAGCAGGGCTGAACTAGAAAGGCAAATCAAATCATAGGGGTCGACGAGGTCGGGTGTCCAGAATATTTGCCTTCTGTCGCCCTGTTTCCTAAAATTCTCGCCCATCGTCCGTATTTTTTTGCATATATCGATTGGGAATGCTTCTTGGTTTGCCTAGGATAACATATCAACATCCAAATAAGACTCTAAATTGACTTTAACACCGTTTTTCAACATTTTTTCGATCGATTTTGTTTGGGCGCCATTTTTCTTTGTTCGATAGATGGGGGGGGTAATAGGTATAGGCTAATAATTCAGGCTAGATTTCACCTTCGTCCATGGCTCAGTGGTCAGGACGGTTTGCTTGAGATCAAGTTTGCTTCTGGTCCCAGCCATGACATGTTTTTATTTATTGTTATTATGACTAAGTATTAAAAAACTGGACAAGAAATGGAACAATGATGTTAAAATATATTTATTTTAATATCATGGTTCTCTTTCTTGTTCATTTTTTTGAACACTTAAAGCATGTAGAAAGCATATCATTCAACAACAAGACCAATAATACAAACAACAGCAGCAGCAGCAGCAGGAACAACAACAACAAAGCATTATCATCATCATCACCATCATCATCACCACCCCCCTGAAAAAAAGAGAACAACACCACAACATAAACAGAATTAATAACAACAAAACTTAAATCCACAGGCAGTATTCATTGTCTAAAGTTGATTTTTTTTTTTTTTTTCACGGGCTCGCAAGTGCCATGTATAAGTGGGCAGTTGTCGAAAAGAATTTAAGATCACGCTCTGTATTAAAGGTCTGGGTATTCTAGAGGCACAACATGTTGTCTCAATCATATACAACAAATGTCAGTTTTTAATATATTTATTGTTGTAAGTCGAATTGATGCTTTCAGAATCACGCAACTGCCACATATAAGCTGGCAGTCAGGGAAACCGATTTAAGGTTCTTGTCTCCGTATAAGTGCTGTGGGTATTTTAGTGGCTCAACCGTATTATCCTGAGCACAAGACGCATGGGACAGTTTGTGGCATAATTTTTGTCACAAGTCAATTTCATGTTTTCACGTGCACGCAACTGCCACGTACAAGTGTTCAGTCATAGAAACTGGGTTAAGATTCTTGTCTCCGAATAAATGTTCTGGGTATTTTAGGGCTCAACCATGTCGTCCCGAGCACATGAGACATATGCTAGTTTGCGACATTTTCTCGATCCGAGCCCTGCTTGCGGTTTACCGACTTCTGAAGGACTGGACTTTTGCTAATGTATCACTATGTTGATCTGTTCAACAGCATTATGAAGAGAAAAGGGCATGAGTTAGTTCCCTTTGTTTGGTTTAAGCAACAGATGCCAGTTGCTTCTGAAAGAGCTGCCTGGCTGGTATATTAGATTATGATATGATTTTCTATGGCCTTTACACTGTCAGTTGATCATCTCAACATTTTCAAAGTAATGAGATGCAGCATGGAAGCAGGGCTGAACTAGAAAGGCAAATCAAATCATAGGGGTCGACGAGGTCGGGTGTCCAGAATATTTGCCTTCTGTCGCCCTGTTTCCTAAAATTCTCGCCCATCGTCCGTATTTTTTTGCATATATCGATTGGGAATGCTTCTTGGTTTGCCTAGGATAACATATCAACATCCAAATAAGACTCTAAATTGACTTTAACACCGTTTTTCAACATTTTTTCGATCGATTTTGTTTGGGCGCCATTTTTCTTTGTTCGATAGATGGGGGGGGGTAATAGGTATAGGCTAATAATTCAGGCTAGATTTCACCTTCGTCCATGGCTCAGTGGTCAGGACGGTTTGCCTGAGATCAAGTTTGCTTCTGGTCCCAGCCATGACATGTTTTTATTTATTGTTATTATGACTAAGTATTAAAAAACTGGACAAGAAATGGAACAATGATGTTAAAATATATTTATTTTAATATCATGGTTCTCTTTCTTGTTCATTTTTTTGAACACTTAAAGCATGTAGAAAGCATATCATTCAACAACAAGACCAATAATACAAACAACAGCAGCAGCAGCAGGAACAACAACAACAAAGCATTATCATCATCATCACCATCATCATCACCACCCCCCTGAAAAAAAGAGAACAACACCACAACATAAACAGAATTAATAACAACAAAACTTAAATCCACAGGCAGTATTCATTGTCTAAAGTTGATTTTTTTTTTTTTTTCACGGGCTCGCAAGTGCCATGTATAAGTGGGCAGTTGTCGAAAAGAATTTAAGATCACGCTCTGTATTAAAGGTCTGGGTATTCTAGAGGCACAACATGTTGTCTCAATCATATACAACAAATGTCAGTTTTTAATATATTTATTGTTGTAAGTCGAATTGATGCTTTCAGAATCACGCAACTGCCACATATAAGCTGGCAGTCAGGGAAACCGATTTAAGGTTCTTGTCTCCGTATAAGTGCTGTGGGTATTTTAGTGGCTCAACCGTATTATCCTGAGCACAAGACGCATGGGACAGTTTGTGGCATAATTTTTGTCACAAGTCAATTTCATGTTTTCACGTGCACGCAACTGCCACGTACAAGTGTTCAGTCATAGAAACTGGGTTAAGATTCTTGTCTCCGAATAAATGTTCTGGGTATTTTAGGGCTCAACCATGTCGTCCCGAGCACATGAGACATATGCTAGTTTGCGACATTTTCTCGATCCGAGCCCTGCTTGCGGTTTACCGACTTCTGAAGGACTGGACTTTTGCTAATGTATCACTATGTTGATCTGTTCAACAGCATTATGAAGAGAAAAGGGCATGAGTTAGTTCCCTTTGTTTGGTTTAAGCAACAGATGCCAGTTGCTTCTGAAAGAGCTGCCTGGCTGGTATATTAGATTATGATATGATTTTCTATGGCCTTTACACTGTCAGTTGATCATCTCAACATTTTCAAAGTAATGAGATGCAGCATGGAAGCAGGGCTGAACTAGAAAGGCAAATCAAATCATAGGGGTCGACGAGGTCGGGTGTCCAGAATATTTGCCTTCTGTCGCCCTGTTTCCTAAAATTCTCGCCCATCGTCCGTATTTTTTTGCATATATCGATTGGGAATGCTTCTTGGTTTGCCTAGGATAACATATCAACATCCAAATAAGACTCTAAATTGACTTTAACACCGTTTTTCAACATTTTTTCGATCGATTTTGTTTGGGCGCCATTTTTCTTTGTTCGATAGATGGGGGGGGGTAATAGGTATAGGCTAATAATTCAGGCTAGATTTCACCTTCGTCCATGGCTCAGTGGTCAGGACGGTTTGCCTGAGATCAAGTTTGCTTCTGGTCCCAGCCATGACATGTTTTTATTTATTGTTATTATGACTAAGTATTAAAAAACTGGACAAGAAATGGAACAATGATGTTAAAATATATTTATTTTAATATCATGGTTCTCTTTCTTGTTCATTTTTTTGAACACTTAAAGCATGTAGAAAGCATATCATTCAACAACAAGACCAATAATACAAACAACAGCAGCAGCAGCAGGAACAACAACAACAAAGCATTATCATCATCATCACCATCATCATCACCACCCCCCTGAAAAAAAGAGAACAACACCACAACATAAACAGAATTAATAACAACAAAACTTAAATCCACAGGCAGTATTCATTGTCTAAAGTTGATTTTTTTTTTTTTTTTCACGGGCTCGCAAGTGCCATGTATAAGTGGGCAGTTGTCGAAAAGAATTTAAGATCACGCTCTGTATTAAAGGTCTGGGTATTCTAGAGGCACAACATGTTGTCTCAATCATATACAACAAATGTCAGTTTTTAATATATTTATTGTTGTAAGTCGAATTGATGCTTTCAGAATCACGCAACTGCCACATATAAGCTGGCAGTCAGGGAAACCGATTTAAGGTTCTTGTCTCCGTATAAGTGCTGTGGGTATTTTAGTGGCTCAACCGTATTATCCTGAGCACAAGACGCATGGGACAGTTTGTGGCATAATTTTTGTCACAAGTCAATTTCATGTTTTCACGTGCACGCAACTGCCACGTACAAGTGTTCAGTCATAGAAACTGGGTTAAGATTCTTGTCTCCGAATAAATGTTCTGGGTATTTTAGGGCTCAACCATGTCGTCCCGAGCACATGAGACATATGCTAGTTTGCGACATTTTCTCGATCCGAGCCCTGCTTGCGGTTTACCGACTTCTGAAGGACTGGACTTTTGCTAATGTATCACTATGTTGATCTGTTCAACAGCATTATGAAGAGAAAAGGGCATGAGTTAGTTCCCTTTGTTTGGTTTAAGCAACAGATGCCAGTTGCTTCTGAAAGAGCTGCCTGGCTGGTATATTAGATTATGATATGATTTTCTATGGCCTTTACACTGTCAGTTGATCATCTCAACATTTTCAAAGTAATGAGATGCAGCATGGAAGCAGGGCTGAACTAGAAAGGCAAATCAAATCATAGGGGTCGACGAGGTCGGGTGTCCAGAATATTTGCCTTCTGTCGCCCTGTTTCCTAAAATTCTCGCCCATCGTCCGTATTTTTTTGCATATATCGATTGGGAATGCTTCTTGGTTTGCCTAGGATAACATATCAACATCCAAATAAGACTCTAAATTGACTTTAACACCGTTTTTCAACATTTTTTCGATCGATTTTGTTTGGGCGCCATTTTTCTTTGTTCGATAGATGGGGGGGGTAATAGGTATAGGCTAATAATTCAGGCTAGATTTCACCTTCGTCCATGGCTCAGTGGTCAGGACGGTTTGCCTGAGATCAAGTTTGCTTCTGGTCCCAGCCATGACATGTTTTTATTTATTGTTATTATGACTAAGTATTAAAAAACTGGACAAGAAATGGAACAATGATGTTAAAATATATTTATTTTAATATCATGGTTCTCTTTCTTGTTCATTTTTTTGAACACTTAAAGCATGTAGAAAGCATATCATTCAACAACAAGACCAATAATACAAACAACAGCAGCAGCAGCAGGAACAACAACAACAAAGCATTATCATCATCATCACCATCATCATCACCACCCCCCTGAAAAAAAGAGAACAACACCACAACATAAACAGAATTAATAACAACAAAACTTAAATCCACAGGCAGTATTCATTGTCTAAAGTTGATTTTTTTTTTTTTTTTCACGGGCTCGCAAGTGCCATGTATAAGTGGGCAGTTGTCGAAAAGAATTTAAGATCACGCTCTGTATTAAAGGTCTGGGTATTCTAGAGGCACAACATGTTGTCTCAATCATATACAACAAATGTCAGTTTTTAATATATTTATTGTTGTAAGTCGAATTGATGCTTTCAGAATCACGCAACTGCCACATATAAGCTGGCAGTCAGGGAAACCGATTTAAGGTTCTTGTCTCCGTATAAGTGCTGTGGGTATTTTAGTGGCTCAACCGTATTATCCTGAGCACAAGACGCATGGGACAGTTTGTGGCATAATTTTTGTCACAAGTCAATTTCATGTTTTCACGTGCACGCAACTGCCACGTACAAGTGTTCAGTCATAGAAACTGGGTTAAGATTCTTGTCTCCGAATAAATGTTCTGGGTATTTTAGGGCTCAACCATGTCGTCCCGAGCACATGAGACATATGCTAGTTTGCGACATTTTCTCGATCCGAGCCCTGCTTGCGGTTTACCGACTTCTGAAGGACTGGACTTTTGCTAATGTATCACTATGTTGATCTGTTCAACAGCATTATGAAGAGAAAAGGGCATGAGTTAGTTCCCTTTGTTTGGTTTAAGCAACAGATGCCAGTTGCTTCTGAAAGAGCTGCCTGGCTGGTATATTAGATTATGATATGATTTTCTATGGCCTTTACACTGTCAGTTGATCATCTCAACATTTTCAAAGTAATGAGATGCAGCATGGAAGCAGGGCTGAACTAGAAAGGCAAATCAAATCATAGGGGTCGACGAGGTAGGGTGTCCAGAATATTTGCCTTCTGTCGCCCTGTTTCCTAAAATTCTCGCCCATCGTCCGTATTTTTTTGCATATATCGATTGGGAATGCTTCTTGGTTTGCCTAGGATAACATATCAACATCCAAATAAGACTCTAAATTGACTTTAACACCGTTTTTCAACATTTTTTCGATCGATTTTGTTTGGGCGCCATTTTTCTTTGTTCGATAGATGGGGGGGGGTAATAGGTATAGGCTAATAATTCAGGCTAGATTTCACCTTCGTCCATGGCTCAGTGGTCAGGACGGTTTGCCTGAGATCATGTTTGCTTCTGGTCCCAGCCATGACATGTTTTTATTTATTGTTATTATGACTAAGTATTAAAAAACTGGACAAGAAATGGAACAATGATGTTAAAATATATTTATTTTAATATCATGGTTCTCTTTCTTGTTCATTTTTTTGAACACTTAAAGCATGTAGAAAGCATATCATTCAACAACAAGACCAATAATACAAACAACAGCAGCAGCAGCAGGAACAACAACAACAAAGCATTATCATCATCATCACCATCATCATCACCACCCCCCTGAAAAAAAGAGAACAACACCACAACATAAACAGAATTAATAACAACAAAACTTAAATCCACAGGCAGTATTCATTGTCTAAAGTTGATTGTTTTTTTTTTTTTCACGGGCTCGCAAGTGCCATGTATAAGTGGGCAGTTGTCGAAAAGAATTTAAGATCACGCTCTGTATTAAAGGTCTGGGTATTCTAGAGGCACAACATGTTGTCTCAATCATATACAACAAATGTCAGTTTTTAATATATTTATTGTTGTAAGTCGAATTGATGCTTTCAGAATCACGCAACTGCCACATATAAGCTGGCAGTCAGGGAAACCGATTTAAGGTTCTTGTCTCCGTATAAGTGCTGTGGGTATTTTAGTGGCTCAACCGTATTATCCTGAGCACAAGACACATGGGACAGTTTGTGGCATAATTTTTGTCACAAGTCAATTTCATGTTTTCACGTGCACGCAACTGCCACGTACAAGTGTTCAGTCATAGAAACTGGGTTAAGATTCTTGTCTCCGAATAAATGTTCTGGGTATTTTAGGGCTCAACCATGTCGTCCCGAGCACATGAGACATATGCTAGTTTGCGACATTTTCTCGATCCGAGCCCTGCTTGCGGTTTACCGACTTCTGTAGGACTGGACTTTTGCTAATGTATCACTATGTTGATCTGTTCAACAGCATTATGAAGAGAAAAGGGCATGAGTTAGTTCCCTTTGTTTGGTTTAAGCAACAGATGCCAGTTGCTTCTGAAAGAGCTGCCTGGCTGGTATATTAGATTATGATATGATTTTCTATGGCCTTTACACTGTCAGTTGATCATCTCAACATTTTCAAAGTAATGAGATGCAGCATGGAAGCAGGGCTGAACTAGAAAGGCAAATCAAATCATAGGGGTCGACGAGGTCGGGTGTCCAGAATATTTGCCTTCTGTCGCCCCGTTTCCTAAAATTCTCGCCCATCGTCCGTATTTTTTTGCATATATCGATTGGGAATGCTTCTTGGTTTGCCTAGGATAACATATCAACATCCAAATAAGACTCTAAATTGACTTTAACACCGTTTTTCAACATTTTTTCGATCGATTTTGTTTGGGCGCCATTTTTCTTTGTTCGATAGATGGGGGGGGGGGGGTAATAGGTATAGGCTAATAATTCAGGCTAGATTTCACCTTCGTCCATGGCTCAGTGGTCAGGACGGTTTGCCTGAGATCAAGTTTGCTTCTGGTCCCAGCCATGACATGTTTTTATTTATTGTTATTATGACTAAGTATTAAAAAACTGGACAAGAAATGGAACAATGATGTTAAAATATATTTATTTTAATATCATGGTTCTCTTTCTTGTTCATTTTTTTGAACACTTAAAGCATGTAGAAAGCATATCATTCAACAACAAGACCAATAATACAAACAACAGCAGCAGCAGCAGGAACAACAACAACAAAGCATTATCATCATCATCACCATCATCATCACCACCCCCCTGAAAAAAAGAGAACAACACCACAACATAAACAGAATTAATAACAACAAAACTTAAATCCACAGGCAGTATTCATTGTCTAAAGTTGATTTTTTTTTTTTTTTTCACGGGCTCGCAAGTGCCATGTATAAGTGGGCAGTTGTCGAAAAGAATTTAAGATCACGCTCTGTATTAAAGGTCTGGGTATTCTAGAGGCACAACATGTTGTCTCAATCATATACAACAAATGTCAGTTTTTAATATATTTATTGTTGTAAGTCGAATTGATGCTTTCAGAATCACGCAACTGCCACATATAAGCTGGCAGTCAGGGAAACCGATTTAAGGTTCTTGTCTCCGTATAAGTGCTGTGGGTATTTTAGTGGCTCAACCGTATTATCCTGAGCACAAGACGCATGGGACAGTTTGTGGCATAATTTTTGTCACAAGTCAATTTCATGTTTTCACGTGCACGCAACTGCCACGTACAAGTGTTCAGTCATAGAAACTGGGTTAAGATTCTTGTCTCCGAATAAATGTTCTGGGTATTTTAGGGCTCAACCATGTCGTCCCGAGCACATGAGACATATGCTAGTTTGCGACATTTTCTCGATCCGAGCCCTGCTTGCGGTTTACCGACTTCTGAAGGACTGGACTTTTGCTAATGTATCACTATGTTGATCTGTTCAACAGCATTATGAAGAGAAAAGGGCATGAGTTAGTTCCCTTTGTTTGGTTTAAGCAACAGATGCCAGTTGCTTCTGAAAGAGCTGCCTGGCTGGTATATTAGATTATGATATGATTTTCTATGGCCTTTACACTGTCAGTTGATCATCTCAACATTTTCAAAGTAATGAGATGCAGCATGGAAGCAGGGCTGAACTAGAAAGGCAAATCAAATCATAGGGGTCGACGAGGTCGGGTGTCCAGAATATTTGCCTTCTGTCGCCCCGTTTCCTAAAATTCTCGCCCATCGTCCGTATTTTTTTGCATATATCGATTGGGAATGCTTCTTGGTTTGCCTAGGATAACATATCAACATCCAAATAAGACTCTAAATTGACTTTAACACCGTTTTTCAACATTTTTTCGATCGATTTTGTTTGGGCGCCATTTTTCTTTGTTCGATAGATGGGGGGGGGGTAATAGGTATAGGCTAATAATTCAGGCTAGATTTCACCTTCGTCCATGGCTCAGTGGTCAGGACGGTTTGCCTGAGATCAAGTTTGCTTCTGGTCCCAGCCATGACATGTTTTTATTTATTGTTATTATGACTAAGTATTAAAAAACTGGACAAGAAATGGAACAATGATGTTAAAATATATTTATTTTAATATCATGGTTCTCTTTCTTGTTCATTTTTTTGAACACTTAAAGCATGTAGAAAGCATATCATTCAACAACAAGACCAATAATACAAACAACAGCAGCAGCAGCAGGAACAACAACAACAAAGCATTATCATCATCATCACCATCATCATCACCACCCCCCTGAAAAAAAGAGAACAACACCACAACATAAACAGAATTAATAACAACAAAACTTAAATCCACAGGCAGTATTCATTGTCTCAAGTTGATTTTTTTTTTTTTTTTTCACGGGCTCGCAAGTGCCATGTATAAGTGGGCAGTTGTCGAAAAGAATTTAAGATCACGCTCTGTATTAAAGGTCTGGGTATTCTAGAGGCACAACATGTTGTCTCAATCATATACAACAAATGTCAGTTTTTAATATATTTATTGTTGTAAGTCGAATTGATGCTTTCAGAATCACGCAACTGCCACATATAAGCTGGCAGTCAGGGAAACCGATTTAAGGTTCTTGTCTCCGTATAAGTGCTGTGGGTATTTTAGTGGCTCAACCGTATTATCCTGAGCACAAGACGCATGGGACAGTTTGTGGCATAATTTTTGTCACAAGTCAATTTCATGTTTTCACGTGCACGCAACTGCCACGTACAAGTGTTCAGTCATAGAAACTGGGTTAAGATTCTTGTCTCCGAATAAATGTTCTGGGTATTTTAGGGCTCAACCATGTCGTCCCGAGCACATGAGACATATGCTAGTTTGCGACATTTTCTCGATCCGAGCCCTGCTTGCGGTTTACCGACTTCTGAAGGACTGGACTTTTGCTAATGTATCACTATGTTGATCTGTTCAACAGCATTATGAAGAGAAAAGGGCATGAGTTAGTTCCCTTTGTTTGGTTTAAGCAACAGATGCCAGTTGCTTCTGAAAGAGCTGCCTGGCTGGTATATTAGATTATGATATGATTTTCTATGGCCTTTACACTGTCAGTTGATCATCTCAACATTTTCAAAGTAATGAGATGCAGCATGGAAGCAGGGCTGAACTAGAAAGGCAAATCAAATCATAGGGGTCGACGAGGTCGGGTGTCCAGAATATTTGCCTTCTGTCGCCCTGTTTCCTAAAATTCTCGCCCATCGTCCGTATTTTTTTGCATATATCGATTGGGAATGCTTCTTGGTTTGCCTAGGATAACATATCAACATCCAAATAAGACTCTAAATTGACTTTAACACCGTTTTTCAACATTTTTTCGATCGATTTTGTTTGGGCGCCATTTTTCTTTGTTCGATAGATGGGGGGCGGGGTAATAGGTATAGGCTAATAATTCAGGCTAGATTTCACCTTCGTCCATGGCTCAGTGGTCAGGACGGTTTGCCTGAGATCAAGTTTGCTTCTGGTCCCAGCCATGACATGTTTTTATTTATTGTTATTATGACTAAGTATTAAAAAACTGGACAAGAAATGGAACAATGATGTTAAAATATATTTATTTTAATATCATGGTTCTCTTTCTTGTTCATTTTTTTGAACACTTAAAGCATGTAGAAAGCATATCATTCAACAACAAGACCAATAATACAAACAACAGCAGCAGCAGCAGGAACAACAACAACAAAGCATTATCATCATCATCACCATCATCATCACCACCCCCCTGAAAAAAAGAGAACAACACCACAACATAAACAGAATTAATAACAACAAAACTTAAATCCACAGGCAGTATTCATTGTCTAAAGTTGATTTTTTTTTTTTTTTTCACGGGCTCGCAAGTGCCATGTATAAGTGGGCAGTTGTCGAAAAGAATTTAAGATCACGCTCTGTATTAAAGGTCTGGGTATTCTAGAGGCACAACATGTTGTCTCAATCATATACAACAAATGTCAGTTTTTAATATATTTATTGTTGTAAGTCGAATTGATGCTTTCAGAATCACGCAACTGCCACATATAAGCTGGCAGTCAGGGAAACCGATTTAAGGTTCTTGTCTCCGTATAAGTGCTGTGGGTATTTTAGTGGCTCAACCGTATTATCCTGAGCACAAGACGCATGGGACAGTTTGTGGCATAATTTTTGTCACAAGTCAATTTCATGTTTTCACGTGCACGCAACTGCCACGTACAAGTGTTCAGTCATAGAAACTGGGTTAAGATTCTTGTCTCCGAATAAATGTTCTGGGTATTTTAGGGCTCAACCATGTCGTCCCGAGCACATGAGACATATGCTAGTTTGCGACATTTTCTCGATCCGAGCCCTGCTTGCGGTTTACCGACTTCTGAAGGACTGGACTTTTGCTAATGTATCACTATGTTGATCTGTTCAACAGCATTATGAAGAGAAAAGGGCATGAGTTAGTTCCCTTTGTTTGGTTTAAGCAACAGATGCCAGTTGCTTCTGAAAGAGCTGCCTGGCTGGTATATTAGATTATGATATGATTTTCTATGGCCTTTACACTGTCAGTTGATCATCTCAACATTTTCAAAGTAATGAGATGCAGCATGGAAGCAGGGCTGAACTAGAAAGGCAAATCAAATCATAGGGGTCGACGAGGTCGGGTGTCCAGAATATTTGCCTTCTGTCGCCCTGTTTCCTAAAATTCTCGCCCATCGTCCGTATTTTTTTGCATATATCGATTGGGAATGCTTCTTGGTTTGCCTAGGATAACATATCAACATCCAAATAAGACTCTAAATTGACTTTAACACCGTTTTTCAACATTTTTTCGATCGATTTTGTTTGGGCGCCATTTTTCTTTGTTCGATAGATGGGGGGGGGGTAATAGGTATAGGCTAATAATTCAGGCTAGATTTCACCTTCGTCCATGGCTCAGTGGTCAGGACGGTTTGCCTGAGATCAAGTTTGCTTCTGGTCCCAGCCATGACATGTTTTTATTTATTGTTATTATGACTAAGTATTAAAAAACTGGACAAGAAATGGAACAATGATGTTAAAATATATTTATTTTAATATCATGGTTCTCTTTCTTGTTCATTTTTTTGAACACTTAAAGCATGTAGAAAGCATATCATTCAACAACAAGACCAATAATACAAACAACAGCAGCAGCAGCAGGAACAACAACAACAAAGCATTATCATCATCATCACCATCATCATCACCACCCCCCTGAAAAAAAGAGAACAACACCACAACATAAACAGAATTAATAACAACAAAACTTAAATCCACAGGCAGTATTCATTGTCTAAAGTTGATTTTTTTTTTTTTTTTCACGGGCTCGCAAGTGCCATGTATAAGTGGGCAGTTGTCGAAAAGAATTTAAGATCACGCTCTGTATTAAAGGTCTGGGTATTCTAGAGGCACAACATGTTGTCTCAATCATATACAACAAATGTCAGTTTTTAATATATTTATTGTTGTAAGTCGAATTGATGCTTTCAGAATCACGCAACTGCCACATATAAGCTGGCAGTCAGGGAAACCGATTTAAGGTTCTTGTCTCCGTATAAGTGCTGTGGGTATTTTAGTGGCTCAACCGTATTATCCTGAGCACAAGACGCATGGGACAGTTTGTGGCATAATTTTTGTCACAAGTCAATTTCATGTTTTCACGTGCACGCAACTGCCACGTACAAGTGTTCAGTCATAGAAACTGGGTTAAGATTCTTGTCTCCGAATAAATGTTCTGGGTATTTTAGGGCTCAACCATGTCGTCCCGAGCACATGAGACATATGCTAGTTTGCGACATTTTCTCGATCCGAGCCCTGCTTGCGGTTTACCGACTTCTGAAGGACTGGACTTTTGCTAATGTATCACTATGTTGATCTGTTCAACAGCATTATGAAGAGAAAAGGGCATGAGTTAGTTCCCTTTGTTTGGTTTAAGCAACAGATGCCAGTTGCTTCTGAAAGAGCTGCCTGGCTGGTATATTAGATTATGATATGATTTTCTATGGCCTTTACACTGTCAGTTGATCATCTCAACATTTTCAAAGTAATGAGATGCAGCATGGAAGCAGGGCTGAACTAGAAAGGCAAATCAAATCATAGGGGTCGACGAGGTCGGGTGTCCAGAATATTTGCCTTCTGTCGCCCTGTTTCCTAAAATTCTCGCCCATCGTCCGTATTTTTTTGCATATATCGATTGGGAATGCTTCTTGGTTTGCCTAGGATAACATATCAACATCCAAATAAGACTCTAAATTGACTTTAACACCGTTTTTCAACATTTTTTCGATCGATTTTGTTTGGGCGCCATTTTTCTTTGTTCGATAGATGGGGGGGGGTAATAGGTATAGGCTAATAATTCAGGCTAGATTTCACCTTCGTCCATGGCTCAGTGGTCAGGACGGTTTGCCTGAGATCAAGTTTGCTTCTGGTCCCAGCCATGACATGTTTTTATTTATTGTTATTATGACTAAGTATTAAAAAACTGGACAAGAAATGGAACAATGATGTTAAAATATATTTATTTTAATATCATGGTTCTCTTTCTTGTTCATTTTTTTGAACACTTAAAGCATGTAGAAAGCATATCATTCAACAACAAGACCAATAATACAAACAACAGCAGCAGCAGCAGGAACAACAACAACAAAGCATTATCATCATCATCACCATCATCATCACCACCCCCCTGAAAAAAAGAGAACAACACCACGACATAAACAGAATTAATAACAACAAAACTTAAATCCACAGGCAGTATTCATTGTCTAAAGTTGATTTTTTTTTTTTTTTCACGGGCTCGCAAGTGCCATGTATAAGTGGGCAGTTGTCGAAAAGAATTTAAGATCACGCTCTGTATTAAAGGTCTGGGTATTCTAGAGGCACAACATGTTGTCTCAATCATATACAACAAATGTCAGTTTTTAATATATTTATTGTTGTAAGTCGAATTGATGCTTTCAGAATCACGCAACTGCCACATATAAGCTGGCAGTCAGGGAAACCGATTTAAGGTTCTTGTCTCCGTATAAGTGCTGTGGGTATTTTAGTGGCTCAACCGTATTATCCTGAGCACAAGACGCATGGGACAGTTTGTGGCATAATTTTTGTCACAAGTCAATTTCATGTTTTCACGTGCACGCAACTGCCACGTACAAGTGTTCAGTCATAGAAACTGGGTTAAGATTCTTGTCTCCGAATAAATGTTCTGGGTATTTTAGGGCTCAACCATGTCGTCCCGAGCACATGAGACATATGCTAGTTTGCGACATTTTCTCGATCCGAGCCCTGCTTGCGGTTTACCGACTTCTGAAGGACTGGACTTTTGCTAATGTATCACTATGTTGATCTGTTCAACAGCATTATGAAGAGAAAAGGGCATGAGTTAGTTCCCTTTGTTTGGTTTAAGCAACAGATGCCAGTTGCTTCTGAAAGAGCTGCCTGGCTGGTATATTAGATTATGATATGATTTTCTATGGCCTTTACACTGTCAGTTGATCATCTCAACATTTTCAAAGTAATGAGATGCAGCATGGAAGCAGGGCTGAACTAGAAAGGCAAATCAAATCATAGGGGTCGACGAGGTCGGGTGTCCAGAATATTTGCCTTCTGTCGCCCTGTTTCCTAAAATTCTCGCCCATCGTCCGTATTTTTTTGCATATATCGATTGGGAATGCTTCTTGGTTTGCCTAGGATAACATATCAACATCCAAATAAGACTCTAAATTGACTTTAACACCGTTTTTCAACATTTTTTCGATCGATTTTGTTTGGGCGCCATTTTTCTTTGTTCGATAGATGGGGGGCGGGGTAATAGGTATAGGCTAATAATTCAGGCTAGATTTCACCTTCGTCCATGGCTCAGTGGTCAGGACGGTTTGCCTGAGATCAAGTTTGCTTCTGGTCCCAGCCATGACATGTTTTTATTTATTGTTATTATGACTAAGTATTAAAAAACTGGACAAGAAATGGAACAATGATGTTAAAATATATTTATTTTAATATCATGGTTCTCTTTCTTGTTCATTTTTTTGAACACTTAAAGCATGTAGAAAGCATATCATTCAACAACAAGACCAATAATACAAACAACAGCAGCAGCAGCAGGAACAACAACAACAAAGCATTATCATCATCATCACCATCATCATCACCACCCCCCTGAAAAAAAGAGAACAACACCACAACATAAACAGAATTAATAACAACAAAACTTAAATCCACAGGCAGTATTCATTGTCTAAAGTTGATTTTTTTTTTTTTTTTTCACGGGCTCGCAAGTGCCATGTATAAGTGGGCAGTTGTCGAAAAGAATTTAAGATCACGCTCTGTATTAAAGGTCTGGGTATTCTAGAGGCACAACATGTTGTCTCAATCATATACAACAAATGTCAGTTTTTAATATATTTATTGTTGTAAGTCGAATTGATGCTTTCAGAATCACGCAACTGCCACATATAAGCTGGCAGTCAGGGAAACCGATTTAAGGTTCTTGTCTCCGTATAAGTGCTGTGGGTATTTTAGTGGCTCAACCGTATTATCCTGAGCACAAGACGCATGGGACAGTTTGTGGCATAATTTTTGTCACAAGTCAATTTCATGTTTTCACGTGCACGCAACTGCCACGTACAAGTGTTCAGTCATAGAAACTGGGTTAAGATTCTTGTCTCCGAATAAATGTTCTGGGTATTTTAGGGCTCAACCATGTCGTCCCGAGCACATGAGACATATGCTAGTTTGCGACATTTTCTCGATCCGAGCCCTGCTTGCGGTTTACCGACTTCTGAAGGACTGGACTTTTGCTAATGTATCACTATGTTGATCTGTTCAACAGCATTATGAAGAGAAAAGGGCATGAGTTAGTTCCCTTTGTTTGGTTTAAGCAACAGATGCCAGTTGCTTCTGAAAGAGCTGCCTGGCTGGTATATTAGATTATGATATGATTTTCTATGGCCTTTACACTGTCAGTTGATCATCTCAACATTTTCAAAGTAATGAGATGCAGCATGGAAGCAGGGCTGAACTAGAAAGGCAAATCAAATCATAGGGGTCGACGAGGTCGGGTGTCCAGAATATTTGCCTTCTGTCGCCCTGTTTCCTAAAATTCTCGCCCATCGTCCGTATTTTTTTGCATATATCGATTGGGAATGCTTCTTGGTTTGCCTAGGATAACATATCAACATCCAAATAAGACTCTAAATTGACTTTAACACCGTTTTTCAACATTTTTTCGATCGATTTTGTTTGGGCGCCATTTTTCTTTGTTCGATAGATGGGGGGGGGGGGGTAATAGGTATAGGCTAATAATTCAGGCTAGATTTCACCTTCGTCCATGGCTCAGTGGTCAGGACGGTTTGCCTGAGATCAAGTTTGCTTCTGGTCCCAGCCATGACATGTTTTTATTTATTGTTATTATGACTAAGTATTAAAAAACTGGACAAGAAATGGAACAATGATGTTAAAATATATTTATTTTAATATCATGGTTCTCTTTCTTGTTCATTTTTTTGAACACTTAAAGCATGTAGAAAGCATATCATTCAACAACAAGACCAATAATACAAACAACAGCAGCAGCAGCAGGAACAACAACAACAAAGCATTATCATCATCATCACCATCATCATCACCACCCCCCTGAAAAAAAGAGAACAACACCACAACATAAACAGAATTAATAACAACAAAACTTAAATCCACAGGCAGTATTCATTGTCTAAAGTTGATTTTTTTTTTTTTTTTCACGGGCTCGCAAGTGCCATGTATAAGTGGGCAGTTGTCGAAAAGAATTTAAGATCACGCTCTGTATTAAAGGTCTGGGTATTCTAGAGGCACAACATGTTGTCTCAATCATATACAACAAATGTCAGTTTTTAATATATTTATTGTTGTAAGTCGAATTGATGCTTTCAGAATCACGCAACTGCCACATATAAGCTGGCAGTCAGGGAAACCGATTTAAGGTTCTTGTCTCCGTATAAGTGCTGTGGGTATTTTAGTGGCTCAACCGTATTATCCTGAGCACAAGACGCATGGGACAGTTTGTGGCATAATTTTTGTCACAAGTCAATTTCATGTTTTCACGTGCACGCAACTGCCACGTACAAGTGTTCAGTCATAGAAACTGGGTTAAGATTCTTGTCTCCGAATAAATGTTCTGGGTATTTTAGGGCTCAACCATGTCGTCCCGAGCACATGAGACATATGCTAGTTTGCGACATTTTCTCGATCCGAGCCCTGCTTGCGGTTTACCGACTTCTGAAGGACTGGACTTTTGCTAATGTATCACTATGTTGATCTGTTCAACAGCATTATGAAGAGAAAAGGGCATGAGTTAGTTCCCTTTGTTTGGTTTAAGCAACAGATGCCAGTTGCTTCTGAAAGAGCTGCCTGGCTGGTATATTAGATTATGATATGATTTTCTATGGCCTTTACACTGTCAGTTGATCATCTCAACATTTTCAAAGTAATGAGATGCAGCATGGAAGCAGGGCTGAACTAGAAAGGCAAATCAAATCATAGGGGTCGACGAGGTCGGGTGTCCAGAATATTTGCCTTCTGTCGCCCTGTTTCCTAAAATTCTCGCCCATCGTCCGTATTTTTTTGCATATATCGATTGGGAATGCTTCTTGGTTTGCCTAGGATAACATATCAACATCCAAATAAGACTCTAAATTGACTTTAACACCGTTTTTCAACATTTTTTCGATCGATTTTGTTTGGGCGCCATTTTTCTTTGTTCGATAGATGGGGGGGGTAATAGGTATAGGCTAATAATTCAGGCTAGATTTCACCTTCGTCCATGGCTCAGTGGTCAGGACGGTTTGCCTGAAATCAAGTTTGCTTCTGGTCCCAGCCATGACATGTTTTTATTTATTGTTATTATGACTAAGTATTAAAAAACTGGACAAGAAATGGAACAATGATGTTGAAATATATTTATTTTAATATCATGGTTCTCTTTCTTGTTCATTTTTTTGAACACTTAAAGCATGTAGAAAGCATATCATTCAACAACAAGACCAATAATACAAACAACAGCAGCAGCAGCAGGAACAACAACAACAAAGCATTATCATCATCATCACCATCATCATCACCACCCCCCTGAAAAAAAGAGAACAACACCACAACATAAACAGAATTAATAACAACAAAACTTAAATCCACAGGCAGTATTCATTGTCTCAAGTTGATTTTTTTTTTTTTTTTTTCACGGGCTCGCAAGTGCCATGTATAAGTGGGCAGTTGTCGAAAAGAATTTAAGATCACGCTCTGTATTAAAGGTCTGGGTATTCTAGAGGCACAACATGTTGTCTCAATCATATACAACAAATGTCAGTTTTTAATATATTTATTGTTGTAAGTCGAATTGATGCTTTCAGAATCACGCAACTGCCACATATAAGCTGGCAGTCAGGGAAACCGATTTAAGGTTCTTGTCTCCGTATAAGTGCTGTGGGTATTTTAGTGGCTCAACCGTATTATCCTGAGCACAAGACGCATGGGACAGTTTGTGGCATAATTTTTGTCACAAGTCAATTTCATGTTTTCACGTGCACGCAACTGCCACGTACAAGTGTTCAGTCATAGAAACTGGGTTAAGATTCTTGTCTCCGAATAAATGTTCTGGGTATTTTAGGGCTCAACCATGTCGTCCCGAGCACATGAGACATATGCTAGTTTGCGACATTTTCTCGATCCGAGCCCTGCTTGCGGTTTACCGACTTCTGAAGGACTGGACTTTTGCTAATGTATCACTATGTTGATCTGTTCAACAGCATTATGAAGAGAAAAGGGCATGAGTTAGTTCCCTTTGTTTGGTTTAAGCAACAGATGCCAGTTGCTTCTGAAAGAGCTGCCTGGCTGGTATATTAGATTATGATATGATTTTCTATGGCCTTTACACTGTCAGTTGATCATCTCAACATTTTCAAAGTAATGAGATGCAGCATGGAAGCAGGGCTGAACTAGAAAGGCAAATCAAATCATAGGGGTCGACGAGGTCGGGTGTCCAGAATATTTGCCTTCTGTCGCCCTGTTTCCTAAAATTCTCGCCCATCGTCCGTATTTTTTTGCATATATCGATTGGGAATGCTTCTTGGTTTGCCTAGGATAACATATCAACATCCAAATAAGACTCTAAATTGACTTTAACACCGTTTTTCAACATTTTTTCGATCGATTTTGTTTGGGCGCCATTTTTCTTTGTTCGATAGATGGGGGGGGGGGGTAATAGGTATAGGCTAATAATTCAGGCTAGATTTCACCTTCGTCCATGGCTCAGTGGTCAGGACGGTTTGCCTGAGATCAAGTTTGCTTCTGGTCCCAGCCATGACATGTTTTTATTTATTGTTATTATGACTAAGTATTAAAAAACTGGACAAGAAATGGAACAATGATGTTAAAATATATTTATTTTAATATCATGGTTCTCTTTCTTGTTCATTTTTTTGAACACTTAAAGCATGTAGAAAGCATATCATTCAACAACAAGACCAATAATACAAACAACAGCAGCAGCAGCAGGAACAACAACAACAAAGCATTATCATCATCATCACCATCATCATCACCACCCCCCTGAAAAAAAGAGAACAACACCACAACATAAACAGAATTAATAACAACAAAACTTAAATCCACAGGCAGTATTCATTGTCTAAAGTTGATTTTTTTTTTTTTTTTCACGGGCTCGCAAGTGCCATGTATAAGTGGGCAGTTGTCGAAAAGAATTTAAGATCACGCTCTGTATTAAAGGTCTGGGTATTCTAGAGGCACAACATGTTGTCTCAATCATATACAACAAATGTCAGTTTTTAATATATTTATTGTTGTAAGTCGAATTGATGCTTTCAGAATCACGCAACTGCCACATATAAGCTGGCAGTCAGGGAAACCGATTTAAGGTTCTTGTCTCCGTATAAGTGCTGTGGGTATTTTAGTGGCTCAACCGTATTATCCTGAGCACAAGACGCATGGGACAGTTTGTGGCATAATTTTTGTCACAAGTCAATTTCATGTTTTCACGTGCACGCAACTGCCACGTACAAGTGTTCAGTCATAGAAACTGGGTTAAGATTCTTGTCTCCGAATAAATGTTCTGGGTATTTTAGGGCTCAACCATGTCGTCCCGAGCACATGAGACATATGCTAGTTTGCGACATTTTCTCGATCCGAGCCCTGCTTGCGGTTTACCGACTTCTGAAGGACTGGACTTTTGCTAATGTATCACTATGTTGATCTGTTCAACAGCATTATGAAGAGAAAAGGGCATGAGTTAGTTCCCTTTGTTTGGTTTAAGCAACAGATGCCAGTTGCTTCTGAAAGAGCTGCCTGGCTGGTATATTAGATTATGATATGATTTTCTATGGCCTTTACACTGTCAGTTGATCATCTCAACATTTTCAAAGTAATGAGATGCAGCATGGAAGCAGGGCTGAACTAGAAAGGCAAATCAAATCATAGGGGTCGACGAGGTCGGGTGTCCAGAATATTTGCCTTCTGTCGCCCTGTTTCCTAAAATTCTCGCCCATCGTCCGTATTTTTTTGCATATATCGATTGGGAATGCTTCTTGGTTTGCCTAGGATAACATATCAACATCCAAATAAGACTCTAAATTGACTTTAACACCGTTTTTCAACATTTTTTCGATCGATTTTGTTTGGGCGCCATTTTTCTTTGTTCGATAGATGGGGGGGGTAATAGGTATAGGCTAATAATTCAGGCTAGATTTCACCTTCGTCCATGGCTCAGTGGTCAGGACGGTTTGCCTGAGATCAAGTTTGCTTCTGGTCCCAGCCATGACATGTTTTTATTTATTGTTATTATGACTAAGTATTAAAAAACTGGACAAGAAATGGAACAATGATGTTAAAATATATTTATTTTAATATCATGGTTCTCTTTCTTGTTCATTTTTTTGAACACTTAAAGCATGTAGAAAGCATATCATTCAACAACAAGACCAATAATACAAACAACAGCAGCAGCAGCAGGAACAACAACAACAAAGCATTATCATCATCATCACCATCATCATCACCACCCCCCTGAAAAAAAGAGAACAACACCACAACATAAACAGAATTAATAACAACAAAACTTAAATCCACAGGCAGTATTCATTGTCTAAAGTTGATTTTTTTTTTTTTTTCACGGGCTCGCAAGTGCCATGTATAAGTGGGCAGTCGTCGAAAAGAATTTAAGATCACGCTCTGTATTAAAGGTCTGGGTATTCTAGAGGCACAACATGTTGTCTCAATCATATACAACAAATGTCAGTTTTTAATATATTTATTGTTGTAAGTCGAATTGATGCTTTCAGAATAACGCAACTGCCACATATAAGCTGGCAGTCAGGGAAACCGATTTAAGGTTCTTGTCTCCGTATAAGTGCTGTGGGTATTTTAGTGGCTCAACCGTATTATCCTGAGCACAAGACGCATGGGACAGTTTGTGGCATAATTTTTGTCACAAGTCAATTTCATGTTTTCACGTGCACGCAACTGCCACGTACAAGTGTTCAGTCATAGAAACTGGGTTAAGATTCTTGTCTCCGAATAAATGTTCTGGGTATTTTAGGGCTCAACCATGTCGTCCCGAGCACATGAGACATATGCTAGTTTGCGACATTTTCTCGATCCGAGCCCTGCTTGCGGTTTACCGACTTCTGAAGGACTGGACTTTTGCTAATGTATCACTATGTTGATCTGTTCAACAGCATTATGAAGAGAAAAGGGCATGAGTTAGTTCCCTTTGTTTGGTTTAAGCAACAGATGCCAGTTGCTTCTGAAAGAGCTGCCTGGCTGGTATATTAGATTATGATATGATTTTCTATGGCCTTTACACTGTCAGTTGATCATCTCAACATTTTCAAAGTAATGAGATGCAGCATGGAAGCAGGGCTGAACTAGAAAGGCAAATCAAATCATAGGGGTCGACGAGGTCGGGTGTCCAGAATATTTGCCTTCTGTCGCCCCGTTTCCTAAAATTCTCGCCCATCGTCCGTATTTTTTTGCATATATCGATTGGGAATGCTTCTTGGTTTGCCTAGGATAACATATCAACATCCAAATAAGACTCTAAATTGACTTTAACACCGTTTTTCAACATTTTTTCGATCGATTTTGTTTGGGCGCCATTTTTCTTTGTTCGATAGATGGGGGGGGGGGGTAATAGGTATAGGCTAATAATTCAGGCTAGATTTCACCTTCGTCCATGGCTCAGTGGTCAGGACGGTTTGCCTGAGATCAAGTTTGCTTCTGGTCCCAGCCATGACATGTTTTTATTTATTGTTATTATGACTAAGTATTAAAAAACTGGACAAGAAATGGAACAATGATGTTAAAATATATTTATTTTAATATCATGGTTCTCTTTCTTGTTCATTTTTTTGAACACTTAAAGCATGTAGAAAGCATATCATTCAACAACAAGACCAATAATACAAACAACAGCAGCAGCAGCAGGAACAACAACAACAAAGCATTATCATCATCATCACCATCATCATCACCACCCCCCTGAAAAAAAGAGAACAACACCACAACATAAACAGAATTAATAACAACAAAACTTAAATCCACAGGCAGTATTCATTGTCTCAAGTTGATTTTTTTTTTTTTTTTTTCACGGGCTCGCAAGTGCCATGTATAAGTGGGCAGTTGTCGAAAAGAATTTAAGATCACGCTCTGTATTAAAGGTCTGGGTATTCTAGAGGCACAACATGTTGTCTCAATCATATACAACAAATGTCAGTTTTTAATATATTTATTGTTGTAAGTCGAATTGATGCTTTCAGAATCACGCAACTGCCACATATAAGCTGGCAGTCAGGGAAACCGATTTAAGGTTCTTGTCTCCGTATAAGTGCTGTGGGTATTTTAGTGGCTCAACCGTATTATCCTGAGCACAAGACGCATGGGACAGTTTGTGGCATAATTTTTGTCACAAGTCAATTTCATGTTTTCACGTGCACGCAACTGCCACGTACAAGTGTTCAGTCATAGAAACTGGGTTAAGATTCTTGTCTCCGAATAAATGTTCTGGGTATTTTAGGGCTCAACCATGTCGTCCCGAGCACATGAGACATATGCTAGTTTGCGACATTTTCTCGATCCGAGCCCTGCTTGCGGTTTACCGACTTCTGAAGGACTGGACTTTTGCTAATGTATCACTATGTTGATCTGTTCAACAGCATTATGAAGAGAAAAGGGCATGAGTTAGTTCCCTTTGTTTGGTTTAAGCAACAGATGCCAGTTGCTTCTGAAAGAGCTGCCTGGCTGGTATATTAGATTATGATATGATTTTCTATGGCCTTTACACTGTCAGTTGATCATCTCAACATTTTCAAAGTAATGAGATGCAGCATGGAAGCAGGGCTGAACTAGAAAGGCAAATCAAATCATAGGGGTCGACGAGGTCGGGTGTCCAGAATATTTGCCTTCTGTCGCCCTGTTTCCTAAAATTCTCGCCCATCGTCCGTATTTTTTTGCATATATCGATTGGGAATGCTTCTTGGTTTGCCTAGGATAACATATCAACATCCAAATAAGACTCTAAATTGACTTTAACACCGTTTTTCAACATTTTTTCGATCGATTTTGTTTGGGCGCCATTTTTCTTTGTTCGATAGATGGGGGGGGGGGTAATAGGTATAGGCTAATAATTCAGGCTAGATTTCACCTTCGTCCATGGCTCAGTGGTCAGGACGGTTTGCCTGAGATCAAGTTTGCTTCTGGTCCCAGCCATGACATGTTTTTATTTATTGTTATTATGACTAAGTATTAAAAAACTGGACAAGAAATGGAACAATGATGTTAAAATATATTTATTTTAATATCATGGTTCTCTTTCTTGTTCATTTTTTTGAACACTTAAAGCATGTAGAAAGCATATCATTCAACAACAAGACCAATAATACAAACAACAGCAGCAGCAGCAGGAACAACAACAACAAAGCATTATCATCATCATCACCATCATCATCACCACCCCCCTGAAAAAAAGAGAACAACACCACGACATAAACAGAATTAATAACAACAAAACTTAAATCCACAGGCAGTATTCATTGTCTAAAGTTGATTTTTTTTTTTTTTTTCACGGGCTCGCAAGTGCCATCTATAAGTGGGCAGTTGTCGAAAAGAATTTAAGATCACGCTCTGTATTAAAGGTCTGGGTATTCTAGAGGCACAACATGTTGTCTCAATCATATACAACAAATGTCAGTTTTTAATATATTTATTGTTGTAAGTCGAATTGATGCTTTCAGAATCACGCAACTGCCACATATAAGCTGGCAGTCAGGGAAACCGATTTAAGGTTCTTGTCTCCGTATAAGTGCTGTGGGTATTTTAGTGGCTCAACCGTATTATCCTGAGCACAAGACGCATGGGACAGTTTGTGGCATAATTTTTGTCACAAGTCAATTTCATGTTTTCACGTGCACGCAACTGCCACGTACAAGTGTTCAGTCATAGAAACTGGGTTAAGATTCTTGTCTCCGAATAAATGTTCTGGGTATTTTAGGGCTCAACCATGTCGTCCCGAGCACATGAGACATATGCTAGTTTGCGACATTTTCTCGATCCGAGCCCTGCTTGCGGTTTACCGACTTCTGAAGGACTGGACTTTTGCTAATGTATCACTATGTTGATCTGTTCAACAGCATTATGAAGAGAAAAGGGCATGAGTTAGTTCCCTTTGTTTGGTTTAAGCAACAGATGCCAGTTGCTTCTGAAAGAGCTGCCTGGCTGGTATATTAGATTATGATATGATTTTCTATGGCCTTTACACTGTCAGTTGATCATCTCAACATTTTCAAAGTAATGAGATGCAGCATGGAAGCAGGGCTGAACTAGAAAGGCAAATCAAATCATAGGGGTCGACGAGGTCGGGTGTCCAGAATATTTGCCTTCTGTCGCCCTGTTTCCTAAAATTCTCGCCCATCGTCCGTATTTTTTTGCATATATCGATTGGGAATGCTTCTTGGTTTGCCTAGGATAACATATCAACATCCAAATAAGACTCTAAATTGACTTTAACACCGTTTTTCAACATTTTTTCGATCGATTTTGTTTGGGCGCCATTTTTCTTTGTTCGATAGATGGGGGGGCGGGGTTAATAGGTATAGGCTAATAATTCAGGCTAGATTTCACCTTCGTCCATGGCTCAGTGGTCAGGACGGTTTGCCTGAGATCAAGTTTGCTTCTGGTCCCAGCCATGACATGTTTTTATTTATTGTTATTATGACTAAGTATTAAAAAACTGGACAAGAAATGGAACAATGATGTTAAAATATATTTATTTTAATATCATGGTTCTCTTTCTTGTTCATTTTTTTGAACACTTAAAGCATGTAGAAAGCATATCATTCAACAACAAGACCAATAATACAAACAACAGCAGCAGCAGCAGGAACAACAACAACAAAGCATTATCATCATCATCACCATCATCATCACCACCCCCCTGAAAAAAAGAGAACAACACCACAACATAAACAGAATTAATAACAACAAAACTTAAATCCACAGGCAGTATTCATTGTCTAAAGTTGATTTTTTTTTTTTTTTTTTCACGGGCTCGCAAGTGCCATGTATAAGTGGGCAGTTGTCGAAAAGAATTTAAGATCACGCTCTGTATTAAAGGTCTGGGTATTCTAGAGGCACAACATGTTGTCTCAATCATATACAACAAATGTCAGTTTTTAATATATTTATTGTTGTAAGTCGAATTGATGCTTTCAGAATCACGCAACTGCCACATATAAGCTGGCAGTCAGGGAAACCGATTTAAGGTTCTTGTCTCCGTATAAGTGCTGTGGGTATTTTAGTGGCTCAACCGTATTATCCTGAGCACAAGACGCATGGGACAGTTTGTGGCATAATTTTTGTCACAAGTCAATTTCATGTTTTCACGTGCACGCAACTGCCACGTACAAGTGTTCAGTCATAGAAACTGGGTTAAGATTCTTGTCTCCGAATAAATGTTCTGGGTATTTTAGGGCTCAACCATGTCGTCCCGAGCACATGAGACATATGCTAGTTTGCGACATTTTCTCGATCCGAGCCCTGCTTGCGGTTTACCGACTTCTGAAGGACTGGACTTTTGCTAATGTATCACTATGTTGATCTGTTCAACAGCATTATGAAGAGAAAAGGGCATGAGTTAGTTCCCTTTGTTTGGTTTAAGCAACAGATGCCAGTTGCTTCTGAAAGAGCTGCCTGGCTGGTATATTAGATTATGATATGATTTTCTATGGCCTTTACACTGTCAGTTGATCATCTCAACATTTTCAAAGTAATGAGATGCAGCATGGAAGCAGGGCTGAACTAGAAAGGCAAATCAAATCATAGGGGTCGACGAGGTCGGGTGTCCAGAATATTTGCCTTCTGTCGCCCTGTTTCCTAAAATTCTCGCCCATCGTCCGTATTTTTTTGCATATATCGATTGGGAATGCTTCTTGGTTTGCCTAGGATAACATATCAACATCCAAATAAGACTCTAAATTGACTTTAACACCGTTTTTCAACATTTTTTCGATCGATTTTGTTTGGGCGCCATTTTTCTTTGTTCGATAGATGGGGGGGGGGTAATAGGTATAGGCTAATAATTCAGGCTAGATTTCACCTTCGTCCATGGCTCAGTGGTCAGGACGGTTTGCCTGAGATCAAGTTTGCTTCTGGTCCCAGCCATGACATGTTTTTATTTATTGTTATTATGACTAAGTATTAAAAAACTGGACAAGAAATGGAACAATGATGTTAAAATATATTTATTTTAATATCATGGTTCTCTTTCTTGTTCATTTTTTTGAACACTTAAAGCATGTAGAAAGCATATCATTCAACAACAAGACCAATAATACAAACAACAGCAGCAGCAGCAGGAACAACAACAACAAAGCATTATCATCATCATCACCATCATCATCACCACCCCCCTGAAAAAAAGAGAACAACACCACAACATAAACAGAATTAATAACAACAAAACTTAAATCCACAGGCAGTATTCATTGTCTAAAGTTGATTTTTTTTTTTTTTTTCACGGGCTCGCAAGTGCCATGTATAAGTGGGCAGTTGTCGAAAAGAATTTAAGATCACGCTCTGTATTAAAGGTCTGGGTATTCTAGAGGCACAACATGTTGTCTCAATCATATACAACAAATGTCAGTTTTTAATATATTTATTGTTGTAAGTCGAATTGATGCTTTCAGAATCACGCAACTGCCACATATAAGCTGGCAGTCAGGGAAACCGATTTAAGGTTCTTGTCTCCGTATAAGTGCTGTGGGTATTTTAGTGGCTCAACCGTATTATCCTGAGCACAAGACGCATGGGACAGTTTGTGGCATAATTTTTGTCACAAGTCAATTTCATGTTTTCACGTGCACGCAACTGCCACGTACAAGTGTTCAGTCATAGAAACTGGGTTAAGATTCTTGTCTCCGAATAAATGTTCTGGGTATTTTAGGGCTCAACCATGTCGTCCCGAGCACATGAGACATATGCTAGTTTGCGACATTTTCTCGATCCGAGCCCTGCTTGCGGTTTACCGACTTCTGAAGGACTGGACTTTTGCTAATGTATCACTATGTTGATCTGTTCAACAGCATTATGAAGAGAAAAGGGCATGAGTTAGTTCCCTTTGTTTGGTTTAAGCAACAGATGCCAGTTGCTTCTGAAAGAGCTGCCTGGCTGGTATATTAGATTATGATATG
Source organism: Tridacna gigas (assembly GCA_945859785.2). Classification (NCBI taxonomy): domain Eukaryota; kingdom Metazoa; phylum Mollusca; class Bivalvia; order Cardiida; family Cardiidae; genus Tridacna; species Tridacna gigas. Next base: position 51,657,040 of record OX244039.2, read on the forward strand.
ATTTTCTATGGCCTTTACACTGTCAGTTGATCATCTCAACATTTTCAAAGTAATGAGATGCAGCATGGAAGCAGGGCTGAACTAGAAAGGCAAATCAAATCATAGGGGTCGACGAGGTCGGGTGTCCAGAATATTTGCCTTCTGTCGCCCTGTTTCCTAAAATTCTCGCCCATCGTCCGTATTTTTTTGCATATATCGATTGGGAATGCTTCTTGGTTTGCCTAGGATAACATATCAACATCCAAATAAGACTCTAAATTGACTTTAACACCGTTTTTCAACATTTTTTCGATCGATTTTGTTTGGGCGCCATTTTTCTTTGTTCGATAGATGGGGGGGGGGGGGGTAATAGGTATAGGCTAATAATTCAGGCTAGATTTCACCTTCGTCCATGGCTCAGTGGTCAGGACGGTTTGCCTGAGATCAAGTTTGCTTCTGGTCCCAGCCATGACATGTTTTTATTTATTGTTATTATGACTAAGTATTAAAAAACTGGACAAGAAATGGAACAATGATGTTAAAATATATTTATTTTAATATCATGGTTCTCTTTCTTGTTCATTTTTTTGAACACTTAAAGCATGTAGAAAGCATATCATTCAACAACAAGACCAATAATACAAACAACAGCAGCAGCAGCAGGAACAACAACAACAAAGCATTATCATCATCATCACCATCATCATCATCACCCCCCTGAAAAAAAGAGAACAACACCACAACATAAACAGAATTAATAACAACAAAACTTAAATCCACAGGCAGTATTCATTGTCTAAAGTTGATTTTTTTTTTTTTTCACGGGCTCGCAAGTGCCATGTATAAGTGGGCAGTTGTCGAAAAGAATTTAAGATCACGCTCTGTATTAAAGGTCTGGGTATTCTAGAGGCACAACATGTTGTCTCAATCATATACAACAAATGTCAGTTTTTAATATATTTATTGTTGTAAGTCGAATTGATGCTTTCAGAATCACGCAACTGCCACATATAAGCTGGCAGTCAGGGAAACCGATTTAAGGTTCTTGTCTCCGTATAAGTGCTGTGGGTATTTTAGTGGCTCAACCGTATTATCCTGAGCACAAGACGCATGGGACAGTTTGTGGCATAATTTTTGTCACAAGTCAATTTCATGTTTTCACGTGCACGCAACTGCCACGTACAAGTGTTCAGTCATAGAAACTGGGTTAAGATTCTTGTCTCCGAATAAATGTTCTGGGTATTTTAGGGCTCAACCATGTCGTCCCGAGCACATGAGACATATGCTAGTTTGCGACATTTTCTCGATCCGAGCCCTGCTTGCGGTTTACCGACTTCTGAAGGACTGGACTTTTGCTAATGTATCACTATGTTGATCTGTTCAACAGCATTATGAAGAGAAAAGGGCATGAGTTAGTTCCCTTTGTTTGGTTTAAGCAACAGATGCCAGTTGCTTCTGAAAGAGCTGCCTGGCTGGTATATTAGATTATGATATGATTTTCTATGGCCTTTACACTGTCAGTTGATCATCTCAACATTTTCAAAGTAATGAGATGCAGCATGGAAGCAGGGCTGAACTAGAAAGGCAAATCAAATCATAGGGGTCGACGAGGTCGGGTGTCCAGAATATTTGCCTTCTGTCGCCCTGTTTCCTAAAATTCTCGCCCATCGTCCGTATTTTTTTGCATATATCGATTGGGAATGCTTCTTGGTTTGCCTAGGATAACATATCAACATCCAAATAAGACTCTAAATTGACTTTAACACCGTTTTTCAACATTTTTTCGATCGATTTTGTTTGGGCGCCATTTTTCTTTGTTCGATAGATGGGGGGAGGTAATAGGTATAGGCTAATAATTCAGGCTAGATTTCACCTTCGTCCATGGCTCAGTGGTCAGGACGGTTTGCCTGAGATCAAGTTTGCTTCTGGTCCCAGCCATGACATGTTTTTATTTATTGTTATTATGACTAAGTATTAAAAAACTGGACAAGAAATGGAACAATGATGTTAAAATATATTTATTTTAATATCATGGTTCTCTTTCTTGTTCATTTTTTTGAACACTTAAAGCATGTAGAAAGCATATCATTCAACAACAAGACCAATAATACAAACAACAGCAGCAGCAGCAGGAACAACAACAACAAAGCATTATCATCATCACCACCATCATCATCACCACCCCCCTGAAAAAAAGAGAACAACACCACGACATAAACAGAATTAATAACAACAAAACTTAAATCCACAGGCAGTATTCATTGTCTAAAGTTGATTTTTTTTTTTTTTTTTTCATGGGCTCGCAAGTGCCATGTATAAGTGGGCAGTTGTCGAAAAGAATTTAAGATCACGCTCTGTATTAAAGGTCTGGGTATTCTAGAGGCACAACATGTTGTCTCAATCATATACAACAAATGTCAGTTTTTAATATATTTATTGTTGTAAGTCGAATTGATGCTTTCAGAATCACGCAACTGCCACATATAAGCTGGCAGTCAGGGAAACCGATTTAAGGTTCTTGTCTCCGTATAAGTGCTGTGGGTATTTTAGTGGCTCAACCGTATTATCCTGAGCACAAGACGCATGGGACAGTTTGTGGCATAATTTTTGTCACAAGTCAATTTCATGTTTTCACGTGCACGCAACTGCCACGTACAAGTGTTCAGTCATAGAAACTGGGTTAAGATTCTTGTCTCCGAATAAATGTTCTGGGTATTTTAGGGCTCAACCATGTCGTCCCGAGCACATGAGACATATGCTAGTTTGCGACATTTTCTCGATCCGAGCCCTGCTTGCGGTTTACCGACTTCTGAAGGACTGGACTTTTGCTAATGTATCACTATGTTGATCTGTTCAACAGCATTATGAAGAGAAAAGGGCATGAGTTAGTTCCCTTTGTTTGGTTTAAGCAACAGATGCCAGTTGCTTCTGAAAGAGCTGCCTGGCTGGTATATTAGATTATGATATGATTTTCTATGGCCTTTACACTGTCAGTTGATCATCTCAACATTTTCAAAGTAATGAGATGCAGCATGGAAGCAGGGCTGAACTAGAAAGGCAAATCAAATCATAGGGGTCGACGAGGTCGGGTGTCCAGAATATTTGCCTTCTGTCGCCCTGTTTCCTAAAATTCTCGCCCATCGTCCGTATTTTTTTGCATATATCGATTGGGAATGCTTCTTGGTTTGCCTAGGATAACATATCAACATCCAAATAAGACTCTAAATTGACTTTAACACCGTTTTTCAACATTTTTTCGATCGATTTTGTTTGGGCGCCATTTTTCTTTGTTCGATAGATGGGGGGGGGGTAATAGGTATAGGCTAATAATTCAGGCTAGATTTCACCTTCGTCCATGGCTCAGTGGTCAGGACGGTTTGCCTGAGATCAAGTTTGCTTCTGGTCCCAGCCATGACATGTTTTTATTTATTGTTATTATGACTAAGTATTAAAAAACTGGACAAGAAATGGAACAATGATGTTAAAATATATTTATTTTAATATCATGGTTCTCTTTCTTGTTCATTTTTTTGAACACTTAAAGCATGTAGAAAGCATATCATTCAACAACAAGACCAATAATACAAACAACAGCAGCAGCAGCAGGAACAACAACAACAAAGCATTATCATCATCATCACCATCATCATCACCACCCCCCTGAAAAAAAGAGAACAACACCACAACATAAACAGAATTAATAACAACAAAACTTAAATCCACAGGCAGTATTCATTGTCTAAAGTTGATTTTTTTTTTTTTTTCACGGGCTCGCAAGTGCCATGTATAAGTGGGCAGTTGTCGAAAAGAATTTAAGATCACGCTCTGTATTAAAGGTCTGGGTATTCTAGAGGCACAACATGTTGTCTCAATCATATACAACAAATGTCAGTTTTTAATATATTTATTGTTGTAAGTCGAATTGATGCTTTCAGAATAACGCAACTGCCACATATAAGCTGGCAGTCAGGGAAACCGATTTAAGGTTCTTGTCTCCGTATAAGTGCTGTGGGTATTTTAGTGGCTCAACCGTATTATCCTGAGCACAAGACGCATGGGACAGTTTGTGGCATAATTTTTGTCACAAGTCAATTTCATGTTTTCACGTGCACGCAACTGCCACGTACAAGTGTTCAGTCATAGAAACTGGGTTAAGATTCTTGTCTCCGAATAAATGTTCTGGGTATTTTAGGGCTCAACCATGTCGTCCCGAGCACATGAGACATATGCTAGTTTGCGACATTTTCTCGATCCGAGCCCTGCTTGCGGTTTACCGACTTCTGAAGGACTGGACTTTTGCTAATGTATCACTATGTTGATCTGTTCAACAGCATTATGAAGAGAAAAGGGCATGAGTTAGTTCCCTTTGTTTGGTTTAAGCAACAGATGCCAGTTGCTTCTGAAAGAGCTGCCTGGCTGGTATATTAGATTATGATATGATTTTCTATGGCCTTTACACTGTCAGTTGATCATCTCAACATTTTCAAAGTAATGAGATGCAGCATGGAAGCAGGGCTGAACTAGAAAGGCAAATCAAATCATAGGGGTCGACGAGGTCGGGTGTCCAGAATATTTGCCTTCTGTCGCCCCGTTTCCTAAAATTCTCGCCCATCGTCCGTATTTTTTTGCATATATCGATTGGGAATGCTTCTTGGTTTGCCTAGGATAACATATCAACATCCAAATAAGACTCTAAATTGACTTTAACACCGTTTTTCAACATTTTTTCGATCGATTTTGTTTGGGCGCCATTTTTCTTTGTTCGATAGATGGGGGGGGGGTAATAGGTATAGGCTAATAATTCAGGCTAGATTTCACCTTCGTCCATGGCTCAGTGGTCAGGACGGTTTGCCTGAGATCAAGTTTGCTTCTGGTCCCAGCCATGACATGTTTTTATTTATTGTTATTATGACTAAGTATTAAAAAACTGGACAAGAAATGGAACAATGATGTTAAAATATATTTATTTTAATATCATGGTTCTCTTTCTTGTTCATTTTTTTGAACACTTAAAGCATGTAGAAAGCATATCATTCAACAACAAGACCAATAATACAAACAACAGCAGCAGCAGCAGGAACAACAACAACAAAGCATTATCATCATCATCACCATCATCATCACCACCCCCCTGAAAAAAAGAGAACAACACCACAACATAAACAGAATTAATAACAACAAAACTTAAATCCACAGGCAGTATTCATTGTCTCAAGTTGATTTTTTTTTTTTTTTTTTCACGGGCTCGCAAGTGCCATGTATAAGTGGGCAGTTGTCGAAAAGAATTTAAGATCACGCTCTGTATTAAAGGTCTGGGTATTCTAGAGGCACAACATGTTGTCTCAATCATATACAACAAATGTCAGTTTTTAATATATTTATTGTTGTAAGTCGAATTGATGCTTTCAGAATCACGCAACTGCCACATATAAGCTGGCAGTCAGGGAAACCGATTTAAGGTTCTTGTCTCCGTATAAGTGCTGTGGGTATTTTAGTGGCTCAACCATATTATCCTGAGCACAAGACGCATGGGACAGTTTGTGGCATAATTTTTGTCACAAGTCAATTTCATGTTTTCACGTGCACGCAACTGCCACGTACAAGTGTTCAGTCATAGAAACTGGGTTAAGATTCTTGTCTCCGAATAAATGTTCTGGGTATTTTAGGGCTCAACCATGTCGTCCCGAGCACATGAGACATATGCTAGTTTGCGACATTTTCTCGATCCGAGCCCTGCTTGCGGTTTACCGACTTCTGAAGGACTGGACTTTTGCTAATGTATCACTATGTTGATCTGTTCAACAGCATTATGAAGAGAAAAGGGCATGAGTTAGTTCCCTTTGTTTGGTTTAAGCAACAGATGCCAGTTGCTTCTGAAAGAGCTGCCTGGCTGGTATATTAGATTATGATATGATTTTCTATGGCCTTTACACTGTCAGTTGATCATCTCAACATTTTCAAAGTAATGAGATGCAGCATGGAAGCAGGGCTGAACTAGAAAGGCAAATCAAATCATAGGGGTCGACGAGGTCGGGTGTCCAGAATATTTGCCTTCTGTCGCCCTGTTTCCTAAAATTCTCGCCCATCGTCCGTATTTTTTTGCATATATCGATTGGGAATGCTTCTTGGTTTGCCTAGGATAACATATCAACATCCAAATAAGACTCTAAATTGACTTTAACACCGTTTTTCAACATTTTTTCGATCGATTTTGTTTGGGCGCCATTTTTCTTTGTTCGATAGATGGGGGGGGGTAATAGGTATAGGCTAATAATTCAGGCTAGATTTCACCTTCGTCCATGGCTCAGTGGTCAGGACGGTTTGCCTGAGATCAAGTTTGCTTCTGGTCCCAGCCATGACATGTTTTTATTTATTGTTATTATGACTAAGTATTAAAAAACTGGACAAGAAATGGAACAATGATGTTAAAATATATTTATTTTAATATCATGGTTCTCTTTCTTGTTCATTTTTTTGAACACTTAAAGCATGTAGAAAGCATATCATTCAACAACAAGACCAATAATACAAACAACAGCAGCAGCAGCAGGAACAACAACAACAAAGCATTATCATCATCATCACCATCATCATCACCACCCCCCTGAAAAAAAGAGAACAACACCACGACATAAACAGAATTAATAACAACAAAACTTAAATCCACAGGCAGTATTCATTGTCTAAAGTTGATTTTTTTTTTTTTTTTTCACGGGCTCGCAAGTGCCATGTATAAGTGGGCAGTTGTCGAAAAGAATTTAAGATCACGCTCTGTATTAAAGGTCTGGGTATTCTAGAGGCACAACATGTTGTCTCAATCATATACAACAAATGTCAGTTTTTAATATATTTATTGTTGTAAGTCGAATTGATGCTTTCAGAATCACGCAACTGCCACATATAAGCTGGCAGTCAGGGAAACCGATTTAAGGTTCTTGTCTCCGTATAAGTGCTGTGGGTATTTTAGTGGCTCAACCGTATTATCCTGAGCACAAGACGCATGGGACAGTTTGTGGCATAATTTTTGTCACAAGTCAATTTCATGTTTTCACGTGCACGCAACTGCCACGTACAAGTGTTCAGTCATAGAAACTGGGTTAAGATTCTTGTCTCCGAATAAATGTTCTGGGTATTTTAGGGCTCAACCATGTCGTCCCGAGCACATGAGACATATGCTAGTTTGCGACATTTTCTCGATCCGAGCCCTGCTTGCGGTTTACCGACTTCTGAAGGACTGGACTTTTGCTAATGTATCACTATGTTGATCTGTTCAACAGCATTATGAAGAGAAAAGGGCATGAGTTAGTTCCCTTTGTTTGGTTTAAGCAACAGATGCCAGTTGCTTCTGAAAGAGCTGCCTGGCTGGTATATTAGATTATGATATGATTTTCTATGGCCTTTACACTGTCAGTTGATCATCTCAACATTTTCAAAGTAATGAGATGCAGCATGGAAGCAGGGCTGAACTAGAAAGGCAAATCAAATCATAGGGGTCGACGAGGTCGGGTGTCCAGAATATTTGCCTTCTGTCGCCCTGTTTCCTAAAATTCTCGCCCATCGTCCGTATTTTTTTGCATATATCGATTGGGAATGCTTCTTGGTTTGCCTAGGATAACATATCAACATCCAAATAAGACTCTAAATTGACTTTAACACCGTTTTTCAACATTTTTTCGATCGATTTTGTTTGGGCGCCATTTTTCTTTGTTCGATAGATGGGGGGGGGTAATAGGTATAGGCTAATAATTCAGGCTAGATTTCACCTTCGTCCATGGCTCAGTGGTCAGGACGGTTTGCCTGAGATCAAGTTTGCTTCTGGTCCCAGCCATGACATGTTTTTATTTATTGTTATTATGACTAAGTATTAAAAAACTGGACAAGAAATGGAACAATGATGTTAAAATATATTTATTTTAATATCATGGTTCTCTTTCTTGTTCATTTTTTTGAACACTTAAAGCATGTAGAAAGCATATCATTCAACAACAAGACCAATAATACAAACAACAGCAGCAGCAGCAGGAACAACAACAACAAAGCATTATCATCATCATCACCATCATCATCACCACCCCCCTGAAAAAAAGAGAACAACACCACAACATAAACAGAATTAATAACAACAAAACTTAAATCCACAGGCAGTATTCATTGTCTAAAGTTGATTTTTTTTTTTTTTTTTTTTCACGGGCTCGCAAGTGCCATGTATAAGTGGGCAGTTGTCGAAAAGAATTTAAGATCACGCTCTGTATTAAAGGTCTGGGTATTCTAGAGGCACAACATGTTGTCTCAATCATATACAACAAATGTCAGTTTTTAATATATTTATTGTTGTAAGTCGAATTGATGCTTTCAGAATCACGCAACTGCCACATATAAGCTGGCAGTCAGGGAAACCGATTTAAGGTTCTTGTCTCCGTATAAGTGCTGTGGGTATTTTAGTGGCTCAACCGTATTATCCTGAGCACAAGACGCATGGGACAGTTTGTGGCATAATTTTTGTCACAAGTCAATTTCATGTTTTCACGTGCACGCAACTGCCACGTACAAGTGTTCAGTCATAGAAACTGGGTTAAGATTCTTGTCTCCGAATAAATGTTCTGGGTATTTTAGGGCTCAACCATGTCGTCCCGAGCACATGAGACATATGCTAGTTTGCGACATTTTCTCGATCCGAGCCCTGCTTGCGGTTTACCGACTTCTGAAGGACTGGACTTTTGCTAATGTATCACTATGTTGATCTGTTCAACAGCATTATGAAGAGAAAAGGGCATGAGTTAGTTCCCTTTGTTTGGTTTAAGCAACAGATGCCAGTTGCTTCTGAAAGAGCTGCCTGGCTGGTATATTAGATTATGATATGATTTTCTATGGCCTTTACACTGTCAGTTGATCATCTCAACATTTTCAAAGTAATGAGATGCAGCATGGAAGCAGGGCTGAACTAGAAAGGCAAATCAAATCATAGGGGTCGACGAGGTCGGGTGTCCAGAATATTTGCCTTCTGTCGCCCTGTTTCCTAAAATTCTCGCCCATCGTCCGTATTTTTTTGCATATATCGATTGGGAATGCTTCTTGGTTTGCCTAGGATAACATATCAACATCCAAATAAGACTCTAAATTGACTTTAACACCGTTTTTCAACATTTTTTCGATCGATTTTGTTTGGGCGCCATTTTTCTTTGTTCGATAGATGGGGGGGGGGGTAATAGGTATAGGCTAATAATTCAGGCTAGATTTCACCTTCGTCCATGGCTCAGTGGTCAGGACGGTTTGCCTGAGATCAAGTTTGCTTCTGGTCCCAGCCATGACATGTTTTTATTTATTGTTATTATGACTAAGTATTAAAAAACTGGACAAGAAATGGAACAATGATGTTAAAATATATTTATTTTAATATCATGGTTCTCTTTCTTGTTCATTTTTTTGAACACTTAAAGCATGTAGAAAGCATATCATTCAACAACAAGACCAATAATACAAACAACAGCAGCAGCAGCAGGAACAACAACAACAAAGCATTATCATCATCATCACCATCATCATCACCACCCCCCTGAAAAAAAGAGAACAACACCACAACATAAACAGAATTAATAACAACAAAACTTAAATCCACAGGCAGTATTCATTGTCTAAAGTTGATTTTTTTTTTTTTTTTCACGGGCTCGCAAGTGCCATGTATAAGTGGGCAGTTGTCGAAAAGAATTTAAGATCACGCTCTGTATTAAAGGTCTGGGTATTCTAGAGGCACAACATGTTGTCTCAATCATATACAACAAATGTCAGTTTTTAATATATTTATTGTTGTAAGTCGAATTGATGCTTTCAGAATCACGCAACTGCCACATATAAGCTGGCAGTCAGGGAAACCGATTTAAGGTTCTTGTCTCCGTATAAGTGCTGTGGGTATTTTAGTGGCTCAACCGTATTATCCTGAGCACAAGACGCATGGGACAGTTTGTGGCATAATTTTTGTCACAAGTCAATTTCATGTTTTCACGTGCACGCAACTGCCACGTACAAGTGTTCAGTCATAGAAACTGGGTTAAGATTCTTGTCTCCGAATAAATGTTCTGGGTATTTTAGGGCTCAACCATGTCGTCCCGAGCACATGAGACATATGCTAGTTTGCGACATTTTCTCGATCCGAGCCCTGCTTGCGGTTTACCGACTTCTGAAGGACTGGACTTTTGCTAATGTATCACTATGTTGATCTGTTCAACAGCATTATGAAGAGAAAAGGGCATGAGTTAGTTCCCTTTGTTTGGTTTAAGCAACAGATGCCAGTTGCTTCTGAAAGAGCTGCCTGGCTGGTATATTAGATTATGATATGATTTTCTATGGCCTTTACACTGTCAGTTGATCATCTCAACATTTTCAAAGTAATGAGATGCAGCATGGAAGCAGGGCTGAACTAGAAAGGCAAATCAAATCATAGGGGTCGACGAGGTCGGGTGTCCAGAATATTTGCCTTCTGTCGCCCTGTTTCCTAAAATTCTCGCCCATCGTCCGTATTTTTTTGCATATATCGATTGGGAATGCTTCTTGGTTTGCCTAGGATAACATATCAACATCCAAATAAGACTCTAAATTGACTTTAACACCGTTTTTCAACATTTTTTCGATCGATTTTGTTTGGGCGCCATTTTTCTTTGTTCGATAGATGGGGGGGGGGGGGGTAATAGGTATAGGCTAATAATTCAGGCTAGATTTCACCTTCGTCCATGGCTCAGTGGTCAGGACGGTTTGCCTGAGATCAAGTTTGCTTCTGGTCCCAGCCATGACATGTTTTTATTTATTGTTATTATGACTAAGTATTAAAAAACTGGACAAGAAATGGAACAATGATGTTAAAATATATTTATTTTAATATCATGGTTCTCTTTCTTGTTCATTTTTTTGAACACTTAAAGCATGTAGAAAGCATATCATTCAACAACAAGACCAATAATACAAACAACAGCAGCAGCAGCAGGAACAACAACAACAAAGCATTATCATCATCATCACCATCATCATCATCACCCCCCTGAAAAAAAGAGAACAACACCACAACATAAACAGAATTAATAACAACAAAACTTAAATCCACAGGCAGTATTCATTGTCTAAAGTTGATTTTTTTTTTTTTTCACGGGCTCGCAAGTGCCATGTATAAGTGGGCAGTTGTCGAAAAGAATTTAAGATCACGCTCTGTATTAAAGGTCTGGGTATTCTAGAGGCACAACATGTTGTCTCAATCATATACAACAAATGTCAGTTTTTAATATATTTATTGTTGTAAGTCGAATTGATGCTTTCAGAATCACGCAACTGCCACATATAAGCTGGCAGTCAGGGAAACCGATTTAAGGTTCTTGTCTCCGTATAAGTGCTGTGGGTATTTTAGTGGCTCAACCGTATTATCCTGAGCACAAGACGCATGGGACAGTTTGTGGCATAATTTTTGTCACAAGTCAATTTCATGTTTTCACGTGCACGCAACTGCCACGTACAAGTGTTCAGTCATAGAAACTGGGTTAAGATTCTTGTCTCCGAATAAATGTTCTGGGTATTTTAGGGCTCAACCATGTCGTCCCGAGCACATGAGACATATGCTAGTTTGCGACATTTTCTCGATCCGAGCCCTGCTTGCGGTTTACCGACTTCTGAAGGACTGGACTTTTGCTAATGTATCACTATGTTGATCTGTTCAACAGCATTATGAAGAGAAAAGGGCATGAGTTAGTTCCCTTTGTTTGGTTTAAGCAACAGATGCCAGTTGCTTCTGAAAGAGCTGCCTGGCTGGTATATTAGATTATGATATGATTTTCTATGGCCTTTACACTGTCAGTTGATCATCTCAACATTTTCAAAGTAATGAGATGCAGCATGGAAGCAGGGCTGAACTAGAAAGGCAAATCAAATCATAGGGGTCGACGAGGTCGGGTGTCCAGAATATTTGCCTTCTGTCGCCCTGTTTCCTAAAATTCTCGCCCATCGTCCGTATTTTTTTGCATATATCGATTGGGAATGCTTCTTGGTTTGCCTAGGATAACATATCAACATCCAAATAAGACTCTAAATTGACTTTAACACCGTTTTTCAACATTTTTTCGATCGATTTTGTTTGGGCGCCATTTTTCTTTGTTCGATAGATGGGGGGAGGTAATAGGTATAGGCTAATAATTCAGGCTAGATTTCACCTTCGTCCATGGCTCAGTGGTCAGGACGGTTTGCCTGAGATCAAGTTTGCTTCTGGTCCCAGCCATGACATGTTTTTATTTATTGTTATTATGACTAAGTATTAAAAAACTGGACAAGAAATGGAACAATGATGTTAAAATATATTTATTTTAATATCATGGTTCTCTTTCTTGTTCATTTTTTTGAACACTTAAAGCATGTAGAAAGCATATCATTCAACAACAAGACCAATAATACAAACAACAGCAGCAGCAGCAGGAACAACAACAACAAAGCATTATCATCATCACCACCATCATCATCACCACCCCCCTGAAAAAAAGAGAACAACACCACAACATAAACAGAATTAATAACAACAAAACTTAAATCCACAGGCAGTATTCATTGTCTAAAGTTGATTTTTTTTTTTTTTTTTTTTTCACGGGCTCGCAAGTGCCATGTATAAGTGGGCAGTTGTCGAAAAGAATTTAAGATCACGCTCTGTATTAAAGGTCTGGGTATTCTAGAGGCACAACATGTTGTCTCAATCATATACAACAAATGTCAGTTTTTAATATATTTATTGTTGTAAGTCGAATTGATGCTTTCAGAATCACGCAACTGCCACATATAAGCTGGCAGTCAGGGAAACCGATTTAAGGTTCTTGTCTCCGTATAAGTGCTGTGGGTATTTTAGTGGCTCAACCGTATTATCCTGAGCACAAGACGCATGGGACAGTTTGTGGCATAATTTTTGTCACAAGTCAATTTCATGTTTTCACGTGCACGCAACTGCCACGTACAAGTGTTCAGTCATAGAAACTGGGTTAAGATTCTTGTCTCCGAATAAATGTTCTGGGTATTTTAGGGCTCAACCATGTCGTCCCGAGCACATGAGACATATGCTAGTTTGCGACATTTTCTCGATCCGAGCCCTGCTTGCGGTTTACCGACTTCTGAAGGACTGGACTTTTGCTAATGTATCACTATGTTGATCTGTTCAACAGCATTATGAAGAGAAAAGGGCATGAGTTAGTTCCCTTTGTTTGGTTTAAGCAACAGATGCCAGTTGCTTCTGAAAGAGCTGCCTGGCTGGTATATTAGATTATGATATGATTTTCTATGGCCTTTACACTGTCAGTTGATCATCTCAACATTTTCAAAGTAATGAGATGCAGCATGGAAGCAGGGCTGAACTAGAAAGGCAAATCAAATCATAGGGGTCGACGAGGTCGGGTGTCCAGAATATTTGCCTTCTGTCGCCCTGTTTCCTAAAATTCTCGCCCATCGTCCGTATTTTTTTGCATATATCGATTGGGAATGCTTCTTGGTTTGCCTAGGATAACATATCAACATCCAAATAAGACTCTAAATTGACTTTAACACCGTTTTTCAACATTTTTTCGATCGATTTTGTTTGGGCGCCATTTTTCTTTGTTCGATAGATGGGGGGGGGGGGGTAATAGGTATAGGCTAATAATTCAGGCTAGATTTCACCTTCGTCCATGGCTCAGTGGTCAGGACGGTTTGCCTGAGATCAAGTTTGCTTCTGGTCCCAGCCATGACATGTTTTTATTTATTGTTATTATGACTAAGTATTAAAAAACTGGACAAGAAATGGAACAATGATGTTAAAATATATTTATTTTAATATCATGGTTCTCTTTCTTGTTCATTTTTTTGAACACTTAAAGCATGTAGAAAGCATATCATTCAACAACAAGACCAATAATACAAACAACAGCAGCAGCAGCAGGAACAACAACAACAAAGCATTATCATCATCATCACCATCATCATCATCACCCCCCTGAAAAAAAGAGAACAACACCACAACATAAACAGAATTAATAACAACAAAACTTAAATCCACAGGCAGTATTCATTGTCTAAAGTTGATTTTTTTTTTTTTTCACGGGCTCGCAAGTGCCATGTATAAGTGGGCAGTTGTCGAAAAGAATTTAAGATCACGCTCTGTATTAAAGGTCTGGGTATTCTAGAGGCACAACATGTTGTCTCAATCATATACAACAAATGTCAGTTTTTAATATATTTATTGTTGTAAGTCGAATTGATGCTTTCAGAATCACGCAACTGCCACATATAAGCTGGCAGTCAGGGAAACCGATTTAAGGTTCTTGTCTCCGTATAAGTGCTGTGGGTATTTTAGTGGCTCAACCGTATTATCCTGAGCACAAGACACATGGGACAGTTTGTGGCATAATTTTTGTCACAAGTCAATTTCATGTTTTCACGTGCACGCAACTGCCACGTACAAGTGTTCAGTCATAGAAACTGGGTTAAGATTCTTGTCTCCGAATAAATGTTCTGGGTATTTTAGGGCTCAACCATGTCGTCCCGAGCACATGAGACATATGCTAGTTTGCGACATTTTCTCGATCCGAGCCCTGCTTGCGGTTTACCGACTTCTGAAGGACTGGACTTTTGCTAATGTATCACTATGTTGATCTGTTCAACAGCATTATGAAGAGAAAAGGGCATGAGTTAGTTCCCTTTGTTTGGTTTAAGCAACAGATGCCAGTTGCTTCTGAAAGAGCTGCCTGGCTGGTATATTAGATTATGATATGATTTTCTATGGCCTTTACACTGTCAGTTGATCATCTCAACATTTTCAAAGTAATGAGATGCAGCATGGAAGCAGGGCTGAACTAGAAAGGCAAATCAAATCATAGGGGTCGACGAGGTCGGGTGTCCAGAATATTTGCCTTCTGTCGCCCTGTTTCCTAAAATTCTCGCCCATCGTCCGTATTTTTTTGCATATATCGATTGGGAATGCTTCTTGGTTTGCCTAGGATAACATATCAACATCCAAATAAGACTCTAAATTGACTTTAACACCGTTTTTCAACATTTTTTCGATCGATTTTGTTTGGGCGCCATTTTTCTTTGTTCGATAGATGGGGGGGGTAATAGGTATAGGCTAATAATTCAGGCTAGATTTCACCTTCGTCCATGGCTCAGTGGTCAGGACGGTTTGCCTGAGATCAAGTTTGCTTCTGGTCCCAGCCATGACATGTTTTTATTTATTGTTATTATGACTAAGTATTAAAAAACTGGACAAGAAATGGAACAATGATGTTAAAATATATTTATTTTAATATCATGGTTCTCTTTCTTGTTCATTTTTTTGAACACTTAAAGCATGTAGAAAGCATATCATTCAACAACAAGACCAATAATACAAACAACAGCAGCAGCAGCAGGAACAACAACAACAAAGCATTATCATCATCATCACCATCATCATCACCACCCCCCTGAAAAAAAGAGAACAACACCACAACATAAACAGAATTAATAACAACAAAACTTAAATCCACAGGCAGTATTCATTGTCTAAAGTTGATTTTTTTTTTTTTTTTTTTTCACGGGCTCGCAAGTGCCATGTATAAGTGGGCAGTTGTCGAAAAGAATTTAAGATCACGCTCTGTATTAAAGGTCTGGGTATTCTAGAGGCACAACATGTTGTCTCAATCATATACAACAAATGTCAGTTTTTAATATATTTATTGTTGTAAGTCGAATTGATGCTTTCAGAATCACGCAACTGCCACATATAAGCTGGCAGTCAGGGAAACCGATTTAAGGTTCTTGTCTCCGTATAAGTGCTGTGGGTATTTTAGTGGCTCAACCGTATTATCCTGAGCACAAGACGCATGGGACAGTTTGTGGCATAATTTTTGTCACAAGTCAATTTCATGTTTTCACGTGCACGCAACTGCCACGTACAAGTGTTCAGTCATAGAAACTGGGTTAAGATTCTTGTCTCCGAATAAATGTTCTGGGTATTTTAGGGCTCAACCATGTCGTCCCGAGCACATGAGACATATGCTAGTTTGCGACATTTTCTCGATCCGAGCCCTGCTTGCGGTTTACCGACTTCTGAAGGACTGGACTTTTGCTAATGTATCACTATGTTGATCTGTTCAACAGCATTATGAAGAGAAAAGGGCATGAGTTAGTTCCCTTTGTTTGGTTTAAGCAACAGATGCCAGTTGCTTCTGAAAGAGCTGCCTGGCTGGTATATTAGATTATGATATGATTTTCTATGGCCTTTACACTGTCAGTTGATCATCTCAACATTTTCAAAGTAATGAGATGCAGCATGGAAGCAGGGCTGAACTAGAAAGGCAAATCAAATCATAGGGGTCGACGAGGTCGGGTGTCCAGAATATTTGCCTTCTGTCGCCCTGTTTCCTAAAATTCTCGCCCATCGTCCGTATTTTTTTGCATATATCGATTGGGAATGCTTCTTGGTTTGCCTAGGATAACATATCAACATCCAAATAAGACTCTAAATTGACTTTAACACCGTTTTTCAACATTTTTTCGATCGATTTTGTTTGGGCGCCATTTTTCTTTGTTCGATAGATGGGGGGGGTAATAGGTATAGGCTAATAATTCAGGCTAGATTTCACCTTCGTCCATGGCTCAGTGGTCAGGACGGTTTGCCTGAGATCAAGTTTGCTTCTGGTCCCAGCCATGACATGTTTTTATTTATTGTTATTATGACTAAGTATTAAAAAACTGGACAAGAAATGGAACAATGATGTTAAAATATATTTATTTTAATATCATGGTTCTCTTTCTTGTTCATTTTTTTGAACACTTAAAGCATGTAGAAAGCATATCATTCAACAACAAGACCAATAATACAAACAACAGCAGCAGCAGCAGGAACAACAACAACAAAGCATTATCATCATCATCACCATCATCATCACCACCCCCCTGAAAAAAAGAGAACAACACCACAACATAAACAGAATTAATAACAACAAAACTTAAATCCACAGGCAGTATTCATTGTCTAAAGTTGATTTTTTTTTTTTTTTCACGGGCTCGCAAGTGCCATGTATAAGTGGGCAGTTGTCGAAAAGAATTTAAGATCACGCTCTGTATTAAAGGTCTGGGTATTCTAGAGGCACAACATGTTGTCTCAATCATATACAACAAATGTCAGTTTTTAATATATTTATTGTTGTAAGTCGAATTGATGCTTTCAGAATCACGCAACTGCCACATATAAGCTGGCAGTCAGGGAAACCGATTTAAGGTTCTTGTCTCCGTATAAGTGCTGTGGGTATTTTAGTGGCTCAACCGTATTATCCTGAGCACAAGACGCATGGGACAGTTTGTGGCATAATTTTTGTCACAAGTCAATTTCATGTTTTCACGTGCACGCAACTGCCACGTACAAGTGTTCAGTCATAGAAACTGGGTTAAGATTCTTGTCTCCGAATAAATGTTCTGGGTATTTTAGGGCTCAACCATGTCGTCCCGAGCACATGAGACATATGCTAGTTTGCGACATTTTCTCGATCCGAGCCCTGCTTGCGGTTTACCGACTTCTGAAGGACTGGACTTTTGCTAATGTATCACTATGTTGATCTGTTCAACAGCATTATGAAGAGAAAAGGGCATGAGTTAGTTCCCTTTGTTTGGTTTAAGCAACAGATGCCAGTTGCTTCTGAAAGAGCTGCCTGGCTGGTATATTAGATTATGATATGATTTTCTATGGCCTTTACACTGTCAGTTGATCATCTCAACATTTTCAAAGTAATGAGATGCAGCATGGAAGCAGGGCTGAACTAGAAAGGCAAATCAAATCATAGGGGTCGACGAGGTCGGGTGTCCAGAATATTTGCCTTCTGTCGCCCTGTTTCCTAAAATTCTCGCCCATCGTCCGTATTTTTTTGCATATATCGATTGGGAATGCTTCTTGGTTTGCCTAGGATAACATATCAACATCCAAATAAGACTCTAAATTGACTTTAACACCGTTTTTCAACATTTTTTCGATCGATTTTGTTTGGGCGCCATTTTTCTTTGTTCGATAGATGGGGGGGGTAATAGGTATAGGCTAATAATTCAGGCTAGATTTCACCTTCGTCCATGGCTCAGTGGTCAGGACGGTTTGCCTGAGATCAAGTTTGCTTCTGGTCCCAGCCATGACATGTTTTTATTTATTGTTATTATGACTAAGTATTAAAAAACTGGACAAGAAATGGAACAATGATGTTAAAATATATTTATTTTAATATCATGGTTCTCTTTCTTGTTCATTTTTTTGAACACTTAAAGCATGTAGAAAGCATATCATTCAACAACAAGACCAATAATACAAACAACAGCAGCAGCAGCAGGAACAACAACAACAAAGCATTATCATCATCATCACCATCATCATCACCACCCCCCTGAAAAAAAGAGAACAACACCACAACATAAACAGAATTAATAACAACAAAACTTAAATCCACAGGCAGTATTCATTGTCTAAAGTTGATTTTTTTTTTTTTTCACGGGCTCGCAAGTGCCATGTATAAGTGGGCAGTTGTCGAAAAGAATTTAAGATCACGCTCTGTATTAAAGGTCTGGGTATTCTAGAGGCACAACATGTTGTCTCAATCATATACAACAAATGTCAGTTTTTAATATATTTATTGTTGTAAGTCGAATTGATGCTTTCAGAATCACGCAACTGCCACATATAAGCTGGCAGTCAGGGAAACCGATTTAAGGTTCTTGTCTCCGTATAAGTGCTGTGGGTATTTTAGTGGCTCAACCGTATTATCCTGAGCACAAGACGCATGGGACAGTTTGTGGCATAATTTTTGTCACAAGTCAATTTCATGTTTTCACGTGCACGCAACTGCCACGTACAAGTGTTCAGTCATAGAAACTGGGTTAAGATTCTTGTCTCCGAATAAATGTTCTGGGTATTTTAGGGCTCAACCATGTCGTCCCGAGCACATGAGACATATGCTAGTTTGCGACATTTTCTCGATCCGAGCCCTGCTTGCGGTTTACCGACTTCTGAAGGACTGGACTTTTGCTAATGTATCACTATGTTGATCTGTTCAACAGCATTATGAAGAGAAAAGGGCATGAGTTAGTTCCCTTTGTTTGGTTTAAGCAACAGATGCCAGTTGCTTCTGAAAGAGCTGCCTGGCTGGTATATTAGATTATGATATGATTTTCTATGGCCTTTACACTGTCAGTTGATCATCTCAACATTTTCAAAGTAATGAGATGCAGCATGGAAGCAGGGCTGAACTAGAAAGGCAAATCAAATCATAGGGGTCGACGAGGTCGGGTGTCCAGAATATTTGCCTTCTGTCGCCCTGTTTCCTAAAATTCTCGCCCATCGTCCGTATTTTTTTGCATATATCGATTGGGAATGCTTCTTGGTTTGCCTAGGATAACATATCAACATCCAAATAAGACTCTAAATTGACTTTAACACCGTTTTTCAACATTTTTTCGATCGATTTTGTTTGGGCGCCATTTTTCTTTGTTCGATAGATGGGGGGGTTAATAGGTATAGGCTAATAATTCAGGCTAGATTTCACCTTCGTCCATGGCTCAGTGGTCAGGACGGTTTGCCTGAGATCAAGTTTGCTTCTGGTCCCAGCCATGACATGTTTTTATTTATTGTTATTATGACTAAGTATTAAAAAACTGGACAAGAAATGGAACAATGATGTTAAAATATATTTATTTTAATATCATGGTTCTCTTTCTTGTTCATTTTTTTGAACACTTAAAGCATGTAGAAAGCATATCATTCAACAACAAGACCAATAATACAAACAACAGCAGCAGCAGCAGGAACAACAACAACAAAGCATTATCATCATCATCACCATCATCATCACCACCCCCCTGAAAAAAAGAGAACAACACCACAACATAAACAGAATTAATAACAACAAAACTTAAATCCACAGGCAGTATTCATTGTCTAAAGTTGATTTTTTTTTTTTTTTTTCACGGGCTCGCAAGTGCCATGTATAAGTGGGCAGTTGTCGAAAAGAATTTAAGATCACGCTCTGTATTAAAGGTCTGGGTATTCTAGAGGCACAACATGTTGTCTCAATCATATACAACAAATGTCAGTTTTTAATATATTTATTGTTGTAAGTCGAATTGATGCTTTCAGAATCACGCAACTGCCACATATAAGCTGGCAGTCAGGGAAACCGATTTAAGGTTCTTGTCTCCGTATAAGTGCTGTGGGTATTTTAGTGGCTCAACCGTATTATCCTGAGCACAAGACGCATGGGACAGTTTGTGGCATAATTTTTGTCACAAGTCAATTTCATGTTTTCACGTGCACGCAACTGCCACGTACAAGTGTTCAGTCATAGAAACTGGGTTAAGATTCTTGTCTCCGAATAAATGTTCTGGGTATTTTAGGGCTCAACCATGTCGTCCCGAGCACATGAGACATATGCTAGTTTGCGACATTTTCTCGATCCGAGCCCTGCTTGCGGTTTACCGACTTCTGAAGGACTGGACTTTTGCTAATGTATCACTATGTTGATCTGTTCAACAGCATTATGAAGAGAAAAGGGCATGAGTTAGTTCCCTTTGTTTGGTTTAAGCAACAGATGCCAGTTGCTTCTGAAAGAGCTGCCTGGCTGGTATATTAGATTATGATATGATTTTCTATGGCCTTTACACTGTCAGTTGATCATCTCAACATTTTCAAAGTAATGAGATGCAGCATGGAAGCAGGGCTGAACTAGAAAGGCAAATCAAATCATAGGGGTCGACGAGGTCGGGTGTCCAGAATATTTGCCTTCTGTCGCCCCGTTTCCTAAAATTCTCGCCCATCGTCCGTATTTTTTTGCATATATCGATTGGGAATGCTTCTTGGTTTGCCTAGGATAACATATCAACATCCAAATAAGACTCTAAATTGACTTTAACACCGTTTTTCAACATTTTTTCGATCGATTTTGTTTGGGCGCCATTTTTCTTTGTTCGATAGATGGGGGGGGGGTAATAGGTATAGGCTAATAATTCAGGCTAGATTTCACCTTCGTCCATGGCTCAGTGGTCAGGACGGTTTGCCTGAGATCAAGTTTGCTTCTGGTCCCAGCCATGACATGTTTTTATTTATTGTTATTATGACTAAGTATTAAAAAACTGGACAAGAAATGGAACAATGATGTTAAAATATATTTATTTTAATATCATGGTTCTCTTTCTTGTTCATTTTTTTGAACACTTAAAGCATGTAGAAAGCATATCATTCAACAACAAGACCAATAATACAAACAACAGCAGCAGCAGCAGGAACAACAACAACAAAGCATTATCATCATCATCACCATCATCATCACCACCCCCCTGAAAAAAAGAGAACAACACCACAACATAAACAGAATTAATAACAACAAAACTTAAATCCACAGGCAGTATTCATTGTCTAAAGTTGATTTTTTTTTTTTTTTTTTTTTTTTTTTCACGGGCTCACAAGTGCCATGTATAAGTGGGCAGTTGTCGAAAAGAATTTAAGATCACGCTCTGTATTAAAGGTCTGGGTATTCTAGAGGCACAACATGTTGTCTCAATCATATACAACAAATGTCAGTTTTTAATATATTTATTGTTGTAAGTCGAATTGATGCTTTCAGAATCACGCAACTGCCACATATAAGCTGGCAGTCAGGGAAACCGATTTAAGGTTCTTGTCTCCGTATAAGTGCTGTGGGTATTTTAGTGGCTCAACCGTATTATCCTGAGCACAAGACGCATGGGACAGTTTGTGGCATAATTTTTGTCACAAGTCAATTTCATGTTTTCACGTGCACGCAACTGCCACGTACAAGTGTTCAGTCATAGAAACTGGGTTAAGATTCTTGTCTCCGAATAAATGTTCTGGGTATTTTAGGGCTCAACCATGTCGTCCCGAGCACATGAGACATATGCTAGTTTGCGACATTTTCTCGATCCGAGCCCTGCTTGCGGTTTACCGACTTCTGAAGGACTGGACTTTTGCTAATGTATCACTATGTTGATCTGTTCAACAGCATTATGAAGAGAAAAGGGCATGAGTTAGTTCCCTTTGTTTGGTTTAAGCAACAGATGCCAGTTGCTTCTGAAAGAGCTGCCTGGCTGGTATATTAGATTATGATATGATTTTCTATGGCCTTTACACTGTCAGTTGATCATCTCAACATTTTCAAAGTAATGAGATGCAGCATGGAAGCAGGGCTGAACTAGAAAGGCAAATCAAATCATAGGGGTCGACGAGGTCGGGTGTCCAGAATATTTGCCTTCTGTCGCCCTGTTTCCTAAAATTCTCGCCCATCGTCCGTATTTTTTTGCATATATCGATTGGGAATGCTTCTTGGTTTGCCTAGGATAACATATCAACATCCAAATAAGACTCTAAATTGACTTTAACACCGTTTTTCAACATTTTTTCGATCGATTTTGTTTGGGCGCCATTTTTCTTTGTTCGATAGATGGGGGGGGTAATAGGTATAGGCTAATAATTCAGGCTAGATTTCACCTTCGTCCATGGCTCAGTGGTCAGGACGGTTTGCCTGAGATCAAGTTTGCTTCTGGTCCCAGCCATGACATGTTTTTATTTATTGTTATTATGACTAAGTATTAAAAAACTGGACAAGAAATGGAACAATGATGTTAAAATATATTTATTTTAATATCATGGTTCTCTTTCTTGTTCATTTTTTTGAACACTTAAAGCATGTAGAAAGCATATCATTCAACAACAAGACCAATAATACAAACAACAGCAGCAGCAGCAGGAACAACAACAACAAAGCATTATCATCATCATCACCATCATCATCACCACCCCCCTGAAAAAAAGAGAACAACACCACAACATAAACAGAATTAATAACAACAAAACTTAAATCCACAGGCAGTATTCATTGTCTAAAGTTGATTTTTTTTTTTTTTCACGGGCTCGCAAGTGCCATGTATAAGTGGGCAGTTGTCGAAAAGAATTTAAGATCACGCTCTGTATCAAAGGTCTGGGTATTCTAGAGGCACAACATGTTGTCTCAATCATATACAACAAATGTCAGTTTTTAATATATTTATTGTTGTAAGTCGAATTGATGCTTTCAGAATCACGCAACTGCCACATATAAGCTGGCAGTCAGGGAAACCGATTTAAGGTTCTTGTCTCCGTATAAGTGCTGTGGGTATTTTAGTGGCTCAACCGTATTATCCTGAGCACAAGACGCATGGGACAGTTTGTGGCATAATTTTTGTCACAAGTCAATTTCATGTTTTCACGTGCACGCAACTGCCACGTACAAGTGTTCAGTCATAGAAACTGGGTTAAGATTCTTGTCTCCGAATAAATGTTCTGGGTATTTTAGGGCTCAACCATGTCGTCCCGAGCACATGAGACATATGCTAGTTTGCGACATTTTCTCGATCCGAGCCCTGCTTGCGGTTTACCGACTTCTGAAGGACTGGACTTTTGCTAATGTATCACTATGTTGATCTGTTCAACAGCATTATGAAGAGAAAAGTGCATGAGTTAGTTCCCTTTGTTTGGTTTAAGCAACAGATGCCAGTTGCTTCTGAAAGAGCTGCCTGGCTGGTATATTAGATTATGATATGATTTTCTATGGCCTTTACACTGTCAGTTGATCATCTCAACATTTTCAAAGTAATGAGATGCAGCATGGAAGCAGGGCTGAACTAGAAAGGCAAATCAAATCATAGGGGTCGACGAGGTCGGGTGTCCAGAATATTTGCCTTCTGTCGCCCCGTTTCCTAAAATTCTCGCCCATCGTCCGTATTTTTTTGCATATATCGATTGGGAATGCTTCTTGGTTTGCCTAGGATAACATATCAACATCCAAATAAGACTCTAAATTGACTTTAACACCGTTTTTCAACATTTTTTCGATCGATTTTGTTTGGGCGCCATTTTTCTTTGTTCGATAGATGGGGGGGGGGGGTTAATAGGTATAGGCTAATAATTCAGGCTAGATTTCACCTTCGTCCATGGCTCAGTGGTCAGGACGGTTTGCCTGAGATCAAGTTTGCTTCTGGTCCCAGCCATGACATGTTTTTATTTATTGTTATTATGACTAAGTATTAAAAAACTGGACAAGAAATGGAACAATGATGTTAAAATATATTTATTTTAATATCATGGTTCTCTTTCTTGTTCATTTTTTTGAACACTTAAAGCATGTAGAAAGCATATCATTCAACAACAAGACCAATAATACAAACAACAGCAGCAGCAGCAGGAACAACAACAACAAAGCATTATCATCATCATCACCATCATCATCACCACCCCCCTGAAAAAAAGAGAACAACACCACAACATAAACAGAATTAATAACAACAAAACTTAAATCCACAGGCAGTATTCATTGTCTAAAGTTGATTTTTTTTTTTTTTTCACGGGCTCGCAAGTGCCATGTATAAGTGGGCAGTTGTCGAAAAGAATTTAAGATCACGCTCTGTATTAAAGGTCTGGGTATTCTAGAGGCACAACATGTTGTCTCAATCATATACAACAAATGTCAGTTTTTAATATATTTATTGTTGTAAGTCGAATTGATGCTTTCAGAATCACGCAACTGCCACATATAAGCTGGCAGTCAGGGAAACCGATTTAAGGTTCTTGTCTCCGTATAAGTGCTGTGGGTATTTTAGTGGCTCAACCGTATTATCCTGAGCACAAGACGCATGGGACAGTTTGTGGCATAATTTTTGTCACAAGTCAATTTCATGTTTTCACGTGCACGCAACTGCCACGTACAAGTGTTCAGTCATAGAAACTGGGTTAAGATTCTTGTCTCCGAATAAATGTTCTGGGTATTTTAGGGCTCAACCATGTCGTCCCGAGCACATGAGACATATGCTAGTTTGCGACATTTTCTCGATCCGAGCCCTGCTTGCGGTTTACCGACTTCTGAAGGACTGGACTTTTGCTAATGTATCACTATGTTGATCTGTTCAACAGCATTATGAAGAGAAAAGGGCATGAGTTAGTTCCCTTTGTTTGGTTTAAGCAACAGATGCCAGTTGCTTCTGAAAGAGCTGCCTGGCTGGTATATTAGATTATGATATGATTTTCTATGGCCTTTACACTGTCAGTTGATCATCTCAACATTTTCAAAGTAATGAGATGCAGCATGGAAGCAGGGCTGAACTAGAAAGGCAAATCAAATCATAGGGGTCGACGAGGTCGGGTGTCCAGAATATTTGCCTTCTGTCGCCCTGTTTCCTAAAATTCTCGCCCATCGTCCGTATTTTTTTGCATATATCGATTGGGAATGCTTCTTGGTTTGCCTAGGATAACATATCAACATCCAAATAAGACTCTAAATTGACTTTAACACCGTTTTTCAACATTTTTTCGATCGATTTTGTTTGGGCGCCATTTTTCTTTGTTCGATAGATGGGGGGGGGTAATAGGTATAGGCTAATAATTCAGGCTAGATTTCACCTTCGTCCATGGCTCAGTGGTCAGGACGGTTTGCCTGAGATCAAGTTTGCTTCTGGTCCCAGCCATGACATGTTTTTATTTATTGTTATTATGACTAAGTATTAAAAAACTGGACAAGAAATGGAACAATGATGTTAAAATATATTTATTTTAATATCATGGTTCTCTTTCTTGTTCATTTTTTTGAACACTTAAAGCATGTAGAAAGCATATCATTCAACAACAAGACCAATAATACAAACAACAGCAGCAGCAGCAGGAACAACAACAACAAAGCATTATCATCATCATCACCATCATCATCACCACCCCCCTGAAAAAAAGAGAACAACACCACAACATAAACAGAATTAATAACAACAAAACTTAAATCCACAGGCAGTATTCATTGTCTAAAGTTGATTTTTTTTTTTTTTTTTCACGGGCTCGCAAGTGCCATGTATAAGTGGGCAGTTGTCGAAAAGAATTTAAGATCACGCTCTGTATTAAAGGTCTGGGTATTCTAGAGGCACAACATGTTGTCTCAATCATATACAACAAATGTCAGTTTTTAATATATTTATTGTTGTAAGTCGAATTGATGCTTTCAGAATCACGCAACTGCCACATATAAGCTGGCAGTCAGGGAAACCGATTTAAGGTTCTTGTCTCCGTATAAGTGCTGTGGGTATTTTAGTGGCTCAACCGTATTATCCTGAGCACAAGACGCATGGGACAGTTTGTGGCATAATTTTTGTCACAAGTCAATTTCATGTTTTCACGTGCACGCAACTGCCACGTACAAGTGTTCAGTCATAGAAACTGGGTTAAGATTCTTGTCTCCGAATAAATGTTCTGGGTATTTTAGGGCTCAACCATGTCGTCCCGAGCACATGAGACATATGCTAGTTTGCGACATTTTCTCGATCCGAGCCCTGCTTGCGGTTTACCGACTTCTGAAGGACTGGACTTTTGCTAATGTATCACTATGTTGATCTGTTCAACAGCATTATGAAGAGAAAAGGGCATGAGTTAGTTCCCTTTGTTTGGTTTAAGCAACAGATGCCAGTTGCTTCTGAAAGAGCTGCCTGGCTGGTATATTAGATTATGATATGATTTTCTATGGCCTTTACACTGTCAGTTGATCATCTCAACATTTTCAAAGTAATGAGATGCAGCATGGAAGCAGGGCTGAACTAGAAAGGCAAATCAAATCATAGGGGTCGACGAGGTCGGGTGTCCAGAATATTTGCCTTCTGTCGCCCTGTTTCCTAAAATTCTCGCCCATCGTCCGTATTTTTTTGCATATATCGATTGGGAATGCTTCTTGGTTTGCCTAGGATAACATATCAACATCCAAATAAGACTCTAAATTGACTTTAACACCGTTTTTCAACATTTTTTCGATCGATTTTGTTTGGGCGCCATTTTTCTTTGTTCGATAGATGGGGGGCGGGGTAATAGGTATAGGCTAATAATTCAGGCTAGATTTCACCTTCGTCCATGGCTCAGTGGTCAGGACGGTTTGCCTGAGATCAAGTTTGCTTCTGGTCCCAGCCATGACATGTTTTTATTTATTGTTATTATGACTAAGTATTAAAAAACTGGACAAGAAATGGAACAATGATGTTAAAATATATTTATTTTAATATCATGGTTCTCTTTCTTGTTCATTTTTTTGAACACTTAAAGCATGTAGAAAGCATATCATTCAACAACAAGACCAATAATACAAACAAGAGCAGCAGCAGCAGGAACAACAACAACAAAGCATTATCATCATCATCACCATCATCATCACCACCCCCCTGAAAAAAAGAGAACAACACCACAACATAAACAGAATTAATAACAACAAAACTTAAATCCACAGGCAGTATTCATTGTCTAAAGTTGATTTTTTTTTTTTTTTTCACGGGCTCGCAAGTGCCATGTATAAGTGGGCAGTTGTCGAAAAGAATTTAAGATCACGCTCTGTATTAAAGGTCTGGGTATTCTAGAGGCACAACATGTTGTCTCAATCATATACAACAAATGTCAGTTTTTAATATATTTATTGTTGTAAGTCGAATTGATGCTTTCAGAATCATGCAACTGCCACATATAAGCTGGCAGTCAGGGAAACCGATTTAAGGTTCTTGTCTCCGTATAAGTGCTGTGGGTATTTTAGTGGCTCAACCGTATTATCCTGAGCACAAGACGCATGGGACAGTTTGTGGCATAATTTTTGTCACAAGTCAATTTCATGTTTTCATGTGCACGCAACTGCCACGTACAAGTGTTCAGTCATAGAAACTGGGTTAAGATTCTTGTCTCCGAATAAATGTTCTGGGTATTTTAGGGCTCAACCATGTCGTCCCGAGCACATGAGACATATGCTAGTTTGCGACATTTTCTCGATCCGAGCCCTGCTTGCGGTTTACCGACTTCTGAAGGACTGGACTTTTGCTAATGTATCACTATGTTGATCTGTTCAACAGCATTATGAAGAGAAAAGGGCATGAGTTAGTTCCCTTTGTTTGGTTTAAGCAACAGATGCCAGTTGCTTCTGAAAGAGCTGCCTGGCTGGTATATTAGATTATGATATGATTTTCTATGGCCTTTACACTGTCAGTTGATCATCTCAACATTTTCAAAGTAATGAGATGCAGCATGGAAGCAGGGCTGAACTAGAAAGGCAAATCAAATCATAGGGGTCGACGAGGTCGGGTGTCCAGAATATTTGCCTTCTGTCGCCCTGTTTCCTAAAATTCTCGCCCATCGTCCGTATTTTTTTGCATATATCGATTGGGAATGCTTCTTGGTTTGCCTAGGATAACATATCAACATCCAAATAAGACTCTAAATTGACTTTAACACCGTTTTTCAACATTTTTTCGATCGATTTTGTTTGGGCGCCATTTTTCTTTGTTCGATAGATGGGGGGGGGGGGGTAATAGGTATAGGCTAATAATTCAGGCTAGATTTCACCTTCGTCCATGGCTCAGTGGTCAGGACGGTTTGCCTGAGATCAAGTTTGCTTCTGGTCCCAGCCATGACATGTTTTTATTTATTGTTATTATGACTAAGTATTAAAAAACTGGACAAGAAATGGAACAATGATGTTAAAATATATTTATTTTAATATCATGGTTCTCTTTCTTGTTCATTTTTTTGAACACTTAAAGCATGTAGAAAGCATATCATTCAACAACAAGACCAATAATACAAACAACAGCAGCAGCAGCAGGAACAACAACAACAAAGCATTATCATCATCATCACCATCATCATCACCACCCCCCTGAAAAAAAGAGAACAACACCACAACATAAACAGAATTAATAACAACAAAACTTAAATCCACAGGCAGTATTCATTGTCTAAAGTTGATTTTTTTTTTTTTTCACGGGCTCGCAAGTGCCATGTATAAGTGGGCAGTTGTCGAAAAGAATTTAAGATCACGCTCTGTATTAAAGGTCTGGGTATTCTAGAGGCACAACATGTCTCAATCATATACAACAAATGTCAGTTTTTAATATATTTATTGTTGTAAGTCGAATTGATGCTTTCAGAATCACGCAACTGCCACATATAAGCTGGCAGTCAGGGAAACCGATTTAAGGTTCTTGTCTCCGTATAAGTGCTGTGGGTATTTTAGTGGCTCAACCGTATTATCCTGAGCACAAGACGCATGGGACAGTTTGTGGCATAATTTTTGTCACAAGTCAATTTCATGTTTTCACGTGCACGCAACTGCCACGTACAAGTGTTCAGTCATAGAAACTGGGTTAAGATTCTTGTCTCCGAATAAATGTTCTGGGTATTTTAGGGCTCAACCATGTCGTCCCGAGCACATGAGACATATGCTAGTTTGCGACATTTTCTCGATCCGAGCCCTGCTTGCGGTTTACCGACTTCTGAAGGACTGGACTTTTGCTAATGTATCACTATGTTGATCTGTTCAACAGCATTATGAAGAGAAAAGGGCATGAGTTAGTTCCCTTTGTTTGGTTTAAGCAACAGATGCCAGTTGCTTCTGAAAGAGCTGCCTGGCTGGTATATTAGATTATGATATGATTTTCTATGGCCTTTACACTGTCAGTTGATCATCTCAACATTTTCAAAGTAATGAGATGCAGCATGGAAGCAGGGCTGAACTAGAAAGGCAAATCAAATCATAGGGGTCGACGAGGTCGGGTGTCCAGAATATTTGCCTTCTGTCGCCCTGTTTCCTAAAATTCTCGCCCATCGTCCGTATTTTTTTGCATATATCGATTGGGAATGCTTCTTGGTTTGCCTAGGATAACATATCAACATCCAAATAAGACTCTAAATTGACTTTAACACCGTTTTTCAACATTTTTTCGATCGATTTTGTTTGGGCGCCATTTTTCTTTGTTCGATAGATGGGGGGGGTAATAGGTATAGGCTAATAATTCAGGCTAGATTTCACCTTCGTCCATGGCTCAGTGGTCAGGACGGTTTGCCTGAGATCAAGTTTGCTTCTGGTCCCAGCCATGACATGTTTTTATTTATTGTTATTATGACTAAGTATTAAAAAACTGGACAAGAAATGGAACAATGATGTTAAAATATATTTATTTTAATATCATGGTTCTCTTTCTTGTTCATTTTTTTGAACACTTAAAGCATGTAGAAAGCATATCATTCAACAACAAGACCAATAATACAAACAACAGCAGCAGCAGCAGGAACAACAACAACAAAGCATTATCATCATCATCACCATCATCATCGCCACCCCCCTGAAAAAAAGAGAACAACACCACAACATAAACAGAATTAATAACAACAAAACTTAAATCCACAGGCAGTATTCATTGTCTAAAGTTGATTTTTTTTTTTTTTTTTTTTTTTTTCACGGGCTCGCAAGTGCCATGTATAAGTGGGCAGTTGTCGAAAAGAATTTAAGATCACGCTCTGTATTAAAGGTCTGGGTATTCTAGAGGCACAACATGTTGTCTCAATCATATACAACAAATGTCAGTTTTTAATATATTTATTGTTGTAAGTCGAATTGATGCTTTCAGAATCACGCAACTGCCACATATAAGCTGGCAGTCAGGGAAACCGATTTAAGGTTCTTGTCTCCGTATAAGTGCTGTGGGTATTTTAGTGGCTCAACCGTATTATCCTGAGCACAAGACGCATGGGACAGTTTGTGGCATAATTTTTGTCACAAGTCAATTTCATGTTTTCATGTGCACGCAACTGCCACGTACAAGTGTTCAGTCATAGAAACTGGGTTAAGATTCTTGTCTCCGAATAAATGTTCTGGGTATTTTAGGGCTCAACCATGTCGTCCCGAGCACATGAGACATATGCTAGTTTGCGACATTTTCTTGATCCGAGCCCTGCTTGCGGTTTACCGACTTCTGAAGGACTGGACTTTTGCTAATGTATCACTATGTTGATCTGTTCAACAGCATTATGAAGAGAAAAGGGCATGAGTTAGTTCCCTTTGTTTGGTTTAAGCAACAGATGCCAGTTGCTTCTGAAAGAGCTGCCTGGCTGGTATATTAGATTATGATATGATTTTCTATGGCCTTTACACTGTCAGTTGATCATCTCAACATTTTCAAAGTAATGAGATGCAGCATGGAAGCAGGGCTGAACTAGAAAGGCAAATCAAATCATAGGGGTCGACGAGGTCGGGTGTCCAGAATATTTGCCTTCTGTCGCCCTGTTTCCTAAAATTCTCGCCCATCGTCCGTATTTTTTTGCATATATCGATTGGGAATGCTTCTTGGTTTGCCTAGGATAACATATCAACATCCAAATAAGACTCTAAATTGACTTTAACACCGTTTTTCAACATTTTTTCGATCGATTTTGTTTGGGCGCCATTTTTCTTTGTTCGATAGATGGGGGGGGTAATAGGTATAGGCTAATAATTCAGGCTAGATTTCACCTTCGTCCATGGCTCAGTGGTCAGGACGGTTTGCCTGAGATCAAGTTTGCTTCTGGTCCCAGCCATGACATGTTTTTATTTATTGTTATTATGACTAAGTATTAAAAAACTGGACAAGAAATGGAACAATGATGTTAAAATATATTTATTTTAATATCATGGTTCTCTTTCTTGTTCATTTTTTTGAACACTTAAAGCATGTAGAAAGCATATCATTCAACAACAAGACCAATAATACAAACAACAGCAGCAGCAGCAGGAACAACAACAACAAAGCATTATCATCATCATCACCATCATCATCACCACCCCCCTGAAAAAAAGAGAACAACACCACAACATAAACAGAATTAATAACAACAAAACTTAAATCCACAGGCAGTATTCATTGTCTAAAGTTGATTTTTTTTTTTTTTTTTTTTTTTTTTTCACGGGCTCACAAGTGCCATGTATAAGTGGGCAGTTGTCGAAAAGAATTTAAGATCACGCTCTGTATTAAAGGTCTGGGTATTCTAGAGGCACAACATGTTGTCTCAATCATATACAACAAATGTCAGTTTTTAATATATTTATTGTTGTAAGTCGAATTGATGCTTTCAGAATCACGCAACTGCCACATATAAGCTGGCAGTCAGGGAAACCGATTTAAGGTTCTTGTCTCCGTATAAGTGCTGTGGGTATTTTAGTGGCTCAACCGTATTATCCTGAGCACAAGACGCATGGGACAGTTTGTGGCATAATTTTTGTCACAAGTCAATTTCATGTTTTCACGTGCACGCAACTGCCACGTACAAGTGTTCAGTCATAGAAACTGGGTTAAGATTCTTGTCTCCGAATAAATGTTCTGGGTATTTTAGGGCTCAACCATGTCGTCCCGAGCACATGAGACATATGCTAGTTTGCGACATTTTCTCGATCCGAGCCCTGCTTGCGGTTTACCGACTTCTGAAGGACTGGACTTTTGCTAATGTATCACTATGTTGATCTGTTCAACAGCATTATGAAGAGAAAAGGGCATGAGTTAGTTCCCTTTGTTTGGTTTAAGCAACAGATGCCAGTTGCTTCTGAAAGAGCTGCCTGGCTGGTATATTAGATTATGATATGATTTTCTATGGCCTTTACACTGTCAGTTGATCATCTCAACATTTTCAAAGTAATGAGATGCAGCATGGAAGCAGGGCTGAACTAGAAAGGCAAATCAAATCATAGGGGTCGACGAGGTCGGGTGTCCAGAATATTTGCCTTCTGTCGCCCTGTTTCCTAAAATTCTCGCCCATCGTCCGTATTTTTTTGCATATATCGATTGGGAATGCTTCTTGGTTTGCCTAGGATAACATATCAACATCCAAATAAGACTCTAAATTGACTTTAACACCGTTTTTCAACATTTTTTCGATCGATTTTGTTTGGGCGCCATTTTTCTTTGTTCGATAGATGGGGGGGGTAATAGGTATAGGCTAATAATTCAGGCTAGATTTCACCTTCGTCCATGGCTCAGTGGTCAGGACGGTTTGCCTGAGATCAAGTTTGCTTCTGGTCCCAGCCATGACATGTTTTTATTTATTGTTATTATGACTAAGTATTAAAAAACTGGACAAGAAATGGAACAATGATGTTAAAATATATTTATTTTAATATCATGGTTCTCTTTCTTGTTCATTTTTTTGAACACTTAAAGCATGTAGAAAGCATATCATTCAACAACAAGACCAATAATACAAACAACAGCAGCAGCAGCAGGAACAACAACAACAAAGCATTATCATCATCATCACCATCATCATCACCACCCCCCTGAAAAAAAGAGAACAACACCACAACATAAACAGAATTAATAACAACAAAACTTAAATCCACAGGCAGTATTCATTGTCTAAAGTTGATTTTTTTTTTTTTTTTTTTTTTTTTCACGGGCTCGCAAGTGCCATGTATAAGTGGGCAGTTGTCGAAAAGAATTTAAGATCACGCTCTGTATTAAAGGTCTGGGTATTCTAGAGGCACAACATGTTGTCTCAATCATATACAACAAATGTCAGTTTTTAATATATTTATTGTTGTAAGTCGAATTGATGCTTTCAGAATCACGCAACTGCCACATATAAGCTGGCAGTCAGGGAAACCGATTTAAGGTTCTTGTCTCCGTATAAGTGCTGTGGGTATTTTAGTGGCTCAACCGTATTATCCTGAGCACAAGACGCATGGGACAGTTTGTGGCATAATTTTTGTCACAAGTCAATTTCATGTTTTCATGTGCACGCAACTGCCACGTACAAGTGTTCAGTCATAGAAACTGGGTTAAGATTCTTGTCTCCGAATAAATGTTCTGGGTATTTTAGGGCTCAACCATGTCGTCCCGAGCACATGAGACATATGCTAGTTTGCGACATTTTCTTGATCCGAGCCCTGCTTGCGGTTTACCGACTTCTGAAGGACTGGACTTTTGCTAATGTATCACTATGTTGATCTGTTCAACAGCATTATGAAGAGAAAAGGGCATGAGTTAGTTCCCTTTGTTTGGTTTAAGCAACAGATGCCAGTTGCTTCTGAAAGAGCTGCCTGGCTGGTATATTAGATTATGATATGATTTTCTATGGCCTTTACACTGTCAGTTGATCATCTCAACATTTTCAAAGTAATGAGATGCAGCATGGAAGCAGGGCTGAACTAGAAAGGCAAATCAAATCATAGGGGTCGACGAGGTCGGGTGTCCAGAATATTTGCCTTCTGTCGCCCTGTTTCCTAAAATTCTCGCCCATCGTCCGTATTTTTTTGCATATATCGATTGGGAATGCTTCTTGGTTTGCCTAGGATAACATATCAACATCCAAATAAGACTCTAAATTGACTTTAACACCGTTTTTCAACATTTTTTCGATCGATTTTGTTTGGGCGCCATTTTTCTTTGTTCGATAGATGGGGGGGGTAATAGGTATAGGCTAATAATTCAGGCTAGATTTCACCTTCGTCCATGGCTCAGTGGTCAGGACGGTTTGCCTGAGATCAAGTTTGCTTCTGGTCCCAGCCATGACATGTTTTTATTTATTGTTATTATGACTAAGTATTAAAAAACTGGACAAGAAATGGAACAATGATGTTAAAATATATTTATTTTAATATCATGGTTCTCTTTCTTGTTCATTTTTTTGAACACTTAAAGCATGTAGAAAGCATATCATTCAACAACAAGACCAATAATACAAACAACAGCAGCAGCAGCAGGAACAACAACAACAAAGCATTATCATCATCATCACCATCATCATCACCACCCCCCTGAAAAAAAGAGAACAACACCACAACATAAACAGAATTAATAACAACAAAACTTAAATCCACAGGCAGTATTCATTGTCTAAAGTTGATTTTTTTTTTTTTTTTTTTTTTTTTTTTCACGGGCTCACAAGTGCCATGTATAAGTGGGCAGTTGTCGAAAAGAATTTAAGATCACGCTCTGTATTAAAGGTCTGGGTATTCTAGAGGCACAACATGTTGTCTCAATCATATACAACAAATGTCAGTTTTTAATATATTTATTGTTGTAAGTCGAATTGATGCTTTCAGAATCACGCAACTGCCACATATAAGCTGGCAGTCAGGGAAACCGATTTAAGGTTCTTGTCTCCGTATAAGTGCTGTGGGTATTTTAGTGGCTCAACCGTATTATCCTGAGCACAAGACGCATGGGACAGTTTGTGGCATAATTTTTGTCACAAGTCAATTTCATGTTTTCACGTGCACGCAACTGCCACGTACAAGTGTTCAGTCATAGAAACTGGGTTAAGATTCTTGTCTCCGAATAAATGTTCTGGGTATTTTAGGGCTCAACCATGTCGTCCCGAGCACATGAGACATATGCTAGTTTGCGACATTTTCTCGATCCGAGCCCTGCTTGCGGTTTACCGACTTCTGAAGGACTGGACTTTTGCTAATGTATCACTATGTTGATCTGTTCAACAGCATTATGAAGAGAAAAGGGCATGAGTTAGTTCCCTTTGTTTGGTTTAAGCAACAGATGCCAGTTGCTTCTGAAAGAGCTGCCTGGCTGGTATATTAGATTATGATATGATTTTCTATGGCCTTTACACTGTCAGTTGATCATCTCAACATTTTCAAAGTAATGAGATGCAGCATGGAAGCAGGGCTGAACTAGAAAGGCAAATCAAATCATAGGGGTCGACGAGGTCGGGTGTCCAGAATATTTGCCTTCTGTCGCCCTGTTTCCTAAAATTCTCGCCCATCGTCCGTATTTTTTTGCATATATCGATTGGGAATGCTTCTTGGTTTGCCTAGGATAACATATCAACATCCAAATAAGACTCTAAATTGACTTTAACACCGTTTTTCAACATTTTTTCGATCGATTTTGTTTGGGCGCCATTTTTCTTTGTTCGATAGATGGGGGGGGGTAATAGGTATAGGCTAATAATTCAGGCTAGATTTCACCTTCGTCCATGGCTCAGTGGTCAGGACGGTTTGCCTGAGATCAAGTTTGCTTCTGGTCCCAGCCATGACATGTTTTTATTTATTGTTATTATGACTAAGTATTAAAAAACTGGACAAGAAATGGAACAATGATGTTAAAATATATTTATTTTAATATCATGGTTCTCTTTCTTGTTCATTTTTTTGAACACTTAAAGCATGTAGAAAGCATATCATTCAACAACAAGACCAATAATACAAACAACAGCAGCAGCAGCAGGAACAACAACAACAAAGCATTATCATCATCATCACCATCATCATCACCACCCCCCTGAAAAAAAGAGAACAACACCACAACATAAACAGAATTAATAACAACAAAACTTAAATCCACAGGCAGTATTCATTGTCTAAAGTTGATTTTTTTTTTTTTTTTTCACGGGCTCGCAAGTGCCATGTATAAGTGGGCAGTTGTCGAAAAGAATTTAAGATCACGCTCTGTATTAAAGGTCTGGGTATTCTAGAGGCACAACATGTTGTCTCAATCATATACAACAAATGTCAGTTTTTAATATATTTATTGTTGTAAGTCGAATTGATGCTTTCAGAATCACGCAACTGCCACATATAAGCTGGCAGTCAGGGAAACCGATTTAAGGTTCTTGTCTCCGTATAAGTGCTGTGGGTATTTTAGTGGCTCAACCGTATTATCCTGAGCACAAGACGCATGGGACAGTTTGTGGCATAATTTTTGTCACAAGTCAATTTCATGTTTTCACGTGCACGCAACTGCCACGTACAAGTGTTCAGTCATAGAAACTGGGTTAAGATTCTTGTCTCCGAATAAATGTTCTGGGTATTTTAGGGCTCAACCATGTCGTCCCGAGCACATGAGACATATGCTAGTTTGCGACATTTTCTCGATCCGAGCCCTGCTTGCGGTTTACCGACTTCTGAAGGACTGGACTTTTGCTAATGTATCACTATGTTGATCTGTTCAACAGCATTATGAAGAGAAAAGGGCATGAGTTAGTTCCCTTTGTTTGGTTTAAGCAACAGATGCCAGTTGCTTCTGAAAGAGCTGCCTGGCTGGTATATTAGATTATGATATGATTTTCTATGGCCTTTACACTGTCAGTTGATCATCTCAACATTTTCAAAGTAATGAGATGCAGCATGGAAGCAGGGCTGAACTAGAAAGGCAAATCAAATCATAGGGGTCGACGAGGTCGGGTGTCCAGAATATTTGCCTTCTGTCGCCCTGTTTCCTAAAATTCTCGCCCATCGTCCGTATTTTTTTGCATATATCGATTGGGAATGCTTCTTGGTTTGCCTAGGATAACATATCAACATCCAAATAAGACTCTAAATTGACTTTAACACCGTTTTTCAACATTTTTTCGATCGATTTTGTTTGGGCGCCATTTTTCTTTGTTCGATAGATGGGGGGGGGGTAATAGGTATAGGCTAATAATTCAGGCTAGATTTCACCTTCGTCCATGGCTCAGTGGTCAGGACGGTTTGCCTGAGATCAAGTTTGCTTCTGGTCCCAGCCATGACATGTTTTTATTTATTGTTATTATGACTAAGTATTAAAAAACTGGACAAGAAATGGAACAATGATGTTAAAATATATTTATTTTAATATCATGGTTCTCTTTCTTGTTCATTTTTTTGAACACTTAAAGCATGTAGAAAGCATATCATTCAACAACAAGACCAATAATACAAACAACAGCAGCAGCAGCAGGAACAACAACAACAAAGCATTATCATCATCATCACCATCATCATCACCACCCCCCTGAAAAAAAGAGAACAACACCACAACATAAACAGAATTAATAACAACAAAACTTAAATCCACAGGCAGTATTCATTGTCTAAAGTTGATTTTTTTTTTTTTTTTTTTTTTTTTTTCACGGGCTCGCAAGTGCCATGTATAAGTGGGCAGTTGTCGAAAAGAATTTAAGATCACGCTCTGTATTAAAGGTCTGGGTATTCTAGAGGCACAACATGTTGTCTCAATCATATACAACAAATGTCAGTTTTTAATATATTTATTGTTGTAAGTCGAATTGATGCTTTCAGAATCACGCAACTGCCACATATAAGCTGGCATTCAGGGAAACCGATTTAAGGTTCTTGTCTCCGTATAAGTGCTGTGGGTATTTTAGTGGCTCAACCGTATTATCCTGAGCACAAGACGCATGGGACAGTTTGTGGCATAATTTTTGTCACAAGTCAATTTCATGTTTTCACGTGCACGCAACTGCCACGTACAAGTGTTCAGTCATAGAAACTGGGTTAAGATTCTTGTCTCCGAATAAATGTTCTGGGTATTTTAGGGCTCAACCATGTCGTCCCGAGCACATGAGACATATGCTAGTTTGCGACATTTTCTCGATCCGAGCCCTGCTTGCGGTTTACCGACTTCTGAAGGACTGGACTTTTGCTAATGTATCACTATGTTGATCTGTTCAACAGCATTATGAAGAGAAAAGGGCATGAGTTAGTTCCCTTTGTTTGGTTTATGCAACAGATGCCAGTTGCTTCTGAAAGAGCTGCCTGGCTGGTATATTAGATTATGATATGATTTTCTATGGCCTTTACACTGTCAGTTGATCATCTCAACATTTTCAAAGTAATGAGATGCAGCATGGAAGCAGGGCTGAACTAGAAAGGCAAATCAAATCATAGGGGTCGACGAGGTCGGGTGTCCAGAATATTTGCCTTCTGTCGCCCTGTTTCCTAAAATTCTCGCCCATCGTCCGTATTTTTTTGCATATATCGATTGGGAATGCTTCTTGGTTTGCCTAGGATAACATATCAACATCCAAATAAGACTCTAAATTGACTTTAACACCGTTTTTCAACATTTTTTCGATCGATTTTGTTTGGGCGCCATTTTTCTTTGTTCGATAGATGGGGGGGGGGTAATAGGTATAGGCTAATAATTCAGGCTAGATTTCACCTTCGTCCATGGCTCAGTGGTCAGGACGGTTTGCCTGAGATCAAGTTTGCTTCTGGTCCCAGCCATGACATGTTTTTATTTATTGTTATTATGACTAAGTATTAAAAAACTGGACAAGAAATGGAACAATGATGTTAAAATATATTTATTTTAATATCATGGTTCTCTTTCTTGTTCATTTTTTTGAACACTTAAAGCATGTAGAAAGCATATCATTCAACAACAAGACCAATAATACAAACAACAGCAGCAGCAGCAGGAACAACAACAACAAAGCATTATCATCATCATCACCATCATCATCACCACCCCCCTGAAAAAAAGAGAACAACACCACAACATAAACAGAATTAATAACAACAAAACTTAAATCCACAGACAGAATTCATTGTCTAAAGCTGATTTTTTTTTTTGTCACGGGCTCACAAGTGCCATGTATAAGTGGGCAGTTGTCGAAAAGAATTTAAGATCACGCTCTGTATTAAAGGTCTGGGTATTCTAGAGGCACAACATGTTGTCTCAATCATATACAACAAATGTCAGTTTTTAATATATTTATTGTTGTAAGTCGAATTGATGCTTTCAGAATCACGCAACTGCCACATATAAGCTGGCAGTCAGGGAAACCGATTTAAGGTTCTTGTCTCCGTATAAGTGCTGTGGGTATTTTAGTGGCTCAACCGTATTATCCTGAGCACAAGACGCATGGGACAGTTTGTGGCATAATTTTTGTCACAAGTCAATTTCATGTTTTCACGTGCACGCAACTGCCACGTACAAGTGTTCAGTCATAGAAACTGGGTTAAGATTCTTGTCTCCGAATAAATGTTCTGGGTATTTTAGGGCTCAACCATGTCGTCCCGAGCACATGAGACATATGCTAGTTTGCGACATTTTCTCGATCCGAGCCCTGCTTGCGGTTTACCGACTTCTGAAGGACTGGACTTTTGCTAATGTATCACTATGTTGATCTGTTCAACAGCATTATGAAGAGAAAAGGGCATGAGTTAGTTCCCTTTGTTTGGTTTATGCAACAGATGCCAGTTGCTTCTGAAAGAGCTGCCTGGCTGGTATATTAGATTATGATATGATTTTCTATGGCCTTTACACTGTCAGTTGATCATCTCAACATTTTCAAAGTAATGAGATGCAGCATGGAAGCAGGGCTGAACTAGAAAGGCAAATCAAATCATAGGGGTCGACGAGGTCGGGTGTCCAGAATATTTGCCTTCTGTCGCCCTGTTTCCTAAAATTCTCGCCCATCGTCCGTATTTTTTTGCATATATCGATTGGGAATGCTTCTTGGTTTGCCTAGGATAACATATCAACATCCAAATAAGACTCTAAATTGACTTTAACACCGTTTTTCAACATTTTTTCGATCGATTTTGTTTGGGCGCCATTTTTCTTTGTTCGATAGATGGGGGGGGGGGGGGGGGTAATAGGTATAGGCTAATAATTCAGGCTAGATTTCACCTTCGTCCATGGCTCAGTGGTCAGGACGGTTTGCCTGAGATCAAGTTTGCTTCTGGTCCCAGCCATGACATGTTTTTATTTATTGTTATTATGACTAAGTATTAAAAAACTGGACAAGAAATGGAACAATGATGTTAAAATATATTTATTTTAATATCATGGTTCTCTTTCTTGTTCATTTTTTTGAACACTTAAAGCATGTAGAAAGCATATCATTCAACAACAAGACCAATAATACAAACAACAGCAGCAGCAGCAGGAACAACAACAACAAAGCATTATCATCATCATCACCATCATCATCACCACCCCCCTGAAAAAAAGAGAACAACACCACAACATAAACAGAATTAATAACAACAAAACTTAAATCCACAGACAGAATTCATTGTCTAAAGCTGATTTTTTTTTTTGTCACGGGCTCACAAGTGCCATGTATAAGTGGGCAGTTGTCGAAAAGAATTTAAGATCACGCTCTGTATTAAAGGTCTGGGTATTCTAGAGGCACAACATGTTGTCTCAATCATATACAACAAATGTCAGTTTTTAATATATTTATTGTTGTAAGTCGAATTGATGCTTTCAGAATCACGCAACTGCCACATATAAGCTGGCAGTCAGGGAAACCGATTTAAGGTTCTTGTCTCCGTATAAGTGCTGTGGGTATTTTAGTGGCTCAACCGTATTATCCTGAGCACAAGACGCATGGGACAGTTTGTGGCATAATTTTTGTCACAAGTCAATTTCATGTTTTCACGTGCACGCAACTGCCACGTACAAGTGTTCAGTCATAGAAACTGGGTTAAGATTCTTGTCTCCGAATAAATGTTCTGGGTATTTTAGGGCTCAACCATGTCGTCCCGAGCACATGAGACATATGCTAGTTTGCGACATTTTCTCGATCCGAGCCCTGCTTGCGGTTTACCGACTTCTGAAGGACTGGACTTTTGCTAATGTATCACTATGTTGATCTGTTCAACAGCATTATGAAGAGAAAAGGGCATGAGTTAGTTCCCTTTGTTTGGTTTATGCAACAGATGCCAGTTGCTTCTGAAAGAGCTGCCTGGCTGGTATATTAGATTATGATATGATTTTCTATGGCCTTTACACTGTCAGTTGATCATCTCAACATTTTCAAAGTAATGAGATGCAGCATGGAAGCAGGGCTGAACTAGAAAGGCAAATCAAATCACAGGGGTCGACGAGGTCGGGTGTCCAGAATATTTGCCTTCTGTCGCCCTGTTTCCTAAAATTCTCGCCCATCGTCCGTATTTTTTTGCATATATCGATTGGGAATGCTTCTTGGTTTGCCTAGGATAACATATCAACATCCAAATAAGACTCTAAATTGACTTTAACACCGTTTTTCAACATTTTTTCGATCGATTTTGTTTGGGCGCCATTTTTCTTTGTTCGATAGATGGGGGGGGTAATAGGTACAGGCTAATAATTCAGGCTAGATTTCACCTTCGTCCATGGCTCAGTGGTCAGGACGGTTTGCCTGAGATCAAGTTTGCTTCTGGTCCCAGCCATGACATGTTTTTATTTATTGTTATTATGACTAAGTATTAAAAACTGGACAAGAAATGGAACAATGATGTTAAAATATATTTATTTTAATATCATGGTTCTCTTTCTTGTTCATTTTTTTGAACACTTAAAGCATGTAGAAAGCATATCATTCAACAACAAGACCAATAATACAAACAACAGCAGCAGCAGCAGGAACAACAACAACAAAGCATTATCATCATCATCACCATCATCATCACCACCCCCCTGAAAAAAAGAGAACAACACCACAACATAAACAGAATTAATAACAACAAAACTTAAATCCACAGACAGAATTCATTGTCTAAAGCTGATTTTTTTTTTTTTTTTTGTCACGGGCTCACAAGTGCCATGTATAAGTGGGCAGTTGTCGAAAAGAATTTAAGATCACGCTCTGTATTAAAGGTCTGGGTATTCTAGAGGCACAACATGTTGTCTCAATCATATACAACAAATGTCAGTTTTTAATATATTTATTGTTGTAAGTCGAATTGATGCTTTCAGAATCACGCAACTGCCACATATAAGCTGGCAGTCAGGGAAACCGATTTAAGGTTCTTGTCTCCGTATAAGTGCTGTGGGTATTTTAGTGGCTCAACCGTATTATCCTGAGCACAAGACGCATGGGACAGTTTGTGGCATAATTTTTGTCACAAGTCAATTTCATGTTTTCACGTGCACGCAACTGCCACGTACAAGTGTTCAGTCATAGAAAATGGGTTAAGATTCTTGTCTCCGAATAAATGTTCTGGGTATTTTAGGGCTCAACCATGTCGTCCCGAGCACATGAGACATATGCTAGTTTGCGACATTTTCTCGATCCGAGCCCTGCTTGCGGTTTACCGACTTCTGAAGGACTGGACTTTTGCTAATGTATCACTATGTTGATCTGTTCAACAGCATTATGAAGAGAAAAGGGCATGAGTTAGTTCCCTTTGTTTGGTTTATGCAACAGATGCCAGTTGCTTCTGAAAGAGCTGCCTGGCTGGTATATTAGATTATGATATGATTTTCTATGGCCTTTACACTGTCAGTTGATCATCTCAACATTTTCAAAGTAATGAGATGCAGCATGGAAGCAGGGCTGAACTAGAAAGGCAAATCAAATCATAGGGGTCGACGAGGTCGGGTGTCCAGAATATTTGCCTTCTGTCGCCCTGTTTCCTAAAATTCTCGCCCATCGTCCGTATTTTTTTGCATATATCGATTGGGAATGCTTCTTGGTTTGCCTAGGATAACATATCAACATCCAAATAAGACTCTAAATTGACTTTAACACCGTTTTTCAACATTTTTTCGATCGATTTTGTTTGGGCGCCATTTTTCTTTGTTCGATAGATGGGGGGGGTAATAGGTATAGGCTAATAATTCAGGCTAGATTTCACCTTCGTCCATGGCTCAGTGGTCAGGACGGTTTGCCTGAGATCAAGTTTGCTTCTGGTCCCAGCCATGACATGTTTTTATTTATTGTTATTATGACTAAGTATTAAAAAACTGGACAAGAAATGGAACAATGATGTTAAAATATATTTATTTTAATATCATGGTTCTCTTTCTTGTTCATTTTTTTGAACACTTAAAGCATGTAGAAAGCATATCATTCAACAACAAGACCAATAATACAAACAACAGCAGAAGCAGCAGCAGCAGCAGCAGGAACAACAACAACAAAGCATTATCATCATCATCACCATCATCATCACCACCCCCCTGAAAAAAAGAGAACAACACCACAACATAAACAGAATCATTAGCAACAAAACTTGAATCCACAGGCAGTATTCATTGTCGAAAGTTGATTTTTTTTTTTTTTTTTTTTTTTTTTTTTTTCCCACGGGCTCGCAAGTGCCATGTATAAGTGGGCAGTTGCCGAAAAGAATTTAAGATCACACTCTGTATTAAAGGTCTGGGTATTCTAGAGGCACAACATGTTGTCTCAATCATATACAAGAAATGTCAGTTTTTAATATATTTATTGTTGTAAGTCGAATTGATGCTTTCAGAATCATGCAACTGCCACATATAAGCTGGCAGTCAGGGAAACCGATTTAAGGTTCTTGTCTCCGTATAAGTGCTGTGGGTATTTTAGTGGCTCAACCGTATTATTCTGAGCACAAGACGCATGGGACAGTTTGTGGCATAATTTTTGTCACAAGTCAATTTCATGTTTTCACGTGCACGCAACTGCCACGTACAAGTGTTCAGTCATAGAAACTGGGTTAAGATTCTTGTCTCCGAATAAATGTTCTGGGTATTTTAGGGCTCAACCATGTTGT
This sequence comes from Tridacna gigas, assembly GCA_945859785.2. NCBI lineage: Eukaryota > Metazoa > Mollusca > Bivalvia > Cardiida > Cardiidae > Tridacna > Tridacna gigas. The sequence goes on from OX244039.2 coordinate 51,701,058, forward strand.
CCCGAGCACATGAGACATATGCTAGTTTGTGACATTTTCTCGATCCGAGCCCTGCTTGCGGTTTACCGACTTCTGAAGGACTGGACTTTTGCTAATGTATCACCATGTTGATCTGTTCAACAGCATTATGAAGAGAAAAGGGCATGAGTTAGTTCCCTTTGTTTGGTTTATGCAACAGATGCCAGTTGCTTCTGAAAGAGCTGCCTGGCTGGTATATTAGATTATGATATGATTTTCTATGGCCTTTACACTGTCAGTTGATCATCTCAACATTTTCAAAGTAATGAGATGCAGCATGGAAGCAGGGCTGAACTAGAAAGGCAAATCAAATCACAGGGGTCGACGAGGTCGGGTGTCCAGAATATTTGCCTTCTGTCGCCCTGTTTCCTAAAATTCTCGCCCATCGTCCGTATTTTTTTGCATATATCGATTGGGAATGCTTCTTGGTTTGCCTAGGATAACATATCAACATCCAAATAAGACTCTAAATTGATTTTAACACCGTTTTTCAACATTTTTTCGATCGATTTTTTTGGGGCGCCATTTTTCTTTGTTCGACTGATGGGGGGGGGTAATAGGTATAGGCTAATAATTCAGGCTAGATTTCACCTTCGTCCATGGCTCAGTGGTCAGGACGGTTTGCCTGAGATCAAGTTTGCTTCTGGTCCCAGCCATGACATGTTTTTATTTATTGTTATTATGACTAAGTATTAAAAAACTGGACAAGAAATGGAACAATGATGTTAAAATATATTTATTTTAATATCATGGTTCTCTTTCTTGTTCATTTTTTTGAACACTTAAAGCATGTAGAAAGCATATCATTCAACAACAAGACCAATAATACAATCAACAGCAGCAGCAGCAGCAGGAACAACAACAACAAAGCATTATCATCATCATCACCATCATTATCACTACCCCCCTGAAAAAAAGAGAACAACACCACAACATAAATAGAATCAATAACAACAAAACTTAAATCCACAGGCAGTATTCATTGTCGAAAGTTGATTTTTTTTTTTCACGGGCTCGCAAGTACTGTTATAAGTAGCCAGTTGTCGAAAAGAATTTAACATCAGTAGTTGGAAAAGAAAGTATTTGCAGACAAAATCCGATTTTAATTCGCACGCGCGCGCAAAAAAAATTATAAAAATTTTTTACTTATATAAAAATTTAATAATAAGTACTTAACCTTTTTCTAGGTTAAATATTTATGAGCAAACGATACAATTATGAAAATATTAACCCGGGTGTTGAGAGTAAGGGTTGTTTTTTATTTATAAAAAATTTACTTAAATAAAAAATTTTACAAAAAATTTTACAAAAAAATTTTTTTTACCAAAAATTTTACAAAAAAAAGATTTACAAAAAAATTTTACAAAAAATTTTACAAAAAAATTTTACAAAAAAAATTTACAAAAAAAATTAACAAAAAAATTTGAAAAATATATTGTTAAACTTAAAAAATAATATTATACACATGATAAGCGTGTATAAAATAAGAAAAACATGAACGTATTAAACAAAATATCGGAAGATTTTAAAATGAAGTTGGAAAAGACTTTAGAAATAAAAGAGGATTGTAAAGTAATGCACCATCAAAGTAAAGAAGAGAAAAATATAATATTTCGTAGTGTTAAAAATACGGAATATGTTTTTGACATTGGTATAGTTAATTATGCTGATGTGATGAAATATATAAAACCTGCTATATATTATGAAATCAGTAAAGTTAAAAAGAACTTAAACATTAACAATTTTTATATAAATTTTGGTTCTGTATTTTTCCTTAAAGAAGGGCAATATTATTATGAAGTATTTGGTACTGATGCTGTTAATTTTTTACGAGAGTATAATAAAAATATGGAGATTTTTAAAGAAGCCATAGCTGTGTTTTATCCATTTTCTAATCCTTCTTTTCCTTTCTTATGTTTTAAAATTAAAAGTAATGTGAAAGATAAAGAAAGTAAAAAGTACAAGATAAAAAAAGCTGAAGTTAATGATGAAGAAGCAATGAAAAGATTAGAAAAATATCTTATTAACATGAAGAATGCCATGTAAGAGATATATAAATATTTATGGGCAAACAATACAATTACGAAAATATTATTTTTTTTTATTTATAAAAAATTTACTTAAATAAAAAAATTTACAAAAAAAATTTACACAAAAAAAAAAAAAAAAAAAAAAAAAAATTTACCAAAAACAAAATTTAAAAAAAAAATTTTACAAAAAAATTTTACAAAAAAATTTTACAAAAAAAATTATAATAAAAATTTTACAAATATATTGTTAAACTTAAAAAAATAGTATATATATGAAAAGTGTATAAAATAAGAAAACATGGATAAAATAATAAAAGATTTCACTGCTATTAAAAATACCATTTTTTTAGATCGTGATGATGATATAGAGAGAATATTATTTATAAAACTTCCTGTAGAGGCATCGTTAGGGAATGGAAAAATAACAGATTTTATTAAAGAAAAATATGGAGATGAATTATATGTCCATTTTTATTTTGATAAAATTTTGGTTAGGACTGAAGATATGAAATATAGAGATGCAATTTGCTTTGATATAAGAGACTTTTATGAGCATATTGGCACTTCTGTAGAAGAAGTGGAAGAAGAAAGAAGAAGGGGAGCCGAAAGAAGAATGAAAGAAAAATTTGATTTTTGGTTAGAATTAAAAAATAGGGAAGAAGAAGAAAGAAGAAGGAAAGAAGAAGAAAGAAGAAGGGAAGAAGAAAAATTTGATTATGATTTATGGTATGAATTGCAAAATAGTTTTTTAAAAAAGTTTGAGTATTATAAATCAATTTTTTCTGAGAAAAAAATTATTAAATCTACGGCTTGTGAAGAAAATGAGTTTAATAAAAGTTTAATAATAGAAGAAATAGAAAAAGAAGATGAAATTATAACTAAAATTATGACAGATTTTATTAAGACGAATATAAATCCTTCACTTATAGAGCTAAAAATGGTTGATAAAGAGATAAAAAAATATTTTGATTTTGCGTTTGAAGAATTAGACAGTTGTGAAGTCAAAGCAGACCATGAAAGTGATTATGATTTACTTAGTACATTTTTAGATAAATTTTTTGATGAAATAAGTGAAAGTGAAGACAATATATTTATTAAAAAATTAAAATTTCCAAAATAAACGTAAAAGATCTTATTATAAATATTTAACCTATTATCAGGTTAAGTATTTAATAAAAACTATTTTTTATTACTTGCATAAGCATGCAACAAATTGATTAATTTTTTTTTCTTTTTTCTTTTTTTTTTTTTTTTTTTTTAATTCTTTTAAATATTTTTTTCCAACTTCTTTATCCATATTAAGATTTTTTATTTTTTTTAAATTTAATTTCAAAGTTTTAAAATTGAATTTTTTTTTTTTTCCTTTCTTGTTTAACAATATAGGTAAGATGTGTGTTCTAAATAAACTTACAAATGAACAAATAAACACCATTACGGAGGTGATGAAGCGAAAAACTTATTTAGCCACTTTTAAATATAGGGGAGAGGGTGAGATTGTTATCCCCCCTTTGGATACTATGGAAGGGCTAGCCTCTTTTATTTATTATAAACTTAGTGAAATAGTAAAAAGAAGGTTACTTATTTATTCTATTTTTGATTTTAAAGGTATCGAATATTATGCTATTAGATTAGCACATCAAAGAAGAGGGGTAAGATTTACAAATGATGGTATTTACAATAAAAAATTTCAAACACCTGATATATTAAAAGAATTAAAAAAGCTTATAAGAAAAAAATGCTTTATGCTGGGTTATAGTGATTGTCCACCTGCTGAAGTTGTATTTATGAAATTAAATTTTGACAATTTAGGATATATTACTACGCATGTTCCTGAGAGTGATATGAGTCACTGTTATGAAGAAGGTAATTTTATGCATGATAGTTTTTATGGTGAACCAGCACAAGAGGAGGAAATGGAAGAGCGGCCAGACTATGAAGAATATAATCCACCTCCTCCTACTATCAATGGAATAGATTCCTTTTTATCTTCTGAATGTGTTATTTGCATGAATAAAAAACCTAATATAATGTTTTGTAATTGCGGACATCTATGTTTATGTGATGAATGTAATAAAAATTTAATCAGTAAAAAATGTCCAGTTTGTAAAACAGAAAATAATATTAAGCGAAAATTATAAATATTTAATCTTTTTACTAGATTAAATATTTTTTTACAAGTCCAACTCTAACAATATCGACAAATACGCGTTTTGTGCGTTGGGGTTACTTGACCTTGTTATAAAGTTTATAGTATCACATTGTGCCACTTCTAAAGGTTGTGGAAAAACTATACAACTACAACCTTCTCCTTTCTTTTTTACTATGGAGTAGTCAACCTGTTCAACTCCATTTATGACTATACTGACTTTTGCCTCTTCCTTTAGAACGCTTTTACCTCTAGAAACCATTAAAGTTCCTCTTATAATTCTACCAGGAGCAGCCATACAATAACCACCAACTCCATGATCCCTTCCAGAGCTTCCATTACCGAAAGAAAACTCATAATCGCCATCTTCTAATGGCCCCTGTTCCTCCGCATAAATGCTTATAATGGGTTTAGTTAGTTTTTTATCCACGTAGGATTTTGTTACTAAATCTCTTTCTTCTTTAGGCGACGCAGCGTTTTTTATAGAAAAACCTTTTAGGTCTATGTTAGCTATTGCTTTAAAGCTTCCATTTGGTCTTTTTACAATTGCACCACCATTATCAACATAATTTTTATTAGCAGCTTCATCACGATCTGAAGGATTTGGTAAACCGATGATTGAGTGACCATTCATAACTATTTTACCATTCGCCAAAAAATTCCCTGCTTGGTTTCTCGTTAAAGCTTTTTCATCACTTGCCTCATTTACAACAGTATCAACATAAAATTTATTTGCTGCTTGGTCGTTTTGTGTGGGGGTGCCTATGTTAGTAATTTTTCTTCCATACATTGAGATGGAACCATTTGCTATATATCCTCCATTTAAATAAGTAAAAGCGTGATTGGATACATCAACGTAATTTTTTGTTGCCACATCTTGCGGGTTTTTAGGAACCGCTACATCCGTTAAAGTATATCCTTGCATATTTATATCCGCAATAGCAGAAAAACTGCCATCCGAATTTTTTACGATAGCTCCATCATTATCAACGTAAAACTTATTAGCGACTTCACTCGGTTCATCAGGTTTGCTTACGTTTCTTATTTTATTAAAACCCATGTTTAAATATCCTGTCATAACGTATCCACCGTTTTCATCTAACAGCCCACCTGATCCATCAACGTAACTTTTAGTGGCAACATCGTGGGGATTTACTGGATTACTAACCCTCGTTAGCGTATTGCCATTCATATTTATAGAACCGGTAACAGTGGTTGTTCCATCTTTACGTAAAAAATTATTACTTATGTAAGCGAGTGACACACCATCACCGCTCGTTTTAACCTCATCCATTCTTCCAAATTTATCAACAGGCATTTTTTATATAGCTAAAAAAGTTTATTTAAAACATTTTGGAATTTATTACCTAAACCCAACTCTTTGAGAACGTATAAACATGAATGACCACAAAATACTTGTCCAGCTTGTTGTAATTGGTCGGTATTGTAATGTATTGGGCTTTTTAAATAATCTCTAACTTCAAGAGGTGGTTGTATGCCATAACTATCAAAACAAATTTTAGTTTTACCATTTTTATACCATGCAACCCAATGAGTGCCAGGCCCGCTTAAATCATCAAGATTTAATATACCGCATTCCACGTTTTTTACTTTTTTAGGTAGAGTTGTTCTTAAAAATACTCCTTTAAAATTTTTTTATTTTTAATTTTTTTACCGCATCTTCAAGTTCAAAATTACTTAAAGGTTTATTTGGTAAAATTATGTTATCGATTAAAATATCTTGCATTTTTTATATATATTTAATATTTTCAATAGCACTGTTATCAACCCATGAATTAAACTCATCAGAGTATCCTTTCCACTTTACGAGAGATTTCTTTTTTCCTTTTTTAATAACCTTTTCTATCCTATACAACTCTTGACTAGTTTTTTGTAGTTCAGGTTCATAAAAGGAGCCTTTTATTTCTTCTCCATTTAAATCTTTAATTTTATATGTTACGGGCGTTGTATGTTTTACTTCCGAAATTGTAAAAAACCTCTGCTGTCCATCTTGTAGTATAACCTTTTTCAAAAGTCTTTTTCTTTTTACTTATCCTTACTTTGTCTCCAACAGAAAACTTCGGTTCGATATCTTCTTTCACTTGATTATAATCTGGATACAACGTTATCCAAACTTTATTTTCGTTTTTCTTTTTACTCGCATCAACTGGCGTCATCTTAATAGAAGAATGCCTCGTGTTGTTATATTCTTTAACAAGATTTGGTAATACGTTAATATAAACGTTTGTTGAGTGAGCAGAGAAATATTTCCACATTTTTTCTTTCATAGTTCTAATCCATCTCTCAACAACGCTCGATTTTTCCTCGTTTTCAGTGGAATATAATTCAACTAAGTCTTTAACTTCTTTGTTATAAAACTCTTTACCTTTATCCACCCACATTTTTTCTGGTTTTCTTTCCTTAAAAATACTCTTCAATGCAAGAGAAACAGATTTTCCAGTTTTATCTTTTAATGGTATCAGCCATCCATACTTTGAAAAGATATCAATGACAGCAAGAAGATATTTTATACCGCGATTAAATTTAGAAAATGCCTGCATATCTACTAAATCTGCAGCCCATATCCTATCAATACCATTTACTCTAACTCTTCTTTTCTTAAATTTTCTTTTTATGGGTTTATGTAATTCTTCCGATAAATTTATCATGTCGAAATTTTCGCTCATTCTACGTCGTGGGTTTTTTTTTTTTTTTTTTACTCGCAGTGGCTCGTACACTAACCCCCATTCCAAATTTAGCCTTTGTTGCAATTAATGATGAAACTAATCCGCGTTCCATTTTTTCCCTAATTGTTGGATTATAGATACCTTTTAACTCTTTAAGCATATTTTTATCGCAAACAGCATTTCTTGTTGCTGTATCATTATGTTTAAGATAACAAATATCATGATGATATGCTGCTTTATCAACACGATTTACAGGCTTTGACCATTGTTTAGGCGTTAAATCAGGACTTAATCTTTTCTTTAATTTAGTACCAGGACCTGTAAAGTTGTGACCAGGTAAGTGCATTTCAACGGGTAAATTGTTAATCATCTTGTTTAAAAGAGAACCGCCCTTGCTAAAAAATTGTGTTTTAGTTGTACCACAAATAACGCATTTACCACGTTTCATATTTCTACCATTTTTACTTACAGTTTCTTTCTGTTTGTTTTTTACATTTAACGCAATACATTTTTTATATTAATTAAATTTTTTTTAATATAAAATGGATATTGTTAATTTATCATGGAATGAAACATTAGCGAGAAGATTTAACCATCCCCTTTTACCTAAAAGTATCAGAGGATTGATAGTTGGTAAATCAGGATGTGGTAAAACAACTCTTCTCCTTAACCTTTTGTTACGCCCCGAAAGGTTAGATTATAATAATTTATACGTTTTTGGTAAAAGTTTATTTCAACCAGAATATCGAATACTAAAAAAGGCATTTTAAGAAAAAATACCAAAAGAATATATATTAAGATTATTTTCGATTAAAGATGATGTACAAAAATATGATGTTTCACCCACAACGTTAGTTGAAGAATGGGCTAAAACAATTAAAGAAAAATCTGATATTAATTGCGAATTTTTCGAAAATGCTTGCGATGTACCTGATCCAAGAAATTTAAATGTAGAAAATAAAAACTTAATGATTTTTGACGACTTACTTTTAGAAAGGCAAAACAAATGTGAGAATTATTACGTTAGAGGAAGACATAGTAACGCCGATTGCTTTTACCTAGCACAAAATTATTTTAGATTACCACGACAAACTATTAGAGAAAATGCAAACTTTATATGTTTGTTCCGACAAGATTTAAAAAATCTTAATCATATTTATAGCGATCATGTAGGGGATGATATGACAAAGAATGAGTTTATCAATTTTTGTAAAAATTGTTGGGAGAGACCGCATGGTTTTGTTATCATTGATTTAACAAGTAAAAAAATAAAATGGTAAATACAGAGACGGATTTGACATTTTTTACGTGCCGAAAAATTATAAAGATTATTAATTTTTTAAAAAATATATCTTAAGTAAAAAGATATATTTTTATTTACTATATTAGTAACTTTTTCTATATCTTAAAAAGATGGAAGAACTTTTAGAAAAAAATGTTAAAAACACTGACCATAAAACATCGTTTCAAATTATAGTAAACAACAACAAAACGAGTTTTAACACAAGATTTACTCCACCACTTCAATTAGAAAAGGATAAAGAATATGAAATAGCATTGGTTAATCTTGAAACTTACTATTCATTTCCAAATATTGATTCTAACAACGACACTTTTGTTTATTCTCCAGACAACGCTGCAACATGGGAAAAAATAAAAATACCTGAAGGAAGTTATGATTTAGTTGATATTAACGATTTTATTCAACAAGAAATGAGGAAAAAAGGTCATTATGATGAAGTTAATGAAGAATATTTTATTAATATCTCCGCGAACACTAATACCTTAAAGTCTGTTCTTACTCTTGAAAATGGCTATCAAGTAGATTTTAATCAAATAAATTCTATCGGTAAAGTTTTAGGATTTACCAGGGCAAAATATGTACAAGGTTTTCATGAATCAGAAAATGTAGTAAATATTCTTAGTATTAATAGTTTGCTCGTTAATATAGATTTGATTTCAGGTAGTTATGTCAATGGTTCGCAAAAAATCACAATTTATTCATTTTTCCCTAATGTTTCACCGGGATATAAAATAATAGAAAATCCGGTTAATTTAGTTTATCTACCATTAACATTAAATGAAATACATAACCTTAATGTATCAATTACAGACCAAGATGGAACATTACTAAATCTTAGAGGAGAGAATTTAACAATCAGATTTCATATTAGAGAATCAAGATAAATAAAAAATAAAATATATATAAAATGACAAATTACATTACTGTTAAAGTAAATATATCAGAAGGGCAAAAGCAAAAGCTAAATCATACTGTTAAAGCTAGTTGTCCGGTAAGTATTCGTTTAAATTTTGATGACTTACAAGGTAAAGATATAATTGCAGTGACCAAATCGCAAGCAAATAAAATAGCTAAAGCTTATGAAGCAGGTAAAGGAACCACGATTAGAATGACAGAAAAACAACTTAAGCATAACATGAAAGTAGAAGGTGGTTTCCTCGGAATGTTAGCGGGATTAGCGTCATCAGTTCTACCTACATTAGCAAGAACCGTTTTACCAGCTTTAGGCGTTGGTGCTTTATCTGGGTTAGCCTCAACAGGAGTACAAAAGCAATGGGATCTGGTCTTTTCCTTAAAAAAATGTGGTTGCGTTTGTCAAGTAGAAACTGATGGAAAAGGTCTTTATCTCGGACCAGCTAAAGGTAAAGGATTAAAATCTGTCGGTGATGGATTGTATTTAAAAAAAGGTGGGAAGTTTTATGATGGAAAAGGACTTTTTTAGGGTCCTAATAGTCCATTTGCTAATATACCTATATTAGGAGCAATATTATAAATAATTTTATAACAAAAATAAAAAATATGAACGTTTATAAATTTGGAGTAAAGCCTAAAATGGTTCAACCAAAAGCATTTTTTTGGAAACCATTAAAAGTTAAGCATCCTCCTAAAAAAGTTAATCCTGTTCTTTGGGAAATTTTTACTCAACAACCCCTAACACTAAAACCGGGTGAAACAAAGTCAATAGTATTAGGTTTCGGCTTTTTAATGAGTAGGGGGTTGTTTTAACCTCTCTATCTTATAATTTACAATTTAAACAATTAAGCTTATCAAATGAAGTTATTCTTGAGGATACCGTTGATATTATCATTACTATTACAAACAACTCAAGTAAGCAATTAAGAATAGAGGAAAATGAGTTTTTGTGTCACGTTTGTTACACAATTTAAAAAATATCCTTCTAATTAAAAATGGAAATGAAAGAAAAGATATATCCGAGTTTACCCAATGAATGCAATACGCCAAATGCGCCTTCTATTGAATTATCCTTAATGAGCGATGACAATGGTCATTCATACCGTTTAAAAAAGATATCAGAAGTTCAGTCATTTCTTGAAAGTGAAGTTCAAAAGAGAGATGCTCTCGCAAAATAATATTATAGAACCGCTAATATAGTAGATAATATTGATACAGTTTTAATTACCATAACAATGGTAAGTTGTGCTGGAGGAATTGGTTTACTATCGACCGTAGTTGCGATACCCGCGGTAATAGCGTTGGAAGCATCAGCCCTTTTTACTGGGTTAATGAGTGTTATTGGTAAATATGTCGTAAGAACCACAAGAAGTAAAGGAGAAAAACATCAGAAAATAAAAATGATTGCTGATACCAAGCTTAACACGATATCTACGCTTATATCAAAAGCATTACTTGACAATCATATATCTGATGATGAATTTAAATTAATTATGGAAGAATTGGAGAAATACAAAGATATGAAAAATGAGATAAGAGCTAAATCTAAAAAGAAGATAACGGCTGAAAATGAAGAAACATTGATTGAAAGGGGGAGGCAAGAAGTGCGTGAGTCCTTTCGGAGGTTGGTGGAAAAAAATCATACCACGAATTAAAGTATCATGCCCTAAATTTAAATGTTCTTGCGCATGCGAGATAGGTAATATAAAATAAAAATTTTTAATTAAAAAAATGGTATTTTTAAAGATGACTGACTCTGTAAAAAGGGACCAAATAGTAAAAGAATATCTTGAAACAAAGAAAAGAATTCGTGATAGCCAACTTGCCGAAAGAACAGGAGACATTGTATTACAACAAGACCTTGGTAAATTTTTTAGACCTATTACAGAAACACAAAAAGCCGCAACAAAGGAGATTACAGAAGGTCTTAAACCTATTAAAGAGGGGATTGAACAGTTACCCCAACGTTTGCCTCAACAACAATTAATTCCTAGAGAGGAAGAGGAAGAGGAAGAAGTAGCATTAACATTATTAGATCAAAAATATAAATATTTAAAAGAAGAATATGAAGAAAATATTGATAAAACATTTGGTATTACAAGGAAAGGTATTAATTATTATATAGGTGATAAAATGATTGATTACGATGGTGAATATATTTGGGTTGGTGGAGAAAAATATGAAGCAACGGATGCATTATGGGAACTTATTATGACAAAAACCCCAAGTAGAAAACATAATTTTAAAAATCGTGATCTTAATAATTATGAAAAAATATTAGGGCAAAGCAATGCTATTTTTCGTGATAATAACCCAAACAACCCTCCTAAAAGCAGTGGTGGAACCAAATACATTAATTTTATTAAAGGTCTTTATTTAGAAATTAAAAAAGAAAGAGAAGCAGCTAAAAGAGGAGCAACTGCTGGTGAAGGAATTACCATTATCCCATCTAATCCTAATGCGTTGTTAGAAAGATTAGACCTCTTAATGGCAAGTAAAAAAGCTGGTAATACTGGTTTAAGAAATGAGTTGGTAAGTATTTGCGATGAATTAAAAAGGCAAGGCGTATTAAAATCAAAGAGTTATAAAAATTTAATGTCTATACTATAAAATGATTACATCACAAAAGAGAGGATTTAAAAGAAATTATGCTTATGGAGGAGCAGGGATATTTGATACTTTAGCTAATTTTCTTACAAGACTCTTTACAAGCAGCGCAGCTAAACAAATTGCATCTTCAGCAATTGATATTGGTAAGAGCGTTGCTAAGGAAGGAGCAAAGAAAGCATTAGAGGTTGGAAAGAGTGCTGCGGTTGATGCGGGTAAAAAGTTAGTTGAAAAGGCATTGACACCGAAATCTAAAAAGATTTTAGAAAAATATACACAAAAGCCTACTACAACAGCCCAACCCAAAACGCAAAATATTAACACCTTAATAGATGGTAGTGGCGTTGCTATTCAAGATTTCGTTAAAAAATTAAAAAGTAAGGGTTCCGGAGTTAAAGTATTATGAAAAGGAAAAGCGTTTTTGTCATTGATGGATAGAACAATTATAATTTGACTTAAAAATTATAATTGTATATAATAAAAATGGATATTTTAAACATTAAAGCACCAATTTTAAAAGATGATAGTATTGACGAATATGAATATTATGAGTATCTTCCTATTACAGGGACTAATTTAAACAACTCTGGAGGAAATATAAGGATTGATATCGAAACTCAAGATATTTTTTATCACCCTTCTGAGTCATATTTAGAAATTATAGGTGTATTAGAAAAAACAGATGGAACACCCTATACACCAGCTGGGGCAAATTCTGATGATGTTACCTTAACAAATAATGGGTTGATGTATTTGTTTAAAAATTTTAGATATCAATTTAGCGGGCAAGAGATAGAATCCATTAATTACCCTGGTCAAACTACTACAATACTAGGATTGTTAAAATACCCTGATGACTTTTCTAAGTCACAAGGTCTAAACCAACTATGGTATAAGGATAACGATGACACCGCAAACAGTGATAATAATCCTGGTTTTTCAATAAGAAGACAGTATATTTTTAGTTCAAATCCAGTTGGAACCTTTAGTTTTAGAATACCATTAAAACATATATTTGGTTTTTGTGAAGATTACAACAAAGTTTTATATGGTATGAAACAAACTTTAACCTTAACAAGAAATGATGACAACGACGCAATTTTTAGGGACCAAACTGTTGCAGCTGCAGGTGTTAATCCTGCTAGACATGAACCCGGTAGAGTTAGGTTGCAAAAAGTATCTTGGTTTATGCCTTATGTGACACCTGAAGACGGTAATAAGTTGGAACTTTATAAATTTATCGAAAAAAAAGAAAAATTTCCAGTTGGGTATAGAATGATACAAAGCGACTCTATTGCGGTTCCACAAGCAACAGGTTTTACTTGGAGGCTATCAGCTAAATCATCTCCTGAGGTGCCGCGTTTTTTAATTGTTGGTTTTCAAACTGATAAAAGTGGTAACCAAGAAGAAAACCCAGCTATATTTGATAACTTAAATGTTAAAAATATTTATGTAATGTTAGGTTCAAAAAAATATCCAGCATATGATTATGATATAAGTTTTCGTGCTAATCAATTTAGTAGAATATATAGTGAAGCTGCCTCGTTTAGAAAAAAGTTTTTTAACATGGATGAATTGGTATCAAACCCTAATATTACTCCTTCAGATTATAAAAATCTGTTTCCTTTGTTTGTGTTTGACGTATCAAAGCAAAGTGAAAAGTTAAAATATTCTGTAACTGATATTCATATTAAAACAACATTTACTGCAAATCCTCCTGCTAATACTGAGGCATATGCAGTTTTACTTAGTGATAGGTTGATTAACTTTCAGAGTGATGGAAATAAAATGAGTGTAGTGTATTAAGTAATTGTTTATGTTATATAAAATGCTAAAGATTGCAGATTTAAAAAAGATTTTAAAAGAAAACGATATTAAGTTTTATTCATACTGGGATAAAAAGAAATTTATTGATACAGTAAAAGAGCATGGATTGTATCCTGAAGAAGCAATACCACTTAAAAAAGTAGCTAATTATGATAGATTAAAAGATATAGGTAAAAATCCTAAAACAGTAATATTAAAGGATGTTGAAACTGAAGAAGAAACAACATTTCCATCAATTTACAAGGCAAGTAAATTTATTGATCGATGCCCTCAAACGATAGAAAATTGGAATGGTAGGGTTTGGAATGGTAAATATAGAATTGATATTCAATAATTTTATTATTTTCTTAAAACAATAAAATTTGACTTAATGAAAAATTCTTTATGTTTAAAAATATGAGTTCTATATTTAGAAGATTCGCCGATGCTGGTCAAAGGCTTGCATCTAATATTTACAGACGAGTTGTCCCTGAAAGGATAAGACAGGGGGTAACTAATTTCACCAACTGGTTGAATAACAATGTAGAAGAGGAGCAGGTTTCTCAAGTTTTAAATCAGATTACTTCAAATCTTAGAGAACGTTTTCCTCCGCAAGCTCCACGTCCACCGCCTGTTAGAGAACCACCACAACCATGGCAGCCACCGAGCAGACATAGCTTTGAGATGCGAGAAGAAGCATCTGCATTATTAAGTTATGCGAGACAATATACAATAGTTGGTTCTAGAAGATATGGGGCGATTGATTTTTTAGAAGCTGCTAGGCCCACAATTACAACATTTTTAAGAAACAACAGACAAACAAAAGTAAAGTTAGAATTATTTTGTAAGATGTATCATGAAGGTGATAATAAAGAACATGATCGGCCATTTAGAAGTAAACAAATGGAAATCATAGCCGGAACTGATGTTGATGAAGAATATAATAGAATGATCCAACGTATTTCAGAAAGCATAGAAAAGTTCCAAAAAGAAGGTAGTGGATGGAAGTTTGTTAGAGTTTTACATTTAAGATTGTATGTTGTTGAATTTCAACCATTAACAGCAGGATCATGGATGCCATTGCCGGAAGGTTTAAGAAGAAAAAACAATAGAAATGGGTTGATTAATATTCAAAATAAGAAAGATAATTTTTGTTTTGAATATTGTATTGATAGAGCAATAAATCCTGTAAAGAATCATCCGGAAAGGATTGACAAGGGATTAAAAGAAAGGATTAAAAAGTTAAATATGAATGGAATAGAACATCCGGTTAATCAAAAAGGCATTGGTAGATTCGAAAAACAAAATCCCACATTTAGCATTGTTGTTTTAGGCCATGATGAGTCTAAAAACGTAATTTATCCAATTAGAAGACAAAAAAAAGAAACGTTAAAAAGGGAACATGTAGTTGTACTTTTGTTAATTACTAATGAAGAAGGAAACAATCATTATGTTTTAGTTAAAGATCCTAGCGCTTTGTTAACTTCTAGGTTAACAAAAAATAAAGTTAAACATTTCTATTGTTGGAATTGCATGGGGCATACTACTACTAAAAAAGCTTTAGAAAATCATCAAGAGTATTGTTATGAAAATGAAGCTGTAAGAATTAAAATGCCAAAAAAAAAAAAGAATTCTTACGCAATGTTTAAAAACCGGATTAAAACGCAATGGCTTCCTTTTGTTGTTTATGGCGATTTTGAGTCAGCTCTTGTACCAATACAAAATGCAAAACCGGATCAAAGTAAAAGTTCTACAACAAAAATTCATATGCACGTGACAACAGGATATTCTTTCTATTTAAAAAGCTTTGATGAAAATGTTATTAAGTCAAGATTGTTGCTATATCGAGGGGAAAATGCTGAAGAAAAGTTTGTAGAAAAAATAGAAAAACTAACCAAAGAGATTTTTAATTTACCAAAAAAAGAGATGATATTCTCTAGTGAGGATATAAAATATTTTAACAAAACGGATACTTGTTATATTTGTAAAAAGAAATTTGGAAAGGAAGAAGAAAAGGAAATAGAAGAGGAAAGTGATGATGAAGATGGAGTAGAAGAAGAGGAAGAAGAGGAAGAAGAAGAGGAAGAAGATAAAACTAAATGGGAAAAAGTAAGAGATCATTGTCATTTTACTGGTAAATATAGAGGAGCAGCACATATTACATGTAATCTTAAATTTCGTAAACCAAACTTTCATCCAGTTTTCTTTCATAATTTGTCAGGTTATGATAGTCATCTTTTCATAAAAAAATCTCGGTGTTAGCGAGGGGGAAATCATTGTAATCCCAACTAATGAGGAAAAATATATTAGCTTTACAAAGAAAAGTTGTGTTGGACAGTATTTAGTTAAAAGTAAAACAGAATGGGAAAAAAAAGATATCTATAAAGATATTAGATTCTTAGATAGTTTTAAATTTATGGGTACAAGTTTAGAAGAACTAGCAGGAAATCTAAATATTAACCAATTCAAAAACCTAAAAAAGTTTTTCCCAAAAGAAGAAGAGTTTAATCTTCTTCGTAGAAAGGGGGTATATCCGTATGAATATATCGATTCTTTAAAAAGGTTAGAAGAAACACAACTTCCTCCGAAAGAAGCATTTTACTCTAAACTTGCTGGAAAAGGAATTTCAGATGAAGATTATGCTCACGCATTAAATGTTTGGAAAACATTTGGAATTAAAACTCTCGGGGAATATCATGATCTATATTTAAAGACGGATGTTCTTCTTTTAGCTGATGTGTTTGAAAGCTTTAGAGAAGTTTGTTTTAATATTTATGAATTAGATCCTGCATGGTATTTTACTGCACCTGGTTTAGCTTGGGATGCTGCATTAAAGTTAACTGGTGTTAAGTTAAAACTAATTAGAGATAGAAATAAAATCTTTTTTATTGAAAAGGGTATCAGGGGAGGAATTTCAATGATTGTTAAAAGACATATAAGAGCAAACAACAAGTATCTAGGTAAAAAGTATAATCCAAACGAGCCTAGTGTATTTTGTAAGTATCTAGATTGTTACAACTTGTATGGCGGAGCAATGAGTATGAAGCTTCCTACTGGCGGATTTAAACGGATGACAGAAGAGGAATTAGTTGATTGGGAAAAGTATCCTTGTATTTTAGAAGTAGATTTAGATGTTCCAAAAGAGAAGCATGATTACTTTAATGAACTTCCTCTTGCTGCAGAGAAAATTATAGTAAATGGAGTTAAAAAACTAGTTACAAATTTAAGCAATAAAAAGAATTATATCTTGCATCATGAAAATTTAAAACAGTATTTATCTCTGGGTTTAAAGCTAAAAAATATTCATAAAGGAATTAAGTTCAAAGAAAGCGATTGGTTAAAACAATACATTGATAAAAACACGCAGCTTAGAGCAAAAACAAAAATCCCGTTTGAAAAGGATTTTTATAAGTTGATGAACAATGCTGTGTTTGGTAAAACGATGGAAAATATAAGAAAGAGAGTAAATGTTAGGCTTATTAGAAGTAAAAAGTCTGCGAGGAAATTTGTTAACAAACCAAACTTTAAGCATATGAAAATCTTTAATGAAAATTTAGTATCCATTCATATGGGAAAAACGCAGGTGACATTTGATAAACCTATATATTTAGGATTTTGCATTCTCGAGTTGAGTAAAACTGTGATGTATGATTTTCACTATAACTATATTAAACCAAAATATGGAGATAGAGCAACTTTAGGACTTACTGATACTGATAGTTTATTGTATGAGATTAAAACAGAAGATTTCTACAAAGATATTTCAGATGATGTTAAAGAAAGGTTTGATACTAGTGATTATCCTGAGGAGGGTCATCCTTCAGGTATTCCTATTGGCATAAACAAAAAGGTGATAGGTATGTTTAAGGATGAAACAAATGGAAAAGAGATAGTTGGGTTTGTTGGGTTAAGAGCAAAGATGTATAGTATTAAAATGGTGGATGAGAAAGAAGTAAATAAATGTAAGGGAATCAAGAAAAATATAATTAAACAAACTATTACTTATGAAAACTATCTGGAATGTTTAATGACAAAAAAAATTCAGCATAGGACTATGGCAAATATTGGAAGTTATGATCATCAAAACTATACAGAAGAAGTTAACAAAATAGCATTGAGTGCAGATGATGATAAAAGATATATATTAGAGGATGGCAGTAATAATACCTTAGCTTGGGGGCATCATAGGATTGAAGAGTTAAGTGAAGAAGAAAAAATAAAATATGAGCAACAAGGTGCAAGACCAAAAACGTGTTAAAATATTTAATATAGTAAAAATATTAAATATTTAATTATTTATTTTTATAAAAGTAGTTTAATTTTCTTCTACCTCTGATTCCTCTTCTTTTTCGTTGTCGCATTCATTTTCATTATCGCTTTCATCATCAGACCCTAATCCTCCCATAGAAGAAGAAGGTAGTGTTTCTTTTTCAACTCTTCTAGGAGGCTTAACATTTCTTTTATTTATAATAACCAATGAAAGACTTGTTCGTACTTTAACTTTGGATGAGCTAATAAAAATATCCTCTATATCAACAAAAGCAATTACTTTACAAGGTTTTTAGTAAAAGAAAGAGGATCTATTTTTGCTAGACCATTTTTATCTACATCTTCTTTTCTGTCATTAGGATTATGTTTTCTGTAAAAATTAGTGATAATGTTAATACTTTCTATCTCACTTTTATTATAGTTTTTAGTGTGTTTCATTTTGGGGAAAAAATAGGATTTGTATCACCATCTACAAAAATTTCTAAATCAGTAAAGTTAGTTTTCTTGTTTCCATATTTTTTCGGTGCTTTTTCTTTTAAAAATTTTGTAATACTTTCTATTGTTTCTTTGAACTTAGTTTCCTTTGGTTGGGGGTCTTCACAATTGTAAAAGCTTAACAAACTCATAAAGTACTCTGATGGATCATTAACATTATAAGCTTTAATACCATAAGAAAACAAGGAAGGAGTACGAATACATAGGTTATCTATTGTTCCATCGGAATACTCATATTTAACCTTCATTGTTAGAAATTTATATTTTTGGTTTGTTTCTGGATTACACAGAATTAACTTTTTTATATCAAAGTCTTCTGGTTTTAAAAAATTAACTGTTTCTTCCTGTGACATCTTCTTATCACCACAATATTACTATCTACATAACCAACATAAATTAAATTTTTATTTTTATATAAATTTTTTGTAAAATTTTTTGTAAAATTTTTTCGTAAAATTTGTTGTAATTTTTTTTTTTTTTTTTTTTTTTTTTTGTAAAATTTTTTTGTAAACTTTTTTTTGTAAAATTTTTTTGTAAAATTTTTTGTACAATTTTTTTTTAAAGTAAATTTTTTATAAATAAAAAACAACCCTTACTCTCAACACCCGGGTTAATATTTTCATAATTGTATCGTTTGCTCATAAATATTTAACTTACAAAAAGATTAAGTACTTATTATTAAATTTTTATATAAGTAAAAAATTTTTATAAATTTTTTTGCGCGCGCGTGCGAATTAAAATCGAATTTTGTCTGCAAATATTTTCTTTTTCAATTACTAAGATCACGCTCTGTATTAAAGGTCTGGGTATTCTAGAGGCACAGCATGTTGTCTCAATCATATACAACAAATGTCAGTTTTTAATATATTTATTGTTGTAAGTCAAATTGATGCTTTCAGAATCACGCAACTGCCACATATAAGCTGGCAGTCAGGGAAACCGATTTAAGGCTCTTGTCTCCGTATAAGTGCTGTGGGTATTTTAGTGGTTCAACCGTATTATCCTGAGCACAAGACGCATGGGACAGTTTGTGGCATAATTTTTGTCACAAGTCAATTTCATGTTTTCACGTGCACGCAACTGCCACATACAAGTGTTCAGTCATAGAAACTGGGTTAAGATTCTTGTCTCCGAATAAATGTTCTGGGTATTTTAGGGCTCAACAATGTCGTCCCGAGCACATGAGACATATGCTAGTTTGCGACATTTTCTCGATCCGAGCCCTGCTTGCGGTTTACCTACTTCTGAAGGACTGGACTTTTGCTAATGTATCACTATGTTCATCTGTTCAACAGCATTATGAAGAGAAAAGGGCATGAGTTAGTTCCCTTTGTTTGGTTTATGCAACAGATGCCAGTTGCTTCTGAAAGAGCTGCCTGGCTGGTATATTAGATTATGATATGATTTTCTATGGCCTTTACACTGTCAGTTGATCATCTCAACATTTTCAAAGTAATGAGATGCAGCATGGAAGCAGGGCTGAACTAGAAAGGCAAATCAAATCATAGGGGTCGACGAGGTCGGGTGTCCAGAATATTTGCCTTCTGTCGCCCTGTTTCCTAAAATTCTCGCCCATCGTCCGTATTTTTTTGCATATATCGATTGGGAATGCTTCTTGGTTTGCCTAGGATAACATATCAACATCCAAATAAGACTCTAAATTGACTTTAACACCGTTTTTCAACATTTTTTCGATCGATGTTTTTTGGGCGCCATTTTTCTTTGTTCGATTGATGCGGGGGGGAGGGGTAATAGGTATAGGCTAATAATTCAGGCTAGATTTCACCTTCGTCCATGGCTCAGTGGTCAGGACGGTTTGCCTGAGATCAAGTTTGCTTCTGGTCCCAGCCATGACATGTTTTTATTTATTGTTATTATGACTAAGTATTAAAAAACTGGATAAGAAATGGAACAATGATGTTAAAATATATTTATTTTAATATCATGGTTCTCTTTCTTGTTCATTTTTTTGGAACACTTAAAGCATGTAGAAAGCATATCATTCAACAACAAGACCAATAATACAAACAACAGCAGCAGCAGCACCAGCAGGAACAACAACAAAGCATTATCATCATCATCACCATCATCATCACCACCCCCCTGAAAAAAAGAGAACGACACCACAACATAAACAGAATCAATAACAACAAAAATTAAATCCACAGGAAGTATTCATTGTCGAAAGTAGATTTTTTTTTTTTTTTTTTTTTTTTTTTTTTTTTCACGGGCTCGCAAGTGCCATGTATAAGTGGGCAGTTGTCGAAAAGAATTTAAGATCACTCTCTGTATCAAAGGTTTGGGAATTCTAGAGACACAATATATTGTCTCAATTATATACAACAAATGTCAGTTTTTAATATATTTATTGTTGTAAGTCGAATTGATGCTTTCAGAAGCATGCAACTGCCACATATAAGCTGGCAGTCAGGGAAACCGATTCAAGGTTCTTGTCTCCGTATAAGTCCTGTGGGTATTTTAGTGAATCAACTGTATTTTCCTGAGCACAAGACGCATGGGACAGTTTGTGGCATAATTTTTGTCACAAGTCAATTTCATGTTTTCACGTGCACGCAACTGCCACGTACAAGTGTTCAGTCATAGAAACTGGGTTAAGATTCTTGTCTCCGAATAAATGTTCTGGGTATTTTAGGGCTCAACCATGTCGTCCCGAGCACATGAGACATATGCTAGTTTGCGAAATTTTCTCGGTCCGATCCCTGCTTGCGGTTTACCGACTTCTGAAGGACTGGACATTTGCTAATGTATCACTATGTTGATCTGTTCAACAGCATTATGAAGAGAAAAGGGCATGAGTTAGTTCCCTTTGTTTTGTTTATGCAACAGATGCCAGTTGCTTCTGAAAGAGCTGCCTGGCTGGTATATTAGATTATGATATGATTTTCTATGGCCTTTACACTGTCAGTTGATCATCTCAACATTTTCAAAGTAATGAGATGCAGCATGGAAGCAGGGCTGAACTAGAAAGGCAAATCAAATCATAGGGGTCGACGAGGTCGGGTGTCCAGAATATTTGCCTTCTGTCGCCCTGTTTCCTAAACTTCTCGCCCATCGTCCGTATTTTTTTGCATATATCGATTGGGAATGCTTCTTGGTTTGAAAAGGATAACATATCAACATCCAAATAAGACTCTAAATTGACTTTAACACCGTTTTTCAACATTTTTTTCGATCGATTTTTTTTTTTGGTCGCAATTTTTCTTTGTTCGATTGATGAGTGGGGGTAATAGGTATAGGCTAATAATTCAGGCTAGATTTCACCTTTGTCCATGGCTCAGTGGTCAGGACGGTTTGCCTGAGATCAAGTTTGCTTCTAGTCCCAGCCATGACATGTTTTTATTTATTGTTATTATGACTAAGTAGTAAAAAACTGGACAAGAAATGGAACAATGATGTTAAAATATATTTATTTTAACATCATGGTTCTCTTTCTTGTTCATCTTTTTAAACACTTAAAGCATGTAGAAAGCATATCATTCAACAACAACACCAATAATACAAACAACAGCAGCAGCAGCAGCAGCAGGAACAAAAACATTAAAGCATCATCATCATCATCACCATCATCATCACCACCCCCCTGAAAAAAAGAGAACAACACCACAACATAAACACAAGCAATAACAACAAAACTTAAATCCACAAGCAGTATTCATTGTCGAAAGTTGATTTTTTTTTTTTTTTTCTTTTTTTTTTTTTTTTTTTTTTCACGGGCTTGCAAGTGCCATGTATAAGTGGGCAATTGTCGAAAAGAATTTAAGATCACTCTCGGTATTATAGGTCTGGGTATTCTAGAGGCACAACATGTTGTCTCAATCATATACAACAAATGTCAGTTTTTAATATATTTATTGTTGTAAGTTGAATTGATGCTTTCAGAATGACGCAACTGCCACATATAAGTTGGCAGTCAGGGAAACCGATTTAAGGTTCTTGTCTCCGTATAAGTGCTGTGGGTATTTTAGTGGTTCAACCGTATTATCCTGAGCACAAGATGCATGGGACAGTTTGTAGCATAATTTTTGTCACAAGTCAATTTCATGTTTTCACGTTTATGCAACTGCCAGGTACAAGTGTTCAGTCATAGAAACTGGTTTAAGATTCTTGTCTCCAAATAAATGTTCTGGGTATTTTAGGGCTCAACAATGTCGTCCCGAGCACATGAGACATATGCTAGTTTGCGACATTTTCTCCATCCGAGCCCTGCTTGCGGTTTACCGACTTCTGAAGGACTGGACTTTTGCTAATGTATCACTATGTTGATCTGTTCAACAGCATTATGAAGATAAAAGGGCATGAGTTAGTTCCCTTTGTTTGGTTTATGCAACAGTTGCCAGTTGCTTCTGAAAGAGCTGCCTGGCTGGTATATTAGATTATGATATAATTTTCTATGGCCTTTACACTGTCAATTGATCATCTCAACATTTTCAAAGTAATGAGATGCAGCATGGAAGCAGGGCTGAACTAGAAAGGCAAATCAAACCATAGCGGTCGACGAGGTCGGGTGTCCAGAATATTTGCCTTCTGTCGCCCTGTTTCCTAAAATTCTCGCCCATCGTCCGTATTTTTTTGCATATATCGATTGGGAATGCTTCTTGGTTTACCTAGGATAACATATCAACATCCAAATAAGACTCTAAATTGACTTTAACACCGTTTTTCAACATTTTTTCGATCGTTTTTTTGGGGGGGCGCCATTTTTCTTTGTTCGATTGATGAAGGGGGTAATAGGTATAGGCTAATAATTCAGGCTAGATTTCAGCTTCGTCCATGTCTCAGTGGTCAGGACGGTTTGCCTGAGATCAAGTTTGCTTCTGGTCCCAGCCATGACATGTTTTTATTTATTGTTCTTATGACTAAGTATTAAAAAACTGGACAAGAAATGGAACAATGATGTTAAAATATATTTATTTTAACATCATGGTTCTCTTTCTTGTTCATTTTCTTTTAACACTTAAAGCATATCATTCAACAACAAGACCAAAAATACAAACAACAGCAGCAGCAGCAGGAACAACAACAACAAAGCATTATCATCATCATCACAATCATCATCACCACCCCCCTGAAAAAAAGATAACAACACCACAACATAAACAGAATCAATAACAACAAAACTTAAATCCACAAGCAGTATTCATTGTCGAAAGTTGATTTTTTTCACGGGCTTGCAACTGCCATGTATAAGTGGGTAGTTGTCGAAAAGAATTTAAGATCTCTCTCTGTATTAAAGGTCTGGGTATTCTAGAGGCACAACATGTTGTCTCAATCATATACAACAAATGTCAGTTTTTAATATATTTATTGTTGTAAGTTGAATTGATGCTTTCAGAATCACGCAACTGCCACATATAAGTTGGCAGTCAGGGAAACCGATTTAAGGTTCTTGTCTCCGTATAAGTGCTGTGGGTATTTTAGTGGTTCAACCGTATTATCCTGAGCACAAGACGCATGGGACAGTTTGTGGCATAATTTTTGTCACAAGTCAATTTCATGTTTTCACGTGCACGCAACTGCCACGTACAAGTGTTCAGTCATAGAAACTGGGTTAAGGTTCTTGTCTCCGAATAAATGTTCTGGGCATTTTAGGGCTCAACCATGTAATCCCGAGCACATGAGACATATGCTAGTTTACGACATTTTCTCCATCCGATCCCTGCTTGTGGTTTACTGACTTCTGAAGGACTGGACCTTTGGTAATGTATCACTATGTTATCTGTTCAACAGCATTATGAAGAGAAAAGGGCATGAGTTAGTTCCCTTTGTTTGGTTTATGCAACAGAGGCCAGTTGCTTCTGAAAGAGCTGCCTGGCTGGTATATTAGATTATGATATGATTATCTATGGCCTTTACACTGTCAGTTGATCATCTCAACATTTTCAAAGTAATGAGATGCAGCATGGAAGCAGGGCTGAACTAGAAAGGCAAATCAAATCATAGGGGTCGACGAGGTCGGGTGTCCAGAATATTTGCCTTCTGTCTCCCATTTCGATTGATGGAGGGGGGGTAATAGGTATAGGTTAATATTTCAGGCTAATTTTCAGCTTCGTCCATTGCTCAGTGGTCAGGACGGCTTGCCTGAGATCAAGTTTGCTTCTTGTTAATTCCCTTTGTTTGGTTTATGCAACAGATGCCAGTTGCTTCTGAACGAGCTGCCTGGCTGGTATATTAGATTATGCGGCATGGTTTTGTGGTGACCCGTAAAACCAGTTAATTGGCATAACAAGAATTTGATTGGTTCTGCACTTCTCTTGTATCCCTTCGCCTGGTCTTTTATAGACATGTTTCGCGGGCTTCCGCACAGTTTGTTTTACTAGTGAAGACAGTCAGTCGTTTGAAATCTTTGTTTAATTAATTGTAAACAAAGGGTTAGCTGTGTCTTTGTTCTTTAACTAAGATATATTTCATATAGTGTGCTGAAGATAACCACAGTGGACTATTTTTTCTTCTTCTTCGGATTCCAATGGGACTCCAGTGGGAGTAACAATTTTATTAAACATTACCGGTATTTGAAACTTTAAACACTTTATTCGTAAAATTACTTTTACGTTTGTGCAACTCTGTGTGAGAAGCCAAGAACAGTAGAACAATGGCCGAAAAGAAATCTTTACGTGACCGCCCTATTGTAGACTACAAAAAAAAATGCATGAAGTTGGTGTAGACGGATCCGTCTTTTCTCCCCCGTCAAGCCCCATTCTACGCCGAGAACCAGAGCAATGTGAACAAATGAATCAGGAACCAGAATTGAATGAAGAAAGCTTCCGGGAGGAGAAGGAACGGCTGACAGCACGTTTGAAAGAACTACGACAAGCTAAAGAGTTACAGAGCTTGCGAGAGGAAGTAGCAAGAGCGGGGAAAGACCTATTATTGGACCAAAAATCAAGTAATAGGGACATTTCACCCAAAAAGATAGTGGGCACACACGGTGACAAAGGTAACTATTTGAACTTGGACGATTTGAGAAAATTGCCAAACCTTAAGAAGAAGTCACAAAAGGAAATTGTAAAATTAGGTTTCTTTGATAGTGATAGCGAAAGTAGTGTTTCAGAAACTGAATGTGATTCTTTACAATTCAAATCTCAAATGCAAAAATCAGGTATAATATCAAAAGCGTCAGATTCTTTCGTCTGCCCACAAAAATACCCTCATTCCCATTTGAGATTTGAATTTGTCAATCGATCTGTTGATTATGACAAACTATCATTCAACATGTTCGTTGCAGGTGAGCTGGAAATAATTTCCAGTAGTGATATTTCATCCACTGAAAGAAGGGGTCGAACCGAGTTGTTAAAACGTCTTATGTATTTAAACAATGCATATGATTTCAGTGTGTTGAAATCCTTGTGTGCAGCAATCCTGAGAGAAATTGAATTGGGCTACAGAAAGTGGGGAGAGGACTTCTTATATATTGAAAATACTGTTTTGGCATCTGCCTCCAATAAACTTAGACCAAAAACAGATTTCTCTCAGGGTTGTTCTATCCCCACATCAGACAAACAAGAAAATAGAATATGGTTTTGCTCGAAATTCCAACGTAATAAATGTACATTTAAAGATTCGCACATAGTTCAAATTAAAGGCAAAGTTAAAATGGCAAAACACATATGTGCAACTTGTTGGCAGAAGGACCGAAAGGAGCTTTCTCATCCAGAATGTTCTTCTGCTTGTCCTTATGCCACACAATGACTTTCTATTATTGATGAACAAAAATTACTGAAGTTTAATGAAGCAGCAGACATTTTCTTTCCAGAATTCTGTAAAATCAGGTCTTTTACTGTTTTAATAATTGTAAAAAATATAATGCGCAATCCATTTCTTCTTTTTCGCAGCATTGCAAAAATTCCGATGGTAATTCTGAAAATTGTACACTATGTACAAAGATTAAACCTATACTCCATTCAAGCACCATAGATAAATTACATTTACATAAGTTAGTAGTAAATTCTGGCCAGTTCAATTATCAATGCTGTAGAGTACATGTAAATTTTAAATTCAATGTAGACTTCATGAAGAGAATGTTACATGGATACAATGACATGTTAGTTTTAGATTTATTAAAATTCGGTTTTCCAATAGAGTTATCACAAAAACAAATTCCTTTTGTTAAAAAGCCAAAATTGAAGATAAAAAATCATCAAGGAGCAGAAAATTATCCCAAGGATATTAATAATTATTTAGTCAAAGAGGCCACTTATGGTGCAATTATGGGGCCTTTTTCTAGTAATCCTTTCAAGGATATTCTTTGGTTGTCTCCGTTGAATTCAGTTCCCAAAAATAACTCCAAAGAAAGAAGAGTAATTCTAGACCTTAGTTTTCCTAGAGACGGAAACAATGTAAATAGATATATAGATAAAGATTTTTATTTGGGAGAAAAGGTTGAGTTACTCTTTCCAAAAGTCTATGACCTCATTGCATTAATTCAAAGTAAAGGATCAGGAGCTTTGATGTTCAAATTGGATTTAAAAAGAGCTTACAGACAAATAAGTATTTGTCCATCTAGTTACAATCTTGTTGCTTTTAAATGGAAAAAGCATATATTTTGTGATACAGTGTTACCCATGGGTCTGCGTTCGTCACCTCAAATTTGTCAAAGAGTGACCAATGCCTTTTCATATATGTGTTTAAATTTAGGAATAGCAGTTCTTAACTATTTAGACGACTTTGAAGGTGTGGAGAAAAAAGAATTAGCATGGTTTGCTTTCAATACAGTTAGAGAAATTTTCAAACTTAGTGGATTCGAAGAAGCTTTCGATAAAGCCTGTGAACCCTCTGAATCCATGGTGTTTTTAGGTGTTCTTTTTAACACAAAAACAATGACTGTGTCGGTCACCCTTGATAAATTGATGGAGATACGTAATTTGGTCAAAATTTGGCAGGAGAAAACATCTGCTTCTTTGAAAGAAATCCAAAGTCTTCTAGGCAAGTTGAATTTCGTTGGTGCATGTGTCAGATGTAGTAGAATATTTATAAACAGAATTCTTAATTGGCTTAGAGATTGTTATGCTTTGCAATCCTCTTTAAGTCTTTTTGAAGTACCATTTGAGGTTAAAAAGGACCTAGTATGGTGGGACAAGTTTCTCCCCAAATTCAATGGAATTTCCCTAATTGATCATGGTCAATGGACAGATGCTGATGTCATCATCAGTTCAGATAGTTGTTTATCTGGCTGTGGTGGGTTTTTCAACAAAAGATATTTTCATGCACAATACCCAAAATTCATTTTAGAAAAAAATTACATATAAGTGCCTTAGAATTATTAGCCATAGTTATTTGTCTTCGAGTATGGGGTTCCCTTTTAAGAGGCATGAAGATACATATTTTTTGTGACAATTTAGCAGCCTGTATTGTCATAAACTCGGGTAAAGCAAGATGCTCATTTTTACAGCAGTGTTTAAGAGAAATTTGTTTCTTGACTTCAACTCTAGATATTCACATGAAAGCAAGTCATCTAAACAGTAACGAAAACAGGTTAGCAGACAGCTTGTCTCGTTGGCATTTAGAAGATAAATATAAAGATTTTTTTTTTTTTTTTTTTTTTTTTTTTTTTTTTTCTCAGACTTCAAAGATTATTCAGATCTTGTAGAATGTGCTATAGAGAAAGATTACTTTCACTTTTCTCATCAATGGTAATTCCATTTCAGGTAAAAATCTACAGGTTTTAACTAGGCATATGAGACAGTCAACCAAGTCTGCCTTTGCTGTTGGTACTCATTCCAACCTGATAGTTCAGTGGGAAGCCTTCATTATGTTTTGTTTATACTTTAAATTGTCTTTTTTACCTGCATCATGTGAAACACAATTTCTCTCTAGATCATTTACATCAGTAGACAGTATCAAGAATTATATTGCAGGTGTTAAGACTTTGCATATTCTAGCAGGGAAAGAGTTGTCTCCCTTTTCCGAATTCTCGTTAAGTTTAACTCTTAAAGGTTTATCAAGATTAAAGCCACATATGAAAAAAAGAGCAAGTCCTATCACACTAAAATTATTAAAAGAATTCCATAAGAATATGGATTTTAGTATCGATGATAATATTGTGTATTGGTGTTTATTTCTTTTTGCTTTTTTTTTATAGCTTCAAGAAAGTCAAACTTAGTTCCGACAACTCAGAAAGACATAGACTCTGGCAGATTTCTACATAATGACGACATAGAAATTTATGAAATTTTTTTACTAATAAAATTTAAATGGTCTAAAACTATACAATTTGGGCAACGAGAGTTAATGAGTCCTCTTGTACCTTTAGCGGATAAATCAATTTGTCCTGTGACAGCTTTTCATAATTTAAAAGCTTTAAAATTTACACATCCTTCAGGAGCTCTTTTTGTAAACAGTACGGGAAACTGTTTTACCTATTTTTTTATTTCAAAAGAAATTACGTGAATGTGTGGAAAAGTCAAAATTAGATCCAAAATCCTTTTCCACACATTCTTTTAGAAGAGGTTTTGCCACTTTGGCCTTCCAGGCAAACTTGCCTTCAGAATACATTCAACTGTTAGGAGATTGGAAGTCTGACAGTTACAAATGTTATTTAGAGCTATCCTGGAAAGATAAATTAGTCATTCTGCAAAACATGCTGAAGGAGTTGTGAAATTGTTGTCCACCCCTTCTCATATATATAATTTTTTGTTTCCTCTGTTTTCTTATTTCAGAACAAATATTAGTCCACATTATTTCAGACTCGATTCCGAAGCATGTAGTCGGTATCAACCACACAAAAGTGCATGCCTTTTCGGGTATTAACATTTCCCGTTTGTCTCGCCGAGTAGAAACTCACCCAGAATTACTGGACACAAAATTTGTTATTTTACATGTTGGCACTAATGATATCACCACTCTATCTGTTGGAGAGATAATGAGTAGTTATCAAAACCTCATCACCATTATCAAAAACATGTCTGATGTTAAAATCATAATTTCCAGTATTCTACCACGTCCAATTGATCATTCTACCTTAGGATTAAAGGTGAAAAATGTAAACCTTGGTTTGAAAAATCTTTGTATTACTAGAAATATACAATATCTTCATTCTTATCGTCCTTTTCTCAAAGAAGGCCAACCTATCAGAGAGTTGTTTGCTATAAGGGATCGGGGACTACATTTGAATTCAGAAGGCATAAGAAGGCTTAGATCATTTTTTATCAATTGTGTTGCACATTTATTGAAATGATATCATCAAGTTCTTTATTTTTGGGGAAAGGGCTATTTGCAAACTCTTTAATGAAGGTATTTTACTTCATTGGAGTTCTTACCATGTAATAGTGGTATCTGACACTATTCTTGGTAATGAATAGGGAGGGGCCCTTCTTATTGAAGGTATTTTATTTCATTGAAGGTTGTAATCCTGGTTGAAAGTGGTACCTGACACTTTCCAAGGATTGGGTAGGTTAGACTTGATGATGACTTCTTTTTCTTCATTTTTTTTCTATTCGTTATATCACTTGCAGAATTTATGAGTTCATTTATTGTTAAAAGGTGTTCTATTTTTTGCTATGTTGTTTGTATGTGTATTTGCTATTGTTTGGGGGGAGGTGAAGCTTGTATTTGGCCGTGATTCAATGCTTCCGTAACAGATTACATTCATTTGTAAATAACTCTTTCTTCCATGTTTTTTAGTAAATCCATCCATTATCTGTTTCGTAAGTATTATTTTGTTTACGTTGATAAACGCTTATTTGTTTGTTCTGCTTGTCTTCATACTTGATAATAAAGTTGAAGCATGCCATAAGTTCATGTATCTGTTCATAATGTCTTTAGATTAAGTTTAACTAAGTGTACCTGACTTAGTATTATAGATTAAGTCATTTAGACTGCATTTAGTTATAACTTATTCAGATTATTTTGTCAGAGACTATATTTGTGCTTTGATTTGTATTATCTAAATTTTACTACAGAAAACTGCATGGCATGTAATTGCTTGTTTGTGTCTTTTTGATTCAGTTAGTATGTCGATATATATGTTTGCCTCTATTTCTGTTTAAATTGCTAGAAAACTTGGACTGACTGATAATCCACATTAAATCATGTATATTTACTCTTTTGTTTTTCAAATTCTTGTTATACATAGCTAATTATATGATTTTCTATGGCCTTTACACTGTCTGTTGATCATCTCAACATTTTCAAAGTAATGGGATGCAGCATGGAAGCAGGGCTAAACTAGAAAGGCAAATCAAATCATAGGGGTCGACGAGGTCAAGTGTCCAGAATATTTGTCTTCTGTCGCCCTGTTTCCTAAAATTCTCGCCCATCGTCCGTATTTTTTTGCATATATCGATTGGGAATGCTTCTTGGTTTGTCTAGGATAACATATCAACATCCAAATAAGACTCTAAATTGACTTAAACACCGTTTTTCAACATTTTTTCGATCGATATTATTTTGGGCGCCATTTTTCTTTGTTCGATTGATGGGGGGGTAATAGGTATAGGTTAATATTTCAGGCTAGATTTCAGCTTCGTCCATGGCTCAGTGGTCAGGACGGTTTGCCTGAGATCAAGTTTGCTTCTGGTCCCAGCCATGACATGTTTTTATTTTTATTTATTATGACTAAATATTAAAAAACTGGACAAGAAATGGAACAATGACGTTAAAATATATTTATTTTAACATCATTGTTCTCTTTCTTGTTCATTTTTTGAACACTGAAAGCATGTAGAAAGAATATCATTCAACAACAAGACCAATAATACAAACAACAGCAGCAGCAGTCTACAGCAGGAACAACAACAACAAAGCATTATCATCATCACGACCATCATCATCACCACCCCCCTGAAAAAAAGAGAGCACCACAACATAAACAGAATCAATAACAACAAAGCTTAAATCCACAGGCAGTATTCATTGTCGAAAGTTGATTTTTTTTTTTTTTTTTTTTTTTTTTTTTTTCACGGGCTCGCAAGTGCCATGTATAAGTGGGCAGGTGTCGAAAAGAATTTAAGATCACGCTCTGTATTAAAGGTCTGGGTATTCTAGAGGCACAACATGTTGTCTCAATCATATACAACAAATGTCAGTTTTTAATATATTTATTGTTGTGAGTCGAATTGATTCTTTCACAAGCAGCAACTGCCACATATAAGCTGGCAGCCAGGGAAACCGATTTAAGGTTCTTGTCTCCGTATAAGTGCTGTGGGTATTTTAGTGGCTCAACCGTATTATCCTGAGCACAAGACGCATGGGACAGTTTGTAGCATAATTTTTGTCACAAGTCAATTTCATGTTTTCACGTGCACGCAACTGCCACATACAAGTGTTCAGTCATAGACACTGGGTTAAGATTCTTGTCTCCAAATAAATGTTCTGGGTATTTTAGGGCTCAACCATGTCGTCCCGAGCACATGAGACATATGCTAGTTTGCGACATTTGCTTGATCCGAGCCCTACTTGCTGTTTACTGACTTCTGAAGGACAGGACTTTTGCTAATGTACCACTATGTTATCTGTTCAACAGCATTATGAAGAGAAAAGGGCATGAGTTAGTTCCCTTTGTTTGGTTTATGCAACAGATGCCAGTTGCTTCTGAAAGAGCTCCCTCTCTGGTATATTAGATTATGATATGATTTTCTATGGCCTTTACTCTGTCAGTTGATCATCTCAACATTTTCAAAGTAATGAGATGCAGCATGGAAGCAGGGCTGAACTAGAAAGGCAAATCAAATCATAGGGGTCGACGAGGTCGGGTGTCCAGA
Source organism: Tridacna gigas (assembly GCA_945859785.2). NCBI lineage: Eukaryota > Metazoa > Mollusca > Bivalvia > Cardiida > Cardiidae > Tridacna > Tridacna gigas. The sequence continues at coordinate 51,733,046 of OX244039.2, forward strand.
ATATTTGCCTTCTGTCGCCCTGTTTCCTAAAATTCTCGCCCATCGTCCGTATTTTTTTGCATATATCGATTGGGAAAGCTTCTTGGTTTGCCTAGGATAACATATCAACCTCCAATTAAGACTCTAAATTGACTTTAACACCCTTTTTTTAACATTTTTACGATCATTTTTTTTTTTTTTTTTTTTTTTTTTTTTTGACGCCATTTTTCTTTGTTCGATTGATTGGGGGGTAATAGATATAGGCTAATATTTCAGGCTAGATTTCAGCTTCGTCCATGGCTCAGTGGTCAGGAAGGTTTGCCTGAGATCAAGTTTGCTTCTGGTCCCAGCCATGACATGTTTTTATTTATTGTTATTATGACAAAGTATTAAAAAACTGGACAAGAAATAGAACAATGATGTTAAAATATATTTATTTTAACATCATGGTTCTCTTTCTTGTTTATTTTTTGAACACTTACAGCATGTAGAAAGCATATCATTCAACAACAAGTCCAATAATACAAACAACAGCAGCAGTAGCAGCAGCAGGAACAACAACAAAGCATTATCATCATCATCACCATCATCATCACCACCCCGCTGGAAAAAAGAGAACAACACCGCAACATAAACATGATCAATAACAACAAAAATTAAATCCACAGGCAGTATTCATTGTCGAAAGTTGATTTTTTTTTTTTTCTTTTTTTTTTTTTCACGGGCTCGCAACTGCCATGTATAAGTGGGCAGTTGTCGAAAAGAATTTAAGAACTCTCTCTGTATTAAAGGTCTGGGTATTCTAGAGGCACAACATTTTGTCTAAATCATATACAACAAATGTCATTTTTTAATATATTTATTGTCCTAAGTCGAATTGATGCTTTCACAAGTATGCAACTGCCAAATATAAGTTGGCAGTCAGGGAAACCGGTTTAAGGTTCTTGTCTCTGTATAAGTGCTGTAGGTATTTTAGTGGTTCAACCGTATTATCCTGAGCACAAGACGCATGGGACAGTTTGTGGCATAATTTTTGTCACAAGTCAATTTCATGTTTTCACGTGCACGCAATTGCCACGTATAAGTGTTCAGTCATAGAAACTGGGTTAAGATTCTTGTCTCCAAATAAATGTTCTGGGTATTTTAGGGCTCAACAATGTCGTCCCGAGCACATGAGACATATGCTAGTTTGCGACATTTTCTCGATCCGAGCCCTGCTTGCGGTTTACCGACTTCTGAAGGACTGGACTTTTGCTAATGTATCACTATGTTGATCTGTTCAACAGCATTATGAAGAGAAAAGGGCATGAGTTAGTTCCCTTTGTTTGGTTTATGCAACAGATGCCAGTTGCTTCTGAAAGAGCTGCCTGGCTGGTATATTAGATTATGATATGATTTTCTATGGCCTTTACACTGTCAGTTGATCATCTCAACATTTTCAAAGTAATGAGATGCAGCATGGAAGCAGGGCTGAACTAGAAAGGCAAATCAAATCATAGGGGTCGACGAGGTCGGGTGTCCAGAATATTTGCCTTCTGTCGCCCTGTTTCCTAAAATTCTCGCCCATCGTCCGTATTTTTTTGCATACATCGATTGGGAATGCTTCTTGGTTTGCCTAGGATAACATATCAACATCCAAATAAGACTCTAAATTGACTTTAACACTGTTTTTTCAACATTTTTTCGATCGATTTTTTTTGGACGCCATTTTTCTTTGTTCGATTGATGAGGGGGTTAATAGGTATAGGCTAATAATTCAGGCTAGATTTCACCTTCGTCCATGTCTCAGTGGTCAGGACGGTTTCCCTGAGATCAAGTTTGCTTCTGGTCCCAGCCATGACATGTTTTTATTTTTTGTTATTATGATTAATTATTAAAAAACTGGACAAGAAATGGAACAATGATGTTAAAATATATTTATTTTAACATCATGGTTCTCTTTCTTGTTCATTTTTTTTTGAACACTTAAAACATATCATTCAACAACAAGACCAAAAATACAAACAACAGCAGCAGCAGCAGGAAGAACAACAACAAAGCATTATCATCATCATCACAATCATCATCACCACCCCCCTGAAAAAAAGATAACAACACCACAACATAAACAGAATCAATAACAACAAAGCTTAAATCCACAGGCAGTATTGATTGTCGAAAGTTGATTTTTTTTCACGGGCTTGCAACTGCCATGTATAAGTGGGCAGTTGTCGAAAAGAATTTAAGAACTCTCTCTGTATTAAAGGTCTGGGTATTCTAGAGGCACAACATGTTGTCTCAATCATATACAACAAATGTCAGTTTTTAATAATATTTATTGTTGTGAGTCGAATTGATGCTTTCACAAGCATGCAACTGCCACATATAAGCTGGCAGTCAGGGAAATTGATTTAAGGTTCTTGTCTCCGTATAAGTGCTGTGGGTATTTTAGTGGTTCAACCGTCTTATCCTGAGCACAAGAGGCATGGGACAGTTTGTGGCATAATTTTTGTCACAAGTCAATTTCATGTTTTCACATGCACGCAACTGCCACGTACAAGTGTTCAGTCATAGAAACTGGGTTAAGATTCTTGTCTCCGAATAAATGTTCTGGGTATTTTAGGGCTCAACCATGTAATCCCGAGCACATGAGACATATGCTAGTTTGCGACATTTTCTCCATCCGATCCCTGCTTGTGGTTTACTGACTTCTGAAGGACTGGACCTTTGGTAATGTATCACTATGTTATCTGTTCAACAGCATTATGAAGAGAAAAGGGCATGAGTTAGTTCCCTTTGTTTGGTTTATGCAACAGAGGCCAGTTGCTTCTGAAAGAGCTGCCTGGCTGGTATATTAGATTATGATATGATTATCTATGGCCTTTACACTGTCAGTTGATCATCTCAACATTTTCAAAGTAATGAGATGCAGCATGGAAGCAGGGCTGAACTAGAAAGGCAAATCAAATCATAGGGGTCGACGAGGTTGGGTGTCCAGAATATTTGCCTTCTGTCGCCTTGTTCGATTGATGGGAAGGTAATAGGTATAGGTTAATATTTCAGGCTAATTTTCAGCTTCGTCCATTGCTCAGTGGTCAGGACGGCTTGCCTGAGATCAAGTTTGCTTCTTGTTAATTCCCTTTGTTTGGTTTATGCAACAGGTGCCAGTTGCTTCTGAACGAGCTGCCTGGCTGGTATATTAGATTATGCGGCATGGTTTTGTGGTGACCCGTAAAACCAGTTAATTGGCATAACAAGAATTTGATTGGTTCTGCACTTCTCTTGTATCCCTTCGCCTGGTCTTTTATAGACATGTTTCGCGGGCTTCCGCACAGTTTGTTTTACTAGTGAAGACAGTCAGTCGTTTGAAATCTTTGTTTAATTAATTGTAAACAAAGGGTTAGCTGTGTCTTTGTTCTTTAACTAAGATATATTTCATATAGTGTGCTGAAGATAACCACAGTGGACTATTTTTTCTTCTTCTTCGGACTCCATTGGGACTCCAGTGGGAGTAACAATTTGATTAAACATTACCGGTATTTGAAGCTTTAAACACTTTATTCGTAAAATTACTTTTACGTTTGTGCAACTCTGTGTGAGAAGCCAAGAACAGTAGAACAATGGCCGAAAAGAAATCTTTACGTGACCGCCCAATTGTAGACTACAAAAAAAATGCATGAAGTTGGTGTAGACGGATCCGTCTTTTCTCCCCCGTCAAGCCCCATTCTACGCCGAGAACCAGAGCAATGTGAACAAATGAATCAGGAACCAGAATTGAATGAAGAAAGCTTCCGGGAGGAGAAGGAACGGCTGACAGCACGTTTGAAAGAACTACGACAAGCTAAAGAGTTACAGAGCTTGCGAGAGGAAGTAGCAAGAGCGGGGAAAGACCTATTATTGGACCAAAAATCAAGTAATAGGGACATTTCACCCAAAAAGATAGTGGGCACACACGGTGACAAAGGTAACTATTTGAACTTGGACGATTTGAGAAAATTGCCAAACCTTAAGAAGAAGTCACAAAAGGAAATTGTAAAATTAGGTTTCTTTGATAGTGATAGCGAAAGTAGTGTTTCAGAAACTGAATGTGATTCTTTACAATTCAAATCTCAAATGCAAAAATCGGGTATAATATCAAAAGCGTCAGATTCTGTCGTCTGCCCACAAAAATACCCTCATTCCCATTTGAGATTTGAATTTGTCAATCGATCTGTTGATTATGACAAACTATCATTCAACATGTTCGTTGCAGGTGAGCTGGAAATAATTTCCAGTAGTGAAATTTCATCCACGGAAAGAAGGGGTCGGACCGAGTTGTTAAAACGTCTTATGTATTTAAACAATGCATATGATTTCAGTGTGTTGAAATCCTTGTGTGCAGCAATCCTGAGAGAAATTGAATTGGGCTACAGAAAGTGGGGAGAGGACTTCTTATATATTGAAAATACTGTTTTGGCATCTGCCTCCAATAAACTTATACCAAAAACAGATTTCTCTCAGGGTTGTTCTATCCCCACATCAGACAAACAAGAAAATAGAATATGGTTTTGCTCGAAATTCCAACGTAATAAATGTACATTTAAAGATTCGCACATAGTTCAAATTAAAGGCAAAGTTAAAATGGCAAAACACATATGTGCAACTTGTTGGCAGAAGGACCGAAAGGAGCTTTCTCATCCAGAATGTTCTTCTGCTTGTCCTTATGCCACACAATGACTTTCTATTATTGATGAACAAAAATTACTGAAGTTTAATGAAGCAGCAGACATTTTCTTTCCAGAATTCTGTAAAATCAGGTCTTTTACTGTTTTTAATAATTGTAAAAAATATAATGCGCAATCCATTTCTTCTTTTTCGCAGCATTGCAAAAATTCCGGTGGTAATTCTGAAAATTGTACACTATGTACAAAGATTAAACCTATACTCCATTCAAGCACCATAGATAAATTACATTTACATAAGTTAGTAGTAAATTCTGGCCAGTTCAATTATCAATGCTGTAGAGTACATGTAAATTTTAAATTCAATGTAGACTTCACGAAGAGAATGTTACATGGATACAATGACATGTTAGTTTTAGATTTGTTAAAATTCGGTTTTCCAATAGAGTTATCACAAAAACAAATTCCTTTTGTTAAAAAGCCAAAATTGAAGATAAAAAATCATCAAGGAGCAGAAAATTATCCCAAGGATATTAATAATTATTTAGTCAAAGAGGCCACTTATGGTGCAATTATGGGGCCTTTTTCTAGTAATCCTTTCAAGGATATTCTTTGGTTGTCTCCGTTGAATTCAGTTCCCAAAAATAACTCCAAAGAAAGAAGAGTAATTCTAGACCTTAGTTTTCCTAGAGACGGAAACAATGTAAATAGATATATAGATAAAGATTTTTATTTAGAAGAAAAGGTTGAGTTACTCTTTCCAAAAGTTGATGACCTCATTGATGTTCAAATTGGATTTAAAAAGAGCTTACAGACAAATAAGTATTTGTCCATCTAGTTACAATCTTGTTGCTTTTAAATGGAAAAAGCATATATTTTGTGATACAGTGTTACCCATGGGTCTGCGTTCGTCACCTCAAATTTGTCAAAGAGTGACCAATGCCTTTTCATATATGTGTTTAAATTTAGGAATAGCAGTTCTTAACTATTTAGACGACTTTGAAGGTGTGGAGAAAAAAGAATTAGTATGCTTTGCTTTCAATACAGTTAGAGAAATTTTCAAACTTAGTGGATTCGAAGAAGCTTTCGATAAAGCCTGTGAACCCTCTGAATCCATGGTGTTTTTAGGTGTTCTTTTTAACACAAAAACAATGACTGTGTCGGTCACCCTTGATAAATTGATGGAGATACGTAATTTGGTCAAAATTTGGCAGGAGAAAACATCTGCTTCTTTGAAAGAAATCCAAAGTCTTCTAGGCAAGTTGAATTTCGTTGGTGCATGTGTCAGATGTAGTAGAATATTTATAAACAGAATTCTTAATTGGCTTAGAGATTGTTATGCTTTGCAATCCTCTTTAAGTCTTTTTGAAGTGCCATTTGAGGTTAAAAAGGACCTAGTATGGTGGGACAAGTTTCTCCCCAAATTCAATGGAATTTCCCTAATTGATCATGGTCAATGGACAGATGCTGATGTCATCATCAGTTCAGATAGTTGTTTATCTGGCTGTGGTGGGTTTTTCAACAAAAGATATTTTCATGCACAATATCCAAAATTCATTTTAGAAGAAAATTACATATAAGTGCCTTAGAATTATTAGCCATAGTTATTTGTCTTCGAGTATGGGGTTCCCTTTTAAGAGGCATGAAGATACATATTTTTTGTGACAATTTAGCAGCCTGTATTGTCATAAACTCGGGTAAAGCAAGATGCTCATTTTTACAGCAGTGTTTAAGAGAAATTTGTTTCTTGACTTCAACTCTAGATATTCACATGAAAGCAAGTCATCTAAACAGTAACGAAAACAGGTTAGCAGACAGCTTGTCTCGTTGGCATTTAGAAGATAAATATAAAGATTTTTTTTTTTTTTTTTTTTTTTTTTCTCAAACTTCAAAGATCATTCAGATCTTGTAGAATGTGCTATAGAGAAAGATTACTTTCACTTTTCTCATCAATGGTAATTCCATTTCAGGTAAAAATCTACAGGTTTTAACTAGGCATATGAGACAGTCAACCAAGTCTGCCTTTGCTGTTGGTACTCATTCCAACCTGATAGTTCAGTGGGAAGCCTTCATTATGTTTTGTTTATACTTTAAATTGTCTTTTTTACCTGCATCATGTGAAACACTGAGATTATATGCACAATTTCTCTCTAGATCATTTAAATCAGTAGACAGTATCAAGAATTATATTGCAGGTGTTAAGACTTTGCATATTCTAGCAGGGAAAGAGTTGTCTCCCTTTTCCGAATTCTCTTTAAGTTTAACTCTTAAAGGTTTATCAAGATTAAAGCCACATATGAAAAAAAGAGCAAGTCCTATCACAATAAAATTATTAAAAGAATTCCATAAGAATATGGATTTTAGTATCGATGATAATACATGTATTGTGTATTGGTGTTTATTTCTTTTTGCTTTTTTTTTTTTTTTTTTTTAGCTTCAAGAAAGTCAAACTTAGTTCCGACAACTCAGAAAGACATAGACTCTGGCAGATTTCTACATAATGACGACATAGAAATTTATGAAATTTTTTTACTAATAAAATTTAAATGGTCTAAAACTATACAATTTGGGCAACGAGAGTTAATGAGTCCTCTTGTACCTTTAGCGGATAAATCAATTTGTCCTGTGACAGCTTTTCATAATTTAAAAGCTTTAAAATTTACACATCCTTCAGGAGCTCTTTTTGTAAACAGTACGGGAAACTGTTTTACCTATTTTTTTATTTCAAAAGAAATTACGTGAATGTGTGGAAAAGTCAAAATTAGATCCAAAATCCTTTTCCACACATTCTTTTAGAAGAGGTTTTGCCACTTTGGCCTTCCAGGCAAACTTGCCTTCAGAATACATTCAACTGTTAGGAGATTGGAAGTCTGACAGTTACAAATGTTATTTAGAGCTATCCTGGAAAGATAAATTAGTCATTCTGCAAAACATGCTGAAGGAGTTGTGAAATTGTTGTCCACCCCTTCTCATATATATAATTTTTTGTTTCCTCTGTTTTCTTATTTCAGAACAAATATTAGTCCACATTATTTCAGACTCGATTCCGAAGCATGTAGTCGGTATCAACCACACAAAAGTGCATGCCTTTTCGGGTATTAACATTTCCCGTTTGTCTCGCCGAGTAGAAACTCACCCAGAATTACTGGACACAAAATTTGTTATTTTACATGTTGGCACTAATGATATCACCACTCTATCTGTTGGAGAGATAATGAGTAGTTATCAAAACCTCATCACCATTATCAAAAACATGTCTGATGTTAAAATCATAATTTCCAGTATTCTACCACGTCCAATTGATCATTCTACCTTAGGATTAAAGGTGAAAAATGTAAACCTTGGTTTGAAAAATCTTTGTATTACTAGAAATATACAATATCTTCATTCTTATCGTCCTTTTCTCAAAGAAGGCCAACCTATCAGAGAGTTGTTTGCTATAAGGGATCGGGGACTACATTTGAATTCAGAAGGCATAAGAAGGCTTAGATCATTTTTTATCAATTGTGTTGCACATTTATTGAAATGATATCATCAAGTTCTTTATTTTTGGGGAAAGGGCTATTTGCAAACTCTTTAATGAAGGTATTTTACTTCATTGGAGTTCTTACCATGTAATAGTGGTATCTGACACTATTCTTGGTAATGAATAGGGAGGGGCCCTTCTTATTGAAGGTATTTTATTTCATTGAAGGTTGTAATCCTGGTTGAAAGTGGTACCTGACACTTTCCAAGGATTGGGTAGGTTAGACTTGATGATGACTTCTTTTTCTTCTTTTTTTTTCTATTCGTTATATCACTTGCAGAATTTATGAGTTCATTTATTGTTAAAAGGTGTTCTATTTTTGCTATGTTGTTTGTATGTGTATTTGCTATTGTTTGGGGGGAGGTGAAGCTTGTATTTGGCCGTGATTCAGTGCTTCCGTAACAGATTACATTCATTTGTAAATAACTCTTTCTTCCATGTTTTTTAGTAAATCCATCCATTATCTGTTTCGTAAGTATTGTTTTGTTTACGTTGATAAACGCTTATTTGTTTGTTCTGCTTGTCTTCATACTTGATAATAAAGTTGAAGCATGCCATAAGTTCATGTATCTGTTCATAATGTCTTTAGATTAAGTTTAACTAAGTGTACCTGACTTAGTATTATAGATTAAGTCATTTAGACTGCATTTAGTTATAACTTATTCAGATTATTTTGTCAGAGACTATATTTGTGCTTTGATTTGTATTATCTAAATTTTACTACAGAAAACTGCATGGCATGTAATTGCTTGTTTGTGTCTTTTTGATTCAGTTAGTATGTCGATATATATGTTTGCCTCTATTTCTGTTTAAATTGCTTGAAAACTTGGACTGACTGATAATCCACATTAAATCATGTATATTTACTCTTTTGTTTTTCAAATTCTTGTTATACATAGCTAATTATATGATTTTCTATGGCCTTTACACTGTCTGTTGATCATCTCAACATTTTCAAAGTAATGGGATGCAGCATGGAAGCAGGGCTAAACTAGAAAGGCAAATCAAATCATAGGGGTCGACGAGGTCGAGTGTCCAGAATATTTGCCTTCTGTCGCCCTGTTTCCTACAATTCTCGCCCATCGTCCGTATATTTTTGCATATATCGATTGGGAATGCTTCTTGGTTTGCCTAGGATAACATATCAACATCCACTTAATACTCTAAATTGACTTTGACACCCTTTTTTTAACATTTTTTTTGATCGATTTTTTTTTTTTTTTTTTTGGACGCCATTTTTCTTTGTTCGATTGATGAGGGGGGGTAATAGGTATAGGTTAATATTTCAGGCTAGATTTCAGCTTCGTCCATGGCTCAGTGGTCAGGACGGTTTGCCTGAGATCAAGTTTGCTTCTGGTCCCAGCCATGACATGTTTTTATTTATTGTTATTATGACTAAGTATTAAAAAACTGGACAAGAAATGGAACAATGACGTTAACATATATTTATTTTGACATCATGGTTCTCTTTCTTGTTCATTTTTTGAACACTGAAAGCATGTAGAAAGAATAACATTCAACAACAAGACCAATAATACAAACAACAGCAGCAGCAGCCTGCAGCAGGAACAACAACAACAAAGCATTATCATCATCACGACCATCATCATCACCAGCCCCCTGAAAAAAAGAGAACATCACAACATAAACAGAATCAATAACAACAAAGCTTAAATCCACAGGCAGTATTCATTGTCGAAAGTTGATTTTTTTTTTTTTTTTTTTTTTTTTTTTTTCACGGGCTCGCAACTGCCATGTATAAGTGGGCAGTTGTCGAAAAGAATTTAAGATCTCTAGCTGTATTAAAGGTCTGGGTATTCTAGAGGCACAACATGTCTCAATCATATACAACAAATGTCAGTCTTTAATATATTTATTGTTGTGAGTCGAATTGATGCTTTCACAAGCAGCAACTGCCACATATAAGCTGGCAGCCAGGGAAACCGATTTAAGGTTCTTGTCTCCGTATAAGTGCTATGGGTATTTTAGTGGCTCAACCGTATTATCCTGAGCACAAGACGCATGGGACAGTTTGTAGCATAATTTTTGTCACAAGTCAATTTCATGTTTTCACATGCACGCAACTGCCACGTACAAGTGTTCAGTCATAGACACTGGGTTAAGATTCTTGTCTCCGAATAAATGTTCTGGGTATTTTAGGGCTCAACCATGTCATCCAGAGCACATGAGACATATGCTAGTTTGCGACATTTGCTTGATCCGGGCCCTGCTTGCTGTTTACTGACTTCTGAAGGACAGGACTTTTGCTAATGTATCACTATGTTGATCTGTTCAACAGCATTATGAAGAGAAAAGGGCATGAGTTAGTTCCCTTTGTTTGGTTTATGCAACAGATGCCAGTTGCTTCTGAAAGAGCTGCCTGTCTGGTATATTAGATTATGATATGATTTTCTATGGCCTTTACACTGTCAGTTGATCATCTCAACATTTTCAAAGTAATGAGATGCAGCATGGAAGCAGGGCTGAACTAGAAAGGCAAATCAAATCATAGGGGTCGACGAGGTCGGGTGTCCAGAATATTTGCCTTCTGTCGCTCTGTTTCCTAAAATTCTCCCCCATCGTCCGTACTTTTTTGCATATATCGATTGGGAATGCTTCTTGGTTTGCCTAGGATAACATATCAACATCCAATTAAGACTCTAAATTGACTTTAACACCCTTTTTTTAACATTTTTCCGATCGATTTTTTTTTTTTTTTTTTTTTTTTTGACGCCATTTTTCTTTGTTCGATTGATGGGGGGGTAATAGATATAGGCTAATATTTCAGGCTAGATTTCAGCTTCGTCCATGGCTCAGTGGTCAGGAAGGTTTGCCTGAGATCAAGTTTGCTTCTGGTCCCAGCCATGACATGTTTTTATTTATTGTTATTATGACAAAGTCTAAAAAACTGGACAAGAAATGGAACAATGATGTTAAAATATATTTATTTTAACATCATGGTTCTCTTTCTTGTTTAGTTTTTGAACACTTACAGCATGTAGAAAGCATTTCATTCAACAACAAGACCAATAATACAAACAACAGCAGCAGCAGCAGCAGCAGGAACAACAACAAAGCATTATCATCATCATCACCATCATCATCACCACCCCGCTGGAAAAAAGAGAACAACACCACAACATAAACAGGATCAATAACAACAAAACTTAAATCCACAGGCAGTATTCATTGTCGAAAGTTGATTTTTTTTTTTTTTTTTTTTTTTTTTTTCACGGGCTCGCAAGTGCCATGTATAAGTGGGCAGTTGTCGAAAAGAATTTAAGACCTCTCTCTGTATTAAAGGTCTGGGTATTCTAGAGGCACAACATTTTGTCTCAATCATGTACAACAAATGTCAGTTTTTAATATATTTATTGTCGTAAGTCGAATTGATGCTTTCACAAGTATGCAACTGCCAAATATAAGCTGGCAGTCAGGGAAACCGATTTAAGGTTCTTGTCTCCGTATAAGTGCTGTGGTTATTTTAGTGGCTCAATCGTATTATCCTGAGCACAAGACGCATGGGACAGTTTGTGGCATAATTTTTGTCACAAGTCAATTTCATGTTTTCACGTGCACGTAACTGCCACGTACAAGTGTTCAGTCATAGACGCTGGGTTAAGATTCTTGTCTCCGAATAAATGTTCTGGGTATTTTAGGGCTCAACAATGTCGTCCCGAGCACATGAGACATATGCTAATTTGCGACATTTTATCGATCCGAGCCCTGCTTGCGGTTTACCGACTTCTGAAGGACTGGACTTTTGCTAATGTATCACTATGTTGATGTGTTCAACAGCATTATGAAGAGAAAAGGGCAAGAGTCAGTTCCCTTTGTTTCGTTTATGCAACAGATGCCAGTTACTTCTGAACGAGCTGCCTGGCTGGTATATTAGATTATGATATGATTTTCTATGGCCTTTACACTGTCAGTTGATCATCTCAACATTTTTAAAGTAATGAGATGCAGCATGGAAGCAGGGCTGAACTAGAAAAGCAAATCAAATCATAGGGGTCGACGAGTTCGAGTGTCCAGATAATTTTACCTTCTGTCGCCCTTTTTCCTAAAATTCTCACCCATCGTCCGTATTTTTTGAATATATCGATTGAGAATGCTTCTTGGCTTGCCTAGGATAAAATATCAACATCCAAATAAGAATCTAAATTGACTTTAACACCGTTTTTCAACATTTTTTCGATCGATCTTTTTGGGGCGCCATTTGTCTTTGTTCGATTGATGGGGGGGTAATAGGTATAGGGTAATATTTCAGGCTAGATTTCAGCTTCGTCCATGGCTCAGTGGTCAGGACGGTTTGCCTGAGATCAAGTTTGCTTCTGGTCCCAGCCATGACATGTTTTTATTTATTGTTATTATGACTAAGTATTAAAAAACTGGACAAGAAATGGAACAATGACGTTAAAATTTATTTATTTTAACATCATGGTTCTCTTTCTTGTTCATTTTTTTGAACACTTAAAGCATGTAGAAAGAATATCATTCAACAACAAGACCAATAATACAAACAACAGAAGCAGCAGCAGGAAAAACAACAACAAAGCATTATCATCATCATCACCACCCCCCTGAAAAAAAGAAAACAACACCACAAAATAAACAGAATCAGTAACAACAAAACTTAAATCCACAGGCAGTATTCATTGTCGAAAGTTTTTTTTTTTTTTTCACGGGCTTGCAACTGCCAGGTATAAGTGGGCAGTTGTCGAAAAGAATTTAAGATCTCTCTCTGTATTAAAGGTCTGGGTATTCTAGAGGCACAACATGTTGTCTCAATTATATACAACAAATGTCAGTTTTTAATATATTTATTGTTGTAAGTCGAATTGATGCTTTCAGAATCATGCAACTGCCACATATACGCTGTCAGCCAGGGAAACCGATTTAAGGTCCTTGTCTCCGTATAAGTGCTGTGGTTATTTTAGTGGCTCAACCGTATTATCCTGAGCACAAGACGCATGGGACAGTTTGTAGCATAATTTTTGTCACAAGTCAATTTCATGTTTTCACGTGCACGCAACTGCCACGTACAAGTGTTCAGTCATAGACACTGGGTTAAGATTCTTGTCTCCGAATAAATGTTCTGGGTACTTTAGGGCTCAACAATGTCGTCCCGAGAACATGAGACATATGCTAGTTTGCGACATTTTCTTGATCCGAGCCCTGCTTGCTGTTTACTGACTTCTGAAGGACAGGACTTTTGCTAATGTATCACTATGTTGATCTGTTCAACAGCATTATGAAGAGAAAAGGGCATGAGTTAGTTCCCTTTGTTTGGTTTATGCAACAGATGCCTGTTGCTTCTGAAAGAGCTGCCTGGCTGGTATATTAGATTATGATATGATTTTCTATGGCCTTTACACTGTCAGTTGATCATCTCAACATTTTTAAAGTAATTAGATGCAGCATGGAAGCAGGGCTGAAGAAGAAAGGCAAATCAAATCATAGGGGTCACCGAGGTCGGTGTCCAGAATGTTTGCCTTCTGTCGCCCTGTTTCCTAAAATTCTCGCCCATCGTCCGTATTTTTTTGCATATATCGAATAGGAATGCTTCTTGCTTCTAGGATAACATATCAACATCCAAATGATTTTCTTTGGCCTTTACACTGTCACTTGATCATCTCAACATTTTCAAAGCAATGAGATGCAGCATGGAAGTAGGGCTGAACTAGAAAGGCAAATCAAATCATACGGGTCGACGAGGTCGGGTTTCCAGAATATTTGCCTTCTGTCGCCCTGTTTCCTAAAATTCTCGCCCATCGTCCGTATTATTTTGTATATATTGATTGGGAATGCTTCTTAGTTTGCCTTGGATAACATATCAACATCCAAATAAGACTCTAAATTGACTTTAACACCGGTTTTCAACATTTTTGCAGCGTCAAGGCTATCTTTGCCAGAATAGTCTAGCTCATGAAATAATTGACAGTGGAGATTCGAGATCAGACTATGTAGTTGGCAAACCTGTATTAAAGGCCTACTTTCTGCCAAAATTAAACATTTGGAGGGGTCGGGTTCTCAAATTACAGGCAAATTTAATTCATACCATTTAAAAGTATGGATAGTATGAATACTTTTATGAGTCTGACAATGTGTAATTTTTGCGGTACAGTCTGTAAAAGTTGCAGTTGCTCGCAGAATAATGAATCCTTAAACGAAAATTAAAGCTACCAGTTTTAATTCTTGTTTTACAATTCATTTTTCTTCCAGCCAGTGGAACTTTGACAAAGTGTACTGTAACACCTTAAAGACTTGAAAAGTACGATTACTGTTTAGGAATTGTTACTCATAGGATTGGGAACAAATTGATAAACTAAGATGAGTTATGCACAAGTTTGCCTAAATGTCAAATATCTTTGTTTATGTATCACAAGTTTTTTTCTTTCCTGTTTGTTACTATGAATTGATTTCCTCCAGATATTTTTCTGTTTGTTTTATAAGCAAGAGAATTTTCTTATTTCAGATGTTTTTCAATACAAGCGTGCTTTTTAAAGGAGCCTCGTTACCGGAAAGGCAAAAGGAGGAGACTTTAGAGAACCTTTTAATACCAACAAAGTAACAAAATGTAGAGGTATTGATGCCATGTATACCATTTTGATATGAGCTGTGTCGTGAGAAAGAGGGCCCTCAGACATTTGAGAGTAAGTATTTGACTCCAAGTCACCCACACAAACTGCATATGCTGACCTTGATTGGATTGATGATGATCCATGGTGCAGTTTTAGCCCTTTACCATACAATTTCAAGTTTTGACCTGAAAAATAGGCCTCTAGAAACATTGAGGGAAATGGAAAAAATGCTGGTAACCAGCCTTTGCTCCTTTTCCCACAATATTATCTACCCTATCAATGACAAATTCCACCAATTGAGCCAATTTCCAATGTCACCTGCAAATGCTTTCTGTTTTAAAAAGTCTATTTTTTTAAAGAGTTAACTTATAAAGACTAAATAGTACACCAGCTCAAATTGAAAAAGTTACCAGACCGCATAATACAAATCAGCCCCCTCTAAATGTCTACCAGCATTACTGCCTAATGTAAACAGCAATACTGTACAGAATGATCTGTATGGAATCAATGTGGATTGTTGATTGATTAATACTTGTATGGTGTTAAACGCCGTTTTCAACACTATTTCACTATATGGAGGCGGCCAGTGCACCTATCTAGGCTTTCCTGGAGTTTCTTTTACCAGTACTCCTCACAATATTATTTCCAAGCCAGTGGCTGCTTTCCCACCATCGTCAAAACAATGGTCTCTCCCCCCCCCCCCCCCCGTTCGTCAAGTCCTCCACGCTACCGACAAAGCTACCAGGTCTCGGCAAAATGTGGATTGTCATATAATTGTACTTATCATATTGTACTTATGTAGTGTTTCCTAGAGCTTGTGTGTGATTTCAGCTACGTAGGAATGTACATAAGCATATGGGACAGAAGGTCAGGCGAAACATCAAATTTCACTTTAAAACTTTTTGAAGTCAAATGAAAGCATTGGGGATGGTTTAGATTTTGTTTCAGAATATGTAAGTGGTTGATTTAAAAGCAAAGACCCACAATCATCAAGCAAGGCACTGCCAAGTGACACTATCACGCGGTAATTTTCTTCGGCAAGAAAGAAGTTTTAAAAAGGCCCATCAGTTTCAACAGTCATAAATTATAGTGAAAAGACTGTCTCACTTATTTCACTTTTTACCTGTTACAAAAATTTTAAATGCATCAAGTTTCTCTAAAAAGGACAAACTAATTGTGAAAATAGTTATTAACCCTTAACCAAATAACCCCAACTTCAGAAGAGTCTGTGGAAGAAGACTTTTAAAAACATGATGGGAAAAGGAGAAAATGCTGATAAATAGTATTATCCCATTTTGTTGCTTTGTTTTCTATCCTTTCTAAGACAAATTTCATATTTTGAAGGTCATCAAATTTGCCATTTGCAATTACTTTCGATTTGGACAAGGCTAAAATTTTGTTGTCTTGTATTGTCAAGAGTTACCCAATATCGCTGTATGACACATCTTTTTCAGTTTATTTGGGCCATGCTCTGTGAAAATGGGGCTTAGTGCATCTGCGAAGAGTTTCGACTCAGGTTAGCCAGCGGAATTCGTGCATGCTGACCTAAGCCGATACTTTACAACGTTATTGAAATTAGAAAAGAAATATCACGACTGATTTTAACGTAGATAAAATTTGAAAACTGATTTTAGCGTGTGGCGGTTGATTTTAGCGTAGCTGATTTTAACGGCAAAAACTGATTTTATCGTTGGTATGTCCTTCGTTACAGTCCTGAACTGATTTTAACGGAGAACTGATTTTAACGTTGCAACAGTGTTTAAGGTAACCTGCTAGGTGTTTTCGAGAAGCAAGAAACCAAGAAAGCGCTATATATACTTTATTTATTGCATTTAGCTATCATACTATGTAGTGGGTGTTGGTATTCAGTGCTTTAACCCTTTACCACACAATCCCGACCCTGAGAAAGAAAACTTTTGAAAACATTGTGGGATAAGGAGAAAATGCTGGTTACAAGCATTTTGTCCTTTTCACACAATGTTTCCTATCCTATCAGAAATAGTCATTTGAGCCTCGTTTAATTTCTTGTCTGTAAATGCCTTCAATTTCTTTGTGTCTTTTTTTTTTTTTTTTTGATCCAGCAGAGAGTAAAACAATATAAATTGTGCTGCGCGCTGGGAAATGGGACTTGGGTACAATACATCTTTGTATTACGTTATTGTACCAAGCATGACATTAATCAACAAACCTGGGGTAAAATGGTCCTTTGACACTCACAAGGTCTACCAACTGATAGCAAAAAGGTTTCGACACATGTCAGTCTTGCGCATGCTTAATGGGTCGAATCTCATCGCAGATGAATAAAAGTCACATTTTCAACGAGTATGTATATTAACCCTTTACAAAACAATCACGAGTTTTAACGTCCCTGAGGAAGAAGCCTTTGGAAAACATTGTGGGAAAGGGAGAAAATGCTGGTAGCCAGCATTTTCTCCTTTTCCCACAATGTTTTCTGTCCCATCAAAGACATATTTCAACATTTAAACTGCATTTGAATTGTCGTCTGTAAATGCTTTCAATTTGGAGAAGTCTACATATTTGTCGTCTGGTAAAGAGTTAAACTTACTGATTGGGAGACGTCAGTAGAAAATTACTGACACGTGGATTGGATGGAATCTGCGCACCGAACTTTCTCACATACATGGAAAAAAAAAATGTATTGAATTTTTAAACGTTTAGCGTTTACTGTGTATTTTATTTCACTCCTTATTCATTTATGCTAGTGTGTTTTGAAGTTTACCCTCGTTTTCGCCGTTACTTTAGTTATTTAGCAGTTGCCAGTGCACCTATCCATATGCCCACCAATCCACATGTTTTCCTAATAGTAGGAATACTTTCACCAGTATTTCGCCTAACGTTCTTTTCTAGCCGCAGACTGCTTTCCCACACATACATCGTTGAAAAAAGAAAATCAGCTAGGAGAGATGGATTAGTCTTGTAGTTACCAAAGTCAATCCTAAATCCTTGAAAAGAATTTTGCTGAACTTGAAACTGAACCAATGACTTTTTGGTTTCAAACACTGCAAGTTACCGACTGAGCTATCGAGCATGATTTATCTATTAGTACAGACACTCCGGGATTTAGATTGCGAGATAAACAATACCAGGAAAACTTTTGATTAGATTTAGCCAAATTACGTTATTTAAGAATCCTGTGCCCAGTCATAGCCCGATTCAAAATTATACAAGAGTCAAGGTCGAAAAACATCATCCTTGTTTACAAGCATTTTGATTGGCTGTCAGGGATACATCCTCTTCCTTGGTCGGACCAAATTTTTAACCCTTAACACTTTCAGCTTCAAATATATTGAGTCATACTCTGTGAAAAAGGGGTTTAATGCATCTGCAAAAAGTATCAACCCTTAAAATTATCTTTAAATTTTCTGCGTGTCGAAGGACCAGTCTATCTCATGATTCAGTCTGTCGTTAGAAAATATAATGACTTGCATGGTATATATAAACTTGCCTTCTGTCAATGGCTGAAAATACAATCCAGTTAACCCTTTACCACACAATCCCGAGTTTAATGACCCTAAAGAATAGACCTTTTGAAAACATTGTGGGAAAAGGAGAATATGCTGGTAACCAACATTTTCTCCTTTTCCCACAATGTTTTCCACCCTTCCTGAGGCAAACTCTACTATTGGGATATATCGTCTGCAAATGCTTTGGGTTTGGATAAGTCCAAATTTGTACCGTGTGGTAAAGAGTTTAATTTATAATGGTTTTGGATTATCTTAAAGGGTTGTCTGAACAGGCAGACGTCATAGATCCAAGAACAGATTGCACGTTCTGTGCAGTGTCATCTTGATCTTTGTCGTTTGCTAAAACCCCTGTTTCGCCTGTGACACTGAAAGGGTTAGAAACTCCTTGATTCACAATTTTAGTAGCGTTGCATACTTCAAGAAATGTAAGGTCAGGGTTCGTATTCACCAATCGTTCTTAATTTCATTCTTAGTCTTATTCTAGATTTAGAGAGTAGCACAACTTCTGATTGGCTAAACCATTTGGTTCAGCCAAGTTTATGTTGTTTTACTTTCAAATTTAGAAACCGTCTTTCCCCCAGCTGGGCGGGGGAATAGAACTAGCCCAGCTGTCGCACTACAGAAGGGGTAAAGGGGTAAGACACACACCCCCCCCCCCCCCCCCGTGCCTGCTACTCGTGTCGTTTGATGACGGGATCCTGGTGGTTGAGTGGATTCAGAGTAAAGCCTTTAAAATCGCTCTTTTTCACAACACATCACTTTGGCGTTGAACTAAACAAGAGGTCAGGAGGGCCTGTCCTGATCAATCGGCTGGTCATGCCTGGCCCAAGGGCAGTGCTCAACCTGTGAACTCTTGACAAAAAGACTTCTGGAAAAGTTTAAATGGCCAACGAGTTGAAAAGCCTTGTCTCTGACATTAAACCATCAAACCCCTCAAACAGACACATTCTGCACCTAAACCCACTACTGCATCCTCTTCTCAAAAAGTAGCATCTACTTCTTCCCAAAATAAAAAGAAAGTCATTTCACAAGAAACAAACTCGTCATCTGACTCCCTTAAACTCAAATCAATATCAGCAAAGAAACAACTAACGGCTTACACCACACAGAAGACCTAAGCAAAATCTCAGTCAAAGTCACCAAAGAAAAAGACCTCTACAGCACAGATGCCTAAAGCTTCCAGCTCTACTGGTGACAATAAGTCCAAAAATGGTGATTCATTACCTATTTCAAATAGGTACGAACCTCTGGAAGACTAGGAAGAAAACATGGAAAAAGAGGAATTTGAGGGAGAACTCTCCAATTCTGAACTCACCCCTTGTCAAAATGACTGGGATAAGAACGTAGATTCCTAATCAACCTCAAAACCCGAGAACTGAAGTCATAGTCCATATAAATACATAACATATATGAAATACCTACAGGAACATTTCATAACCCATGTTTACATTCTTTTAATGGGCATAATGGCTCACAATATTATACAACGGAACTGTCGAGTTCCAAAGTCCAATCATGAAGAGACATCACTTCTAATTAATGACCACAATCCTGTAGCAATTTGTTTACAAGAAACTTTCCTGAAAGAATTTGACACTGTCTCTTTCAGATATCACTCAATTTATAATAAAATAGACAAAGAGGGTGATAAAGCCCAGGGCGGCGTGTCTGTTATTGTAAATGACAACATGCCGCATACACAAATACCGTTAAACTCAACTCTACAAGCTGTTGATGTTTGTCTTTCCCTTCTTAAAACCATTACCCTATGCTCTATTTACCTCCCGCCAAGTTCTCCTATCAATGAAAACAAGCTCAATGACCTCATCTCACAGCTACCATCTCCTTTCATATTGGCAGGAGATTTGTGGAAGCGACCACTTTCCAATTTTCATTACATCTTCTGAGCCATCTACATGTGAACGTCCAAAGAAATGGAAACTCTCCAAAGCCAACTGGGACCTTTTTCAAGTTCTCTGTGAACAAACTATTACAAGAGATAAACTTGTAGATTGTACTGACCCTGCAGAACTATTTTCCCGGCTGCTCATTGATGCGGCAAAACAGTCAGTACCTCAGACCTCGACAAAACCAATAGGCCCAAACAAGCCGTGGTTCACTGATGAATGTAAGTCGGCTATAACAGAATGAAAAGAAGCTCTCAGAAAATTAAACCTGAGACTTACTCCGGAAAACCATAACCTTTTCCGTATTTCCAGGGCAAAAGCCAGACAAACCATTAAAAATAGTAAGCGTGAGTCTTGGAGGCATTTTGTTTCCAGACTTAATGCTAGAACGTCTACAAAAACAGTCTGGGACATGATCAAAAAGATTAAAGGTAGTGCTTCTTCGCCAGTTAAGCATCTTTCTGCAAACAATAGTACTATTTAAAACCCTAAAGATATTGCAGATACTTTAGCCGATTCTTTCGCCAAAAAGTCCTCCTCTGAGAACTACTCTGAAAAGTTCCAGAGGAATAAAGTTAAAGAAGGAAAGGAAAGGCTGAATTTCAAATCCAACAACCTTGAGTTTTACGATAAACTGTTTTCATTCAAAGAACTCAAGTCCGCTTTGGATAAAGCCCACGATTCTTCTCCAGGTCAAGATAAAATACATTATCAATTTCTAAAGCATTTAGCAGGTACCACTGTATCAATCTTACTTGATATTTCAAATCCAAATTCCAAAACCAGGGAAAGATACTTCCGACCTAAACAGCTACAGACCCATAGCTCTCACAAGTTGCCTCTGTAAAACTTTAGAGCGAATGGTCAACACCCGCCTTGTTTGGTTTTTAGAAAAACATAATCTTATTGTTGATGTTCAAAGTGGATTTAGACGTCAACGTAGTACAGTTGACCACCTTGTACGCTTTGAAACTTTTCTTAGAGAAGCCTCCATAAAAAAGCAACATGTTGTATCAGTATTTTCTGACCTGGAGAGAGCTAATGACACTACTTGGAAATATGGAATTTTAAAGGACTTGCATGACTTTGGTCTCAGAGGCCGCTTGCCTCTTTCTATATCTTCCTTTTTAAATAATCGCCTATTTCGTGTGAGGGTTGGCACAACCTTGTCAGATGCAAGGGAACAAGAAATGGGTGTGCCACAAGGATGTATCCTCTCTGTGACACTTTTTAGTATCAAGATTAACAGTACAATTAAGGCTATTAACACTGGTGTGGATTGTTGCTTATATGTGGACGATTTCATCACATGTTTTAGATCAAGCTATATGGCTATCATTGAAAGACAGCTTCAACAATGTATAAACAAACTGCAAATATGGTCTGTTGAAAACGGTTTTAAGTTTTCAAAGACCAAAACAAAATGTGTTCACTTTTGTCAGTTACGAGATCATCATCCAGACCTGGAGCTACATATTGACAACACAAGAATTGAAGTTGTACCAGAGTTTAAATTTTTAGGTGTCATCTTTGACAAGAAACTGTCCTTCTTGCCACACATTAAAGCACTTAAAAAGAAATGCTATAAGTCACTCAATCTTCTCAAAACAGTTGCTCATTCAGAATGGGGAGCAGATAAGAAAGTCCTTCTACGTCTCTATCGCTCCCTCATTCGCTCCAAGTTAGACTATGGCTAAATTGTGTATGGTTCAGCCCGCAAATCATACTTGAAGATCCACAATCCACAATCAGGGTTTACGTTTGGCCCTTGGGGCTTTTCGAACCTCACCTATCAACAGCCTGTATGTAGAGGTCAATGAGCCTTCTCTGTCTCACAGAAGGCTCAAGCTATCCCTTCAATATCTGTTAAAACTGAAAGCAAAACCCATCCAACCCTACATACAAAATTGTTTTTAACCTTGGCTGCAAAAATCTACTTGCTAGGAAGCCAAATACAATAACTCCATTTGGTATCCGCATGGAACCTAATCTAGACAATCTCCATGTTGACATGAATGCCATTTGTGAAAACAAAATTCCTGATACCCCTTGATAAAAACCGCTGAATTTCGATTTGACCTTCTAGCCCACAAGAAATCAAACACAGATAGAGTTGTTTTCCAAACTCAATATCAGGAAATCAAAGAACTGTACAACTCATATAAACCCATATATACAGATGGATCTAAGGATGGGCACGCTGTTTCAGCAGCAGCAGTATTTGGTAACAAAAGTAAAAAATGTCGCCTTCCTGACATTTCTTCAATATTTTCTGCTGAAGTGAAGGCAATTGACCTTGCTTTGAGTCTAGCAGAGGGAAGTAGGTCTAACCGCTTTCTTCTGTTCTCATACTCCCTTTCTACACCCCAGGCTCTTTTTAACCAGAAAATTGAAAACCCATCTATTTGTGCTGTTCTTGAGAGAATTTCCTCTCTCTCCGATACAAACAAGTTTGTATTTTGCTGGCTTCCTAGACACATGGGTATTCGAGGCAATGAAAAGGCCGATGAACCTGCCGAGTTGGCATTGCCTCTACCCATATCTCATTTTAAAATACCTTACACAGATTTCAAAGCATCCATTTTACCTTTCATCCAGTCTCTTTGGCAATCCCAGTGGGATGCAGATCACTTCAACAAACTTCATTCTGTTAAACCAACCCTTGGCGAATGGTACCCCTCTTACAGGTCCGTTCGTCAAGAAGAGGTGATAATCACAAGGCTTCGAATTGGACATTCTCGGTTGACACGCTCCTGCCTTTTAACCAGAGAAGATGCACCAGAATGTATTCAATGCAATGAACACCTTACAATTAAACATATTTTATTAGATTGCATAGACTTTCAGCCAATTCGTGAGAAATACTACAATGTTGATAGTATGCACAACCTCTTTGAAACAGTCAACATTGATTCAATTATCACCTTCATCAAAGAGATTGGTCTATACAACAAGCTGTGATATTTCCTTAATTACCTTTTAACCTGTGGTGTAAACCCATATTTCTACCACTGAATCCTTTTTATCTCCAGTTTGCATCTCCTTAATGGGAGGATTAGCTCTCTTGAGGGCATCATATCTCATTGGAGAAAGGACCTCTTTAATGGGAGTGTTTTGATCCCATTGGAGGCTTCACACTTTCTCAATTTTAAGCTCTCGTTTGCTTTAAGCTACTATTCACATTCTTAACTTTTTCATTTAAAACCTTGAGTAGGGACGCCCAGCCATTCAATATTATGTTTTATGCACATTAAAAGTTACACATAACCTTTCATCATTTAAAGACTTTTTTTATTATCAATTTTAGACTGTTCAAATCTTTCTATCACAATCTTAACATCATCATTCAAAACTTTTTGAGTTGATAGAGATTGCCCTGTTGCTCAATTATATCTTTTATGCATATTAAGATCACACATAATCCTTTTTAATTCAACTCTTTTACTGTCAGCATGTCCCAAATCTTTTTAGCTCAAAAATTTCGTCTTAATCATTCCTTTAACACAGATATGCGCGCTAAATGACCAAAGCTGTCGACGCGCCATAAAACAACATTCATTCATTCATTCATTTAGAAACGGTCTTTGATCTTATCTGTTTCATATTTAGATTCAATATTTGGGGTCACGTTTCAATAATGATACAAACTAATTTCCACTATACGTCGGTATCATTGCAATAAATTTGTGGGCAAATACCATTTTTATGAAAGCTCAGTTACATGTACCTCTTATCTGAATCTTTTACCAATGAATCCCATGTTTTCACCCTTAAGCTGCTAAGCGCGACTCGCTGACCTTTTGCGGACAGTGTAGATCAAGATCAGACTGCACAGAACGTGCAGTCTAATCTTGGATCTACACTGCCCCATAAGAAGATTTTTTTTTCTCCAAACCTAAGTTTGAAATAATATTGTTCTGGGTTTTCACCATCCCAAAATGTTTTCTATCGTTCCAAAACAAATTTCAATTACTGAGTCACGTTTATTTTGTCGTCTGCAAATGCTTTGAATTTGGATGAGTCCAAAGTCTTGTCGTTTGGTAATGGGTTAATTTTCATTCTTCGAGTAACAACCTATTTATCGTCTGCAAATGCTTTGAAAATAGACAAGTCTGAGATGTCGTGTGGTAAAGAGTAAAAGTTTAACCCTGTACCACACAATCCCGACCTGAAGAAGAAAACTTTGAAAACGTTACGGGAAAAGGAGAAAATGCTAGTTGCCAGCATTTTCTTCTAATCTCAAAATGTTTTATAACCGTTTCAAAGAGAGAAATAATTTGGATTTGTCGTCTGGAAATGCTTTCTAAATCTGAAATTTTGTCGTCTTGGAAAGAGGTTAAAAGTTCAAAATTAAGTATCGTGCCTCGTGCTGAATGAAAACGGCGTTATTTACCGCACAATTTACAAATCGAAATCACGATAAAAAAGAAGTGTTTGCTATGAATAATGCATGACTGTTATATCGATACAAAGTTATTTTGATCAAAAGTACGAAAAACAAAAGAGCCATGTTCTGTGAAAAAGGGCGCTTAATGCATCTGTGAAAAGTATCGACCCAGCCAGCCTGCGCATTCCGCGCAGGCTGACCTTGGCCGACATTTTTCGCTATTGGTCAATCTTTTGTGTGTCCAAGGACCATTTTACCTCAAATAAAGTCGGTTGTTAAATAAAGTGGCTATTATGGATCCATTTTATATGATGGCTCGATAGGTAGAATGCACCAAGGAGATGCATTGAGCCCCCTTTTGCCACAGCGCGGCTCACCACCATTTCTTTTAATATGTGTACACATGACTTGAAATGGCATCCAACCATATTTCCTTACCCAACATTTTTAGAATGTTAATTTGTATTCGTGTGCAAAAAAGGGCGTTAAAACTAAGATACACGAGCAAGCCCGGGGTATTTCCCAGGTTTTTTTTTTTCAAATTCTTATCCCGCTTGATACGGGGTAGCCATTCACACACATGACAAGGGATGGATACATTCTGAACACGGAAAGTAGCGGTTGCCCGGAGAGTTCAGTCGAATGGACTACTAAGATATGGTTTTAGAGATCTTTCGTCCGAATCTTCGAATCCCAACGGAGGAAAATTATTTTTGCAGTCTCCACCCCCATCGCCCTTGTTAAGAGGAAATAATCGCGTCCTTCTGATTCTTCCTTCAAAATCTCTCAATCTCTCTCTCTCTCTCTCTCTCTCTCTCCAAAAAAAGTATCCGGGCTTAAACGTTCATGAAAGGCTCAATAATGGCCAAAGGTAAGCAATGGGGTGGTCATGGGTTTTCGTTCCTCAGTCAAATAGCACAGTAAACAAATTTGTACAAATCTATAGTGTTCTTTCCATTAAAAAGACTCACTAACGGCTAATCCATATTAATACTAATTTCTCGCTTTTTACGAAGGAAATTCAAAAAATACTTATGATCTGGTCTGCATGGAATATTGCGAATTAAAGCAATAAAAATTCGAAACAATTCTTAACACCTAGGCTGCTAAGCGCGACTCATTGACCTTTTGCGGACAGCGTAGATCAAGATCAGTCTGCACAGAATGTGTAGTCTGATCTTGGATCTACGCTGTCCGACAAGCACATATCTTTCGTCGAAATTTATCTTTGAGATAGGAAAATTTGGGTTTTTACTAACGGCTTGATTTTTTTTTTTTTTTTTTTTCAGCAGGATAAGGGTTAAATAGATTTCATTCAACGGTGCATTTACCTTATACTGGAAGGGCTGGAAGGGTTCTCAACTTGTAAATGAATTACCCTACCTCATTTTACCACGATATCAAATGTACCCTTGTAACATATTGACGACCAATACTTCACAAGGCCGCTGAAAAAATCAAAATACTGAAAAGTACTTCTAGAAGGTGATGGTGGAAATTTGCCAGCAAATAAGTTTTATACCTAACAGTGGCCCGTTTCATTAAAACTCATTCATCTGACAGTTAACAACATTCTTTTTCCAAGACTGATATCACTATTTCATGATCATATTCCATCAAATCGTGTATTTAAGCGTTTTGCATTGGGTTTTAGGTGTACGAGAAGAGGTTGTAGGTGGAAATGACAGTGTGTGTTTAGGTTTTTTTTCGAGTGGTTTGGGGTGTTTCTTTTACGAATTCATCTGCAATGTAGACATTATAGAACAGGCCATGTCAAAATTGCGAGACGAGGCGAATTTCAAATTTAGAGCTTGTTCTATGACATTTAACTTTGAAGGTCATTGTTTGTTAATAGGCTCGCTAAGTTTTTTAATCCGCATATTATTTTCACCTATCAAATGACACAAACGCGTCTGGTCTTTGATGTATGAGGACTACTTTTCTTGAAATAGAGGAGTGATTCGTCCTCACGGGATATCAGTCTGACGGTTGACATAGGAAGGTGAGAAATGAAAGGTAATCACCTTCTAAAAACGAGTTAAACTAGGGGCAATTTATAAACATATAAAAACAAAACATGGTGTGGCGTCAGTGTCATCTTCGTTAACCCTTAGCCTGGCAAACGCGACTGAATAAAGTTACAATGGAACAGTGTAGATCAAGATCAGACAGAACAAAACTTGCTGTCAAATCTTTGATCTACACTTTTCGATAAGGTGAGTGCTTTCGTCGGTTTAACGAAATTTTTCACGGATTTAGAAAATGCCTTCGATGGAATTTTACAGTTTGGTGGAATAGTTGTTTTCAATATAGACATGTTATTTTCAGTTAATTACTTTAGCAATGTCAGGCTTATCGACATAACGTAAGTTATTGGTTCTGGAAAATGTTATAACTGCCCGCTACAACACGTTGACGCATTATGATATCAATCTAAAATCATCAACAAAAGGTCAAACTTATTATTGTTTGTCGAGGAACTTGAGCTTTATTCACGCAGAACCTGTCAATGAAAGGACTCGAAAGACCGTTGACCGTACTATGAGTAAACAGTAATAGAACCCTTTTCATATCTGTTTATTATAAAAGAAGTGCAGAAAGCGAAGAGTCAATACGCTTTACGGACAGTGTAGATCAAGATCAGACAGCACAGAATGTGCCGTCTGATCTTGGATCTACACTATCCGATACTGTAAGATGTTTTTTTTTTTTTTTTCTGACAAAAAGGTTGAAATCTGAATATATAGAGTTTTACAATTAACCCAAAATGTTTATTCAGTTTCTTTGGCAGATTAAACCTTTTACTACACAATATCGTGTTTTAACGACATTGAGAAAGTAGACTTTTTAAAACATTATGGAAAAAGGAGAATATGCTTCCAGAGGCACATCTAAACATTTTAGTCACATTTAAATTGTTGTCAGAAAATTCTGATTAATCCAGTATGTCGTCTGATTGGTCAAAACTTTTAACCTCCCACCATTATTTCAAAAGTGATGTCAGATATCAATGACCAATCAGTTTCTCTCAATATATTCACTTCGGTATTAAAATGTCCCTCTCAAGGTGGGAGGAGATAAACTTTTCGGCTTCCAAAGTTTCAACCTTTTGTAACTCCTTTACTATTAATCTATTTCTTCCGTTCTATGTACCAGATTGAAGATTAATTATTGCAGAACACGATAAAAGTGACGGCTTTTTTCTATTCAAACGTAGAAGTACCTAAGCAATGCAGACAATTAACTCTGAGTGGTGTTTGGCAGGTTACACAGGCGGGCAACTTGTCTTATAAATATGGTTCATGCTCTATGAAAAGGGGGGCTTAATGCATGATTCCTATATTAGGTTGAGAGGGGGAAGCTTGTCAAAAGCCAAGCGCCTGTGTCGTAAGAGGGCAAAGTGTGTCAAAATGCAAGCGCCTTTGCTTAGGTAATTTGCTACCAGCCCCA
The DNA here is from genome assembly GCA_945859785.2 of Tridacna gigas. Lineage (NCBI taxonomy): Eukaryota > Metazoa > Mollusca > Bivalvia > Cardiida > Cardiidae > Tridacna > Tridacna gigas. The sequence goes on from OX244039.2 coordinate 51,761,004, forward strand.
TCACGAAACAGGGGAATGTTTCATTCTTTTGATAAACCCTATCGAAAATTCACAATTAGCTGACAATTCTCATTACGATATTCCAAAATTTCCCTTTACCACACAATTCCGATTTTTAACGACCCTGAGAAATAGGCTTCTTGAAAACATTGTGAGAACAAGAGAAAATGCTGGTAACCAGCATTTCCTTTTTTTCCCACAATGTTTTCTGTCATTTTACAGACAAATCTCGCCATATGAGCCATATGAATTTTGTCGCATGCAAATGCTTTCAATTTGGACAAGTGCAAAATTTTGTCGTGTGGTAAAGGGTTTAAGTGCTTTTAAAACGCACGCCAATCAATAAAATTCTGCACATTAAATGTGCCAGCTAAGCGTCATGGAAGCTTTGCCCTATTGCCATTTTCCATGCGAAGTAAGCTGCATTTTCTTCGGACAAGGTTAAAGTATCATTGAACTTTCTAGCGTAATTATCGGTTATTACGTTGTCCTAAAGCGTAATACAGGTAAAAATTGATTAAACGCATATTAACACGGAAACATTTTACATTCCTATGTCCGGTAACCATGGTTACTAATTTTTACACTTCATCGTAACAATTGCTCTTAGTTTCGGTCTTAAGCAGGATGGACAGCGGGAACCAGCGCCCCATCACGAATTGACCCAATTGTTCTAGTATTTAGGGTTCTATTCACCATGCGAGACGACGTACACAGCAATATTTGATCCGATTTTAATCATTTATAAACCCGTTTTGAAAATGTACGATTTCAAAGTATGTATCGTTTCTTTTGGAAGTCGGTGTATATATAGGACCTGACATGAGTTGGCGTTTGTGATGAAATTTTACTTAACGAGATTGTAAAATCAAATCCAATTGAGTCACGCTTCGGTAAAAGGGGGCTTAATGCATTCCATGATGCATTATACCTATCAAGCCATCACATAATTATGGATCCAAAATAGCCACTTTTTTAAAGAACCGACTTTATCATGGGGTAGAATGGTCCTTGGACATGCAGAAAACTGACCAAAAGCGAAAAGTTTCGGCTCAGGTCAGCCTGCGCGGACTGCGTAAGCTGACCTGGGTCGATACTTTTCGCAGATGCATTCAGCCCCCTTTTCACAGAGCATGGCTCATATAATTTGCGTACCATTTAATTTCTATCTAATTTGTGGGTCTGTAAATGCCCTAAAACTCGATGAGTCTAAAATTTTGTCATCTGGTCAAGAGTTAACTATATACATGGCGGCTTAACATTCGCATGAAGCAGAGCGCGACTCCGACCTCCTGCTCTGTAGGTGCATGGCTTAATCCATAGGCAAAATTCCGTCAAATATTTACTGTGAGAATTTCAAGCCCAAAACACCCTGTACCCTTACCCTCTTATCATGTTAAATCGAATTTCTTTAATCTTAAAAAAAAAAAGAGTTCATTTAAAGTTCACAGCATAAACTGGACGGAGGGACACACCTTCCATTCCAAGGAAAAAAATCATCTAGACCTATAAGGAAAAGCTGTGTTTCCGCTCACTCAGTCGACCCTGTCTCTGACAGACCCTTCCTCTACTCTACTGTCTTTTATTACCCATGACAAAACAATAAAGCCGGCCTGGGTCGAAACTTTTTGCTGTTGGTAATTTTTTCTGCATGTCAAAAGACCATTCTACCTCCTACCTCGTGAGGTTTTAACCCTTAGGCTGCTAAGCGTTACTCAATGGCCTTTTGCGGACAGTGTAGATCAAGATCAGACTGCACAGAACGCGCAGTCTGATCTTGGATCTACACTGTCCGATAAGGAGATATTTTCCCCCAAAATAACTTTGAAATAGCAATACCCATATTAGGCCTATTTCGTACCCTTTCAAAAGGCAAATTTCACCATTTGGGCTGTATTCAATTCGTCGTTCGCAAATTCTTTCAGAAGAACCAAAGTAACCCTAAAAGAGGCCAATGGCCCCAATGGGCATTTTGGGTCTGGAAATGAGACCCTAATTAGACTGACCTCAAGGTTGCTATTGTCCAGATTGTCTCAGCAAATTGGACAGTGTAGTCCAAAGATCAGCGTCTGTATTCACCAACCATTTCTAAAAACATTCTTTGTCGAATTCTCACGAATTTTCTGAATTTGAAAGCAACACAACTTCTGACTGGCTAAACCAAATAGTTTAGCCGATCAAGTTGTGTTACTTTCTGGATCCATATTTAGACAAAGAATATTCTAAAGAATGGTTGGTGAATACGGACCCAGACTGCACGTTTCGGCACTCTGATCTTGATCTACACTGAACACTAAGACAACCAAAGGAGTGAAAGCACTGAAAGGATTAATTTTTTGTTTTTTTCAGTAAAGGGTCGAACATTATATTTTTTTTCCCAACCGGGATGGACGTGATAATGAAATGTTTCAAAAGTAGGAGTTCATTTTCCAGATCGTGGTCATGGAATTATCAACTTAAGCTAAGGGGGTCATTAGCAAGTAACCTGATGAACTGGTTCCCGTATCTGTATCAGGAGAGGTAACCAATTTAATTACATGCTAGATTGGTTATCTGCCCTGATACAGCAAGCGTATAGGGATCGGTACAGGCTACTAGAAACGGGCAGAATTCTGCCCGTCTATATTTTTGGAACATCCATGTCGCGAGAATAATTAGAGATTCAGGGGAGGTTACTCTCACTTTCTGAACCGTAGATTTTCCGATATTTTTGACCTCACGAATAAGTGAATTCTATATTTTGTATCACCTTTTAATGTTTATTTCTGCTATTAATATTCTTTTCGTTTCGATTATCAATTTCAAATTGTGCAAAAAATCGCGGTCTTCCCTATACAGCCGAACTGGAAATGTGTACCATGCTCTCATTGGCTATTCTGTGATATACATATAGCTCATTGGAAAGTGCTAGCTCACCGACAGAATAGCTTGTACCGATTAAAATGTGTTAACTACAACGGGAACCAGTTTAGTAATCTGATTACGTAGTTTTACATATTATCATTATTTCCGGTGTTTATACCGCATAGGGCTGTTTGAAAACAAAGTGGGAAAAGGAGAAAATATTGGTAAACAGCATTTTCTCCGTTTTCCACCATGTTTTCCAGCCTTTCTTTGACAAATCCTATCTTTTGAGTCGTATTTACTCCGTCATCTGACAATGCTTGTATTATGAAGGAGTCTAAAATTCTGTCGTGTATTAAGTTTGTACCCAAGTAAAAAAAAAAATTGAACTAGATCAAATTGAAAGCATTTGCAGGTAACAAATCAAATGTAGCTTAAATGGTGTCTTCTGTCTTTGATAGGGTAGAAAACACTGTGGGAAAAGGAGAAAATGCTGGTTACCAGCATTTTCTCCTTTTTCCAAAATGTTTTCAAAAGCCTTCTTCAGGATCGTTAAAACACGTGATTGTTTGGTTGAGGACTAGAGAGAAAAGCTGCTGATTAGACAACAACGTAAAAAGATGGGAACGGCAACTCTTGCAAAGCCGTTGTCGTCGGTTTTGCAGGTACGGCAAGCGCTGTACTACTTTTTATGCTGTGTATGCTATCGGCCGTACCACTTTCTTTTTTCTTTTCAGAAGAACTCTCTTAAATATGGCCCTAAACAAATCCAAACGTGCATTGCAAATGCATATACAGGCGATCTATAAATAAAAAAGTTTCTCGAGGGAGCCCCCCCCCCCCACGCCGAACCCCCATCTCGTGCTCAACCCCCTCGTTTCCCCGTGCCTTCGGTGCTCGCTGCAATCCTCCGCCGGACTGTTTTCCGCTATACGGCGATAGGCCTGCCTTGTAGAATTTAGAATTAATTATTTGATGCTCTACCGATGGCATGAGAGAAAAGGCAATACCATGTCAAATAAAGTTCACTTTGAAGGCTCTGGTAAACATGTGCTTTTTTTTTTAAATGACAATGCATCTTTTTGTCCTTGCTTAGTATCTTCATTTCCACGCCACTCCTAGACGGGAAAGAGTTTACCCAAATCTCGTTAGCCCAGCTGTAATCAAAGCAAACCCCGAGGCATTGTCATACGCTGACCCTTGTGTCGTCGTCTGCGCCGTGCAAATGTTTTTAACATTCTATAGTATCTCTGTCATTACTGAAGATATTTTCTTCAAACTTGGACTAGTTGTAAATAACCAAAAAGGAAATCCGTACAGCAGGAGCATGTAACCATCAAAGTATTCCGGACACATTTATGCCCCTTGTTTGACTTAGAATTTTCGCTGAAATCAAGCAAATGCAGACGAGCTTTGGCACGCCCTTGCGTTTGTTTTCATCAATTGTCATGGCTAAAATTTGATTGTTAAACCAATCAAAATGCAATTTGCAACGAGACTCTTTAACAATGTGAGTGCTAATGGCGTCAAATTGGGGATATTTGTAACTGAAACTGAGGCTTTTGAAATAACAATGGCCAAGTATTCTATTTAGTTATTGAGGTATCTTCCCCATAAGACATTTCATCATTATGCAGTAAATGTTACTGATCAATGACCTGTCTTGGGTTTTCGTTCCCCAGTCTAATAGCATAAATTATAAATTTGGCTGGATTTGTAAATGTAGTGTTCTTTCCATTAAAAGCAATACTGATTTCATTGATAATTGGAATATACAGATTTATCAATATTGAATAAAAAGGGCATTCAGCAACATCGTATACTTTCCCCAAATTAGAGAGTTTACACATTCTCTGTTCATTATAGTTCTTTAATTAATTCTATCGTACACGTGATTTTACCGCGTTATTTATTGGTTGATTACTCCGCAAAAAAGCATTATGGACACAATGAAATGCTTCCTTTTCCATGAAGGAGAATGAGACTTTGTCATTGATATGTCCTAAATACATACTCGTCGAAAGGATTCAGTCAATTAATAAGTCAACATATTCATCGATGAGTTATGACCTTATTACAGGGCAATAAATGTGCAGTTGCTCCTTTTCCAAGATTTTTTTTTTTTCCATAAAAAGACTTTTTTGTCCTTGCCTCCTTATGTTTATTCTTGATGTCATAAGTAATAATTATGTCAGTATTAGGTTTGAAATAGTCTTCACTATTAAATGCTAATAATGGTAATCCGAGGAAATGTAGATGGGCCATCTGAAAAGGTGAGCCATGCCCTATGAAGGGTGGTGTAATGCATTTGCAAAAGGTGTGGATTCATGTCAGCCTGCGGAGTGCGCATAGGCTGACCTGGGCAGAAACATTTTGTTAGCATGTCGATTCTAAAACCATTCTACACCATGTTTCATCTGGATTTAAGACAACATACATGTAGATACATATGAAGTGACAACTTGATTGGTATAATATGTTATTTGTGTTTATTACTGACTCACACTGCACTTTCCAAGGGAAAGTTGAATAATGTAGGTAAGCAAGCAGATATACACACCCAAAGGAACAGCACATAGGCAGACAGACCGTTAGGGAGGGAGACTACATAGATTGAAAGGCAAGCACTTAGACAGACATATAGGATCTGACATGAGATAGAATTTTATTTAATTAGTCTAGAAAAAGTGTTATTTAGCGACGCTTTGGCGAGCTTAATAACTTTTTTGTGAACAAGTTTAATAAAAATTTACCTCAAAAGCTAACGAATGTCACATTCTTTTTATTACATACCTGTCCCAAGAATTACAGTTCATTATGTGTTAAAAATATAGGCCTACATGTATGTACATTGAAATTTACCTGAAGCCTATTCGCTTCTCTGTCAGATACATCACGAAGAAACTTGCATATGATGATTTTGTTTTGAATTTAAAGACGATAAAATCAGCAGCTTTGTCACAATCATCATTTCTGACAGTTAATTTCGCAAAGAAACCGGGTGAGCAATGTCTTAGAAATTAGGCATATGATTACGAAGTGTTGACCAAATAAAGCAACATTTGCATGCCTCAAACGTGTTTAACCCTTTACCAAACGACAAAAATGTTGACTTTTCCAAATTGAAAGCATCTGCAGACGACAATTCATAAGTGACTTCAACTGTGGAACTTGTCTTTGATAGGGTAGAAAACATTGTGGGAAAAGGAGAAAATGCTGGTTACCAGCATTTTCTCCTTTTCCCACCATGTTTTCAATGTTTTCAAATGGCTTCTTCCTCAGGGTCGTTAAAACCCGAGATTGTGTGGTAAAGGGTAAAGATAAGAACATTCGTACACTGAAAACAAAGGTACTTATTTGATTAAAAAAATATGTATAAGCAAACACGCGCACAGACTTATATGCAGACAAGAAGGGAACCTTTATCAAGCGCTAGAGGTGCTCTCATAGCAACGTCGAAGATCAGCATGCTTGTGTTGTTTGCGCCAAAAACATATTTTTCCCAACACAATTGTTTCAAGAACAATCATGTTTGTCGGTTCACCTCCGCATACCTGTGAAAATCAATGTTAGAATTAATGTCACGACTTGGCGTTTATGTAAGTAGATAACAGAAGTAAAGATTCCCAATTACGTTGAAGATCTGTGTCATGACTGATGCAGAGGAAGGGGGGGGGGGCATTTTATAATACATTGGAAGGTCTGTCCGTAAACCAGCGAATATTAGCTTGTAAGTCACTTAAATATGAGCCATGCTCTGTGAAACGGGGGCATAATGTATCTGCGAAAAGTATCGATCCAGGTCAGCCTACGCAGTCCTGGGGGGGGGGGGGGGGGAACTTTTCGCTATTGATCGATTTTTCTGTGTGTCCAAGAACCAGTCTACCTCATGATTGAGTCAGTTGTATAAGAAACTGGATTTTATGGATCCATCATTATGTGATGACTTGCTTGCTATCATGCATCGCGGAGATGCATAAAGCACCCTTTTGCCAGAGCATGGCTCAAACATAAGGATAGAAAGCTATAAGTATATACAGAAAGATGTAAGGATGGAAAGAAGGCTAGATCGACCAGAAGGCGGGTAAAAAAGTTTATGTTAGGATAGACAAAAAGGGGAACAAGACTGACGGGAAAGTAGATGCAAAGTCTGATCAAAAAATATATGTAAAGTAGGACAGAAAGGTAGTTCCGAGGACTGAGGACTGGTAGAATGGTAGGTGCTATAACTCACTGAAAGGTAAAAATAAAGAATCACGGAGAAGGTAAATAAAAGGACTGATATGTAGATGTTGTAAATTAATGAAAAGTAAATGTAAGTGCGGACAGAAAGGTAGATTTAACGAATGACTGAAAGGTAGATTTATTGACGGACAGTAAGGTAGATGAAAAGAAAAAAAGAGAGAAAGGAGGGTGTAAGGACGGACAGAATGGTAGATGCTTTGACTGACAGAATGGTAGATACTTCGACTGACAAAATTGTATATGTTTTGATGAACAAAAAGATAGATTTAAGATTTGAGGGGAACGTATACATGTACATAAAGAATGATAGAAAGGTGGGTGTAAGGACGGACAGAAAGGTATGTTCAAGGACTGAGAGAAAAGTAAATGTAAGGACTAACAGATAGGTAAATGAAAGGACAAACTGTAAGGAATAGTAACAATAGCTTAGGAGGTAGACGTAAGGATGGACTGAAAGGTAGACTTAACTACTAACAGAATGGTACAGTACATGTAAGGAATACTTAGGGTTTGATGGAAGGGCGGACGAGTAGGTATTTACGGTCGAACAGAAAGGCAGATTAAAAAATAACGACAGAAAGGTAGGCCGAAGGTCTGGCAGAAAGGAAGATTTAAGAACTGATAAATATGCATATTTGAATACGTGCAGGTTTTTAGATTTAAGGATGCTTAGCAAAGTAGGATTTCGACGATGGTAAAGCGAGGTTTCGAAGATGGTAAACTGCTGACAGAAGGGTCGACTCAAGAATGGACAAAACTGCAGATTTAGAGGCGGGCAGAGTGTCACGGTTAGGTGTTGACGAAATCGAAATGTAAGGGCAGACAGAAAACCGAGGTTTAACAAAGGCAAATTTTAGGACATTCATAAGTACTCGTCGAGTCGAACTGGTAGTTTGAAAGAAAATGGCAAAATATATGAGGCATTCTCTGGTAAAAAGGCAAAGGCGCTTAATGTATCTCCATGATGCATTGTTCAGAGCAAGCCGTCACATCACTATGGATTTATACAATCTATTTTGTCCAACAATAAACGGAGTCATGAGTTAGACAAGTCCTTTGACATGCATAAAATTGACAAAGAGCAAAAACTTTCGGCCTAGGTCAGCCTGCGCGGACTGCGCAGGCTGATCTGGGTCAATACTTTTTGCAGAAGAATTAAGCAACCTTTCACAGAGCATGGCTGGTATACCAATGGCGCTCTTGGGAAAAAAAGAGGCTTAACGCATTTTCGCATTACGTTGTACCATGCAAGTCGCCCCATGATATGAATCTACATTGTCTAAAAATCCGGAGGAATCAAGAGTTAGAATTGTCTTTTGACATGCAGAAAATTTGCCCATAGCTTAAAGTTCCACCAAGGTTTGCCTGCGCGGACATGGGTCAATACTTTTTGAAAAACAAGGAACACGACTCAATTATGTATAAGAAGCGAGGGCAGAAAAGTGAACGTCCGCAGGAAGGAAAGAACGGAAAACAGTAAACGGCAGTTTTTAGGACTGACAAACTGGAGTATATATATGGATAGAAAAGGAATGGCATAAGTAAATAAATCAACAAGTCGGGCATTACCCTGAACTGTTGTATAACAAATTGTTTGTATTATGAATAGACAGACAGACAGACACAAATTTAGAAAGTTTAAGAGATAGACAGTTGCAGATAAATGGACAGACGGACGGAAACACAGACGGGTTGATTAACAGACATATGTTTCTGAAAAGGTTAAAATATTAAAATTAATGCGCAGTCTGATCTTGGATTTACACCATGTGGAAGCGGGGGGGGGGGGGGGGGAGGGGGGGGCTTCCCAATATTTGAATTGATTTCTTCCATTTTACATCTCATAAGGGGGTCAGGCGCGCCTCAAATGGTGAACATGTAGGATTCAAACTCTTGAGACTTTGGGTTCAATCTTCACTCGAGGCTCTAGGATTTCCTTTGGGCAAGTCACTTGAAAGCCTTTGCCTAGTACAGGGGAAACTCATCACACACATGAATAAGTGTGCCTTCGTAAAGACATGATTACATTTTAGACCTTACCCAAACCCAAGGCATCTGTATACGACAAATTAAAAGTGGCTGAAATTTTGGAAGTTGTCTCTAATAGGGTTAAGAACATTGTGGGAAAAGGAGAAAATGCTGGTTACCAGCATTTTCTCCTCTTCCCACAGTTTTTTTTTTTTTTTTTTTTCAAAAGCCTTCTTTCTCAAGGTCGTTTAACCCTTTCCCAAACGACAAATTTTGGACTGGTCCAAATTCAAAGAGTTTGCAGACGACAATTTTAAATTTGATGAAAATGGCAGAAAGTTGTCAAAAAGGGTAGAAAACACTGTGGGAAAAGGAGAAATTGCTCGTTACGAGCAATTTCTCCTTTTCCCACAGTGTTTTTAAAAGACCTATACTTCAGACACGTGAAAACCAGGGCTTGTATGGGAAAGGGTTAAAGTCGGGACTGTGCGGTAAAGCGTTTAAAACGGCGCAAAACACCACTCAGTCTGCTTCTACACAAACGGATCCGAGACATCTCGTCGAAAACCACGTTCGTGCAAAACGACCCCTAGTCCCGACCTTTACCCTAACCCAGACAAACTGTGGCTCAAATCTGCCTTCCAGGCAGAGCTCTTCATGAAATAAATCTAGGAACTTAGTAATCAGTATTTTAAAACATGCATCGATTTCGACGAAACACCCTTTCGACGAAATGTCGAACAGCGACACAAACGTGTTTTGTCGCACGTGAAAATAAATCCTAATCCATCACCACATAATCCCGAGTTTAAAGGACCTCAAGAGAGTGAAAGAAGGAGCCCTTTGAACACATTTTGGGCAATGGAGAAAATGCTGGTTACCAGCCTTTTCTCCTTTTCCCTCAGTGTTGACTTCCATGTCAAAGACAAATCGTATTATGTGAACCACAGTTAATTTTTCGTTTACGAATGTCGGATCTAAAGTGTTACTCGTCTGGTACAGGGTTAACAGAACGATGATTCACGTATGGTTTGTCACTATCGATTTTACGACGACTTCTTCCTATGTAGCAGAAACCACGATGCTGGAAACGGTGAATCTTTTACTGTAGATTCCACGTGTCACCCTTATTTCAAAAGAAAAAAAAAAATCAGTCTCTGAAAATAGGGACATTACGGCCATTTAATAATAAAAAAATTGAGTCATTCTCTGGCAAAAGGGGGCTTAATGCATAGCTGTGATGCATTCTACCAAACAAGGCATCAAATTATTATGGATTCATAAAATCCATTTTGTCTAACAACCATAGGAATCACGTGGTCGACTGGTCCTTTGACATGCATGAAATTGACCAATAGCAAATTTTCGACCAAGCTCAGCCTGCGGTCGATACTTTTCGCAGATGCATTAAGCCACCTTTTCATCCAGCATGGTTCATTTCTATTTTTGTTTTAATGTTAAAGTCGTCTGTGCACGAGAATGAAAATTAACCGTCTGTGTTAAGATTTTCTAAAAAAAGAAAAACTTGCGAAACGAAATCTTGTTTAATGTCACTTTAACCTTTGACCACACAATCTCGAATTTTAGCGACCCTGACTGGGGATAGCTTTTGAAAACAGGGTGATAAAAGCAGAAAAAATGCTGGAAACCGGCATTTTCTCCTTTTCTCATAATGGTTTTTACCCTTTCACAGACAAACTCCCTGACCTGGGCCTCATTCAATTTGTCATCTGCAAATGCTTTCCAAACCTAAGTCTAAAGTTTTGTCACGTGATACGTAAAGGGTTAATCCATTACCGATCAATCACGAGTTTTTACGACCCGAGAAAGAATAGGAATAGACCCATAATGCTAGGCCACTCATATTTTTTGTGTACGCCTGGTGGTAGGTCTAAATACGTCTTTTACTTGAAGAGTTTCTATAGTGGAAATAGGAAGTATTGTTCTACGGTGACATAACAAGGAAATCAAACATACTGAATTCTGATCTGAAAACGGTCGAACAAAAAAAAAAACTCTTCACCAAGACAAGGATACTTCCGGAACACTTTCCTGCACTGGAAGTCATAAACTGGTGTAAAAGAATGTATTTAGAATACAGTAATGAGTCTGGCCTTAAGTGACCCTGTATCTTTGGTCAGGTACTACTTTTGGCTTTTATCCTTTATCTAGAATTTTTGGCATTTTTACAACTGTCTGCGACCACCCCAGTTTTCTACAAGCTTGCTTGAAAACACTTCACATATAGGATTTTCCTTTCTTCTTATTTCGGGAGTACAATTTTGATCATTTTTGTCTACAGTAGCAAAACACTGTTGCACGTGACTTTTGTCGCTATCGATTAGGAAACTAACGCCGGTTGTCCAATCGATTTTCTCTCGACTGAGTTCCATTAAATGAACCAATTTGTCTCCTGTCTGTTTCTCCATCCAATTTCCAATACTGGGGGGAAAATTGCACAGTGGGTATCAGCGACACTGAATTCCGTTCGCCAGCTTATTGGATTATTCATGTCACTATGGCGATGACGTCATGAAGTGCCCGGATGATTATGATAAAATATCGGAATATGTCTGAGAATAATGCAAATGGTAATCGATTATTTGGAGAAACTCTGGAGCAAGATATTGGACTACGTTTGTGACACGGTGGGCATATTTGATACATAATTAGCAAGAAACACAAATTTCTGGTTTGTCTTTTTGAAAGTGTTAACTGACAGTAGACATAGTTCTAGAATAACAGAAAATACACGCGTGAATTTAGTGAGCCAGTTTCATATATTTTCATTCAATCCCTGGCACCAATTTTGGAACTGGGATATTGATTCAGGGTGAAAACAAGATGTCGGATCGTTCATAGTAAGATATCTGGATCTGTGAAGGAATTCTTGTTCTAATTGTGAAGAGCTGAGACACTAAAAGTTCGTTCATCATGGGAACAGTGCTTTCGTTTTCTCCTCGGCCAAGAAAGCCGCTCTATGAGGAGATTAACTTAAACAATTTTAATTACGAACTCCTCAATAACGCAAAAAATAAAGAAGCCAAGGACAAGAGCTTTAAACGCCATTCTATCTTTCTTAGTGGACTTAGCTGGAAGAAATTTACGGTGAATGGAAGCAAAAAGAAAGAGAAAAACCTCTTGAGGAATTCCACAGTGGGTTGTTTGCCTGGCAAAGTGGACAATAATTGTAACATTGAAAATGTCAACATTAACAAAAACTTCCAAAAATCTGTGTCGTGTTACAATCTTAAGGCACCAGAAGCACAGCTTCAAAATCTCCGCATTAACAACAATGATGTTCACATAAACAACAACATAAACTATAACAACAGTAACATAAACAACAATAATAACAACAACAACCATAGTGGGGTACGTAAGCAAGATCTTTCAGTTCAACTAGTCAAAAAAGTAGACCGTGGAACAAGTCCACGTAAGACCGTGATTCAAGCGTCGACGTCAGAGCTACTGAAAAGCTTGGGTGAATTTCTGTATCGCCGCTGTAAGAAATTAAGGCATTTCGAAGGCATGGATGCCATAGTGTGGCTAAGAACCGTAGACCGGTCTCTGTTACTCCAAGGCTGGCAAGACATCGCTTTCATCAACCCGGCAAACGTCGTTTTCGTGTTCATGTTGGTCCGAGACATTGTGTCCCCGGAAATGGACAACGAGAACGAACTTCAGGCCATTGTTTTGACGTGTTTATACCTATCTTACAGTTACATGGGCAACGAAATTAGTTACCCCCTTAAACCATTCTTGGTGGAAGATAATAGAGATCGCTTCTGGGACCGGTGTTTGTCGATTATAAACACTCAGAGCTCAAACATGCTCAAGATAAACAGTGATCCGAGCTTTTTTACGGAGATTTTTACCGAACTGAAAAACTACTCTCCACTTATATGTTAGTTACTTAGTTCAAACATGTGTCAATTCCCCTTGAAGTGAGATATCGAAATTTTCGGGTCAAAATATTGATTTTTATATTAATTTTTTTTTTTTTTTCAGTCATCTTTTGATCTGTGTTCACCAAAGCATTGATATTTTTTATGTAAGAACTTTAACAGAAAATTGCTGAAAAGCTACGCATTCGTTTTCGTGTCTTTACGCACTCAATAAGATCTTTGAAAAGCTATATATAGCGAAATAAGTGAAATAATTAAATAATAGTTTTGCCATGGGGACTTAAACATAAAAGAGACTAGAGGCAAACTAGAGTTAATAAAAATCAAGTATGTGACCCAAGTATGTGACCTTAATCTCGATATCTCCCTGTTCTTTAGCCACACAAAAAAAATGATGAGTCATGCTCTGTTAAAAAAGGTGTTTTTATGTAAAAAATTGTCGACCAGGTCAGCCTACGTAGTCCGCGCAGGCTGACCTGGGTCGAAACTTTTTGATATTGCTACAATGTCTACATTTCTATGGACCATTCTGTGTCATGAATTAGTTGGTTTGAGACAAGATGGATACATGTCATAGGACGACTTGTTTGGTAAAGTCGAAGATACAAATGAGCAGTGCTCAGGCAAAAGCGGGCTTAATGCATTCCCGTGATGCATGGTACTAAGCAAGTCATCACCTGATCGTGGATCCAGAGTCCATTTTTTTCTGACAACAGACTGAATCATGAGGTAGACTGGTCGTTTGACATACAGAAAATTGACCAGTAGCGAAAAGTTTCGGTCCAGGTCAGCCTGCGCGAATTGCGCAGGTTGACCTGGGTCGAAACTTTTCGCAGATGCATTAAGCCCACTTTTCACAGAGCATGGCTGATTTATAACAACCCTTATCAAGAGCTCTGCTCAGATGAAATCGACTGTTCTATGAGAACAAAAATTACAATATGATTCCTGTTTAAAATGATGGAGCGGATGATACAAAACTAAGAATAGACTACACGTTCTTAAAGGGGCTTTAAACCAGATTTTATTTCGCACTTATTTTTCTTTGAAAATCGTGACATACACTTGAAATTCTTATCCACGTGTAAAGAGGGCTTTAGATGTAAACATAGATAGAAATACATACAGAAGACATGAGGAATATTTGCATTTTGTTTAACTGTGAATTGTCTATACCGTTAGTAACGGTATAATCATTAATACAAGAAAGCGATGAATTGCATAACAAGGGGTAATGATATTTTTAAAGAGATGATAGATCGGTTGGTCCCACGGCGAGAAGGTAGAGTCGCCGATCACGGATTTGAAGATTGTGGGCTCGAGTCCCACAGGAGATAATCTGGTTAATGCCCCTTTATGGACGTTTATAATGTACTTACCTGATGCTTAACTCTTTACGAAACCACAAAATTCTGAACTCCTTTAAATTGATAGCATCTGCAGACAACAAAATTACATGTATCACATGCAGTAAAATTTATCCTCAGAACAGGTAGAAAACATCCTTGGAAAAGGAGAAAAAATTAATGCTGGTTACCAGGATTTTCTCCTGTTTCAAAAATGTTTTCAAAAGCTTTTCACCTCAGGGTCGTTAAAACTCGTAATTGTTTGGTGAAGAGTTAAAACTTTACCAAACAATATCGTATTGTAACGACTCTGAAGGAAACGGCTTTTAAAGGCATTCCTGAAAAAAATGTGAAAATGGTTTTAAAACTTGCCTTTTGATTGGACGAGATGTTCTTTCTCGAATAAATAGATAGCCAGTCTTAAAGTCTTAGTGTAGAGTGGCTGAAGATATAAGGTATATACAGTCCCTGTGTTGAGACGAGTATGAATCGCAGGGAAGTTGTTATTATAATTATTTGTTATTGATGATTTGTTTAATTTGTATGGTGTTAAACGCCCCTTTAAACTGTCTCTCAGTTATATCTCGACGATCAGTACACCTATCCATGCTTTCTCGGAGTTTCCTTTACCAGTATTTCGCACAATATTCTTCTAAAGCCATTGGCTGCTTTCGTATATAACCGATGTCGAAACATTGCTAAGCGTTGAGAGACGAATGAATCCTGTCACAACGATCATCATCAATGCTCGGAACGAAAGAGGCCGAGCTATAAGTTCGAACCAGCAACCCCCGTGTTTTTTGAGCCCCTGGCGTTATTGACTGACCTTCTGATGGGGTCGGCTTGTTATTAAAGAATAATGTAATTATTCCAATGACCCTTCGTTCATCTTCGTATACTGACCGCTCAGTCTAAACCGGCAAGCATACCTGACTACTTTTTAAAAGAAGCTCAACACAATCTAAATATGATTGAACCGTGATCTTGCAAACTGGGGTTTCATGCATCTCCACAATGCATTATACCATGCAACACTTCACATAATTATGGACCCATACAGTCCATTTTGTTTAAAAACCGACTGAATCATGAAGCAAACTGGTCCTTTTGACATGCAGAAAATTGACCTATAGCGAAAGATTTTGACCCAGGTCAGCCTGCGTGGACTGCGCAGGCTGACCTGAGTCGATACTTTTGCAGACGCATGAAACTCCTTTTTCACAGAGCATGGCTGAAATATTGTCTGGCTTTTGAATTAGCTTAGATAGACCTTTTTTCACCAAATCGTGGCGTGTTCTTAGAAGCTACCGTAACTTTGACTTTAAAGCAATTTAAAACTTGATTTCGTTTCGGCAAGTTTTTAGAATTATCTTTTAATATAAAATGATAATATATTCGAATGCAAATGTGGCATTGACTTTACTGGATAACAAAATTTAAGAATGGTCCAAATTGAGAGCACTGTAACAATAAATGAAATATGTGTTAAATGTTATGTTTTGTCTTCGAACGGACAGAGAACATTGTGTTGAAAAGAGAAAATGCCCACTTCTATATGGTCATTAAAACACGGGACTGTTTGACATGGGTTACGATAATGATTGATAATTTACTATGATATTATATGAAAATCAAGATTAAAATTTCATTTTTTAAATTTCTAATCCCGTTAGTAACGGGGTTTTGAAAATTAAAAATTAATTATCAAAGTTCAAATGTTATATTGTGTGTGAGTGAAGAAAATGGTTGACGTGAGATGTAAAACGATTAACTGTTACGAAATATTTGAGCCATGCTCTGGTAAAAAGTGACTTAAGAGATCTCCGTGATGCATGATACCAAACAAGTCATCACAGTAGAATGGATCCATAAAACCCATTTTGCGTAACAATCGACTGAATCATGATGTACACTGGACCTTTGACGTGCAGAAAAAGGACAAATATCAAAGGGTTTCGACCGCGCATTCGTGTATCAATTCTGCGCTGGCTGACCGAGTCGATACTTTTTGCAAATGCATTAAGCCCCCTTTTCACAGAGCACGGCTCATTTCATATGTTGCCAGTTTCTGTTGTTGACATTGTTGTTGTTATTTTTTCCTCGTCTTTTGCCAGATGTAGAAGTTTGTAAAAGGAAGAATAAAACAGTAAATTTTTATATCATGTCTCGTCTCGTCCATTTGTATATCATCGGTATTTGTTGTCATTTACTGGGAAGCTTATTGGTAAAGAAGTGTCATGACCACGACCCTTAGGGTAATGAGTTCGATTCCTTACTCTGAGAAATGTGGGAGTAACCAGCTCAGCGCTATAGGCGTAAACATGAGATTTCTAGGATGGCACAGATCAAGATCAGGCTGCACAGAAAGTGGAAGTAAACCGTTTTAAACCTTTCAGCAACACAAGGGAAAACAAGGACTGTTGCGGACGGTATAGATCAAGATCAGACTGCACAGAACGTGCAGTCTGATCTTGGATCTACACCGTCCGCTTGTTTGGTCAAATTCGTCAACAGAGGTCGAGTTCATAGGTTTGAGGTGGAGCGGGTTAATTTATGGCCTCCTGCAACGAATTTGCAGCTGCTTTTTTCTTTGAAACCATTCTTGTAAAACATGGACAATCGACAAGAACTGAGACACGAATGCGTGCTAAGACATTGTGACAAGCGAAAAAAAAAAACCTAGTCATGCGAATGCTATCCTTTTGCTTTAACTCTGTACCAAACGACAAAATCTTAGAGTTGTCCAAAATGAAATTATTTGTAGACAAAATATCAAAAGTGGCTTAATTGACGGGATTAGTCTGTGATAGGGTAGAAAACGTTGTGGGAAAAAGGAGAAAACGCTGGTTCCTAGCATTTTCTCCTTTCTCCATTTCCAACAATGTTTTCAGAGATCTTTTTTCTTGGGCTTGTTAAAAGTCGGTATTGTATAGTAAATTGTTAACTGCCTAGCAATCATGATAACAACTCACTCATCCTTTTCTCTAAGTCTCAACAGTACCAGGTTTGGGTTATGTAATGCCTTGCCCAAGAATACATTCCGTAAGTTGATAGAACCTGGACACCTTAATCGAAAATCCAGCGTCTCAGTCACTGAGCCAATGACCACGCTGTCTGTCATTGATTTTATATCACTGGTAATGAGGGTCATTGCTTTGATGTGTTTATTTTTGACGAATCATTGCTACATAATTATATGGTTGTATTATACCCCAGACCTTTATGACAAGGTTTGTAGGGGATGGGCCTATGTTTGTTCCTTTGAATAGCGTTTAACGCTGTTTTCAGCATTATATCAGTTTTATCGCAGCGGCAGTACACCGATTCATACTGTCTTCGAAACAATGATCAGCGGTGAGAGAGGAATAAATCCCGTCTCAATGCTTATTGCCAATCCTCGGAGAAAATATTGCCAACCGGGAAAATTCGAATCAGCGACCCCTGGTTTCAAGCCCCCTATGTTACCGACTGAGCTTCTGGGCTCGGCGTAGAGGTGTAAGTGTTCACATGACATTTCTCCTCTGTCACTGAGTTTGCTGACTTGAAAACCTAAGGTGTGCCATAATGTTTCTATATCAGAAAGCCACTGTGATGATTTTTATTAATGTTTCATTTCCTGATTTGGACCTTCACTTAACTCTTTACAAAAACAAAAAAAAAGGGAGACTGGTCCAAATTGAAAGCATTTGCAGACGACAAATTAAACGTGACTCAAAAACTGAAAATTGTCTGTAGAAGGGAAGAAACATTGTAGAAAAAGGAGAAAATGCTGGTTGCCAGCATTTTCTCCTTTTCCTACAATGTTTTCAAAGGCCTTTTCTCCAAAGATCGTTAAAACTCGGCAATTATGTGGTAAAGGGTTAACGGACTCAAATAATGGGATTTATCTTTGAGATGGTAGAAAATGTTGCGTGAAGGAATTAAATGTCTGTAACGGACATCATCCACTGTTTTCCACATTTTTAGCTTTTTTCGAAGAAAACGTCGAGGTATCGTACTGACCCTTGCATTTTAGACTTGCCCTGGCGTCGTCGTCGGTGCCTGCTTCGTTTGTCTGTGTTGTCGTGCGAAAACTTTGATATTTTATAATATCTCTATTTTCACTGTAGGTATTTGCTTCAAACTTGGACAAGCAGTTAATTTTCAAAAGGGGAACCGATACAACAAGGGCAGATAACTGTCAAAGTGTTTTGACAGAGTAAAGCCCCTTTAATGACATAAAATTTTCAAGAAAACTTTGACATCTTATAATATCTCTGTTATTACTGTAGATATTTGTTTCAAGCTTGGACAAGTTTTTAATCATCAAAAGGAAAACCTATACAACAAGGGCAGGTGATCATAAAAGTATTTTTGACAGAGATAAACCCTATTTCGACTTGAAATTTTCAAGGTAACGTTGACATCTTATAATATCTCTGTTATTACTAAAGATATTTCCTTCAAACCTTGACAAGTTGTTGCGTTGCTCTTGTTTTCCTTCTTCACCGGAGGGATAAAAATACAGGATTGGACGGCAATGCTTAAATCCTTAATAAAACAGTCCCGAGTTTTAACCACCACCCCCCCTTCCCCGAAAAAAAAAAGTAACTATGAAAGAAATAATAATAAATAAATAATAAATAAAAAAATAAAAAATAAAATAAAAACAAGATAGTATATAACATGGTGGAAAATGAAGAAAATGCCGGTAACCAGCATTTTCTCCTTTTCCGACATTTTTTTCTACCAGCAAAAGGTCAGTGAGTCGCGCTTAGCAGCCAAAGGGTTAACCCTTACCCTCCAATATAACAGAAATTAAACTTTCAGGCCGATAGTAAAAACCCAGACAATGCTATTTCAAACTTATTCTTGGGAGAAAATATCTCTTTGCCGGACAGTGTAAATCAAAGATCAGACTACACGTTCTGTGCAGTCTGATCTTGATCTACACTGTCCGCAAAAGGTTAATAAGTCGCGTTCAGCAGCCAAAGGGTTAACCCTTAACCTGCTAAATAAAAGAAATGAAACTTTCAAGCCCACAGTAAAAACCCAAATTTTTCTATTTCAAAGGTGTTTTTGGAGGAAAGATACCTCCTTATCGGACAGTGTAGATCAAAGATCAGACTGCATGTTCTGTGCATTCTGATCTTGATCTACGCAGTCCGAAAAAGGTCAGTGAGTCGTTCTTAGCAGCCTAAGGATTATTGCGAATGGCTGCATTTCTTGTCTGAATTCAATCGTTTACAAAACAATCCGGGATTTAAGCAAACCTGATGGAGAAAGCTTTTGAAAACATTGTGGATAGGAGTAAATTCTGGTAAACTACATTTTATCCTTTTTCCACAATGTTTTCTACCATGTCAGGGAACTTAGGTTCATTTATAAATACCAGTTTCGAATTTCTCGTCTGCCGATGCTTTCAGTTTGGAGGAGACTGGAATTTGTCGTCTGTGGTCTTGCAAGGCTTAGTGGTAGGACGTAGATTTTTAAAGGTTCGCTTATCAGTCCAGGTTCTGGATAAGTGTTGGGGTGTTCTTTGGCAAGACACTTCGGAGTCCCTGCCTAGCATTAGTAATAACCATGATATACATGAATATGTGATTTCTCACTGTAGTTTGACTGAAATGATGTTGGAAGCGGAGTAAAAACACCATTTAATGATTATCTAGGTTCAAAGAAAGATATTTAGACTGTCTTGTCAAAATTCAAACTTTCTTAAAAAAAGATGTTTGCAATCGTCAGATCTGATTAACCGCACCAAACACTTTACATTTATTATGCTGTAAAACATATGAGCCATGCTCCATGAAAGGGAGGCTTAATGGATCTCAAAAAGTATCGACCAAAGTCAGACTGCGCGGACTCGAAACCTTTTGCTATTGTTGAATTTTCTGCATGTCAAAAGACTAGTGTACCTCATGATTCAATTACTTGTTATACAAAATGTATTTTATGGGTCCATAATTATGTGATCATATTGTTCGTATATTGCATCACAGAGATGCATTAAACCCTCCTTTCACAGATTCTCGTCTCCCTCTTGTCATATTCCTTAACCCTTTCCCAGACGACAAAATTTTAGCCTTGTCCAAATTGAAAGCATTTGCAGATGACAATTTCAACGTGGCTCAAATGGCGCAATTTGTCTTTGGGTAGAAAACATTGTGGAAAAAAGAGAAAATGCTGGTTACCAGCATTTTCTCCTTTTCCTAGAATGTTTTCGTTAGGCTTCTTTCCCAGGGGCGTTAAAAAGCGGCATTGTACGGGAAAGGGTTAAAGAACTGTACATATTGTGACTTTTACCTCTTGGGTCCTCTACTCATCGCATTCGGAAAACCTCGGGTGATCCGATGATCACGTCCCTCGGCTCTATCAAGTAGCTTGATATGCACCTACACGGTACATTTCATCGCCGAAAATACGCCTTTTTACCGTTCTTAAAATTGTAAGGCTCCTCTTAACAAGAAAACACGAGCCCCTATTTTCTATCGAGATCTTTTTTTTAGTATATTTCCGTTGACAAACAGTTTGTACATTTATTTTTTATTGTGGTTTATCAGTTCCAATGGAAAATTTCACCTACAGATTGATAGATGTGAGTAATTTTACTGTAGTTGTTTATTTCTTTGCTAGTCGATTTTCAGGGGCGCCGCCATGTTTAAGATCATGTGATTGGCATTTCAAAATGGAAACCTCATTGAAACGGACGAGGTTAGATGCTGTTACGGAATAGGCCGAAATGTGACGAGTGCTACTGATCGGTTATTCTGTTTATTTCTATGAGATCAGATATGACGTCATAGTATTGATTTAACCCTTTACCAGATGACAGAATTATAGCTTTGTCCAAACTGAAAGCATTTGCAGACGACAATTTCAATGTGGCTGAAATGGTGCAATTTCTGCTTTGGTAAAGTAGAAAACATTGTGGGAAACGGAGAAAATGCTGGTTACCAGCATTTTCTCCTTTTCCCACAATGTTTTCAAAAGGCTTCTTTCTCAGGGTCGTTAAAAGGCGTCATTCTGCGGTAAAGGGTTAAGTACGAGTCATCGTTATCTACGCGTGTTATTGCTCACGTGACAACCTCATAAGCCTTTCCGAAATTCTGGCGTAAAATCTAACACATACCTTAAGAGGGTACCAAGCCCATTCTGGCAAAACGATCGAAAAGATATTTTTCTTCCTTTCTTTTTTCCCTTTACTGATGGGTTGCCAGCAGTCGCTTTAGTTCTACATATTTCACTGATAAAACACGTAGTTCTATCAAGTTTGGTGAGATTATAAAAATCTCAATTGTCACCTTTGAACTGAATCGTCTGGCGCTCTTTCACACAAATAAGTTAATGAATGTCTAAGTAAAAATAGACACATTTACGCACGAATTCAAACAATCAACATCTGCGATTATGCAGAGGAAAAAAAAACAAGTGTTGTTTACCGAAATATGTCACATATACCGCAACACGTGACGAAACTACCACCTTTAACCCCTTTACCCCAGTGTTTTTTTTAAAGCCATCAGGTAGAAAGCTTCTTTGCTGGTTCCAAGCATTTTTCTCCTCTTTCAACAATGTTTTCTGCTCTCCCACAAAAAAAAAAAAATGAATGTTTGAGTCACATTTATTTTGTCGTCTGCGATTGCTTTCAAATTGGACAAGTCTAAAATTTTGTCGTTTGGTAAAGAGTAAACTGAAATCCTATTTCCGCTACAAAATTATGTCAAATGTCAACTGGAGCGGTTACTCGTGAAGGTCAGGTGTAACCGAATTAACCCTTTACAAAATACACTGTAATCTAGTATTTTAACGAATCTAGAGAAAGACTGCTTTTGAAAACGTTGCGGGAAAAAAAAGGAGAAAATACTAGTGTCTAGCATTTTCTCTTTTTCCCAGCACTGTTTCCTATACTTTCGGATACAGAATCTGTCAACTGAGATACTTTGTCGACTACAACTGTTTCAAAATGGACGTCTGTCATGTGCAGCCTAAAAAGGATATCTTTCCCCTATTTCTTATCGTAAAAGTGGTTAGAAATAGCCATGCTCCGTGAAAAAGGATCTCATTGCATCTTCCATAAGTATCGACCCAGTGCAGCTTGAACAGTCTGCGCAGGCTGGGTCGAAACTTTTCGTGATTGATAAATTTCAAAACAAAACGAAACGTCCAAATCAATCACATGGTTTATCCTGCAGTTGATAAATTAGTACGCCTAAGCCACGAGGGATACCTACGCCTTAGCCACGAAGAATTCCCGTACGCCATAGCCACGAAGGATTTGCGTACGCCTTAGCCGCGAGGGATTTCCATACGCCTTGGCAACGAGGGATTTCCGTACGCCTTGGCAACGAGGGATTCCCGTTCGCCCATAGCTACGAGGATTCCCATCAGTAAATTCTTATTTAGATGACAAAAATTAGACTTGTTCAAACTGAAAGAAAAAAATCCTTAAATGGACTACGTAGCCTTTAAAGGCCCTGTAGTTAACAAAAGTAAACAGTGTGGGTGTTAAAATGCATTTAATTCATACCATTTAAAAGTATGGACATTATTGTGAAGATGGGATTCTGTTATTGTACAGCCGGTCCAAGTCTTAGTCGCTGGCTGAAAAATTAATGTTTAATCCTAAGGCTGCTAAGCACGAGTCACTGACCTTTTGCGGACAGTGTAGATCAAGATTAGACTACAAAGAACGTGCAGTCTGATCTTCGATTTACACTGTCCCATAAGGAGATTTTTTTTTTTTCCAAAAATAAGTTTGAAATAACAATATTCTGTTTTTTTACTATCGGCTTGAATGTGCCATTGAACTTATTTGGCAGGATAAGACTTAACCCTTTCCCAAACGACAAATTTTGGACTGGTCCAAATTGAAAGAGTTTGCAGACGACAATTTTAAATTTGATGGAAATGGCAGAAAGGTCTCAAAAAGGGTAGACAACACTGTGGGAAAAGGAGAAATTGCTCGTTACGAGCAATTTCTCCTTTTCCCACAGTGTTTTCAAAAGACTTGTACTGCAGACACGTGAAAACCAGGGCTTGTTTGGGAAAGGGTTAAACCATAGATAGAACGGCTTGCATCAGTTTACTTTGTTTTAAAAATCATTTTTCTGCCAACAACTTACATCTGGACCGTCGACACAGTAATAGATTCAGAGTAACCACAAACACAGACTTGTCGAATTCTTTATTTGTATAATAGTTCGCACAGACAAATTGGCAAAGTCAATTTAGCCATGCTCCTGCAAAAGGGGGTTTCGCCATGATGTATGATACCAAGCCAGTCATCACATGATTATGGATCCAAAAATCCATTTTGTATACCAGTTTACTAAATGATGAGGTACACTGGTCCTTGGACAAGCAGGAAATTTACCAACAGCAAAGTTCGGCCAAGGTCATCTTGTGCAGTCTTCGCAGGCTGACCTGGGTAAGCACTTCTTGCAGATGCAGTGAGCGCCCTTTTCACAGAGGGTGGCTTAATTATTTAAGTACCAATCGCTGCTAAATTGCGTCGTAATTTCAATGAAACGGATTTACGTGGTACTAGTGTGTTTTGTTTCCTGCATTAGACATTATACGCAGCGATGAACAATAGCTGATATTTAAATGTCTGTTTCTGGCGGCCCGATGATAACAACATACGTAATGTCTAGTAATAGCAATTGTAAACAGACGACAATTAAATTAAAAAGATACATCCTTACAGCCAGAGAGAAAAACAAAACGCTGATAAAACGATAAAGTGTTTAGAATGGCTTAGAATTTGGTCAGCTGTGTAAACATAGATGAATTACCAATACATATGGTGTAAGAGACAAAAAAAAACTTAAGGGATTTGTCCTCATTTAAAACCGGAATGGACAACCGTGATTTCTTTTAAGGCTGAAAAAAAAAAAGAATGAAAAGCATTTTCTACCCGTCGTAAACTGTGCAACCTTGCAGCCGCTAGGGGCAACATTTGGCATGAAGATACAAGAATAATTGTAGTTTCATAAAATAAAGATGAAATGGGTTAAAAATGGTTAAAAAACAAGTATCTTTGAACTCTTTCAATGCCAGAATTACATGTATACGATTTCTGCTCTATGAGAAGTGGTTTAACTCTTAAACGACAACACTTTGCTCTGGTCCAAATTGAAAGCATTTGCAGATGACAGATTAAATGTGGCTAAAATTAATCATGTACGCATGGAATAGGTGTCTGAAAAAGTAGAAAACGTTGTGGGAAAAGAAGAAAACGCTGGTTACCAGCATTTTCCTCTTTTCCCACAATGTTTTTAAAAGTTTTATTCTTCAGGGTCGTTAAAACTCGGGACTTTGTGACGGAGGGTCAGAGGCCCAATAACAGCCAAAAGTAAACACTGCTGGTGTTAAAGTGCATTTAAGTTTAAATCATACCATCTAAAAGTATGGAAATTATTGTGAAGATGACAATCTGTTATAGTTCGTCGGTCAAAGTGTTAGTCGCTTGGAGGGGAAAAAAAGGTAGGTCAAAAGTTCAAAAGTTTCCATGTTACATTGTCTTTTGTTTTACCTGGTTCTGAAATTGGTTCTTCAATAAGCGACTAAAACTTGTACCGATCGTATAATAACAGATTGTCATCACAGTATATTTCCCTGCTTTTTTAAAAGGTGTGATTTAAGTTTGTATGCATTTTAACAACTGCATTGTTTTATTGGCCGCCATTGGGCCTTTAACGTGGGTGTTAAACCGGATTTTTGACTAAAACTTATTTTAGTGGGTACAGAGTTAACGTTTAAAAAAAAAAAAAAATGATAATAATAATAAAAGGGTGACCGTTTACCTTTAGATAGCGGAAAAAATAAGCCGCCGTCAGGACTCGAAGCACAACCGTCAAAACTCGAATTGGCGACTCTACCAATAAAGCTATTGAGCCAACTTATAACTATCTGTGATTACAATGTATAGAAGTATAT
Source organism: Tridacna gigas (assembly GCA_945859785.2). NCBI lineage: Eukaryota > Metazoa > Mollusca > Bivalvia > Cardiida > Cardiidae > Tridacna > Tridacna gigas. The sequence goes on from OX244039.2 coordinate 51,786,235, forward strand.
GTGAGCCGTGCTCTGGTAAAAGGCGGCTTAATCCATCACCGTGATCCATGATACCAAGCAAGTCATTACATAATCATGGATCCATAATATCCATTTTGTATAGTACACCAACTGAACCATGAGGTACAATGGTCCTTTAGCTTGCAGAAAATGCACCAAGAGCAAAAGGTTTCGGCTCAGGTCAGCCTGTGCGGAGTGCGCAGGCTGACCTGGGTCGATACCTTTTTTTTTCTTTTTTTCCTTCAGGTGCATCAAGCCCCCTTTTTACAGAGCATGGCCCATAATTTTTTTCCCTTGTATTGCAATAAAGGCTACGCCTTTGCCAACGGTATGGGAAATTTTACTGTAAAAATACAAACAAAGAAAGACAGATGGCGTAAATTTGCCAGCAAATAGGTAGTGGTCCTTAAAAAACAAACATATCTACAATTTTGGCCAATCACGAATTTCTGTTCATTCATTTGTTATCAGTATCAAAAAGTAAATCAAAAGCCAGTACATTCACCTACGCCGAAAAATATCGGTGATTTTTTTTTTCCTACTTGTATTCCTATCTACCTTTTAACTTTAAAACCATCTTTGCACTCGAAATAGAATTAGCAGTCTTTGTTAAGATTTTCAAAGAAACTTGCGAAACGAAATCTGGTTTAATGTCCCTTTAATGCATCTGCAAAACGTTTCGACCTATGTCAGCCTGCGCAGCAGTCTGCGCAGGCTGACATAGTTCGAAACCATTTTGCTATTTGTAAAATTTCTGCATATCAAAGAACCAGTCTACAGTACCTCGTGATTTCTGCATGTCAAAGAACCAGTCTACCTCGTGATTGAGCCGGTTTACGACAAAAGGCATCCATACTATGCGGCGACGTGCTTGGTACAATGCATAACAAAGATGGATTAACCCGCCTTTTCCCAGAGTACTGCTCATACAGCCAACCTCTTTCAAAGAAACATCATGTAGACAGGAGACATTTTGAAATAATGTTTTGTGCAAATTATCACGCAGTGAAGCTTTTAGATGCCTTATTAGGAACATAATTGGTTTTCGATAGCTTTGAAAATACATTCTAAATAGCCTAATCATTAATTTTCTTTTTTGTGTGTGTGTGTGTGTGTGTGTGTGTGTGTGTGTGTAGCTTTATATGAACTGGCTTTTGACCTACTTTTTTGGTATTAATCTCGTCTCGAATGAATAAAGAGCCATTTACGATTGATGAAAAAATGTAGACATGTTTAATTCTGGTGAATCTACACTGTCCGATAAGGAGTTGTTTTTCTCCAAAAAGTACGTTTGAAATAGCATTCATCTGGACTTTTACCATGGGCTTGACAGTTTCGTTTAAGTTATTTAGCAGGATAAGAGTTACAGAATAGGGCCTATTACCGCCTGGACCCAGGATAGATTCGAATTTTCAACCCCCTCAAGACCTCTACCTTATCTACTGAAAAACGGGGCGCGTTATCTTATCTATACTGTCGTTGTTAGCAACGCAAAAAACTGATGTTGAAGGGATAAATGCCTATACGTCTAAATATAGAAGTATAGGATGGCAAGCTGCAGTCAGTGACTCATTCTGCGACGGGAAAGATATTGGTATTCTGTTACATTCTTAACTGTGTTTAGCCCACTCCCACAATAGGCTTCCCTTTACCATTATCGGCGACTTTCATAACCAGCGCACAGTGTAGATCAAAATCATCCTGCATAGAACGTACAGTGTGATGTTTGATCTACATCGTCCCCGACTTGATCCGTAACTGTGACTGAAATTGTCCGATAATTTTCGATTGAGTTCTGTTTACTCCCGTAATAAAGATATGTCGATCTACTTGACGGCTCACGAATAAGGAAAACAACAACTGAATAACAGGAGAACGGATCAATGATACAGAAACGTGTTTTGCGTTTCTTGTTTTGAACAGTCGAGGTACATGAGGTAATTTCAGGATTTCCCCTCAGCAGAAGCGGGCATTATTTCCAATTAAGCCTTATTCACTGGAACAAATTTTAAAACCTCAGACATGTGAACCATGCTCTGAGGGCTTAATGTGTCTCCGTGATGAATTATATCAATTATATATTATTTATTATGGATCTATACAGTCCATTTTGTCCAGCAACTGGCTGAGTGGTCCTTAGACATAAACAAGTGTACAAAGAGCAAAATGTTTCGACCCATGTCAGCCTGCGCGGACTGCGCAGGCTGACATGGGTTGATACTTTTTGCAGATATATTCAAAACCCCCTTTCCACAGAGCATGGATCACGTGTATTTTGCTATTACTATGGAGTAGATTTGCATATGCACGCACAAGTAAAGTGCGCGTATATTACCTCAAAAGCCAAGGGGGCTATTCTTCAGTTATTTCTCTTGATTCCTATCCCCTAACCTAATTCATTGGACTAAATATGTTATTACTTGGTTTTTATCGATGATTGTCTTGCACTACACAGATATATTCTTGATATAATATCTCAACTAAATCTGGTCAGATTGTTTTACAAACCTATGATAGAGCTGTACATGTTTTTCTTTGATGGGGAACAAAATTTGCTTTAAAAATTCAACGGCGTGCTTTCATATATATCCTAAATCAAATTACATTTATAGCAACTTCCCTTTGGGAATCAAGGATAAAAACAAAGAATTGCAGGTAAACGGACTAATCCGTTATTTAGTTACTTTCGGTCTTAATCTGTCAAGGGTGGGGGATAATTTTACTTACAGGAATAGCTCCCATTGGAACCATATTTATTTTGTACGCTTGTTACAGACCGGTGTGCCAGTTATGATAGCACATATTCTATAATCTTCACCGTCCTCTATCTAATGTTAATCTTTTACCAGAGTCGGCTTCAAATCAACGTCGATATACTTTAAAACCTTGAAAAAAGTCGAATCCATTAGTTGTCAGCAAAGAGTAAAAGGCAAGATTCATAAGTTCAGCCACTTTGAAGTGGTCGTTTGCAGATACTTTCAATTTGTGACAAGTCTATATTTTGCCAAGTGCTAAAGAATTAATCCTTGGGCTGCTAAGCGCGACTCACTGACCTTTTGCGAACAGCGTAGATCAAGATCAGACTACACAGAACGTGCTGTCTGATCTTGAATCTACCCTATCCGATAAGGAGATATCTTTCCTCCACAAATACTTTTGAAATAGGAGAATTTGGGTTTATACTATTCGGTTTGAAAGTTTCATTTCTATTATTTAGCAGGATAAGGGCTAGGCCTTTTCCTTTGAAGCCATTTTTCAGGAGACAGACCTTTACGAATGATATCTAAATATTCTTAGGAATCAAATGATATCGGCGAAAAGCATTTTCTGCTTTTCCCACGATGTTTTCAAACCTTTCAAAGACATACACTACCATTTTAGCGCTTTTTATTTTGTCGTCTGTAACTCGCTTTTGGTAGGCCTAGAGAAACATTATAAATTTTGACGATTTTGAGACAGATTTCTAAATTCGCGAACTGATTTTTTTTTTTTTTTTTTTTTGTCTGCTAACAATACCAGAGAAAAATGAATTTTTTTAACATAAAGTATCTCAATTTAGCTATTCTGTCGGAAAGCCTTGGTATTTACCGTCCGCGAGGATGCGTTGGCTTATCGATTAACCGCTAACTGCAGAGGAATTTTCTTGGAACTGAAAGAAGCAGACGAGTCGGTTTTGTTTTTCCTGTGCACATCATACATATTTAGAAGTCATTTAAAGATGAGTGACGTCACGTGTGCGATCATTGCACTTCTTTGTGTGGAGAGAGATAGAGAGGAAGAGATGCAGGGATACAGAAAGACAGAGGGGAAGAAAAGAGAGAGAGAGAGGACGGAGGGACGGGCGGAGGGACGGACGGAGGAACGGACGGACGGACAGACGGACAGACAGAGAGACGGACAGATACGGGTTAATCGGGAGAGCGGGAAGGGGAAGAGAGTGGGGGGATGAAAGGAGAGGGGAGGGAAAGGAAAATAGAGAGATGGTAGAAAGAGATAGAAGCTAAGAGAAAGAGAAACACAGACAGATTAAATAGATATAGACAGACAAAGACACAGACAGAGAGAATAGAACCGCCAAAAGACTGTAAATAAAAGTCGCAAGAATCAGAGAGAGAGAGCATTACGAATTACTATCCCAATTAATGTCAGACTGACAGAACCAGACAAACATACAGACGAAGAAAAAAAAAGACAGATCTAGATACGAAGACATGGATTCAAGACAGTGAGCTTTAAACATTTTGACTCTTTCACTTCGAAAGGCATCTTGAATAGCTTTTGCGGACGGTATAGATCAAGATCAGACTACACAGAACGTGCAGTCTGATCTTTGATTTACACCGTCGGCTACCTTTTGCTTAACTTTCAGCAAATTCCCCTTTTAATTGCAGTAGAAATCTATTTAAAGACCTCGAAAAATGTAGGATCTATTTTGTAAGTAATGAAAGGGTTTAAGATAAAATAATGTGGCTGCGGAGAGAATCCATACATATCGACTTTTTCCTTGAAGAATTACAAGATTTATGACTGAGACGCCAAGCAGTAGCAATCTTTATAGAATATCAATAATTTCAGAATCCTGATTTTTCGTTTGCCTTTCTTACTGTGATTCTAAAACTGTCTCTAGCCGAGGATTGATGAATTGATTGAATTTCCGTTTATTTGTCATGAGTTGCCCATGTGGGCCCCTTGAAGGCTGTTAGTTTTATTACGGGGGATAGTGCAAGATACAGGACGAAGCCCATCCTAAGCTACGCCTGGTTCTTTAACGTGCTCGGTGTATAGCGTCGTCACACTGTATTTTCCGACTCGAGGACACATCAGGCTCATCCCTCTAGACAGCACTCTCAATTTCTTCCGAAAGATGTCGTTATATCTAGATCTACATACGACCCACGCTCTGGCAAAAGGGGTTTAATGCTTCTCCGTGATCCATGACACCAATCAAGCCCTCTCATACTTATCGACTTAATCTTAAGGTAGACTGGTCCTTGGATATACAAACAATTGAACAATAGCGAAAAGTTTCGACCCAGGTGAGCCTGCGCGGACTGCGCAGGCTGACCTGGGCCGATACTTGTCGCAGGTACATTAAGCCCCCTTTTCACAGAGAATGGCTCATATCTTTTGAATGCTTTTGTTGTTATTGAATGGTTTCCCATGTATTAAATTGAAATCGTCAGCGTCAAATGTAAGTTGAAACCCCCGTGAAATAGACGGGACTGCTTTGTATGGACGAGCACAGGTTTGGATTTCGTCCTCGAGCTTCTTTGAAGCGGATTGATCGTTCCACAAAACAACAATGGTTTTGCCGCACTACTGATTGTTAATCAAACTACTGAAATTAATATTTTAAAACGGGCTGTGTAGATTTTAATTCTCTTATTACAAAACTTCTAAAATGTTTTTATCAATGAATAATCCTTCAGTCGATAGAAGGTGTTGATGTAACAGAAGACAAGGTAAGGGAAATAATGAGGGAAGAGGAGCATGACATAGAAATAAGAAAATTGAATATTGCTATTAACTTTTAAGCTGCTAGGCGCAACTCACTGACCTTTTGCGGATAGTGTAGATCAAGATCAGACTGCACAGAAAGTGCAGTCTGATCTTGGATCTACTCTGTCCGATAAGGTGATAATCTTCTCCCCAAAATAAGTTTGAAATAACATCATTCGGGTTTTTACTATCGGCATGAAAGTCTTTTTTAACTTATTTAGCAGGATGAGGGTTAATGGGTTGTTAGAAAGCAAAAATAGCAAACCCTATGGATAGTAAGAGGGGTGATGGAGGGAGGGTTAAGACTGTTGTAAGTGATGTTCTTAATTTGGATATAAACATACACATAGAGGATCTGACATTTGGCGTTGGCGTTTAAGGTAAAATTTTATTAAAAGAGTCTAGGAAAAATGTTATTCAGCGAGCCTTTTGAGAGCTTAATACTTAACGAGTTTAATAAAATTTTGTCATAAAATCCAACGAATGTCAGATTCTTTTGATCAGTTAACGATACTTTACAAGTTATCGATCAGAAGATGCAAAACCATCTATAGATGCATGCGTGGTAATATTCACGAAAACCCATTCACTTCTACGATATCCGTACAAAATGACGTCAAAAATGACGCCACAAAATTGTGACATCAAACGTCACTCTCTTGCACCACGGATCATTCCCATTCACCTCTGTAGTTGGCTCAGAAAATAGTACGTCATCACGTGATATTTTCGTCACATGACCATAACTCAAAATGGCGACACAAACACCGGTGAAAAAAAGACCAATCGATTGTTTTGTGTGCTGTTCAAACAGCATACGGCCAATCAGACTTAGTGGTAGGAAATGTGAAAAAGAGGGATTTTCTGAAAAGCTTAAAAGTCTTTTAAAGGACGATAACTTGTTTTTTAATTTTGTTTAAATTGTCATCATTCATGGGCGCAGCCATGTTTTTTACAATTGGCGTAAGAGACTGATCAGTAAAGAAGCTTGAAAAAATAGTTCCATTGTATACAGGTAAATTCATCAGTTTGAATGCACCTATAATGTATCGGAATCATATTTCCTTTGTCTACTTTATTATGTTACACATGAAACAGTTAAACAGTGACAAAACATGTTTTCCTCGGTTTGACAAGATTCTTGTCATTTAGCCCGTTGCAAAGATGTATGGTGAGAGTAACGAACGACAACTCTGCTCGGAGATTGATCAAACGTGTATAAGATAAGAAAATTCGTAATGGGTATATTATGCGGATAATAAGCAAGTTTATGTGATAAAATATTTTCCGTTTAGGTAAAGCTCTGAGGAATCGTACTAAGCCTAGATCTATCAGATTCTGCGTGGATAATTTTGAGCGTGAAAGATTAGTTTTAAATGCAGTTAAAATTTGAGAAATCATGCTGACTACTCAAACGTATACTTTACACGTGACCTTACAGCTAAACAAAGGGAGACAGCTCTCAAACCGAGAGAAAAAAGGCGCAGCCGCCAGCTAAATGGGGAGCACCATGATTCAGGAAATTTACCAGAATTTAAAATTTGGTGAAAAAGTAGTGCCAGGACGGCGTAATGATATCAAAGGTAGTTTTATAGAATTCGGCTGGAATACCATCTTTACCGGCAGATTTTTCATTCTTCAACCCTTTTATGCTATTTTTTTATCCCTGTGATATAGGTATGTTCAGTAACAAGTCATGCTCTTCTAACGCACTGTTTTCTGGCCAAACCAAATTTTTCAGATTTGGCTGATAGGTATTGTACAGGAGGTTCTTAAAATAATTTGTCCATTTATCAACATTTGTTACCTCTATCTTTGACTGTGATTGTGCATTATGACTGTTTTTAATGTTTTCCAAAACTGATCTGGGTCCGTATTCACCAACCATTCGTAAGAACATTCTTAGTCTTATTCTCCAACTTTTTCTGGATTTGAAAGTAACACAACTTCTGATTGGCTGAACCATTTGGTTTAGCCAATCAGAAGTTGTGTTACTTTCAAAGTTGGACAATCTTGGAGAATAAGACTAAGAATATTCTTAAGAATGGTTGGTGAATACGGGCCCAGGATTCTTAACATTACTTATTAACAGCTGGCGTTGACGGTATTGAAAAGACTCACACTTTTTTCCTATCTGCACACAGGTACATTTAAAAATATTTCGGACCTGCGAGTACTAAGTAAAGTCATTTTGATTGTTGCTTATCCTAAATTTCCCTAACAATGAATATTTCAATGTTTTTTCGCCGTAAGAAGATTCGTCCCACAAGGGTTGGTTTTGATTAATCCTTGTATTACATAAGTTCAGCTTCATTTTCACGCTGTCTGCCGCGACTTGGTAAATGGTAAATGGTAGTGATTGTTTGGATTGCTGCATTTAAATCAGTATTTATAAGATGTTTATCATTGTCAGATAGAGACATAAATCTTTCACGAAATATTTGGACGGAGGTATCAGAATGGTTACTTTTCCACTTAAACATATCCAGGGGAAATAACTGAGTAATGGGATTTTCGGATTGATCGGTTGTCTCCCTTTAAATTTGATCAACCCTTATTGTTAACCCTTAAGCTGCTAAGCGCGACACCCTGACCTTTTGCGGACGGTGTAGATCAAGATCAGACTGCACAGAACGTGCAGTTTGATCTTGGATCTATACTGTCCGATGAGAAGATATCTTTCCTCCAAAAATACCCTTGAAATAGGAAATTTTTTATTGTTACTATCGGCTTGAAAATTTTATTTCTTTTTTCGAGCAGGATAAGGCTTAATCTACATGTACTATGAATTGGAAAATGATCAGACTCATCGCGATCGACAACCTTAAAATATGAAATATTTCTGACGATGCTATTTAATAGTCAACTAAGCTTTTACCATTATTTGCTATAGGAGTATAGTTCCCCTGAGAGTCATCGAAAAGTTTAAAATGTGGATATCATGATTGAATTTGGGTTTATTTATCGTCGCCACCGGTTGCCCATATGGGCGACGCCCCCTGAGTACTGTTAGTTTTGTTACGGGGGATAGCGCAAGATACAGGACAAAACCCATCCTAAGTTACGCTTGGTTCTTTAACGTGCTCGATGTATAGCACCGTCACACGGGACCTCGGTTTAACGTCTCATCCGAAAGACTATTAATAATTTTAGATGGCCAGCCGTGGGGCTCGAACCCACACCGTCAAGTGACCCGAAACACGATGTTTTACGAGTCCTACGCTCTACCATCTGAGCTATACGGGCTGGTCTGGATATCATGAGTGCAACACAAGTCTACTAAAAACCTTCCAAAAGTATTAATCTTTTCATTATCCTTATGATTTCTTGGAATCTCAAAATTATCAGAGATGTACTTAAACAATAATCCATTTTTGACAAAAATGCCTATTACACCACTGTTTTTTACAGAAAAAACGGGGTCTACGTGGAACATAATCGAAATACTTTTAATTTGGTAAAATTCACAGAATTCATCATTAAAGTCACCCCAGGTCTTTACTAAACCTATAATGTCATAAGTAGTTAAAAAATGTTGAACCCTAAGGCTACTAAGCGCGACTCACTTACCTTTTGCGGACAGAGTAAATCAAGATCAGACTCCACAGAACGTGCAGTCTGATCTTGGGTCTACACTGTCCGGTAAGGAGATATTTTTGTCCTAAAAATAAGTTTAAGATAGTGTTATTTAGGGTTTTACTACTGGTTTGAAAATTTCATTTCTATATACTGTAGCTGGATAAGAGTTAAGATCGAAACAGTTTGAAACTTTCTTTAAACCACATGCATTCCATGAAAAGATTTTAACGTCAATAATTTTGTTTTTGTTTACAATCTTGAACTACAGTGGAAACGGAAGCAAAGGAAAAAGCACTTTAACCCTTTGTGATACAGTACCGACCATGAAAAAAATGGCTTTTGAAAACATAAGGGGAAAAAGGAGAAGCTGCTGCTAACCAGCATTTTTTTTTCTTTTTCCCATAATGTTTTCTACACTTTCAAAGAAAACTCCCATAGTTTTAGCCATCTTTTTTTAGTCGTCTGAAAATGCTTTCAATCTGGAACATTGAAAAATATTGTCGTTTGGTCATGAGTGCAGGATTAACCCTTAGGCAGCTATGCGCGACTCACTTATCTTTTGCGGAAAGTGCAGATCAGGATCAGACTGCACGGGACGTGCAGTCTGATCTTGGATCTACACTGTCCGGTAAGGAGATATTTTCCCCCGAAATATTAACTTTGAAATGATATTCCTAGGGTTTTACTATCGGCTTCAAAGTTTCATTTAGCTTTTTAAGCAGCTGAAGGGTTAATCTCTTTCATCAGTTTCGTCAATAGTTTTGAATTCTGACGGTATGGAAACCCTTGACATACGTCTGTGGGATGGTTTTGTTTCAGAACTACCTTTAGCCACGGTTGATAACTCCCGCCCTGACTCAATCTGTGGCTGAGACAGAGTTATACTCGGCAGAATTGAGGTCTGCTCGCTTGTATTACTACTTCGTCTTCTTGCGTTTTCAGAATTAAGTTCCTCCATACGTTTAAAATTGAACTCGTGATTTGTGTCTTCCTCGGTGTTCAGTATACCGTTTAATTCCGCCAGAGTTGTTTTGTTTAGTTCAAACAGTGCCCTTGCTTTATCTATGTCTGTGTTAGAGGCACTTGAGTCTGTCCTCGGGAGTTTCTTGCCATCCAGTGATTTCTTTTTCTGGTTTAAAGCAATCTGTAATACTTGATATTTGTAAACCTCCCAGCGGAGGAAATTTCTGTATTGCTCTAGGAGGACATCGTCAGAGGGATACCTGTAGAACAGTTAGAGTTTACCCTTAAGCTGCTAAGCGCGACTCACTGACCTTTTGCGGACAGTGTAGATCAAGATCAGACTGCACAGAACGTTCAGTCTGATCTAGGATCTATACTGTCCGATAAGATGATACCTCTCCTCCAAAAAATACCTTTGGAATAGGAAAAAATTGGTTTTTACTATCGGCTTGAAAGTGTCACTTCTTTTATTCAACAGGATAAGGGTTAATCTACTAGATAAGTTGGATGAAACTCTCAAGCCGATTATAATTATCCAAATGTTGCTATTTCAAAGTTATTTTTGGAGAAAAATATATCCTTGTCGGACAAGGGAGATCCAAGATCAGACTGCAGGTTCTGTTCACTCTGATCTTATCTACACTGTCCGCAAAAGGTCATCGAGTCGCGCTTAGCAGCTAACGGGTAAGTAACAAACTTTAGTTGGTGATGTGTTTTTCAAATGCCAGTATGTAAAGATGAATTATTGCATTATTGGAGATGAGAAAACGCTGATTCCCAACATAATTTCAATTATCTTTCAGCGGTCAGTGCACCTATCCATGCACTCCTGGAGTACTTTGCACAATATTTTTCGGAACCACTGGCTGCTTTCCCACACTACCGTTAATCCTTGAACACACACACACACACACACAAAAAAAAATGATTGGCCGAGGGATTTGCATCAGCCACATTCTCTTTTCAAGCCTTGTACATAACCGACGGAGCTACCAGGTTCCTCAAGTACCAAAAGAAAAAGAAAGGAAAAAAAAAAAAACCAACAACATCTCGACGATAAACTTTCACAAGATCGACTGTTATTTTCAAATACTTACATATATTTAAAAGCAAGTCCTTTAGCAAGTTCGATCGCGTCAGGTGACGCATACTTGAAGTAGCTGCTCCGTTTAATGCGCATGAGTCGAGATCCCAAACTAACTAGGATGTGACTTCCGGTTGACTCGTCTATCTCCTCCTGGTTTTTTAGTACACTTGAAAGGTCCTATTTGAAAACGAAATGGTTTATTATTATTATTATTTGAAAAAGTTTCACTGATTTAAGTCGTGATCCCAACCTGATTTGGATCACGGTGACTTCCGGTTGACTTGTCTATTTCCTGCTGGTTTTTTTAGTACAATTGAAAGGTAAACTAAAACGATTTTTTAAAAATCTATCCATTTATAGTCTCTCACAGCATTTATAAAAATATAAGTATAGTTCACAATTAAACCGTTAAAAAGCCGAAAAAAACCTAACAGACATTTTCAGTACAGAAATAAGACCAAAATCGTTACAAACTAAATGTTGTTCTTGTCCAGAATGTCTCAGGTGACGGTTTAGATCAAAGATCAGACTTCAAGTTTTGTGCGGTCTGATCTTTATCTACACTGGTCGTAAATGCAACTAAAGTGAAAATTGCTTTAACTCTTTACCACACAATCCCGACTTTTAACGATCCTGTGAAAGAAGCCTTTTGAAAACATTGTGGGAAAAGGAGAAAATGCTGGTAACCAGCATTTTCTCCTTTGCCCACAATGTTTTCTACCCTTTCCAAAACAAATTTCTTTTTTTTAAATCACATTTATATTGTCGTCTGCAAATGCTTTCGATTTGGACCAGTCTAAAATTTTGTCGTTTGGTAATGGGTTAAGGGTTAACATCGATTACTTAACTTTTGCCACAATATATTAAAATGACATGTTTTTTTTTTGTTGTTGTTGTTGTTTAAATATATGGAATCGCTTCTTTATTTTTGAAGCGATATAAAATAAGAAATACTCTTCTTTCTATCACGGTTTGTCGTTCAATCAACCATGGTTACGAGTTATGGTTATTTGACACAATAAATAAACCATGAGGGCGAGAGCCCGAGTAGTTTATTCATTGCGCCTCACAACTCACTACTGTGGTTTATTGAACTATAAACCAGTTTAGAAAGAAAAGTATTACGATTCTAACATGACCAACTCTTGGTCAAAGAAAAACAACCTCATACTTAGTTTGCAAAAGCGGCTGCAGATTGATTCCCTTGAGTAAACCATGGCTGTTCCAGTCATTAACCAAAACTAAACCCCACTGCCCAATCGGTAAATATAAACAAAATCAAAAGTTCAATAAAACCTTAGGCATCACACACAAAAAATTCGCACCGTTTCACTATACTGTTTTCTGCCTTTCAAACGATAAAGAAGAATGAATGTATCGTCAAGCATTAGAGTCTCAGTCGCTCCAAATACTCTCAATTATTACCCCACCCGCTCCCAATCCCATTTCCATTGCAACACAAGCCAATTTTGATATTAATCTTCAACATGAATTTACACGTGTTCACTGGTAATATTTCAAATAATATTTCAGATAGTTCCACCATTTTCATAACTACTGGACAGAAACTGTGGCCGTTAGGGCGTACAAAATGTATTTCAAAGATTTAACCTGTTGACCTATTTTTTATACCGGATGTGACCAGCTTTCAAAGTCAACAGAGATAGTATCGAGACAAACCTTTTGATCAGCTTTAATGGGTATTGGTCTGGAATTGTGGCCTAAAGAGTATTCAAAGACTTTTTCAATTATTTGACCTGGTGACCTAGTTTTTGAGCTGACATGACTCGTTTACAAACTCGTCCTAGATTTCATTAAGACAAATATTTACACAAACTTTCATGAGTATTAGACTGAAAATGTGGCCTTTAGCGTGTACAAAAGGTTTTTCTATGATTTGACACCGTGACCTAGTTTTTTATCCAAACTGGCCCATTTTCAAGTCGTCTAAGATCTCAGCAAGGCATACTTTCTGACCACCCATCACGAGTATTGGATTGAAAATGTGGCCTCTTGAGTGTACAAAAGCATTTTCAAATACGAGGGACACTTTTTAAGTTCGTAGAGTAGGGCGGTCTTTTTAAAACCGCTTGAAATATCAAAATTTTATTTATCTAAGACCTTCGAAATATGCCCCGTCTGCCTCCACACACATGTTACACCGATCTACCCATTTCCGGAACGCCGCCCGGTAGTCCTCTTTAGGTATATGTTGCAGACACTGGTAGACCGCACTGCCTATACCACAACGGGATTCAAAACGGTGCCCTGCCAGCATTTCCTTTAGTCTTGGGAACAACCAAAAGTCACAGGGGGACAGGTCAGGGCTGTATGGGGGATGATCTAAGACATCGAGCCCAGATTCTTTCAGATATTCCTGTACCGTAGCGGATTTATGCGCCGGTGCGTTATCATGGAGTAATTTGATGCCGCGGACACCGGTGCGCGGTCTGCGTTTCTGATAGAAATCAACAAGTTGAGTAAGCACACTTTCTCTGTAAAACTTTCCAGTGACAGAACTACCTTTCGGGACTGGAATTTGAAGGACTGGGCCTTTCGAATCAAAGAATATCGCATACAACATGCGATTTGATGTTTTACAACGGCGCGCAATGACAGGTCTGTCGCCCTCAGATGAAACCCAAACCTTATTTTTAGCCTTAGAATCGGGTTGAAAATGATAGATCCAGGTTTCATCACCTGTAACTATCTCTTCCAAACGACGTGGGTCACATTTATCATATTTTTCTATAACTTGCGATGTCAGTCTAACCCGACTTTGTTTCTGCTCGTCAGTGAGCAAATGGGGCACCCAGTGCGCGCAGATCTTACGTAGCCCAATTCGTTCACGTAAGATCTTCAAAACACTTGACGAATGAATGCCACTTAATTCTTCTATCTCTTGCACGGTATAAAGTGCGTCTTCCTCAATTAACGTTTTCACAGTAGCAACGTTCTTTTCCGTCAAAACGGAAACCGGCCTACCCACCCGAGGGTCATTTTCAATTGACTCCCGACCATCATTAAAACGACGTACCCACTTGCAAACTGTAGCATATTTTAAAGCACCATTCCCATAAACTTTTTGCAAATCAGCATGAATTTCTGTTGGCGGAAACCCGAGCTGTGCTCGAATCTCACAATATACCCTCTGTTCAGAGATTTTTCCATCCATATTGAACGCTATATTTTACTATAGTGTATAAAACCACGTGTTGAAAAAACCCAGCGCAGCGCGCACGTGGACCTCGTGCGCCGCATACCGTGACACCGTTCGAGAGAGGAATGATTACGCAAGTTCTGTGTAAAAAATCGTGCAACTTCATAATCGCGTTAAAAAGTTATAGGCTTACTCTACGAACTTAAAAAGTGTCCCTCGTATTTGACCCTGTGGCAAACTTTTTGGCTGGATGTGGCTCATTTTCACACTCATCAGAGATATCATAAAAAGCAAACTTTTTAACCATTGTTCATGAGAATTGGGCTGAAAATTTGGGCTCTAGAGTGTGCAAAAGGTTTTTTCTAATTTTTTACCTGGTTACTTAGTCTTTGACTCTATGTGACACATTTTCAAATTCTTTAGAGATATCATCAAGACAAATATTCCGACCAACCAACTCTCATGAGTATTTGACTGAAAATGTGGCCTCAATAGCATACATAAGGCTTTTCAAAAGATTTGACCCAGTCACCTAGTTTTTGATCCGACATTACCCTTTTTGACTTCTGACCAAACTTCAAGAGTGTTGGGCTAAAAAATGTGGCCTCTAAAGTGCACACAAGGTTTTTCAAAGATTTGACCTGGTGACTTAGTTTTTGATCTGACATGGCCCATCTTAAAATTCGCTTGAGATATCATCAAGACAATTTTCAAGAGTACTGGACTGAAAATGTGGAATATATAAGCCATGCTACGTGAACAGGGGGTTTAATGTATCTGCAAAAAGTATCAATTCAGGTCAGCCTGCACAAAATGCGCAGGCTCTACGGAGTCGAAACTTTTTGCTTTTGGTTATTTTTTTCACGCGTCTAAGAACCATTTTACCTCAGGATTCAATCTGTTGTCAGAAAAAATAGATTTTACTGACCCACAATTATGTGATGATTTCTTTAGTATAATCCATGGCGGAAATGCATTATATTCCCTTTTGCCAGAGCATGGCTTATATCATATTCGCCATGCGCACTAAAATAACCCAAGCTGTCGATGCGCCGTCAAACAACATTCGTATCATTATACCACCTTTTTGCAGGGCGTCGCTGAGATAATTTCGTAAAATACTCACGAACACATCGTATGGCTTCACTGTATGTATATTCAAAAAGAGATGGTTTCCGTTGCGCTTCTCGTCATTGGTTAACAGAGATGTCAGGGTCAGGGGACCATAATCTCCTTTTTGACATAGTGACGTGGAGAGGTCAGCTTTTGATGACCTTCGATTCCGCATCTGCTGTAACTTTAAAATTAAAGAATACCCTTTTTCAACTGCTGTTTTGTTTCCTGTTTTTGTCAAGTATTCAAACATAGTGTTATAAAGTATGCAATTACAGGTACTTAGCGACTGCAGACCAAGATCGCTTAGTGCACTTTGATTAATCGAAACTGTCTTTTCTTGAACAAGTCCGTTGCTCTGGAGCGTGACAATTTCACGTTCTCGTTGACTTTGACGTAAGCGTGCCATGTCAATGGTTGTAATGTTGAGTCGTTCTAATGATTTTTAAATTAGTCTTACGATTCAGATGACAATAACTTACGATTAAGAAACCATTCAATCAAATACAATTGTACATTTCAGGCTTATTAGTTAGTTTAGGCTTACGGACAGTTGAGGGGCTCTAAATTCTAAAAAATTTTCTAGAATTTTAAATCGGAATACAAGAAACAAGTAAAATGGATACAGTTTAACTTTTATTGAAAAATATATCGACCTTAAATTCATGTATAGATTCTTCTGCTGTTAGGTACAATGTAAACATACATTGACAATCCTGAACAAAAACCAAAGACAACATTGAAGAAAACAAACATTTCGGCTTTCCACGTAGACTATCGGTATCAGACTCTTGATCACAAGCACTTGGTTCTTGATAAGCCTTGCCCTGTATCACCTTATAGATAAATCTAACATATTAGGACAGAGAAGTCGAGGTTAGGCAAAAAACAAACAATTTCCTGTAACCTCAATAGAGAAATTCACTCCGTAGAATTAAATTATTATTATTAAATTCAAATTCCGAGCCCCTCTGTACATCTTCTGCTGTCATTTTGCATTCTCGTGCTTGGTGCATAATTCGCTTCCGGTTAGACTCTATTCTCAATAAACTTAACTTAAAGCCTATCGAAAGTAAAAGCCAATATAATATTATCAAAATATCAATATAAATGTAGATAGTCTTTGAATTTATGCTTCAGCTTAATTCAATTTCAATAAATGTCTTGTTTAAACAGCTCAGACAATCAAAGCACTGAAAGTCCCGAAATAAGAAAAAAATAACTCGAGTCCCTTCTCTGCCTATAAACGAGCTACATGCTGAAAAGTGCAAAAATAAAAAAGTACAACACAGCAACATATTGCATGCTCACATGTAATGGACGGCAAACAAGCAAACATGTGCCAGGGAATTTGACTCTCTCTCTCTCTCTCTCTCTCTCTCTCTCTTAGAGTGTATGTACAAAATGCCTTTAACAAAATTTCAAAAAGGTTCATGCATAGAGACGGAGAAGAGTGCATGTCATGCAATCAGACAGGTGGTGAGAGAAAACAACAGCTACGCCATAATTACCTTTAATTCCATCAGAATTTTTAAGTCATCAATTGATAGCTGTAAGTGCAATTAGTCAGTGTATGAAATAGCAAAGAAAATATTTATATACTCCAAGAGTTGTTTATTTCCACTGCATAAATATCACGATAAAACTGCACAGAACGTATTATTTGCTCTAGTATACATATATAATATCCGATGTCTTTTTAAGTAGTCTAAGAGCCCCATAAAATTGCCACATTTCATTTTCATCTCACTTACAAAGCTTAATACCGATTATCTCAAGTTTACTCGTGGATACAGTCCAATGTTTTATACCAATATTTCAGGACATTGGAACTTCCTGGCCTGTATTCACCAACCATTCTAAATTGTATTCTTATACTCTCTTTTATCCTTAAGGGAACGCAATTTCTTCGTCGAAACCACGGCTTGACTGATGTGATGATTATTTGAATTAATTGGGTGTTATTTAAAGTTTCTTGGATTTTCTGAGAAGCGTGCTTGCACATAGAACTGAACAACTGTTTCTTTCTTCTTGAATAATTAGAAATTTCCTTTTAACCTTTGCTCTACAAATAAATCTACACATTTCAACCCACTTTTTAGATATTTTTTTGGCAAAAGGAAAACTTGTCATTCAAAAAGAGATATTGCCTTGTTTTGATTTAGAGCAACAAAATTAACTCATTACTGTACCGACTCAGACCTGTATTCTAATTGCCAAAATTTACAAGCGAAAGTAAGAAGAAAGTGTTTAAACTTTACCAAACAATCCCGTGTTTTAACGACCATAATGGAAAAAGGCTTTTGAAAATATTCTAGAAAAGAGCTGGTAACCAAATGGCCGCTCAGATAGTAACATTCGTCTCTAAAAGGATAAAAAATGGTTACCAGCAATTTCTCCAATTCCCACAATTGTTCACAAGTCCCTGACCCTAAGGGTCGTTTAAACACGGGGCTGTAAGATTTTTGGTTAACTGAGCTTTTATTCTATAAACGTACCCGTCTATTCTGCAAGAACTCGAGGCCCATGGAATCTAGTAGGTTTTGTTTGACGGCTGGGGATACAGATCTTCTGCGACTGCCTGCGTTCTCTTTCAAACGAAGGTAGATTAAAAGTAGAAAGTTAGCACTTTACTAAGTGATCACGCGTTTTGCCGACCTTGCAGAGGAAGGTTTTTTAAAACATTGTGTGAAAAGAAGAAAATGCTGGTGACCAGCATTTTCTTCTGCTCGCACGATGTTTTCAACCCCTTTTGAGACAATTTCCAAAACTTGGGGCACAATTAAGTTGCGGAAAAAATCTAAAACTTTGTCGTTTGGTAAATAATTGATGCTTTTCAGCGTCAAAAACAGTGGAATAATAAAGTTCATAACAACTAACAGAGACGATTATTTTCATTGCAGGCCCAACATTTCCTACTTTTCTCACGACGTCTTGATCTCTTAAATAGAAATTCGGTTATTTAAACCACTTTTACACGACAAACATTCTAATCAAACTTCTTTTACTGAAATTGTGGCCTCTATAGTGCACACAAGACTTTAGTCAGTTTTTTTCCCCACCAGTGACCTACTTTTGAATCTGATGTGATCCATTTTTAATGTATATATATACACATGTAATAATATATCCGAGGTATTATCAAGACTGCCATTCTGACCAACTTTAACACTTCACCAAACGACAACATTTTAGACTGGTCCAAATTGAAAGCATTTGCAGACGACAATATAAATTTGATTGGAAAATTGAAATTTGTTTTGGGAAGGGTAGAAAACATTTTGGGAAAAGGAGAAAATGATGGTTACCAGCATTTTTTCCTTTTCCCACAATGTTTTCAAAAGGCTCCTTTTTCAGGGTCATTAAAAGTCGGGGCTATGTGATCAAGGGTTAATGAGTATTGGACTTAGATTTGTCGCAGCAACCTACTTTTTCACAGACGTGACCCAGTTTCAAACTTGTCCGATAAATTGTCCAAAAAAAAAATAATCCTGACCAAGTTTCATGAATATTGAACCGACATTGTGGCCTCTAGGGTGCACACACGGTAATTGTTGTCGCCTGGACGACGTACGACTGACGACGCACGACGGACGCAACCAGGTGAGCTGAAATGCTTTTTTACCTTAAGCGGTATTTGTTTTTAATTTCTTACCATATTTGAATAGATTCATCTATAATTGAAATATTTGTTGTTAGAGTTTGTCTCTACATGACAAGAGGAATGTTATGGTCTAGTAACTTTCCTGTGGATTGTATTTGTGCCTCGCTGCGTACAAACACGTTGACATCTCGCCGGACCTTCGGTCTCACAAGATATGAAACTTCCCCATGTAGAGAAGAAAAATGATAAGTGCTATAACAGAGGGAGGAAAGAGCGAAAGAAAAAAGTAGGAAAGAAATATAGAAACCGACAGAAGAAGAAGTGGAGTTGGTCTGTGAATCGTTTGGCCAAAAGCTGGGATTGGACATTTCGGCTATGGCAGAGAAAGAGTGGCAAGAAGTGGAGAGAGATAAGCGTCAGAAGAAGAAGATAAAGAAAACAGTATGAGTACCTTTTGGCCTAAAGCTGGGATTGGACATGCCCGTCATGACTGTAAGAAAATCTTGTCGACTCATCCGCCTGGATGATTTACTGCCCATTTGATGTTGGTTCAGCTTTCTCCACTCTATTTCATGGTACAGATCAAGTATTCGAATAACCTGACACTTTCCCTGCAGGAATGTTCTTTTTTTTTTTGATGATTGACTTTTACTTTTTACTCCCTTTTTTAATCATTTTTACTAGGTCTGTCGGTCTGTCTGTCTGTCTGTCTGTCTGTCTGTCTGTCCATCCAAACGTCCATCTATCTATCTATCTATCTATCTATCTATCTAAAAACCAAGTCACTGTGTCTTTTTGTCTTTTTTTAGGAACGAAAACATTGTGGAAAAAGAGACAATGCGTGCAAAAAGCACTGTCTCCCTTTCCCACAATGGTTTCAAATGCATTTTTTACAGGGTCGTTAAGCCTGTAGATTGTGTCGTAAAGGGTTAAATGCTAGGTTGTAGAGCACAGGCGATCATTTTGTGACAGACTTCGCCATCGAAATGATGAATCACGTTATATTGAAGTTTCTCACAAGGCCATCGCCTATGTTGTAAAAGGCTAAGTTTGTCAAAAAAGAAAAAAGACAAGAGGGACATGATGGCCCTTAGGTCGCTCACCTGTGCCTTATGACCAAACATGACTCATTTCCAATCTTCCAAGATATGACGACGAACATTCTAACAAACTTTCATGTGTATTGGACTGAAACTATGGCTTTGTACTGAACACAAACTTTTTTTTTAAGAATTCGTCCCGGTGACCTACTTATTAGCTCAACATGGTCCGTTTTCAAACTTGTTGTGGATATTATAGATATAAACATTCTGACCACCTTTCATGCGTATTAGAAAGAAAATTTGGCCTTTAGAGTGTACTCAAGGTTTTTCCAAGATTTGACTCGGTGACCTAATTATTTTTTGGCCTGAAATGACCCATTTTGAGACTTGTCGGAGACTGTCACGAGTGTTTGACAGAAACGTGACCTCTTGAACGCACACGAGGTTTTTCAAAGATTTGACATGGTGACATAGTTTTTGACACAATTTTACCCATTTTCAAACTCGTCAAATATACATGTATCACTAAGACAATCATAAGTATTGGACAGAATATGTGACTCTAGAGTGTACACAAGGTATTTAAAAAAAAAATGACCTGGGAACCCAATTTTTGACACAACATAATCCATTATCAGTCTCGTAATAAATATCACCAAGACAAACATTCTGACCTACTTTACTCAGTATTGGACTGAAAATGTGGCCTCTACATTACACACCTACATTTTTTGACCTGGTGACCTAGTTTTCGATCTGATGTTACCCATTTCAAAATTGTCTGGGATAATATCAAGAGAAATATTTTGATTAACTTTCATGAGTATTGGACTGAAAATTAGGCCTCTAGAGCGCACACAAGGTTTTTCGAAGATATGACCTGGTGACCTAGTTATTTTACCCAACGTAAGTCTTTTTTAACTCGTCCGAGATATTATCAAGACAAACATTCCGATAAAGTTTCATTAGTTTTGGACTGAAAATGTGGCCTCTAGAGTGTACAGAAGGTAAAAGCTGACGTATGACGCACGACGGACAATGGAAAAGCACGATCAGAAAGCTCACCTTGAGCATTTCGTGCTCATGTGGACCAACATGTGCCTTTTGTTCTAACATAGTGTACTTCAACTCACCTCCATACAAATATAAATCCAGTCATCCCTCTCGCTGTCCACCACTACCACCTTGTTCGTCTTGTACTGAAGACATAAATTTGATAAGACTCGCCAAAATTCAAAACATTTGCAGGAAAAACATTAAATATGCTTCAAATTGTAGAATTCCTCTTTAAAAGGGTAGACGACATTGTGGGAAATGGTAAAAGATGCTGGTTACCAGTATTGTCCTTGTTTTCTCTCAGGGTTTTAAGTCTAGTAAAAAACTGAACAGTATTTCTCAATGCTCGCATGATCTTGCCGCCATACTTTTTCAAAATACTTCGAAATAATCGATAAATCAATCTTTACACTGCCAAAAGAAGTAGCACTTTACCGCATAATCTTCAGTTTTAACGACCCTGACGTAGCAGGCTTTTGAAAACATGTTGAAAAAAGGAGAACAAACTCTTTCTATCCAATAGTTCGAAATGACCGATGTATTCTAGTCATCAAATTTGAATGATCGAATATGCTTTGTTTAACCTACCTCTTGTATCTGTGCCTCGAAGCACATTTTCCTCAAACTGTCCTCATCCCAGACTCGCAGATTGAATAACTTCATTTTACTGTATTAAAACGGTAAGAAAAATGTAGATGAAATATAGAAGAGCCATGCTCTGTGACAAGGGGGCTTAATGCATCTGCAAAAAGTATCGACCCATGTCAGCCTGCGCAAACTGCGCAGGCTGACTTGGGCCGAAACTTCTTGCTTCTGATCAGTTTTCTGTATGTCAAAGAATCAGTGTACCTCAAGACTCAGTAGGTTGTTGTACAAACAAATTTTAGGGAAGCATAATTCTATAATGATTTGCTTGGAATGATGTATCACGGAGATGCATTGAGCCCCGTTTTGCCAGAGCATGGCTCAGATATAATATACCCTTAATTCTTCACAAGAATGCAAAAATTTCGACTGGTTCAAATTGAAAGCATTTGCAGTTGGCAAAGTATTAGGGCTCATATAATGAGATTTGCTTTAGAAATGGTAGAAAATATTGTTGAAAAAGGAGAAAATGTTGATCACTTTAGAGCATTTTCTCCTTTCCCATAATGTTTTCACAAGCCCTCTTCATCAGAGTAATTAATCTCATGATTATCTGACAAAAGGTTTAATCTTAGATAAGGAGGATTCTTTTGCAGAAAGTGTACTTCAAGCTCTGACTGTATTTGAAATATAAACTGATCTTGATCTAGGCTGTCAGATATCTTTAAAAGATGTTGTGGCAAAACAACCTTCAAGTTTCTTAAAAGGATTACTGTCTATTCTCCACCTGAAAATGCTCATTTCATGTACTAATGCTGTAGCCAGCATTTCCTTCGCTCCCCACAATGTTTTCTACCCTTTTTCAAAACAAATTTGAGTACATGTATTTGAGTCACATCTACTTTGTAGTCTGCAAATGCTTTTAATTTCATCAAGTCTGAAATTTTGAGTTATGTAAGATCCATTAACCCTTTCCCAAACAAGCCCTGGTTTTCACGTGTCTGCAGTCTTTTGAAAACACTGTGGGAAAAGGAGAAGTTGCTCGTAACGAGCAATTTCTCCTTTTCCCACAGTGTTTTCTACCCTTCTGGAGAACTTTCTGCCATTTTCATCAAATTTAAAATTGTCATCTGCAACATCTTTCAATTTGGACCAGTCTAAAATTTATCGTTTGGGAAAGGGTTAAAGAATGAAATAGGCATAATACATCTGCAAAATGTACCGACCGAGATCAGCCGACACAATCCGCGCAGGTTGACCTCGGTCAAAACTTTTTGCTACTGGCCAATATTCCGCATGCCAAGGAACCATTCTACGTCATGATTCAGTCGGTTGCTAGACAAAAGGATTTTTATGGATCCATAATTGTGTGAAGACTATCTTAGTGTTCAGTCTGCGGACCTATCTACCACGGCGGGAAAATTTCGAATCTCCACAAGAAGTCTGTTCATCGATAATTGATGGACCACTGAACGGTAATTGAACACTTCTTATCGCTAGTCCAGTGGAGTTATCTCTCTTTGAGCATTCTTGCGCATATATGGAAAGAAAATGCACGAGTCTCGCGAGACAATGTGATAATATCGAACCTACATGGCGCCTGTAATGTAGCAAAATCTTTGACTTACCCGATAACAGGAAAGGAATTTGAGAAATGAGAATCTTAATATACTTATTATATACTGCATAGCAATGAAATGTACCTCTGTTGGTACAGATGGCTGCGTTTGATTGTACTTCATATATGATGTCATAACGCCTTTGCTTTGAAGAGTTCAACTGATTGAAATAAGAACCGTGTATATACCTACTTAGTGTTTGATTACCTGACAAATCGCATCTTCTCATCTAGTTCCATTTCGAATATCCTTGGACAGATTCGTGCGAAAGTATCTTTGTCCACGACTAACATTTCGCAGTCCTCGCGACAAGTAATTGTGGCTGTGCGCCTGATGTCCTGTAGCAAGGCCAGTTCCTAATGTGGGGATCATAAATAAATGATAAAATAAATAAATAAATAAATAAATAAATAAATGTGTTAACTCTGCACCGGACAAAAATAAATAAATGAATAAATAAATAAATGTGTTAACTCTGCACCGGACACTTGCATAAAATATGTGAACCATGCTGTGGCAAAAGGGGGC
This sequence comes from Tridacna gigas, assembly GCA_945859785.2. Lineage (NCBI taxonomy): Eukaryota > Metazoa > Mollusca > Bivalvia > Cardiida > Cardiidae > Tridacna > Tridacna gigas. The sequence goes on from OX244039.2 coordinate 51,810,071, forward strand.
TTAATGCATCCCCGTGATGCATTCTACCAACAAGACTTCAAACAATTAGGGATTCATGAAATAAATTTTGTCCAGCAACCGACTGAATCATTAGGTAGACTGGTCTTTTGACCTATACCGAAAAGTTTCGGCCCAGGTCAGCCTGCGCGGACTGCGCAGGCTGACCTGGATCGATTCTTTTCGCAGATACATTAAGCCGCCCTTCTAACAGAGCATAGCTCATATATAAAAATCATAAATTTTGCAAAGTAAAGGTACATATGAAAAAAATCACAGATGTTCGATGGATTTCAAAAATTTGTATCCCGAATGTAGTTAAGAAACTCGGTCGTTTTCGTAGAAGCTTTGTGTGTCAACATACTTTGAAGAAATTCTTTACTTCTATGTGCATGTATTTCAGAAAAAGAAATAAGACAGCACTCTGACAAAAGGGGGTTTAATGCATCTCCGTGATACATTATACGAAGCAAGTCATTACATAGTTCTTGATCCATAAATTAGTTGTACATTTTGCCTAACAACAGACTTAAACATGAGGTAAAATGGTCCTTTAAAATGCAGAATATTTACAAATACAAAGAAAAAATGTCGTGGGCCGATATATTTTTTCTTTTTTTTTTTTGCAGATGCTTGCAATCTCTTTTTCACAGAGCATGGCTCAAAATTAAGAGCGGGGTCTATATTCACTAACCATTCTAAAGAACATTCATAGCCTTATTCTCCAAGGCTTTCTACATTTGAAAGTAACACAACTTCTGATTGGCTAAACCCAATGGTTTAGCCAATCAGAAGTTGTCTTACTTTTAAATTTAGAAAATTATTCAGGATGAGACTAAGAATATTCCAAAGAATGGATGGTGAACACGGACCCAGGTTGTCATGTATACCCCAAAAGAATCTCCTCTTCCAAGAACAGCTTCAGTTTTCGAGAATTTGTTCCCTTTTGCGTCCACATCATCAATATTTACAAACACGGAACCGTTAAACAGGAAGTAGAAATTCTGCCCAACATGACCTTGGCGTAGAACAACCCTTCCGGACTTAATGCTGAAAAGAAAGTGAAGCTGATATCACGTGACTGCTCTTTTTTTCCGTACAGTACAGCCATCACAATTTTCCAATATTATACACGTTTGAGATACGCAAATAGAGGTGTATTTGGTAAACGCTCTGTAATGATACGCCTCGATTCTAAAAAATTAGTGACCCAGAATTCCCTGTGAAGTTGTTATTGAAATTGATGATCGTGACAAAGGTACAAATTTTATCATCTTTAGATTCAATACAAAATTATTATATCCAAGTTTCTTCGCAACTGTTTTTCATCCATGGTGTACACACCGTACGAAAAAGCGAATAATTTTTATGTGAATTTTAATACACATGTACATATCGTCTTACCTTGTAACATCATGAATTATATAATTCATTAAATACATTAACCTGTTGAAAAAAAAAAAGAATCTTACATTCGTTGGCTTTGAGGTAAAATTTCTTTAAACTCGTCGTCCAAAAACTTTATTACGCTCGTCAAAGGCTCGCTTTTCTAGACTTATTTAATAGAACTTTATCTCAAATGCCAACTCATATCAGATCCTATACATTGCTGACATCAACTGAAACCTCACATGATAACAAAACGATGCTCTGAAATGACCCTGATTCTAAAAAGTTTAAGCGAACAATCTAAGAGTTTCTTTGGCAGAAATTCTTTTAAAACTCAAACGTTTTTGCTCACGAATGATACTTGTGCTCTATCATCAAATTTTGGAGAATGGACTATTTCAAAATTTATTTACCAAGTAAAATTGTTGTGTGGTGTCGTGTTATCTCCCGTCAACCCTTGCGACAAAGAAAACAAATTAACCCTTTACCACAAAATCGCAAGTTTTAATGATCTTGGGAAAATAACCTTTTGAAACCATTGTGGTAAAAGGAGAAAATGCTGGTGACCAGCATTTTCTCCTTTTTCCACAATGTTTTCTACTTATTAAAAGACAAATTCCATCATTTGAGCAACATTCTAACTGTCGTCTGCAAATGCTTTCAATTTGGACAAGCATGTCTAAGATCTTGTCGTTTGGTAAAGAGTTAAAAATTTACAGTATCACACAGGCTTGCAGCAACAGATCAGATTACTGAATGCTGGCTATGATTATCAGCTTTAATATACATGTTTTTGTAATTACTGGAAAGCGTTTTGTAAACCGCCTTGCTCTTTTCGAGCAAATTTCACCAGTGTGCTTGATTACACTGGTTTCGTGTACCGATTTTTCCCTCAATATGTCTTTCCTCGAGACAGTTTGCAAACTGCTAACCAAGAATTCGGGAAAAAAAATCGTATACCTGTAATAGACAAAAGATTTACACATGGATAGCTGAATTTTCTCTGTAAAGCGGTCGAAACTTTTCAAGCCGCGTAACAGCGCATGGATACGTTTAACATCCTGTTCAGATCTGTCTTCCGGGCCTTTCCGCATAATCCTCTTTGCCCATTTTGGGACCCTTGTGAAATCCTACGAAAAAGTGATGTTAAATAAGCATTGTTATAGATTTATATCCTAGGACAAGTGCTTGCATGTATATCATTGCTTTGTCCCTTTTGTGGTTAACATGTTTATCAGTAATTAAATTACATGGTGCAGGCAGTCCCTGGTCTACCTTATTCAAGCATTTGTACTCGAACAGTGTCCAAAATTCAAAGAGGCAGTCCACATTCTGCTCTAGACAAAGGCACTCCGCTTTGTATAATTATCCCTTTACCACACAATCCCGACTTTTAACGACCCGGAGAAAGAAGCCTTTTGAAAGCATTGTGCGAAAAGAAGGAAATGCTGGTAACCAGCTTTTCCTTCTTTTCCCACAATGTTTTGTACCCTTTAACAGGCAAATGTTATGTTTTGAGCTACATTTAAAATGTCGTCTGCAAATGCTTTCAATTTGGACTAGTGTATATTTTTGTCATGTGGTAATGAGATAACCTAATACTCGTATTAGACAAGGTGTCAAACTGCATTACCTGCACACATCCTTTAATTTATCAGTATGTTTCACACATTTCTAAAAGTGTGTTTATCCAGTCGTTTATTCCCTATCGCTTAATCTTGTTACAAACCACTTGGGAATAAATTTGCAAGATTTATTCTTTATTTAATTCGTTTGTATATTTATTCATTTCTAAAGAAACCGGTAAAGCCTAATCAATACCCAGGATGCAAGATTATCAGGACAGCACAAGATTTGCGATCTTACACTTTGCAATAAAACTATGTCACTGATTACCTCTACTTTAAATCAGACGCATGGATTTGGGTAATGGATTGAGTGCTCCGCAGTAGAATTCCATTATACAGTATAAAATTGCATAGTTTCAAGGTTATATAATTGATATTTCGTATCTTTTGATTATCTACATTTTCCTTAAAAAAAAGCTTGTGTAGCGCCAATTTTACGGTCAATAGTCGCTGTTTCAGTGTTTGAAATCTCCGCAGAGAGAGAGAGGGAGAGAGAGAGAGAGAGAGAGAGACGGATGGACAGTTACCAGTTTAAATGGCGTTAAGGATGTCTTAAGTGAAGGACTAATGACGAAACCGTAAAGTACCTTTCGTTTGGCAAATGCAGCTTTGTTAAAAGCCATCCCGCGAGCTTCTCTGCTCGTGTTAAGGGCGTGCCATTGTTCTTCCGTTGCTGAACGCGTCGTCAGTTCCGAACTAAGGTCAATCATACAGCCAAGCAAGCGACATGCGTACCAAATAAACGTGGCTGTTCGAAGGAACAAACCACTGACCTGCATTTGAGGAGAAAAAGGAAATTAAACAAGTACGTGATTGTACAGTACGTATGCTATTCACTTGATTTATAACGGCCGAAATATCTAGCCAAGTCAGTTAAAGAATATGAGCCATGCTCTGGCAAACGGGGGCTAAATGCATCTCCGTGATCCATGATATCAAGCACGTCACCTCATAATTATGGATCCATAAAATCCATTTTATCCAACAAATGACTGAAATCTGAGGTAGAATGGTCCTTTAACATACAGAAAATTGACCCAAAAGCAAAACGTTTCGGCCCAGGTCAGCCTGCGCGGACTGCGCAGGCTGACCTGAGCCGATACTTTTTGCAAATGCATTAAGCTCCATTTCGCCAGAGCATAGCTCAGTTATGGATTCGTACTTTAGCCCTTTCAGTGCCACGGTCGAAAACGGGCTTTTTGTAGACAGCAAAGATGAAGATCTTGGATCTATACTGTCTGTTTGTTTTGTAAAGCCTTTCATATAAAAATCTGCCTCAGTTTCAGTGGATTGTAGTTTTAGACGTCGAAAGAAATTTCATATGGGCTATGCTCTGGTAAAAGCGGGCTTATTGCATCTCCGTGATGTATGATACCCAGCAAGTCATCACATGATCATGGATCCATAAAGTCCATTTTGTAGAACAACTGACTGTATCATAAGGTAGACTGGTCCTTGGACATGCAGAAAAATTGACCAATGGACTGCGCAGGATGGCCTGGGTCGATACTTTTCGCAGATGCATTAAGTACCGTTTTAACAGAGCATGGCTCATATACATATATTCGGAGCTGAAAGATTTAATAACTTTACAAGGATGTCTTACACATGCGTTCAGTTTCAACTTGTTTCGGCAGACCATAAGTATGGTGGCATATTTCTGCCACGAGATACGAGATAGCTATCATGATAATTTTAGAGAACTATCGCGATAAAACAGACTTTCCTGGAAATATTATCTAGCTAACAAAAAGTTTCACGATAAAAATATTGCGATATTTCTAACTGTTATCACGATTTTTTTTACGCTCTTGCCCACAACTGACATTCACGGTATCTATATCTATAGATACTGTTTCGGATCATCTTTGTCTCCTGTACAGTCAAAAACTTCCGAGTTCATCCAAATGTTGATTTTTCTATTTATAGATATCGAGAGACGGGTAGAACTATCGCGAAAATTTTACCTCGATGTCAGCTTCGTGCACGAATGAGAAATAATCAACATAAAATTTTCTAGATAGCAAAGTTTGTCGTGATATAGTTTTTTTCAGAAAACATTTTACTATCTAGATAAAATTTCCAGGAAACTTCGAATTATCGTGAAAGTTTTCTCAAATTATCACGATAGCTATCTCGTATCTCGCGGCAGAAATATGCCACCATACGTAAGTTATGCGATTTACTTCTTTCATTTCCCGGTATCCCACGGTGAATTAACTTTAGAAAAATGTCTCTATGGTATCCCAAATAACCAGTTATTAGTTTAGCACTGCTGCTTTGTGAAAATGTTTCATTGGTATCAATGGTAGTAAAGCTCACAAAACTTACATTTCTCTTGACTCGCTCATTATCGTAGTCGACAGTTGTTTGATTGAAGTTTGTTGTTTGGGCCACGTAACTCTTATTACCCTTTCTCGCCCGTTGCTCTCTCAAATGCTTTACCAAAAAACCTTGGCCTTTTCCGCCTTTCTTAAACGACACTCTCTGTATAGTAGACACTAGTCTCTTTTGCTTAGCTGGCAAGCATTGTTTGACGTCATCAGCAACAAAAGAAGGTTTTCTTTCAGACACTTTTGCAACCGGCAAGTCCTCCCTGAGGTCTGCTTGAAGTTTAACCGAGGTCTCTACTTCATTTTCCGATTTATTTTCGACATCTAATCCGTAGGACTGTCTCATTTTTTCAATTAGCTCTTCATGGTTATTTTCCCGTTTTTTAACCTCTTTTCTATGAATGTATTTGGTTTCGGCCAAACAGCATTGAGCAAATGTCACCCGGCCTTTGGTTTCAGATTTTTTCATATCGTCAACAAATTCCTCGTTAACATCGCTTTCAAATTTTAAATCTACTTTTTTCCCTTCAGCGTTCACCCCAGATCTATCTGAACGTTTAGCTAAACTTTCAATAATAGCTTTTAGTGGATCATTAATCAAAATTTCCTCATTCTCCGTAGTTTCGTATCCCTTTTCTGCCGATACATCACTGTTCTCACGATCAGTGCGTCTGAAATGTTCAAACTCCCAGTCAGTATTACATTCAGGCGAGAATGAGCTGTGTTTATCACTGGTTAGATCCACTGTGGACGGCCGACTAGACAAAAGGTCACCAGAACTTTCCCATGTATCGCCAGTTATACCGATATCTGTTAGTTCTCTCACTATGGGCGCCGCAGTCTGCGGTCTGTTTAAGCCTTCTATCGACCCCGGTGACCCGTCTGTTGCCCTGCTCTGTGACCCAACTCTGTGAAGATATGCCAATTTCCTTGGAGCTGAATGCACTCGAAATATCGGTCTAGCGGAGAAAACTGCGCCATCATTAAGGACACACGTTTGTTGTCGTTTTATCCACTGATGTCGTTTTTTCGTAGCGTTACGGCCACTGTTATTGCAATATGGAGACAAAAAGTTGCATATACCACTCTTTTCATTGTTAGATCCATAAACTTCGCAGTGGTAGACATTCAGGTGCGATCTGTCCATATCGTCACTAGGTTTTAAGGAGCAGTCCTGTCGAGGCTGTCGGGTGGAATTCGGACGAGGTTTGCTTGCCATCTGTTTCGAATGTTTTGCGTGTGAGTCGTCCTGTTTACGGCCCATACTAGTCCAAGAAATATACTTCTTCTCTTACTAATACCTCACTGGCAATTGAAAATGAAATGATTAAGAATACTTCATGGAAAATAATTTAAAGAGAAAACATCTGAGCCATGCTCTGGTAAAAGGGGGCTTAATGGATTTCTGTGATGCATGATACCTATCAAGCCATCACATAATTATAGATCCATAATAGCCACTCTTTTTAACAACCGACTTCATTATGAGGTAGAATGGTCCTTGGACATACAGAAGAATTGACCGATAGCGAAAAGTTTCGACCCAGGTCAGCCTGCGCGGACTGCGCAGACTGACCAGGGTCGATACTTTTCGCAGATGCATTAAGCCCCTTTTTTCACAGAGCATGGCTCAAATTATAATTATGGTGTGAGATTTACAACTGAAACTGCGATATTGAGGCTTGTTAGCCTTTAGAATTCTCCACAAAATGCGAAATCGTAAAACTATTCGAAAATATTTTTTTGTACGACAAACTTTTCTTCAGGCAAATTTGGACACTCAGCAGTTGAAAATGTTAACTAACTGACATTATTATTTGTCCAAAACTTCTCGAGAAAGAATTCGTGGAACATTTGTGGCAGCAGAGTAAACTGCCGATCTTTATTCAGCGTTTTTCGTTTATGTCGCGGAAAACCATCGTAATAGCGGACTATGCATTCAACGCTTTAACTGCTAAGCGCGACTCACTGACGTTTTGCGGACAGTGTGGATCAAGATCAGACTGCACAGAACGTGCAGTCTGATCTTGGATCTACTCTGTTTGATAAGGAGATATAATATTATTAAAAATATGTTTGAAATAAAAATTTCGGGTTTTAACTATCGCCTTGAAAGTTTTATAAGGGTTAATGGTTTGAAATTAGTGGATGAAATTAACATTATGTACGCTTCTCTGGAAGAATAAATAGAGTAAAAGACTTGTAAAATGTTAACCCATATACTGCTAAGTTAGAAAAATAAAACTTTCAAGTCGAAAGTAAAGACCCGAATGTTGCTATTTCAAGCGTATATTTTCGAGAAAAAAATCCCTTAATCGGACAGTATAGGTAAAAGATGAGGATTCATGTTCTGTGCTGTCTGATCTTGATCTACACCGTCAGCAAAAGGTCACTGAGTAGCGCTTAGCCGTCTAAGGGTTAATGAAATGTTTTGATTGTGCTTTAGATCTATAATAACAATAATAATAATAATATATTTTTGAAAATATAAAACTTACCCTCGTCACAAATAACACCGTGTTGGAAAAAAAAATGAAATCACTAACTTAAGCAGGACACAGAAATGTTTGCATAAATCATTTGATTTAAATCAGTTATGTTACCAATATGCAAAATAAATATCGATCTGTTTGCACTTTTCCGAATGATAATGCATTTTGAAGCAACATAAACAGATGGTTATTTGTAAATCATGAAGGCAAAAGAAGAAATTGGTCATAATATTTTTTTCTTCGCTCTTGTCAGTATATTTTTTCGAATATCTGCTTTTATCTATTTTCTGTCTTTTTTGCAGGTTGTTCGCAATCACAAAACAGTACGGGATATAAAAAAAAAATGTGCCAGCGAAGTTATGGGACATATGAACGTACCTTCTCTCCTCCCTTTTTTTTTTTGCACTCGTCATGTGAACTTAATCCTGTTCTGTGTTAACGTTGTGTGCAATCCGATTTCAATCGATGTCATCTGCAAAAGTCCTGTTTGGCCTATAAAGCTGAACGGAAAGCAATCTACAAAATATATGTTACTTATTACAGTTGTTGACAAAATTCGTATTATTGAAACAAACAATGGTTTGTAACAAGCGATTGCACTTTTTCCTACAAATGAGCAAATGAGCCATGTTCTATGAAAGGGGGCCTTAATGCATCTGCGAAAAGTATCGACCCAGGTCAGCCTGCGCGGACTGCGCAGGCTGATCTGGGTCGATACTTTTCACTACTGGTCAGTTTTCTGTATGATCAAGGACCAGTCTACCTTGATACAGTCGTTTGTTAAAAAAAAAAAAGGTTGTTATTGTTCTATCATTGTATGATGGCTTGGTTGGTATTGTGCATTACAGAGATACATTAAGCCCCCTTTTTGCCAGAGCATGGCTAAAATATTTTTTGCACATTTTCCTGCAAATATTTTTGCACTTTTCCAACAAATATTTTTGCACATTTTCCTGCAAATATTTTTGCACTTTTCCTACAAATATTTTTGCACTTTTTTTCCAACAAAATTTTTTGTTCGTTTTCCTACAAATATTTTTGCTCATTTTCCTATTAATATTGTTGCACGTTTTCTTACAAATACTTTTTGCACATTTCTCTACAAATACTTTTTGCACATTTCCCTACAAATATTTTTGCACATTTCCCTACAAATACTTTTTGCACATTTCCCTACAAATACTTTTTTCACATTTCCCTACAAATATTTTTTGCACATTTCCCTAAAATATTCGTGGATTTCCATACAAATATTTTTGCACGTTTCCGACAAATATTTTTGCGTATCTTCCCACAAATATTTTCCCTTTTTTTTCCGTGAATCCTTTATTCAAATTGTCGTCTTTATAATGTTTTAGCCATGCCGTATAAAATCCAAACATCATCGAGTAAAATTATTTTTATTGCGGCCCCCCTCCTCTTCTCCCCAAAAAAGAAAATTTGTAAGCGTTCTTTCAAAAGACCGAAACATCAAAAGACGCGTTTGTAACGGGTGTCTTAATCTTTTTGACGTTGCGCATCTGTGTATTCAAATATATGATAGAAATGTGAATACGGTATTTAGCATAAATTTCTACTCTTAACCCCTTACCAACGACAAATTTTGGACTGGACCAAATTCAAACTGTTTGGAGACGACAAATTACATGTTAATAAATTGATGATTTCTGTCTTATATAAGGGTTGAGAACATTGTGGGAAAAAGAGAAAATGCTGGTTACCAGCATTTTCTTCTTTTCCCACAATGTTTTCAAAAGCCGTTTCTTTATGGTAGTTTAAACGTCGGGATTGTTTGGTAAAGAGTTAACCCTTATCCTGATAAATAATTGAAATGAAACTTTCAAGCCAATGGTAAAAACCCAAATTCTTCTATTTCAAAGGTATATTTGGCGAAAGATGTCTCCTTATCGGACAGTGTAGATCCAAGATTAGACTGCATGTTCTGTGTCTGATCTTGATCTGCAATGGCAGCAAAAGGTTAGTTAGTCGCGCTTAGCAGCCTAAGGGTTAACTCTTTACCAAAAGAACAAAGTTTTAGACTTGTAGAAACTGAAATCCTTTCCGGACAACAAATTAAATGCTACTCCAAACGTGAAATTTGTGTTTCATAGGGTTGAAAACATTGTTGTAAAAGGAAGAAATGCTGGTTACCAGCATTTTCTCCTTTTCCCATAGTGTTTTCGAAAGCTTTCAAAGTTTCCGGACAGCAAATTAAATGCTACTCCAAACGTGAAATTTGTGTTTCATAGGGTTGAAAACATTGTTGTAAAAGGAGGAAACGCTGGTTACCAGCATTTTCTCCTTTTCCCACAGTGTTTTCGAAAGCTTTCAAAGTTTCTCTCAGGGTCGTTAAAAATCGGGATTGTGTGGTAAAGGGTTGATCAATTTTAGACTTGTCAAAAATGAAAGAATTAGATGAAGCTTAACCCTTTACCAAACGATAAATTTTAGACTGGTCCAAATTGAAAGAGTTTGCAGACAACAATTTTAAATTTTATGAAAATGACAGAAAGTTCTCCAAAAGGGTAGAAAACACTGTGGGAAAAAGAGAAATTGCTCGTTACGAGCAATTTCTCCTTTTCCCACAGTGTTTTCAAAAGACTTGTACTGCAGACACGTGAAAACCAGGGCTTGTTTGGGAAAGGGTTAATCGATTATTTCTGTCTTTGAGGTGGTTGAAAACTTACTGTGAAAAAGGGGAAAGTGCTTGTTACCTGCATTTCTCCTTTCCCATGATGTTTTCAAAAGCCATCTTATACGTATGGCGAGGGGTAAAGTGAACGAGACCATGTTTTAACGATCCTGAGGAACAATACTTTGAAGAACATTCTGGAAAATGAAGCAAACACCGTTAATCAGCATTTTCTCCTTTTCCCACGATGCTCTTTACCCTTTAAAAGACCAATACCATCATTTAATCCACATTTCGTTTGTCTTCTGCAAATTCTTTCAATTTGGACAAGTCTAAAATTTTGTCGTCTGGTAGAGAGTTGTCTCAAAATCCTGATATGTTTCGTGTATCAACGATCCTTTTCCAAACAATCCAGACTTTTAAGAACCCTGCAGTAAAAAGGCTTTCGAAAAATCTGTGGGAAAAGAAGAAAATACTGGTAACCGACATTTTCTCCCTTTTCCACAGTGTTTTATTCTTTTTCATGCCAAGCCCCGGTAGCTCAGTCGGTAGCGCACAGGACTTAAGAACAGGAGGTCGCTGGTTCGATCCCCGGCTTGGCCAATTTCTTTCCGAGAATTGATTATAGTCATCACGACAGGATTCATTCCTCTCTCACCGCTGACCCTTGTTTCGACGATGGTTATGTGGGAAAGCATATTGTGCGGAGTACTGGTAAAAGAAACTCCAGGAAAGCATGGATAGGTGCACTGGCCGCCGCGATATAGGCCTAATAACTGAAATAATGTTGAAAACGGCGTTAAACACCATACAATCAATCAATCATTTATTTTTTTCATATCATCGATTATTTCCAACCTTAAAAAAATGCCACATCTAATTTCTACTTTGAAGCTTCAATATGGATAAGTCAATTTTTTGTTGTTTGGCAACGAGTTTAATTGAAAGAATAGTCAATACGATTTTATCACGGTTTTGACTCAGTCTTGTAAGAAACTATACTGAGTCCTAAAGAACCTAAGAAAGAAGGCTATTAACCCTTTACCAGGCGACAAAACTTTAGCCTTGTCCAAATTGAAAGCATTTGCAGACGACAATTTCAGTGTGGCTCAAATGGTGCAAATTTTCTTTGATAGGGTAGAAAACGTTGTGGGAAAAGGAGAAAATGCATTAGTTCTCACAATGCTTTCAAAAGGCTTCTTCCCCAGGGGCATCAAAAGGTGGTATTGTGCGGTAAAGGGTTAAAAAGCATTGTGGGAAAAGGAGAAAATACTAGATACAAAAATTACATGTAACTATCTTCATACAAATGAATTTGGCCCTTATTTGCTAAGATTCTTTTTTTTTGGGGGGGGGGGGTTAATTTAACCCTTTGCCAAACGGTAGATGTTTAGACATGCACAAATTGAAAGATATCGCAGACGACAAAATAATTGTGACTAAGAAAACAGTAATTCGTCCTTGGAGGGGTAGAAAACATTGTGAGAGAAGGAGAAAATGTCGGTAAACGACATTTTCTCCTTTTCCTACAATGCTTTTTAGAGAGCTTCTTCCTTAGGGTCGTTAAAACTCGGAATTGTGGGGTAAAAGGGTTAAAGGAACATATTGCATATTTAAAGTTCTTTTAGCTGGAAGAAATCTCACCATATCGGAGAGTGTAGATCCAAGATCAGGCCATACCTTATGTGCAGTCTTATCTTGATCTTCTCTGCTCGCAAACGTGCTTTGGACCGCCGCCTTTTGGTTAACACACGGTGTGGAATAACTCTGATGTTCTCAACCGTCATCAAATTTTACTTGCGCAATGAAAAATACGCCCTTCGTGAAATTATTTTACTGTAGAAGGTTGATCCTTATCCTGCTAGATAACTTAACCCTTTACCAGACGACAAAATTTTAGCCGTGTCCAAATTGAAAGCATTTGCAGACAATAATTTCAATGTAGCTCAAAGGGTGGAATTTTTCTTTGATTGGGCAGAAAATATTGTGGGAAAAGGAGAAAAAACTGGTTACCAGCATTTTCTCCTTTTCCAACATTTTTTTTTTTTTTCAAAAGGCCTCTTTCCCAGGGTCGTTAAAAGGCGGCATTGTGTGGTAAAGAGTTAAATAAAACTTTCAAGCCGATTGTAAAAACCAAAATGTGAATATTCAACGTTATTTGGGCTGGAAAAAATATCTCCTTATCGGACAGTGTAGATCCAAGATCACACTGCACGTTCTGTGCAGTCTGATCTTCATCTACACTGTCCGAAAAAGGTCCGTGAGTCGTGTTTAGCAGCCTAAGGGTTAATAACGAGAGATTGACACCACATATAAATCACTTTCATCTGCCTAAACTCGATAGTAACAAACAAAATGAGTATGCTCTGACTAAAGAGGGTTTAATGCATCCCGGGATGTATTATACCAGAGAGGTTATTGCATAATTCCGAATTCATGAAAAAAAAAATTGTCTAGCAACCGACTGAATCCTAAAGGTAGAATGGTCCTTGGACATGCAGAAAGTTTATCAAAAGCAACACGTTTCGACCAGGTCAGCCTGCGTGGATTGCACAGCCTGACATAGGTCGAAATTTTCTTGCAGATGCATTAATGTCCCTTTACACAGGGCGTGACTCATATAAAGTATTTATTTTTTCACCAATGACTATAATTTTTTAAATATATTTCCACTGCAGGATGAACAGGAAGTTCGGTTAAGATTAACGCTATGGCTGTGTACAAATGTACATCAGAGATCGATCTTGATCTACACTATGCGCAAAAGTGTTTTGTTTGCCGTTTACGGTAAGGAAAGGATATCAACTCTTTACCAAACGACATGATTTTTGATTTGTCGAAATTGAACGCATATCCAGACGAAGAATTAAATGTAGCTAAACTAACTGCTTTGTCTTTTAATGGATGGAAAACATTGTGGAAAAAGGAGGAAATGCTAGTCACCAGCATTTTCTCCTTTTCCCACGATGTTTTCAAATGCCTTTTACATCAGAATCGTTAGTGTAGTAAAAGGTTAATTTACATTACTTAGGTCCGCATTCAATAACATTCCGTGTCTTATTACATGTATATATTTAGAAAGGAACACAACTTCTGATTGGTTAAAGCATTTGGTTGAGCCAATCAGAATTTGTGTAACTTTCAATTATGAAAAAAATCTTGAGAATAGGACTAAGAATGTTCTTAAAAATGGTTGGTGCATACAGACTTAGATCTCAATAACTGTACGTTGGAGGTTTAACTCTGGGCCACAAAATTCTAGATTCGCCAAATTTGAAAGCATTTGCTGACAGGTTAACCTTTCGGCTGCTAAGCGCGACTCACTGACCTTTTGCGGACAGTGTAAATCAAGACCAGACTGCACATTACGTGCAGTCGGATCTTGGATCTACACTGTCCGATAAGGAGATATTTTTCTAGAATAAAATAAGTTTGAAATAATATCATACGGGTTTGTACTATCGGCTTAAAAGCTTTATTTAAATTATTATAGCAGGATAAGGGTTAAACGATACTGACGTGTGAGAGGATTTGTCTTTGAAAGGATAGAAAACATTGTGTGAAAAGGAGGAACTGCTGGTTACCAGTACCTGGTTACCTGTTTTCTAAAGCCTACTGCCTCAGGGTTGTTAAAACTCGGGATTGTTTGGTAAAGGGTGAAGGGAGATGTATAAAGTCCCGATCTTGACATTTATTTATCGCAACAGAAAGGTTCGTTGACCTGTTCTTACATATTGTTTGTTAAACAGTTAATATGTAACGAAACCTCGATCCGACAGTTTTCAAATGTTTTTAAAATGTACGTAATTATTTGAGCCATGCTCTGGGAAAACGGGGGCTGGTGCATCTCCATGATGCATGATATCATGCAAGTCATCTTATAATTATGAATCCATACAATCCATTGTGTTTAACAAATGACTGAATCATGATGTACACTGGTCCTTTGAGAAGCAGAAAATTGACCAACAGCAAAATATTTCGACCAGGTCAGCCTGCGCGGACTGCACATGCTGACCTAGGTCGATGCCTTTTGCAGATGCATTAAGCCCCCCTTTTTTCACTCAATTCTATTCCATTTTTTGCCCATTCTGCGTGTCACTTGAAGGCTCCATAGCGGCCAAAAAACAATGCAGGTATTAAAATGCATCTAAATCATACCATTTAAAAGTATCGAAAGTATTGTGAAGATGATCATCCGTTATTATGTGGTCGATCGAAGTGTTAGTCTCCATATGTGACAGAAATTAATATCGAGGCAGGTTAAAAGTTGCCATGTCACTCTTTTTTTTTTGGTTTACATTTTGCCTGATTTTAAAATTCACTTTTCTGCCTTCAACAACTGCTTGTTTTTCCTCTTTAGGCCGCTATTGGGGCTTAAAATGTTATGTACTTGATACCCTTGATGTACTGTGAAAAGAATCCCTTTGAACGTAAATCTGGTATACAGGTGATACCATGGATGGGTGATAAAGGAAGAATGAGTAGGAGAGAGAGTTATTTTGTTCCAACTACAATCGATTACTTTTCTCCGACAACGTATTCAAGACAAAGTGCAGTCTGATCTTGATCTACATGTAGGCCTAGTCTGTCCGTAAACGTTGGGTTCTACATGATTTCTAATGATTACGAATGTAATAGTTCGTTACAAACATCAAGTAATCCGTGGAGTTAGTTTACATGTTTGTAACAATATAGACTAAACACAGTCTAAGAAACCTTTCTCTTTTTCACAATTAACTCTTAAACGAACGACAAAATTTTTGACTCGACAAATTTAAGGGTATTTGCTGACGAAAATCGAATATAGCACAACTAATGTAAGCTGTCCATGAAATGACAGAAAACACTGTGGGAAACAGACAAAATGCTGGTTACCAGCAATGTTTACAAAGGCTTTCTTTCAAGGGGTCGTTAAAAATCGGAATTGTGTGGTAAAGGGTTCATGTAACAGTGATAGTTAAACGACGTGCAAATAGGCTAAACCTACTCAAGACAAAATTAATTTTGTAATTAATTTTGTTCCAAGTGGGATGCGATTGGCTTAGACGTTCGGTCTCAGCAAAATAGCAGACTATTCTTTCATCTCATTTCGAACAAAGATAGCGTTTATAATGGTTGGCCAAACGCTCCATGTAGTCTTATAAAAGATAAACTTAGAATTTACCATCACTATCATCGTCATCATAAATATTTTCTCTCTCTCTCTCCCCCTTCCGTCCCTTCGACCGCCCCCCCCCCCCACCCCTCTACGTTCGTTACAATAAGCCATGCTCTGAAAAAAGGGATATTAATGCATCACCGCGATGCATGACACCAAGCAAGTCATCGCGTATTGCATAATTACGGACCCATAGAATCCATTATATCGAACAACCGACTGTATCATAAGGCAGACTGGTTCTTTGACATTCAAAAAATTGACCAATAACGAAAAGTTTCGGCCCAGGTCAGCCTGCGCGGACTGCGCAGGCTGACCTGGGTCGATACTTTTCGCAGATGAATTAAGCCACTTTTTCACAGAGCATGGCTCATTTCTATTTAAAGAGAGGTATGATGATCGATGACGGATATAATCCGCATCCATTTATGACAAGGGTATGCAGGTGCTACCTTGCTGTGACAATTAGTATTTTATGATTTTTGTAATAAAAACTGTCAGTTTGATTATCGATTGGTTAAGAATATCCTCTCTTGCATAAGATTTTACTTGAGTCCTATGGTAGTGCGAAAAACGTCTTTCTTTTTTCAGCCGTTTTACGAAATGGACACCAAGTCAGCCTTTATAATACAATAGGCAAAGGTTTTAGCGGCATTCTGGAAAGAAAAAACAGGTTCAGTGCATTCCCCGTAATGCATTATACCAAGCAAGTCATCATAAAATTATGGGTCCAAAAAATCCATTTTGTCTAACAATCGACTGAATCGTGAGATACACTTGTCCCTTGTCCTGGGTCGATAATTTTTCTAGATGCATTCAAACCCATTTTCGCAGAGCGTGATCCTTTTGTGGAAAGGGGGGGGGGGGTGAACAGTTCTTGTTTAATCCCATACGCAGATGACTCTTAACGCTTTACTAAGCGACCCCCGTGTTTTATCGACCCTGGGGAAAATCATTTTCTTCTTTTTCAACCTTTTTACAGATAAATCTCATTCTTTTTTTCGTCTGTTGATGCTTTCAATAGGGGTAAACAGTGGAATTCCTTTCATCTCCCTTGTAAGAATTATCATCTGCAAAAAGTTTCGACCCAAGTCAGCCTGCGCAGTCCGCCCAGGTTGACATGGGTCAAACCTTTTAGCTATCTGCGAATTTTATGCACAGCAGTCAAAAGACCTTATGACTCAGTCGGTTTCAAGCTTGATATACATGTGGATCACATTCACGTGGAAGACGAGTGCAGTGCACAAGATCCGTAACCTTTTCTTCAGCGCTTTTGAGTTAAATATGCTCTTTGGTATTTCATATTTTACATTCTTCTCTGGAGCATAACTGTTTGACCTTCAATTATGACCTTGGGCTTGAACCTACCAGAAAAAATAATTCACTTTTTTTTTACTCATAAGGAAGAACAAATGCCAAATTATTTTACATCCATCCACAATTGTTAAAGTTTTGGTCCGGACAATTCGGACGGACTGACGGACACAAGGACGGATCCATATACACCGAAGCGACATTGTGACAACTATGTCTCGCTCATCGGAAGTGGGCTCGACAAAAAACCCCTTTAGATTTTAGTGGCTCCTGACATTTTTCCAAATATAGAAGAACCATAATGAACATGGATTTACCCGTACAGGAGCTATGTTTGACCTTGTTAAAGGAAGGAACAATAGAGCACATACAAGTTACAACATTACGACCGCTCTAAGTCTTGTGGTTCAATGCAAAATTCTATAATCGTTTTTAACCTGAGAGCAATGTCAGTTTCTATCCCATTGACATTCCATTTATAATTGAGCCATGCTCTGGGAAAAGGGGGCTTAATGCATCTCCGTGATGCATTATGCCAACCGATCCATCGTGTAATTATGGATCCATAATAACAATTTTTAACAAGCGGCTAAATCATGAGATAGACTTGCCCTTGGAGATACAGAAAATTGACCAACAGCGAAAAGTTTCGGACTGCACAGGCTGACCCTGGTCGATACTTTTCGCAGATCCATTAACATGCAGATGCATTAACCCTTTCCCAAACAAGCCCTGGTTTTCACGTGTCTGCAGTACAAGTCTTTTGAAAACACTATGGGAAAAGGAGAAATTGCTCGTAACGAGCAATTTCTCCTTTTTCCCACAGTGTTTTCTACCCTTTTTGATAACTTTCTGCCATTTTCATCAAATTTAAAATTGTCGTCTGTAAACTCTTTCAATTTGGACCAGTCCAAAATCTGTCGTTTGGGAAAGGGTTAAGTCCCCTTTTCAAAGCATGGCTCATTTATATGTTTATTAGACCCTTCCAAAAATGGGTCAAATGACAAACCAGATCAAACACACCAAAGTAATGTTTCTGACTGCCTTGAAAGGCAAAACCATTATGTCCTCTACATAAGACGCAATAAACTACGTATCTATAGATATAGACTGGTATCAGTCCGTTACATAGAGCATTTTCATAAGAAAAATAAATACTTAAAACTGCAAAACAAACACACTCATAGAATGTTCTCAAGGTCTCATTTACCACTGTATTTTAAATAAAGAGCAAGTAACGACACATATTTCTGTAGGTTTACTATAGTTGTGTACCTTGTTTATTGGAATGACTCGAATGCAGGGTATGAATGGCAGGCTACTATAGCTAAACAGATAATGTATCACAATTAGTAGCTATGGGCAACATGTTGCGCCACGTAGACACTATAACTAGATGAATATAAAACATGCAAAACACTCTGAAGCTTTACTGGTCTAATGTCAAATTAAACACGCAAAACTTAATTTTCTGATTTACTTTAGAAGGGGGGATGCCTCTATTGACGAACAAAAAATATTTCCTGAACAAAAATGTGAATGGCTCCTCGACTGTCGTTGACATATTGCACCATGTCGACACCATTATCAAGATAAAACACGCAAAACAATCTTCCGACAGCAGAGCTATCTCCCCCAGCATGTTCTCCTATACTTCTTATAGGTATACTGCATCTCTTGCTTCTGCAGGCTGAATATATGATCTATGACATAGTTAGTTCCAGTAGGATCCAGTTGAAGGAATGCTAACTTTATCTTTGGATTCTTCCTCAGTAGGTCACATTCACATTTCGTACTGAAAACAGAATAAACTAGAGCTGTCACTGAATGTAACTTAATACCCCCGCCAGCGCTTTGACAGAAAAAAAGTGTCAGGTTCAAGGGGAGATAATTCCTCAACCAAGGGGAGTTGACACTTGAAAATTACGTCTTGCAAATCTTCAATATATGATCAATATATGTGCAAAGTTTCAATGCAATTGAAGGAAAACTGTAGGAGGAGTTCGCGACACAAAATTGCTAGTATTTTGTACACAGACGGACACACGGACGGACGGACAGACAGGCTGATTCCAGTATACCCCCGAAAACATTCGTTTTGCGGGGGTATAACAATGCAGGCACTAGCTGATATCTCATATCTAACTCTCAACTAGGAAAAAAAAACAGGTTAGATACGACTATGTTAAAGGTCTTTGTAGAAAACGAAATCTAGTATATTAAAATGACGTAATTTGTCCCTAAACAAAGGAGAAAACATGGTGGAAAACAGAGAAAATGATAGTTACTAGCGTTATTTCCTTTCCCACAATGTAAATAAATGATTTTTCTTCAAGGATAATCCAAAATGAGAAAATGTGGCATATGTTCAAGTCTATACATAAATTGAATATTGAACTCGGAAGACATATTAATGTTGACAGAGATAATCGTGTTTGCACTTATTGTCTTTGTAATGAACAAATTTCTATAACTGAAGATGAATATCACGTATTCTTTGAGGGTAAGCAATTCTATGTCGAAAGGCAATCTCTTTTGTTTTCGTGGTATCATGGTGGAAATAATTTAGAAAGCTTTTATAGATTATTGAAAAGTGAAAACATAACAGTCATTAAAAAAGTAGCATTATTCATTGCAGAAATCATGAACTATAAAGACAAGAATTTTCGTTAATCTTGAAACACATAAAATTATATATTTGTGATGTTAGAGTATTACTCTTGTTATTATATAAGAGAATGCTGATTACCATCATTTTCTCCTTTTATAACAATGTTTTCAAAAAACAGTTGTTTTCAGAGTCGTTAAAGTCGAGATTGTGTTGTAATGAGTGAGGTGTGAAGTAGTTAAATCACATCTATTACTTGTACTCAAATTCTGTTGTATTGAACATTATTGTATCATTCGCATAAAGAACCTGAATTTTGAAGTTTGATTATACCAAGCTATGTATATAATTATGGATCCAAAAAATCCGTTTTGTTCAACAAATGACTCAATGACGGTTCATATTCAACTACAATTGTCAATAATATTTGTCAGTTTCTTGAATAAGCAGCATTATTACTTGCATATATATATCATGAACACTGCAAAATAACATGTTGCAGTGTTCATGATATATAAAGACACCAGGATTGAATTTTTGTTATGTCACAGTATTACTTTTGATATTATATCAATAACATTGATGATTCATTGCCAGACGGCAAAATTCTGCACTGGGCCAGATTGAAAGCATTTGCAGATGTCTAATTGACTATTAATGAAATAAGGAACTCTCATTTTGAGTGTATCGAAATCACCAGAAAGGGAGAGAAGGATGATTACCACTTTTTTCTACTTTTATAATAATGTTTTCAAGAACAGTTGTTTTCAGGGTCTTTAAAAGTCGAGATTGTGTTGTAATGAGTTATGTGTGTAGAAGTTAAATCTCATCTATTACTTGTACGTAACACTTGTTGTATTGAACATTATTGTATTATATAATATGGATTTTGGGCCGGTGGCCTTTATATTGTGTATAGTCAAGCTTCGAAATTCAAGGTTTTGAATTTTGAAGTTTGATTATACCAAGCTATGTATATAATTATGGATCCGAAAAATCCATTTTGTTTAACAAATGACTCAATGACATGGTAGAAATGACGGTTCGCATCCACATACCATTGTCAAAACATTCTTTGTCCGTTTCTTGAATAAAAAGCACTAATACTTGCAGTATTCATGATATATAAAGACAGCGGGAATGAATATTTGTTATTCTTGATGTGTTGGAAGGCATTGGAAAAGGAGAGAATGCTGGTCACCACCATTTTCTCCTATTCAGCAATGTTTTCAAACACGGTCGGTTTCAAGGTTGTTTAAAATCTAGATTATGTGAAAAAGAGTTAAGTGTGTGGAAGTTAAATCTCGTTTATTGCTTGTACGCAACTCTTGTAAATACAGTTATTGTACTATGTAACATGTATTTTGGGCCGGTGGCCTTTATTTACGAATAAAGAACTTGAACTTGAACTTGAGCATAAAGTACTTGAAGACAGTGCAAATTCAGATCAAACCTCAAGGAGTTCACAAATAGATCTTGGATCATGTTAGCTAAGGTAGGACGATACAGTACTTTACAACTCTCATCACTCTTTATTTGTTGAATAATGTTTTGTAAGAGCCGTGATATGCATTTTCATTGGATAGCACTGGGCCAGTTGAACATCAGGGTCCGTATTCACCAACCATTCTTCAGAACATTCTTTGTCTTATTCTCCAACATTTTCTGGATTTAAAAAGTAACACAACTTCTGATTCGCTAAACCATTTGGTTTAGCCAATCAGAAGGTGTGTTACTTTCAAATTCACATTTTCTGGATTTGAAAATAACACAACTTCTGATTGGCTAAACCATTTGGTTTAGCCAATCAGAAGTTGTGTTACTTTCAAATTCAGAAAATCTTGGAGAATAAGTCTAAGAATAGTCTTAAAAATGGTTGGTGAATACGGACCCCGGTTCCAAGGATAGAAATAGAGGAAAAGGCGGTAGACATAGGCTGTAGGAGGCAGAAGGTGACAACACGGAGGGGAAAGTGGTTTGAAGGGAGGCAGACGTTGATGTAACCGAGGAAGACATTTACGAAGAATAAGCAGAAGCAGGTGAAATTGCGGCAAAAAAATGGATTGAACGTACGCAACATTGCTCAGAAGGAATTTAAAAAAATCCACAAGATTTGTCCGCGGCATAACTGAAAAAAAAGGCTAAATCAAAATAGAGCGGGGTCATACAAAAGTAAAAAATTACTTGATGGAGGCTGAGGTGTACAGAACAGTCAGTAGAGAAGAAGACGTAGATAGAAGTGAAAAGAACGGAGACAGACATCAACTGAACGGATAGAGAATAGGAATGTTCTAAGTAAACGTGGATCTAAAGCAAACAGAAGTGGATTGAACGAAGGCAACACAGGATTAAACGGATGCAAAATGGTGTGAAAGAGGGCTGAAAGGAACTGGATGAGAAAAAGCAAAGAGAACAATAGTAGAAGAGGTCTAAATTGATGCAGACAGGCCCAGAAAAAAGGCTGGTGTAGACCGACAATATGAGGTAGACATTGATTTAGCAGAGCAGAAGAGATCGAACAGGGGCGCAAGTGGAAGGAAAACAATTACAAATGTAAATACACGGATTTCAGCGATTCTTAATTCAACAAAAAATGGTGGTAAGGGAAGGAATGGAGGTATAAGTGGATGGCATGAATTCAGAACTTCGCTGAAGCGATATGGCCTGGACTAAATGAAGATACATAATGAACAAAAGAAGAGATGGATTCAACAGAACACATCCACTGGAAAAAAAAGCAGAAATTGGGTAAAAGGAGGCAGACTTTAATTAGATAGATGCAGAAGTGACATCTAAGAAGTCTAAACGGGAAAACACAGGGGCAGAAGTAGTCAAAACGGAAGCAAAAGATTCCTAAACAGAGACAGAAGTAAGTCAATGGATCTATAAGTAGACTGAATCAAAGTGGAACTAAAGGGATGTAGAAGTCCATGTGGCCCTTGCACAGTCTGACGAGGCATAAAATGACCGGAAGAAGGCTTAAATTGATTTGGCAAAGGTAGATGAAGCCAAAGCAGAGATATAGTTAGACTGGGCTAAGACAAGATTTGGATGAACGGGGACAGGATCTGATCCAACGGGGGAGTTGAGGTTGATAAAAAGAAAAAGCTGTTGGCTGTTGTGAGGCATGTATGCATTTTAAGGGTATAATACGTGTAGAAAAATATGCAAAGATTGAATGAAAGAAGAAGGAATTTCGTTTAAAGGGGGGTAGTAGTGGCCATAAATTAAAGTGGCATAAACTGATTTTGAGAAAGCAGAATTATGGTTAACAAAGGTAGTGGTGGATAAAACAGGCACTTAGATGAACTAACAAAATAATATTTATCTGAGTGGATAAGGATGGACCGAGTTCAACTGAACAACGCCAGAAATGAATTAAACGGAGATAAAATGTATTCGACAGTTCTGAAAGTCAACCGATTAAGGGCAGAAGAAGACTGAAAATCCAAGACAGAACTGGGATAACGGGAGGTAAGGGAGATTGCACTGTTTGAAAAGAGTCAGATTTGGAACTAAATGGAGGTTGAAGTAGATTCAACAGAAGAACATTTAAGTAGAATGTTAGGGAGCGGAGGCAGGAAATGACAAACAGAATTAAAAGAGAAATGAACGCATCCAAAAATTAAATGAGCAGAGGCAGAAGCTCTCTAAGTGGATATAGAGGTGGACTAGACAAAGGTAGAGTTAGATAGAAGTAGACCTAGACATAAAATTAAACAAAAGCTGAAATGGAATGAACTAAGTCAGAAGTGCATAAAAAGGAATCGAAAGTGGAAAGAACGCAATTAAAAGAAATTCACGGCGTCAGAAGTAACTGGAACAAAAGCAAAAGTGGACATATCTAATGAAGGTATTGGCTGAACGGACACACAAGAGGGCTGTACGGAGGCTTCTTTGAAACAGATGGATATCTACTCTAAATCCACGTAAGATTAAAAATTGGGCTGACGTGGCCTTAACTCAGTCCAAAAAAAAAAAGCGGGGAATTAAACTTGGGCAGAAAATACCTAAAGGAAGCTGAAGTAGACTCAACAAAGGCAGACTAGAACAGACCTGAGGCAGAAGTTTGCTAAACGGAGGCAGAATCAGATCCTTCGGGGAGGTGGTTAAATCAAATATAAATGAGGCAGAAGTGGAAGGAAGTGCGGCAAAGAACAGGGGTAAAAGTATAATGAAAGATAGAACCGGGCTGAAGGAGACCAAAGAGGCCAAAAAAGAAATGAAGTTGACACAGCGTAGTCATGATGTATGCTTTTCAAAAGACAACAGTGAAATAAAGGGGAGCAGATAGAGCTGTAGCAGACTTTGGCTGAACAAGGTCAGATGAGGAAGCAGAACTTTTATGTGCGAAGGCAGACTTGGGCCAAACAATGACAGAAGTGGATTAAATGGGAGAAGAAAACGACTGTAACGGGGCAGGAAGGAATTTACTGAATGCAAAATTGAAGAAAACAGTGGTTGAAGTGGACTGGACAAGATGCAGAAGGCTGAACAAAAACGGAAGACCGCTGAAGCGTCGGGGAGGAGGGTGCAGGAGAAAGAAGTACATTGTAGATAGATCTGATACAGACGTTCACCAGACAGTGGTCAAGTAGACTGGCCGTTAACAAAAATAGAACAAATATAGAACAAAGGTAAAGGTTGGCCTTATCGGCAGACAGAGTTGAGCAGAAGGGAGAGTTCACTTTATGGAGGCAAAAGTTGGTATAACAAAGGCAATTGAGCAGGATAAAGTAGATTTCAGAGTCGAGTAAATTCTGCGCTATTCTTTACAACGTTGTAGCTTACCTTTTAGATCCTGACAAAAGAATTTCCCGTTTCTTAGGTCTTGTTCTTCTATTTTCATGGAGCATTCTTCTTGCCCCTCCTTTAAGATTTCAAAACAAAGGTATGAAACAAAATCTTGGACATAGACATTCAAACCATAATTTCAAAATATTGTATCATTCAGCATATCGCTTGTGATGGGAAGGTACACGGAAAACAGAAGCATTTCTTCTTGCTCACGACAGTAATCAAAACTTTTGCTGCGGTAGTTTTATAGGACAAGATCCATTCATACATACACATCAAGTAAGATGCCAATAACTCATCAGATTTATCTAATCTACAAGCTACTGATGCAAGTTGCAGTGATCCATTTCACAAACATCTTTGTATGACAGGAAAGTTACTATGAAACAGTTCGACACATAAATACATCTGAACATATTTTTACGGAATGAGAAATCTCTCACTTTGAGCAGGAATAAAATGTGACCAGTTTGAAATATGATTACATTTGAAAATATCATCACAGAATGATACAGTTTATCTATCAGTTTGAAGTTACATGTATGTTAAATCACATTAAGCAGGAAAGTAAGTACAGTCAATGAAAGTGACAATGAATAGGAACCCTCTTGAAAAAGCATTATACCAACCAAGTAGCCACATAATCTGAATCCTTTGGTCTAAAAAATGAAACAAATGAATCATATGGTAGAATGGTCCTTTAACTGCCAGAGAATATATCAACAGCAAAATGTGTCGACCTAGATCAGATTTTAACTGAGCAGGACTCAATTGTAATATGAAAACTAAATTTCAATAAATATATTTCACAAAATAGTGTTCAATGTAAAACTAAGATCATAAACCATTATCTTTGCAATATGATGACGACCAACACTGTACGATGTCATTTGTACTTCCTACGATCATGGCCAACAAAGTATTGATTGATTGATTTATGGTGTTTAACGCCGTTTGCAACATTATTTCAGTTATATCGCGGCGGCTAGTGCACCTATCTGTGCTTTTCTGGAGTTTCTTTTACCAGTACTCTGTACAATATTCTTTCGAAGCCACTGGCTGCTTTCCAACATAACCATCGTCGAAACAATGGTCAGCGGTGAGTGAGGAATGATCCTGTCGCACTGACTATCATCAATCCTCGGAAGACACACACAAGGATTGATGATAGTCATTACGACATGATTCATTCCTCTCTACGCTGATCATTGTTTCGACGATGGTTATGTGGGAAAGCAGCCAGTGGCTTGGAAAGAATATTGTGCGGAGTACTGTAAAGGAAACTCCAGGAAAACATGGACAGGTGCACTAACCGCCGCGATATAACTGAAATAATGT
This sequence comes from Tridacna gigas, assembly GCA_945859785.2. Taxonomy (NCBI): domain Eukaryota; kingdom Metazoa; phylum Mollusca; class Bivalvia; order Cardiida; family Cardiidae; genus Tridacna; species Tridacna gigas. The sequence continues at coordinate 51,835,760 of OX244039.2, forward strand.
TGAAAACGGCGTTAAACACCGTAAAATCAATCAATCAATCAATACTTTGCTGGCCATGATCGTAGGAAGTAAATCTATAGTTTAAATACATTATTTTTTTCTAGCTTGATAAAGACAGCCAAAATATTGAAAGAAAAGAAGAGTGTTTTACTTTATGCGATATATTGTACTTCAATTTCATGTGGAATCATTTCTCATTGTGATGATATACAAATGAATAAACAAAATCTTACCTGCTTTCACAAACTGTTCAGGGTATTTAGCCGATGAATCAAGCCTTCCACGTGTGAAATAATAGACTGAAAAAGAAATCATACTACCAGTTAATGACAGGTGTTCTAAAGTATCCTATATGGTGTCAGGGGTTTATAACCCTTTACCGAAATAGTCCCAGGTTTGGGGGTAAAATCAGCCAGTTTCTTCCCGAGGACTGGTGATAGTCACTGCGACAGAAGTCATTCCTCTCTCACTGCTGATCATTATTTCTAAAATGGTTATGTGTGAAAGCAGCCACCTGGTGACTTAGTTTTTGACACAGCGTGACTCATTTTCTAACTCATCTGAGATATTATCAAGAGAAATATTGTGATCATTTTTCATGAGCATTGGACTAAAAACGTGGCCTCTAGAGCCTCCCCGTATTTAACACAGTGACTTAAGTTTTTGAACCAAAGTGACCCATTCCGAAATATTATCAAGACAAATTCTTTAAATAAGTTTCATGAGTTTTAGACATAAAAGGTAGCCGCTAGAGCGTACACAAGGTCAAAGCTGACTATGGATAACGCCAACGGATGGAGCAAGACAGAGGCAGAAATATCACTAACCCAAACCCTAAACAAAGAGGAAAACAATGCAATTGTTGTCGAGTTTCTTTTCCTACTTTTCTTCATACTGAGCCAAAAAAAAGTTTAAATATTCATTTTCCAGTATCCTTTACTCCTTCTATCTTTTTAAAAAGATGTTTCTTGTTTATGATATCATGGGAAAACTATCAATACTTGCTGTAGCAGCCTGCATCACAGGTTGTATTGAACAGGGCTACAACACTCATCTAAGGATTTACTCTGTCAAAATTTTCTAAAACAAGTTACCATTATTTTTTTTTCAAATATATTGTTTTTCACACCGTCGTAACTTGGAGACTACTCTTTTTTTTTTCTTTCAAAAAGTGGTCTGCCTCAAAATGAAAACACTCCTCTACATATGGTGTTGATGAGGATTCTTCCTTCTTTTCAATTATTACGACGGTTACGCTTTCTGCACTTTTAATCATGTTTCACAATGTGAAAACAAATAGGGATCTTTAAACCTGTAGCATACCTGCTGTACTATTGCATGCCAAAGCATCGATTTTCTCCAGGTCTCGAGGTGCACTACATGCATCACATTGGTTTGGTCTCGCTGAAAGGTAAAATAACGTTTTGATTTGTTTGCCTCTTACGGTTATTGTGACCTTGACCGTTCACCTACTGATGTCAACGTCAACAGAGATCAAAAATGCTTCACTGAAAATATCTGTTCCGAGTTTCAATCAAGTGTGTGCTATTTTCCGCAAAATTAGGTAAACATGATGTATGTGCCTTTGAATATGATTATCTCAGTTAACCCTTTACCAAGTATTTAAGACCACACGAAGAAGAAGTGATTTGAAAACACTGCGGGAAAAGGAGAAAATGCTGGCAACCAGGATTTTCTCCTTTTTCCCAAAGCGTTCTATCTTTTCAAAGATAAATGCAAACATTTGAGCCACAATTTTTTTGTCTTCTGCAAATATTTCTTACATGGCTGAGTCTAAAATTTTGCCCTGTGGCAAAGAATTAAATAATGCCACACTATAACACAAAACCATTCCACATATTTAGAAGTTACTTCTTTACCACATGACACAATTTTAGTCTATTCCAGATTGAAAGCATTTTCAGTTTCCAAATTAAATGGAACTCAAACTATGAAACTTTCTGTGAAATGATAGAAAACATTGTGGGAAAAAGAGAAAATGCTGGGTACCAGCATTTTCTCCATTTCCCTCGATGTTTATAAAAGCTTTCTTTTCCAGGGTCGTCAAAACTCGAGATCATGGGGCAAAGGGTTAGAAGGACCTTGAAGGCCTGAAATACTCTATTTGTCATAAAAATTAGTTTAAAAATGTTCGAACTTATTCATGTTTCCTGGATTCAAAACTGTCAATTAATAACAGAGAAAGAGCCACAAAAAATGAACCATGCTCTGGCAAATGGGGGTTTAATGCATTTCCGTGATGCATTATAACATGCAAGTCATCATATAATTTTGGATCCATTATATCATTTTCTCCAACAAATGACTGAATCCTGGGGCAGAATGGTCCTTGGACATGCAGAAAATTGACCAAAAGCAAAAATTTTCAGGCCATGTCAGCCTGCATGGACTGAGGAGGCTGACCTTGGTTGATACTTTTTGCTGACATATTATGCCCCTTTTTCGGATATCATGGCTCAAATAAGTAAGTGGATGATCAAGAACCAGACTAATTACTAACAAACAACCAGTCTAATTACTAACAAGAGCTTAAAGCAATGAGAAAAAACCGATAACAGGACATCTTGGTAATAAACAACTCAACATGTAAGCTCTGTCTTACAACATTCCATATTAAATAGCAAAGATGACCTTGAGGAGGTCACGATTTAAACATTTACCAAAGAAATTTTGATTTTGAACATTTTGCATGTTACATAACATCACAGACTACAAGGATTTACTTTTCCTTACTTTTCTTCGGTTCTACAGCATATTTCTTAACCTGTGCCCCACTCTGTACATATCCCATTGTTGTCATCTGAACGTAGAAATTCATCTCTGACGGTAGATTTCTCATGACATATTTAGCCTTTGGGAAGAGCTGGTCTCGAGACATCTCAATGATGGTGTAATTTTGACATTTTTCTTTCAGCTGTTGGAGGAAAAAAAAAATGAAAGCCTTTGCAGATGGCAATTTAGATGTGGCTGAAAACATGCATTTTGATTGTAAAAGGGTAGAAAACATTGTGGGAAAAGGAGAAAATGCTGGTTACCAGTATTTCTTTTCCTTTTTCCACAATATTTTCAAAAACTTCTTTCCCAAGGTCATTAAAACTCTGGATATTTGTGGTAAAGGATAAACAAATGACAAAAATTAAAACTCATCCAAATTGAAAGCATTTTCAGACAAAAAAATACACATGGAACAAATGATGGGATTTGTCTTTGAAAATTAAGAAAATAAATGTTGGAAAAGGAGAAAATACTGGTTACCAGCATATTCTCTTTTTTCCATAATGTTTCAAAAACATTCTCCCTCAGGGTTGCTAAAACAAAGGATTGTTTGCTTAAGGGGTTAGGGTTTGCTTTTTACCAACCATTCAAATTGTTGGTCTTGTTTTGGACTCAAAATGGGGCAAACAAACTCATATTTAGGCCTACAGTGTTTAAAAGAAACAGATAATTTACTCCAAAGGATGAGGAACATATAAGTGTAACACACGCTTACTCAAAAGATTGAGAAACATGAACGTGTAAAAGACACTTACTCAAATGGATGGGAAACATGAAAATGTAACACACATTTACTCCAAATGATAAGGAACGTGAAAGTGTAACACACATTTACTCCAAAGGATGAGGAACATGAAAGCGTAACAGACATTTACTCCAAAGAGAGAGGGACATAAAAGTGTAACAGACATTTAGTCAAAAGGATGAGGAACATAAAAGTGTTATAGACATATACTCCGTAAGATGAATATAATATGGTGGGAGACATTTACTTGAAAGAATGAGGAACATACAAGTTTAATAGACATTTACTCCAAAGGTTGAGGAACATGAAAGTGTTATAGAATATTTAATCCAAAGGTTGAGGAACATGAAAATGTAACAGACGTTTACTCTATAAGATGAGGAATATGATAGTGTAACAGACATTTACACCAAATGATGAGGATCATAAACATTTAATAGACATTTACTCCAATGGATTAGGAACATGATAGTGTTATAGACATTTAATCCCTAAGAAAAGGAGTATAATAGTGTAACAGACATTTACTCCAAAGAAAGGGGAACATGAAAGTGTAACAGACATTTACTCCAAAGGATGAGGAACATGAAAGTGTAACAGACATTCACTCCAAAGAATGAGTAACATGAAAGTGTAACAGACATTTACTCCAAAAGATGGGGAATATAATAGTATAACAAGCATTTACTCCGAAGGATGAGGGACATAAAAGTGTAACAGACATTTACTCCAAAGGATGAGGAATATGAAAATATAAAAGACATTTTCTCCAAATGATAAGAAAAATGAAAGAGTAAGACATTTACTCTAAAGAATGAGGAACATAAAAAAACAACATCATGTTTCCCTTAGAAAGGACAGTTAAAGCTGGAATAAGGTACACTTGTTGGAGTGACACAGTGGTTAACGTTGATAGCCCAGAATCCGAAATTCACAAGTTTGAGGGATGATCGCTCCTAATATATATTTTTTCAAAACTTTTAAACAGTCTTATTGCTTAATAGTGAATGCATTACTGACATTTTGTACCATAACAATTTCGTACCAGTCACTTTGAACCATAATTTATACCATTTTATACCATAATTTTACCACTTCATATCATGTTCATACCATTTCATACCATGTTTTTTCGAACCTATGACTAAGAAAAACTTTCGTTACAATGGTATTAATAAGAAGAAAACAAAATCAAAAACCTTATTTGTTCAAGTTGAATATTTATGCAAGAAATTATGTGCAAAAACACTCTCTATTTATCTCCTTTTCTCATTATTTTTTCAAAGAAGTTTCTTCATAGGTCATTAAAAACAAACTGCATTTGTAAGGTGTGTATTTTAAGCAAATGAATAATGTGGAAAATGATGTCTTTACAAGAAAGAAAGTCGTCACATTGAACTTGATGTTTGACCTTGTCCTTGTCTTGGCATCATACAAGACTCACCTAATTTCAGAACGTTTCAAAACAATTATTATGACATAAATTCCTAAGAATGAGGAACATAATGAAGGAACAAACTCTGTAGTTCTAAGAAAAATAAGCATAATAACAGAGGATCATCTAACCGTGTACCTTTGGAAATTTTCTCACAAAATCTTTGTTTTCTAGTTGCCTGAGGTCTTGATGCTCTAAAATTTCAGTAATACAGCCCTTCATGCACACAAAATCATACTGCCTGATACATTTCCCTCTTTTGTCTGTCAGTTTAGCGCTATATCCTGTAAGGACAGATTTTAAACTATTACAAAACAATCCCATGTTTCTATTACCTTATGTAGACTGTTAAAAATTGGTGCAGTAAAAGGAGAAATAGAAGTAGCCACGTTTTCTACTTTTCCGATAGGGTTTCTGTCCTTTTACCCATTACCACAGAACCCAAGAGTTTTAATGAAAATACTGGTAACCAGTATTTTCTCCCTTTCCCACAAAGTTTTCTAATCTTTAAGAAATAAATGGAATCATTTGTCATCTTCAAATGCTTTCAATTTAGACCAGTCTAAAATATTGTGTGGTAAAGAGTTAAATGATGGGGACAAGCATTTAAGCTACATTTAATAGATCATGGGTATGTATTAAGGAAACGTTCCTATGGACTTCTAGTTTAGCCAAGTTGTGTTACTTTCAAATTCAGAAAATCTTGGAGAATAAGACTAAAAACATTTTTAAGAATGGCTGAATACAGATCCTGTTCTTTCAATATAGTCAAGTCTAAGTTTTTGACTCCTGCTAAACAGTAAATGGTCGTAGTACATTATAACTAGAGGCCCTTGAGAGCCTGAATCGCTCTACTGGTAGTGATTTTGCTTTTTTTCTAGCATATGTTATGAATGTATGAATTCATAATGCAAAAAAGAAAAAAGCAAACACACAAAAAAATGGGGGTGGTGGAAATGGGCTGCACTCAGACAGCACATTAGTAAGCATGGTCAATTGAACAAATTGTGAAATGCTGACTTAATTGTGCAAACAAGAAATGTAAATTTTCAACTTTAACTGGCTGCTTTTCCCATACTGATTGTTGAATGATTTTCAAAATCAATAGGGTTCAAGCAGTTGATAATATATAGCAACTGTGCAAGTTTCATGAAAATTTGACGACAAATGCTTACTTAATTGCGTAAACAAAAAATGTAAATTTTCGACTATAACTGGCTACTTTTCCCTTTCTGATTGTCCAATTTTTTTCAAAATCAAAAGGGTTCAAGCTATTGATGATATAAAGCAAATGTGCAAGTTTCATGAAAATTTAACCACAAATGCTGACTTTATTGCATAAACAAGAAAAGCAAATTTTCAACTTTAAATGGCTACTTTTCCTATACTGATCATCAATTTTTTTTCAAAAACCAATACGGTTCAAGCTGTTCATGACACAAAGCAACCATGCAAGTTTCATGAAGCTCCAATCACAAATGCGGACTTTGTCGCATAAACAAGAAATGAAATTATCAAATCAAAATGGCTACTTTTTCCATACTGACTGTAAAATTATTTAGGGTTCAAGCGATTCATGAGATAAACAAACTGTGCAAGTTTCATGACAATCAAACCACAAATGTGGACTTTATCGCATAAACAAGAAATTTTGAACTTTAATTGGCTACTTTTCCCACACTATTTCCTAAGATATTTTTCAAAATCAATAGGGTTCAAGCTATTCATAAGACAAACAAACTGTGCAAGTTGCATGAAAATCCAACCACAAATGCAGACTTCCTCGTGTAAACAAGAAATTAAAATTCTAAACTTTAAATGGCTATTTTTCCCACACTGTTTGTCAGATTTTTTCAAAAGCAATAGGGTTTAAGCTATTGATGAGATAAACAATCTGTGCCAGTTTCACAAAAATCCAACCACAAATGCAGACTTTATCGCGTACACAAGAAATTGAAATTGTAAACTTTAAATGGCTACTTTTCCCACACTGTTTGTCAGATTTTTTTCAAAATCAGTAAGCTTCAAGCTATTTATGAGATAAACAAACTGTGCAAGTTTGAGGAAAATCCGACCACAAAATTAATGTAGACTTTATCACGTAAACAAGAAATTGAAATTTTTAAGTTTAAATGGCTACTTTTCCCACACTGTTTGTGAGATGTTTTTCAAAATCAATAGGGTTCAAGCTATTGATGAGATAAACAAACTGTGCAAGTTTCATGAAAATCCAACCACAAATGCAGACTTTATCGCGTAAACAAGGAAAGACTAACGGATGGATGGACAGACTGATGGACGGACAGACAGACGGACGACAGAAACCACGCCATGACATAAGCTCTGCTGGCTTACAGCCAGTTGAGCAAAAATGAGCCATGCTCTATGAAAAAGTGTGTAATGCATCTGCAAAAAGATTGATCCAAGTCAGACTGCACAGACTTTTTACTATTGGTCAATCTTCTGTGTTTCAAAGGACCAGTCTTTCTTGTGTTTCAGTCGATTGTTAGACAAAACATACATCAAAAGCTCAGAAATACAACTCTATGACTTTCTTGAGCCTGAAAGACTCCTAGAAACAGAACATTTAGTGTGTCCTTGCACAGTGACCTTGACCTTTGATCTTGAAGACCAAAAGCAATAAGTTCGCGCCTTAAATTATCAAGTTTTACCATCCCTCTAAAATCATATCTAACTGACAATGGATATTGTCTGTTCCACAGAAAATCAGACAGAAGAAAAGACTAATATTAGCTTTTGTCCAGGATGGGCTAAGAATAATTATCAAAGAATAATCAACTCACCAGCTACAAGACCTCTCTTTGGTGGTGACCATGTGACTGATATGTCCCCATTAGGCATTTTAACAGCTTTCAGTTGCTTTGGTTTTCTAAGTTTACCTGTAAAAAGTAACAGTGGATGCAAAAATCGAACTTCACAGTAGTTTCATTTGTCTTTAAGACAGTACAAAACAGTATGGGCAAAGAAGATAAATGCTGGTGACTGGTATCTGCTCCTTTTCTGGCAACATTTGAAAGGCTGCATTCTTCGTCAAGGCAATAAAGACCAAAGGAGTTTTTAGTATGTTTACTGATAATTATGAACATGTTTAAATAACAAAAAATGTAGGTAGAAAAATTTATCAAGAAATTTTAATATTTTGGTAAGTTTCATGCTGCATAAATGTATTGATTTCTAACCTACAGTTTCTACCATTCTGAAGACAAACCTTATCAACTGAGTTACATATCATTTGTTGTCTGCAAAGGCTTTCAAAATGGGACAAGCCAAAAATTTTATTGCCTGGTAATGAGTTTAACCCTTTATACACAATCCTGACTTTCAACAACCCTGGAAAAGAAGCCTTTTGAAAACATTGTGGGAAAAGGAGAAAATGCTGGTAACCAGCATTTTCTCCATTTACCACAATGTTTTCTATCCTGTCAAATGACTTAGGTTCAATTTAAAATTTGTCGTCTGCAGATGCTTTCAACTTAGAAGGGTCTAAAATTTGTTGTTTTGGAAAGGGTTAAGACTTTATTGTAATTTTGTTGCATCTGTCAGGAAATAAACAAAATTATTCCGTCTCACAGCAGTTAATGCTAGAAGTGCATTATATTAGTCCTTCAAGCGCCTTTCAAAAATATAGTTGCCTTTGCAGCCAGTGTAGATCAAGATCAGAGTACACTGTACAATTTGCTGACAAACTCTGAACAAGCATAGCCTTGAAATATCACTTATTTGGGTCTTACTTTTGCACCAAAAATGTTCGTTGAGTTTATTCAGCTCTTCTTGGGTCAAGGTAAGAGATGAAGGAATTGTGTACAGTTGCAGATAAAGGCAAAACAAAATACATAAATCCAAATCAGTCATTCTCTGTGAAAGGGGGGGGGGGGTCAATGCATCTGCAAAAGGTATCAGCCTATGTCAATGGGTCAAAACATTTTGCTGTCTCTGAAATTTTTGCATGTCCATGGATGATTCTATTTTATGATTCAGGTAGATGTTAGACAAAATAAATTTTAAGAAATTATATATATATATATATATATACACACACACACACACACACACACACACAGAGTGAGAGAGAGAGAGAGACCATAGTACCTTTTTGCTGTTCAGCATCTAAACCTCCACAAATCGGAACAAAAAAGCTCTTTACTTTGAAGTTCATCTCAAGGTCTGTGAGAAATTTTTGGTATCCATTTTCAAAACTTTGTGTTGGATCCACATAGTAACGGCTGCAAAAGCAACAGATTATTCATGGAGATAAGTGGAACCCTTCAAGTTTACCCTTAGAGCACCAAATAAACCCATAGGACATGTTCGGTCTACAAACAAGACCACAATAATTGCAATTTGATGGTTGCTTTTGCCTGTAGTGATAAAGCTTAGTGGACAGTGTAGATCAAAGATCAGACTGCACATTTTGTACAGTCTGACCTTGATCTACACTGGCCACAAAAGCAAATATAGTTGTGACAGGCCCTTTGAGGGTTAATAGCGTGTTGATAACTACTGGGACCAGACCAAAACAAAAATCAATGGTATTATATATGTAACCCCAAAAATAAGGGAACCCTCTTGCTTGTCTCTTCTGTCATGATGTGACAGGGTGCTTGCACCTCTCAATATTTCAGCTGATTTCAAGAGCAATGATATGTCTTATCATCTCCAGTATGCCCACCAGGTGTCGTGCAGGTGTTGCTGCACATGGAGGTCCTACCAGTTATTGACTTGGATTCCATATCGTTTATACGTTTAAGGTAAATACAGAATTACCTCAAGATGAAATACAATGGTTCCCTTACTTATGATTCTATGTATATTTAAAGTACAATCAAAATTATCAAGTGCGCCATCTGTACTAACTGTGGCATATTTTATTGCAATGCTATGTGCAGGCTTTCATTTCTCATTTATGATCCTCATTACAGGTCAGTTAAGGTTTTGTCTATATAACAGGTACCCTTTTTGTCCTGATAATATTGCTCTCATAAGACATGTTCATTTTCTTATCAAGTATGCAAAATTGCTCAAGGACAGATAATTCTGCAGGACTGCCTATAGTTCTTCAATTGAAGACGGAGATAGTACTTCCTGCGCAGTAGTTATCAAGGTAAACTGTGAGTGCCATTCAAATAGAGGTATATATGAAAATATGACATAACTTGCGCTATATTTCTCATGCTTTATGTAATATTGTAATGCGTTGTTATGTGAGGGGGGGCACACCTGGCAAATTACCAAAAACAACTGTACTGGATTTTTATGAAAGCCCTAACAAAAAAGGGGTTAGAAGCAAGAAATTAATAGAATATTTGTCTTTTTCGGTGAAAGATCAAAATTTATTTCATCTCATCAACATCATCAGTAATATTTTCACGAGTGGCTGAAAATATTACCATGATGTTCACTTGATGAAATAAACTTCAATCTTTCACTGACAAAAACAAATATCCTATATTACCTACTCCCCTTGTGATACAGCACAAGAAAGCAAGAGTAAACGAAGTTCAGAAGATCATAATAAAGCAAAATGCTAGAAAATGAAAATGAAAGAACTAGCTTGCACACTTTCCTCCTGTCCTGAAAAAAAGGATACAAACATGGAAACAGAGCAAAGTTGAAGCAGTCTAGGATAAAATTTATCCATGCTCTGGTAAAATGGGATTTAGCACATCTCTGTGATGCAATGTAATAAGCAGGACATCACATAGTTATGGATGCATAAAATCAACTTTGTCCAACAACTCACTGAATCATTGGGTGGACTAGTCTTTTAACATGCAGAAAATTGAACAATAGCAAAAGGTTTTGACCCAGGTCAGCCAGCACAGATACTTTTTGGTTTGATACTTTTTGGTTTGATACTTTTTGCAGATGCATTAAAACCCCTTGTCACAGAGCATGGCTCAACTCACACAAACCACAAATTTTATGGTAAAGGCATATAAAGGGTGTGAAAACCACTTACTCTGCAAAGTCCCTTGAACTCTGGATCCCCGGATATCTACTTCTTCCTTCCTCATTGTATGCATATACTAGGATAACAAATAGTCTGTCTGGAATAAAAAACAACATCTCGTTCAATCCCTATGAAACAACAAAGTGTCAGACTCATCCAATTGGAAAGCACTTACAGACAAAAGTTCAAATGTGGTTCAATTTTTAGAATTTGTTTTTGATAGTGTAGCAAACATTATTGGCAAGGAAAAAATGCTGGTTACCAGCATTTTCTCCTTTTCCCTTAAAGCTTTCAAAAGCCTTTTTTGCATGGAAAAGTTTGTCAGTGGGTCAACTCTTTACCACACTACAAAATTTTAGAACTGTGCAAATTGAAAGCATTTGCAGACAACAAAATAAATGTAACTTAATCATTGAAATTTGATTTGGGAAGGGTGGAAAACATTGTGGGAAAAGGAGAAAATGCTGGTTAACAACATTTTCTCCTTTTCCCACAATGTTTTCAAAAACCCTCTATCTCTTGGTTGTTAAAAGTCGGGATTGTGTGGTAAAGGGTTAAATTCATTCATTTTACACTGACAGTGAAACATGTTCTTACAATCTATATCAATCACTCTCAATGATTGTAATCAGTACTTCCGCTATAATGTAGCCAGCTCCAAAGGTTGATTCAGCTCATCACAAGATTCAAACCCAGAACCTCTGATATGAGAGGCAAACAGCATATCCCTAAACATTATCTACCACAAAAACAGATATCTTTTGCTAGAGGCTATTTCTTAAATCTTTGTCACAGGATAAAAGTTTTGGCTATCCCAAACCGAAACAATTTTCAGAGAACAAATCAGTGTTGCTCAAATGACGTGATTTATCTTGGAAATCTTTGTGGGAAATGGTGAAAATCCTGCTTTACCACTATTTCCCCTCTTTTCCACCATGTTTTCAAATACCTTTTTCTTGAGGGTCATTTAGCCAGGGGATTGTTTAGTAAAGCGTTAAAAGACTTGTTTCAGGCCTAATCTCCAGCATATGACATTTATAATTCAAATTTACCACCTGCAGGTGCTCTGAACTTCAAAGGGTCTAAAACTGGTTGTTTTGGAAGAGGCTACACAAGCTGTGCACTGCTACTATAAAACGTTCAGATAATCATCTTGATAGGCTTAATAAACATTAGACTAATTACTGGTACATACATACTTTGAAAATAAAGAATGAAATATTACACATGGAGTAAACAGACTTGACCATATTAGAAACATAGAAGTGAAAGAAATGTCTTTATTTCATGCTTTTCAGCAGTTTATCAGGATATAATGGTAAATGATGGTTTGATAATTTTACAGTTTCAACCAGTGAATTTACCGACTGATAAAATCACTGGTGCAGATATACAGTGAGCTCCTCTGTACTTCGCAAGTCCCAATGCAAAAGGGATTAGAAGCATTAAATGAATAGAATTTTTTTTTGTCTGTGAGAGATCGAAATTTATTTCATCAAGTGAACATCATACGGTGATATATTCACTTGTGGCACAGACTTGTGGCTGAGCCACTTGTGAAAATATTACCAATGATATTCACTCAGTGAAATAAATTTTGATCTTCCACCAAAAAAAACCAAATATCCTCTATGTATACCTTTTGGTACTTTGTCCAAAACAGTTGTCCTTGTCACACCAGAAACATTCACTGCTTTTGCAGGAGTTAAATCATCCAGTGCTGTGTAGGTTGCATTTCCCCAAATTGCCAGGAGGGCATCAACAACAGGAACTGCTTTTATCTCAATATCTGTACCAAATATAGTAGAGATTGGAGTAAAGAGATTGGAGTAAAGTTACAAAATAATTAACTCTTTACCAAAGAACAAAATTTTAGACTCCTCCAAATTAAAAGCATTTGCAGACGACAAATTTTTAACGTCCTTTAAAAAACTGAAATTGGCCTTCAGTGGGTAGAAAACGTTGTGGGAAGCTGGTTACCAGCATTTTCTCCTTTTCCCATGATGTTTTCAAAAGGAGGGGGTCATTAAAATTTGGGACTGTGTGCCATAGTAATAGATTAATTCTTAACCACCCATCAAAATTTTAGACTAATGAAAATTGAAAGCAATCACAGAGAACAAATTAAATGTGACTCAAATGGTGGAATTTGCATTTAAAAATTCAAAAAAGATTTTGGAAAAAGGAGAAAATGCTGGTTACCAGCATTTTCTCCTTTTCCCAGAATGTTTTCAAAAGGCCTCTTTTTACGGACACTAAATCTTGGGATTGTATAGATAGAGGATATATGCTTTTTTCGGTGAAAGATTAAAATTTATTTCGGGTGGACAACATCAGCAATATTTTCACGAGTGGCGCAGCCACGGGTGAAGATATTACTGATGATGTTCACGAGATGAAATAAATTTCGATCTTACATCAAAAAAACCCCAAATACTCTATTCATTTCATACTCTTAACCCCTATTTTGTTGGAACTTTTGTCAAAATCCAGTACAGTTGTTTTCAGTAATTCCCCTTTACATAACAACGTATGACAATATTACATAAAGCGCAAGAAATACGGCCGTAAATTACGTCATATTTCCCTCCATTTGAATGGCAGGTGCTAATTATCTAGGTAACTAGTGCCTGGGAACTACTGTTTCCGCCTTCAGTTGAAGAGTTAGAAAATATAAAATCGGTATTTTCAGTGGTCCTAACCATGAAATATCAAACCAGAATCCACCATTATTTCACAATGAACTACCAAAAAGCATGAAATAAAAAAAAGAGTTAATTCTTTGTTCACATAAACATAATACATGTATGGAGGGTATTTATATGCACTGTTTCAAGAAAAGTATTCTAGATGATAAAAACTTAGAATGAGCTACAAGCTTTATTGAAAAATGATTTGAATACTAGACAGCCTGTAATTTAGCACATTTAAAGTTTCTAGATGTGTGAACCTTAGAGTACCTAATAAACTTAACAGAAATTTTCATCCGAGAAATACAAGTACAACCCAAATAATTGCAATTTTATGGTTGCTTTTGTCTACAGTGTTTCAGCAAAGCGGACAGTGTGGATCAATGATCAAGCTGCATGTTTTGTGAAGCCTGCTCTTGATCTACACTGACAGCAAAGGCGACCATATTAGCGAAAGTAGCTGTAAGGCTTAAATGTAAAGCTGCATCCTCACTTGTGAACTCTCCATGTCTTTTGTAGTCTGGTACCCAACTGACCTCAATTTTTCCTAGTTCCTTGGTTTTACAGGTAACATCTCGTAGAGCATTTGGCACTGAAGTAAAGTGGGAATTAGAAAATCTAAATGAAAAAAATGCTTAACTGTTTACTAAACAATCCTCATTTTTAACAACCCTAAAAAAGTAAGTGCTTGAAACCATTGTAAGAAAAGGAGAAAATGCTGGTAACCAGCAATTCTCCTTTTCCCACAATGTTTTCTAACCTTCCAAATATAAATTTCAATTTTTGAGAGATATTTAATTTGTGCATCTGACAGATGCTTACAATCTGGGCATGTCTGAAATTCTGTTGTCTGGTAAAGGGTTAATTCCTGTGAAAATTCTTGTTTTCTTTCCAAAACTTGGTTCCCTTTCATCAGGAATTGTGTATTACATAATGTACAATCCCTGCTTTCATATAACTCTTTGTGGAATTTTGGTTTTTAGCAGACTTTTTAACTGAAAATGAAAAGACTAGAATATATAACAAAAGAACTTTACCACTTACCACACATCCCAACTTTTAACGACCCTGCCCCTGCGGAAGAAGACTTTTGAAAGCATTTTGAGAAAGGGAGAAAATGCTGGTAACCAGCAACTTCTCCTTTTCCAAGATTGTTTTCAAAAGCTTTCTATCTCAGGATTGCTGAAACATGGCTCTGGTTTGTTAGAGGTCAATTCAACTGAGACATCGTAGGGTTATTTTTCAGTAAGAAAGATATTTCTACCATTGTTCAACTTAATGTGTACTAAATTGGAATATTTTGACAGAGGTCAACGCCCCAGATAAGCTGCGTATTTGCTTATTTTATGCTATTTGGAACAGCAAATACGCAACAAAGCGTAACAAATATGCACGTTTCTCACGATACACAATTTGACTGATTTTCATTGGGTATTTTGTTGACACTCGAGATCATCATCTTGATCGGCTGTATTGTTACTGAAATGCTTGCATATCATTTTCTGAACGAATTGCAAGCTTCTTAGATCAGCTGATTATACCACTTGTCACAAGTCGGCTGATTCCGTACCTACATCTAACTTGATCAATGGATCACCAAGGTTACAATCAGTATCAAATATGTGGGATGCACATGGCTCTGTTTATCACAGCTAATCAAACTGGCCTGTCATTTTATGAAAACATACTGCTTAAGCACAGTCATTTCATTTTATCCCTATCATAAGAAAATGATGCTTAAATACTCCTTGGCTCAAAAATCTGAGTGGTATCATATGGTTGTTTTTCAGTGAAAAAAAGGTATTTTTACCCTCAAATATTTGTTAAATGCCAAGTAACTTCCATCCCCCCCTCCAAAAAAATCTTTATTGCCACATATACATGTACTATGAAACATCATATAAACACTCTATTTATGAATGTTTGTGTTTGTGTATATATACATAAGTTTGGTTATATACATATGTGCATTTATTAAATTGTAAGGTAATGAGGGATGGCCACGACCCTCATATACCAACGGACGTGGCTAATAAAGGAAGGGGGAAAAAAAAGGTAGTGGCGAAAAGCAAACAATGTTGTAAATTTCAATTATACCATTTAAAAGTATGGAAACAACTGGGAAGGTGACAATCTGTTATTGTATGGTATGTCCAATTGTTATTGCTGACAGAATAATGAATTCTAAAACTATGAGTAGGCAAAAAGTTGCCAAGTCTATCTTTTGTTTACTTTTTACCTGGTTTTGAAATTTATTTACCGGGTACTTGCCTGTGAATTTCACTTGGACCAACCCTACGATAACAGATTGTTATCTTCACAACTATTTCCCCATTTTCAAATGGTATGCTTTAACCCTTTACCACACAATCCCGACTTTTAATGACCCTAAGAAAGAAGCGTTTTAAAAACATTGTGGGAAGAGGAGAAAATGCTGGTAACCAGCAGTTCCTCCTTTTCCCACAATGTTTTCTACCCTTCCCAAAACAAATTTTAATTTTTCAGTCACACATATTTTGTCGTCTACAACTGCTTTCAATTTCGACAAGTCTAAAATTTTGTCGTTTGGTAAAGAGTTAAATTTAAATGATTTTAAACCCTACATTGTTTACTTTTTGTAGCTACTTAGCTCTTAAATTCCTTGATAACTATTCCTTATCAATTCCTACTTACATGTAGGTAGCTAAGGGCTGCTTTACATGTATACGCAATCTGAAAATTTACCTCTACCAATGGTTGACACAACAGTTTTAAACTTGTTACTGCACACTGTAGTTCTCCTGAAGCTTGTACAAGCTTTGATCTCAACCTCCATTTTTCTTCCATAATCATCCATAAAGTGTCTTACTTGTGGCTCTGTAGCTGAAATCATTAAGAAGACATTATTCATATTAACCCTTATCCTGCTAAATAAGTTACGTAACATTTTCAAGCCGATGGTAAAACCCGAATAATGCTATTTCAAACTTATTTTTTACAGAAAAATATCTCCTAATCGGACAGTGTAGATCAAAGATCAGACTGCACGTTCTGTGCAGTCTGATCTTGATCTACACTGTCTGCAAAACGTCAATGAGTCCCGCTTAGCAGGGCGATGTGTGATTCATCATACTAACCCTTTACAAAATCCCTTATTCTAACAACCCTGTGTAAGACAGCGTTTGAAAACATTATGGGAAAAGGAGAAATTGATGGTAACCAGCATTTTCTTCTTTTCCCACAAATTTTGCTACTGTTTCAAAGAGAACTACCATCATTCTAGTCACATTTTAACTACTGTTTGCAACTGTTTTAAATTTGAACCAGTGTCATTTTTTGTCGTAATATGACTTGACATAAGTTGGCATTTAAGTCTTTACCACACGAGCAAAATATAGACTTGTCCAAATAGAAAGCATTTGCAGAAGACAATTTAAATGTAGCTCAAAGGATGGAATTTGTCTTTGATAAGGTAGAAAACATTGTGGGAAAAGGAGAAAATGCTGGTTACCAGCATTTTCTCCTTTTCCCGCAATATTTTCAAAAGGCTTCTTCCTAAGGGTCAGTAAAACTCAGGTTGGTGTGGTAAAGGGTTAAAGATACATCTATACTAGTTTTCTGCCAGTGTTTAATCCATTACATCTTTATTTCATCAAACTATAATTTTTTTCATATCTTCATGCCAACTGTTGCCCCTGACAGTTGCAAGGTTGCACAGATTATGACAGGTAGAAAATGCATTTCTTTTTCTGGGGGCCTTCAAAGAAATCACTGTTTTGACAATTCCGATTTTAAATCAAAGATTTCCGATGTATGTATTTATCCCTCACACTATATTTATTGGTAATTTTTCTATGTTTACACAGCTGACAAATTCTGAACTATTCTACAGCCTATCAAATTTTAAGAGCATTTTTTTCTCTGTGGCTGTAAGGATGTATCTTTAAAATGAAATTTTAGGAAACCTTTATTACACAGCAAAATTTTAGACTTGTTCATATTGAAGAGTTTTACAGACGACAATTCCATTTTTTCCCAATGATAGTATTTGTCCTTGGCGATGGAAGAAAGTTCTGGTTAACAGCATTTTCTTGTTTTCCGATTATGTTTTTGAAAATCTTCTTTTTCAGAGTCGTTAAATATTGCGATGGAGTGATAAAGGGTGTGACTATTCTACAGAAATGCTTTTTTGTGGTATTCCACTGTACTGCTTCTGAAAACAGCGTGTTTTGCCCCTTTACAACACAATCCCAAGTTTTAAGGACCCTGAGAAAAATGGCTTTTAAAAACATTTTCTCTTTTTCCCAAAATATTTTCTACCTGTTTATAATAGAATTTCATCAGTTCAGCCATATTTAAGTTGCAGTCCACAAATGCTTTCAAATCAGACCAGTCTAAAAGTTTATCATCTAGAAAAGGAGTTAACATGCATTCAAGCTGATTAGCTCTAGTTGACAGAGCTGTTCCATACGGTCTTCTGTAAATCTGTTTGACAAGTTAATGAGTAAATCCTTACAGGTTTGCACACATCTGCAGTTGAAGCCATGTTGATAATATTTTGTTTGTTTGCATGGTGTCAAATGTTGTTTTCAACATTATTTCAGTAATATTGTTGCAGCCAGTGTACCTAGAAAGTTGTTTTACAAGTAATTTGCAGAATATTCTTCCCAATCCATTGGCTGCTTTCCCACATACATGTTTCCCAACTCTCCTGATTTCATCTGAAGTCTCCTGATTCAAGACAAATTACCCAATCACCCCGACAGAAAATCACAAAAAATCCGATCTGCAAAAAATCTGATATAGGGGTAAAAAGGGTGTGATAAATTTGTACCCAAGGTACGTGTATATTCAAAGTTGAAAAGTAGTTGACATGTAAGTGTATTTCACAGTCAATCGGTTCATTGTCTATAAATAGGAATTAAGATACTGAGGTTTATCGATTTATGACCGTAAACCAATCGGGTTCAGTCAAGTGCAGGTTTTTTTTACTTTTATTTTTTCACCTTTTTGAGATATTTTACTGATGATTTATGCAGACAAAAATGGTACTCAAAAGAAACTCAATGGGACTCAACTTCCTCTTCAGTGGCAAACAGTATGACAGTTTGTCGTTCAGATAGTTACCAGCAATTTGAGTTAGATCATAAGGTGTTTATTTGAGACATCTGTTTGCAATTGTGGAGTACCAAAGAGAATGAATAAATTTAGGATAAAATGTGGTACTATGTAGTCTATATTTAAAGTTGAAACATTATTGTACAGAGTAAAATGGCAGATCAGAGAGACAGTCCGGTACGCCTCAAAAAGTCTCCCCCTTGAAACCCAAAATATCCCCCTCTGAAACTCTCAAAAAACCCCTTTGGTGTTTGAAAAAGTTGGGAAGCATGCACATGACCATCAAAGATCAGCAGTGAGAAATGAATCCTTTTGCAATGACTCTCATCTATCCTAGGAAAGACAAGGATCAAGCTTGGAATTCAACCACCAACCCCCTGGCTTCAAGCCTGTATGTTACTGACTGAGCTACCAGGCTCAGCTTCAATAGTGTCTAGACTTACGCTGACTTGTTGAATACATCACACCACCATAGCTTGTTAAGGAAATCATTTTGTACTTGAAGTTTGTGAATTCTCCGACTGTGGGCTCATTCCACATGATTATGATCTCATCATCACCAGGGTCAAGGTCAGACTCATCAGATATTGGACCAGGAACTTCCGGTTCTCATTTTGCATAGAAAAGAATTTTGTAAAAACTTATTACAGCTGTTAGACTATAATCTCAGATAAAATGCTGAATATTCAAACTGTTTCAATTTTTAAGCTTTTAATCTATAGTAGAGGCAAAGAACTTACCTTTTTTTAAAAAAGTTAATTGTAGTTTAAAAGGTAAATCTCATTGTTAAAGTTAAATGCAACAAAATGCTTAAAAATAGTATTGTTCAAAGTCTATTAGTGTTAGTCAGCACTGAAAATTTTTGTTTTATGGGTTTTTTAAGAGCATTTCAAATTCCTTGAAATGTTCAGAAGTGCCCTGCTGCTATTGCTTAACCCTTTCCCAAACGACAAATTTTGGACTGGTCCAAATTGAAAGAGTTTGCAGACGACAATTTTAAATTTGATGAAAATGGCAGAAAGGTCTCAAACAGGGTAGAAAACACTGTGGTAAAAGGAGAAATTGCTCGTTATGAGCAATTTCTCCTTTTCCCACAGTGTTTTCAAAAGACTTGTACTGCAGACACATGAAAATCAGGGCTTGTTTGGTAAAGGGTTAACAAAATATCAGACATTTTGTTTTTGGTATTACGACAAGTATCTAATTCCTTCATACTCTAACGTTAGGCAAAATGGCACTCTCTTCCCTTCTACTTTGTTCTGTAACTGATTCTATTCTATTCCTTTTGCAATCTCTTAACTCTTTCCCAAACAAGCCCTGGTTTTCACATGTCTGCAGTACAGGTCTTTTGAAAACACTGTGGGAAAAGGAGAAATTGCTCGTAACGAGCAATTTCACCTTTTCCCACAGTGTTTTCTACCCTATTTGAGAACTTTCTGCCATTTTCATCAAATTTAAAAATTGTCATCTGCAAACTCTTTCAATTTGGACCAGTCCAAAATTTGTCCTTTGGGAAAGGGTTAATATCTTTCTATAATAAACCCCCTGCAGTAAATACAGTAGAAAATATACTAGAAATTTTCATAGCCTTGTTTTTTCTTTTGTTTTGTTTATCCCATTACCACAATCCCAAGTTTTAATAATCTAGAGGAAGATGGCTTCTGAAAACATTGTGGGAAAAGGAGAAAATGCTGGGAGCCAGCATTTTCTCCTTCTTCCACAATGTTTTCTACCCTCCCATATACAAATTTCAATATATGAATCACATTTATGTTGTCTTCTGCAATTGCTCTCGATTTTGACATGTCCAAAATTTTGTCCTTTGGTAGAGTGATTTAATTACTCACTTGTTATCGCAGTCTTGTTTACAACCAAACTTTCCGTCACATTCTCACAACTTAGTTTCGATGCTACAGTTATGTCGTATGCCCTGCCAGGAACCAGGCCTGTTATTTCAACAATACCATCAAATTCAGTTGTCATGACAGTGTGATTACCAGCATCATCTGCTTCCCTGCTTAGAGTTCCATTTATGTATGGCGCCCATCTGTTAGATTAAAATTAACCCTTAACCCTTTACAACACAACAAAATTTTAGCCTCGTCCAAATTGAAAGCATTTGCAGACGACAATTTCATTGTGGTTCAAATAGTGCAACTTTTGTTTGATAGGGTTGAAAACATTGTGGGAAAAGGAGAAAATGCTGGTTACCAGCATTTTCTCCTTTTCCCACAATGTTTTCAAAAGGCTTTTTTGCCAGGGGCATCAAAAGGCGGCATTGTGCGGTAAAGGGTTAAAGCGCCTTTCACAACTATAGTTGCTTTTGCGGCCAGTGTAGATCAAGATCAGGCTGTACAAAACGTGCAGCCTGATCTTTGATCTACACTGTCCGTTTTGCAGAAACACTGTAGACAAAAGTAACCTTGAAATTGCAGTTATTTGGGTTGTATTTCTAGGACGAGAAAGCCTGATAGGTTTATTCAGCGCTCTAAGGGTTAAAAGGTTGAGAAGTTTGTTTGAATGGCAGTTTATGTCATTTTCAACTGATTACTGGTTGTCACAGACACAGCTAAATTAACGCTTCCACAAACAATCCAGACTTTAAATGACCAAGAGGAAGATCGATGGCTTTTGAAATTATTATAGGATGAGGAAAAAATGTCAGTAACAAAACTATCCTTTTCCCACCAAGTTTTCTACCACTTAACTGAACAGGTTAATACAAGTTGTACAATTCATTTGTAGAAGAAAAAAAAAGAGAAAAAGAATCATTGGCAGGAATTTTTTTTCAGTTTATATGGAGGTCACTTTTGGAAACAGAGCAATTGCTGAATGTTTTATCACCCATGATTTTTTCTTCTCATAAAATGACTTTTGAATATGTGTTAAGTAAATAACAAAGCTATCTCGTTCAAAAAACTTTTTCAAAACCTGCAAACTGCAGAAGCACAGTACAATGTGTTTTACTCTTTACCACATGGCAAAACTTTACACTTGTCCAGATTGAAAGCATTTGATAACAACAATTCAAATGTGGCTCAAATAACAAAATTGGTCTTTGATGGGTTGAAAACATTGTGGGAAAAGGAGTAAATGCTGTTTACCAGCATTTTCTCCATTTCCCACAATTTTTTCAAAAGGCTTCTTCCTAAAGGTTAATAAAACTCGGCATTGTGTGGTGAAGAGTTAATAATAGACTAATGACAAGATTCAATGTGGTATACCTAACATGGAAGCACTCAATCACGTCTGTTACAGGAGGAGATGACCAGGTCACATTCAGTGATGTCTCTCCGGAATAAGTCTTCAATCCAACAACAGCGATCTCATCAGCTGTAATAGTCCATGTAGTGTAACCTTTTACTACACAATCAAAAGTTTGAACATCCATATGGAAGAAGTCTTTTGAAAACATTGTGGAAAAAGCAGAAAATGCTGGTAACAAGCATTTTCTGCATTTACCACCATGTTTTCTATCCTGTTAAAGACAAATTCTATCATTTGAGCCACATTTAAATTTTCATCTGCAAATGAATTTAATTTCTTCTATGGTAAAGTGGTAAAGCCCCGAAAATGGCCAAAAGTAAACGATGCTGCAATTAAAATGCATCGGAACCTAAATCATACGATTTAAAAGTATGAAAATTATTGCGAAGATGACAGTCTGTTATTGTACAGTCAGCCCGAGTACCTGTCAACTTTTACCTAGTTTTGAAATATATATTTCTGCCAGCTATATTACAAACTCTGGGACCAACTGTACAATAACAGATTGTCATCTTCACATTGCTTTACATACCCTCAAAAGGTATGATTTAAATTTACATGCATTTTTTATCACTCGCACTGTTTACTCTAGGCCCTTATTGGACCTTTAACTCTTTACCAGATGACAAAATTTTAGACTGATCCAAATTCAAAGCATTTGCAGACGACAATTTAAATGTGACTCAAAAATTGTAGTTTGTTTTGGGCAGGGTAGAAAACATTGTGGGAAAAGGAGAAAATGCTGGTAACCAGTGCAATCATTTTAGCAACATTTGAACTGTTGTCTGCAAAACCTTTCATTATAGACAAGACTAAAACTTTTTTGAGGTAAAAAGTTAACCCTTTACCACACAATCCCGACTTTTAACAACTCTGAGAAAGAAGCCTTTTGAAAACATTGTGGGAAAAGGAGAAATGCAGCATTTTCTCCTTTTCCCACAATGTTTTCAAAAGGCTTCTTTCTCAGAGTTGTTAAAAGTCGGGATTGTGTGGTAAAGGGTTAACTTTTTACCTCAAAAAAGTTTTAGTCTTGTCTATAATGAAAGGTTTTGCAGACAACAGTTCAAATGTTGCTAAAATGATTGCACTTATCTAGGGCAGAAAGCATTGTGGGAAAAGGAGAAAATGCTCTTCAAAACAGATAATAATTGCAGACGACAAATTAAATGTTGTTTACACAAAGCAACTTGTCTCTGCAAGGGTACAAAGCATTGTCATAAAAGTTTACCACCGCTTTCTCCTTTTTCCACATGTTTACAAAATCCTTCTTCTCAGGGTCAGTAAAACTCAGAACTGTTTCGTACCTGTTAATCCTTTCCCTCACAATTGCGAGTTTTAACCCTTTATCACACAATGCCACCTTTTAATGACCCTGGGAAAGAAGCCTTTTGAAATCATTGTGGGAAAAGTAGAAAATGCTGGAAACCAGCATTTTCTCCTGTTTCCACAGTGATTTCTACCCTATCGGTGAAAAATTGAGCCACATTGAAATTGTCGTCGGCAAATGCTTTCAATTTGGACAAGGCTAGAATTTTATCATCTGTTAAAGGGCTAAGGACCCTAAAAAAAAGGCTGTCGAAAACATTGTGGAAAAAGGAGAAAATGCTGGTAACCAGCATTATCTCTTTTTCCAAATATATTTTCTATCTTGTAAAAGAAATAAATCATCATTTGAAATACATGAACATTTAATTTGTCGTCTGCAAATGTTTTCAAATTGGTCAGGTTGAATATCTTATTGTTAATGGTAAGGTTAAAATAAACATAAGTACCTGCTCGACATTCTTCTCCATTCACATAAAATTCTGGCAAACAGCAACAGACTCCACCTATATTTGTACAGGAGTCAAAACTACACTCCCCTGAAATAATGTTTATAATTAGAAAACGTCTGACCCATGCCCTGTGAAAAGGGGTTTAATGCATCTGCAAAAAGCATCGACTCGGGTCAGCCTGCGCAGTCCCGTAGACTGACCCAATGGTCCAAGTTTTTGCTGTTGGCCAATTTTATGCATGTCATGGGACCAGTATACATGTACCTCATTATTCAGTTGGTTGTTAGTCAGAATGGATTCTTGTTTTGCTGAGCTGAGGAATTTCAACAATTCAGCATAAAATAAACATTTCTTACTTTTCTGTAAAATCATTGCACAATCCCTGAGATGGGCATTTCAATCAATGTTCCTGAGACACGTTTCCAAAATCTTTTCCAATTTCCACTGACTTAGGAGAAGTTTTTCCAATTTCTAACTCTGGCTGCCAACTCATTCAGAAGACCAGAGCTGCCTGTCACTAAACTGCACACACGTGAAATTTGGGAAATTGCATACGCAATCTAGATGGGCAACTATCAAGTCTGAAAACAAGTTTCACTAAACTGCTTAACCCTTTCCCAAACGACAAGTTTTGGACTGGTCCAAACTGAAAGAGTTTGCAGACGACAGTTTTAAATTTGATGAAAATGGCAGAAAGGTCTCTAAACGGGTAGAAAACACTGTGGGAAAAGGAGAAATTGCTCGTTACGAGCAATTTCTCCTTTTCCCACAGTGTTTTCAAAAGACTTGTACTGCAGACACGTGAAAACCAAGAATTGTGTGGTAAAGGGTTAAGTTTCACTAAACTGCATAACTTTACAATTTGAGTAAGTATTTGCCTAACTTTACACCAACTCATACCTTTGGTTAGGCATTAAGCCTTTACCAGACGTCAAAATTTTAGACTGGTCCAAATTGAAAGCATTTGCAGACCACAATTTCAATGTGGCTCAAACAGTGCAACTTTCCTTGGATAAAGTAGGAAACATTGTGGGAAAAGGAGAAAATGCTGGTTACCAGCATTTTCTCCTTTTCCTACAATGTTTTCAAAAGGCTTCTTCCCCAGGGGTGTCAAAAGGCAGCATTGTAAGCCTTTAAAAAACAATCCCATGTTCTAACAACCTTGAAAACATAGTGGAAAAAGGAGAAAATGTTGATAACCAGCATTTTCTCTTTTTCCCACGTTTTCTATCCTTCCATAAACTAATCATTTGAGCCGAATTCCATTCGTAGTCTACGAAAGCTTTCCATTAGTGCAAGTCTTAAGTTTTGTGTATGGTATAGCGTTAACCCTTTACCACAAAACTCTGTTTTTTTTTTACCCTGAGGACGAAGCCTTTTGAAAAAACTGTGGGAAAAGGAGAAAACGCTGGTAACCAACATTTTCTCCTTTTCCCACAACGTTTTCTAACACAGATAAAACTTATCATTTGAGCCAAATTTCATTTGTCCTCTGCAAAAGCTTTCAATTAGTGCAAGTCTAAACATTTGTGTATGGAAAAGAGTTAACCTTTAACCACACAACCCCAGGTTTTTACGCTGAGGCAGAAGCCTTTTGAAAACATTGTGGAAAAAGGAAAAAATGCTGGTAATCTGAATCCCACAATGTTCTCTACCGTTGCAGAGACAAATATCATTACTTGAGTTGAAATTGTTTGTCGTCTGCAAAGGCTTTCAATTTGGACAAATCTAAAATTTTGTTGTTTGGTAGAGGGTTAATGATAAAGTCGATGACAGATGCACTGATCTTCCCACTCATAAGACCAGCAAAGACTGATCAAAAGTTAGCTAAACATAGACTGATCAAAAGTAACCTAAAAGCTAGGCCAAATCAACTTTACTTTGTACTTTGAAGCTCTTGATCTCAGATAGAGGACCAAACATGTCCTTTGTTCGACCCTGAACTCTGAAGTAAACTGTGTTATTCTCTGGTAAATCCTTCACTCTTGTAGACTGCCTATCACCCAAAACACCCTCCACAACCCAGCCATTTCCATTTTGGTCCGTTTTGAAAAATACCATGTAACCTATCAGAGGAAAAATTGTTATTCCATACTTTTTGGTTTGATATTTCATGGTTATGACAGGTGAAAAAATACTGGTCTCATATTTTCTAACTCTTCAATTGAAGGTGGAAACAGTAGTTCCAGCACACTAGTTACTTAGGTAATCCCCGTGCGCCATTCAATCAAAAGGGAAATATGACATAATTTATGCACATTTTCCCTAAATTTCTCGTGCTTTACATTATATCGTAATGCGTTATGTGGGTACACCAAGGGAAATTACCGAAAACGACAAAAGTCCAAACAAAATAGGGGTTAGAAGCATGAGATAAATAGAATATTTGTTTTTTCATGCAAAGATTGAAATTTATTTCATCTCGCAAACATCATCAGTAATATGTTCACTCATGGCTGTGCCACTTATGAAAATAATACGGATGAAATTCACTCAATGAAATACATTTCAATCTTTCATTGAAAAAAAAAATACCCTCTGCATATCATTCTGTTATTATCCATAGACCACCTCCTTTTGAGAAAGAAAGGCTTTTGAAAAAGGAGCAAATGCTGATTAATCCTTTTTTCATAGTCTTTTACTATTAATGTGTAGTTTAAAAAGGCCATGTTGTTTTTTCTTATCTAAGCACTGGCAGAAAAACACAATACTGTCTGCACTGTGCAAAACAAGTAAGCTCTTTCTTCTGTAAGAGAGGTAAACATGCTGTGGTGGACAGTGATGCAGGGGTAAGCATGAGCCTCTCATGTCAAAAGTTCCGGGTTCAAATCCTGTAATGAGCTTGGCCAACCTTTGGAACTACACATATTGACATCACGGTGAGAGTACTGGTTACAAGTTCCCAGGGCGCAATCATCAAAAGCGATGGTGTCAGTAGAACATGTCTCACAAATGATCAATGTAATACTGTATAAGTAGAAATTTTTCCGATATGGAAATTTTTGCGATTCGCGAATTTGAAATATTCACAAACTTTTCTTTTCTCTTATTTTACCACAAATATTCGCAAACATTTCCATACACAAAATGTTCGTAATCAGTATACAAAGTCGCATTTTTTTCATACTTATCCATGGATACAGTATAAAGAAGTTTAACCTTTAAAGCCCTTGAGTGACTTAGGTTGTGTGTGCAGACTATGTAGATCAAGATCAGACTGCACAGAACATGCAGTCTGATCTTCAATCTACACTCTCTACTACTAAGTTACATATTCTAACAGAAACAACCATGACATAGAAATATTTCAGGCTGCTTTTCCTAATTACAGAGATCCAAATCATTAATTCAGCACTTTAAAGAAAAGTAATAAAGTTATTTAGATCTAGAACAACAGAAATCAAAGGACTCAAAGTCCTGAAAACCATATTTGTGGAACAGTATGATATGCTGTAACGAAAAATAAAAATTCCATTACATGTCACACATGCACATGTATTTGTAATTGGTTAGTGCAGTTAGCAAGGGCAAGGAAAGTCAAAGTTGTTCTGCCAGGATGGACACAGTAACTGTAATTTTACTACTTAGGAGTAACTATTTGACCCATCAATTCTGCTGGTCTAAGATTTAGGACTGTATGTACATGTGTAAGACTGCATAATTATACGGAAGTAACAAAAATAAGGTCGGGATGTACTAGCTGAAACTGAAAGTAGAATGAGTAGGGCGCAAGAATGTATGACAGTACTTGGTTCAAGTCAAACCAACCACATAGTACAGACCAGCTGCTCAAAACTGAAAGCGAGCATGCATGTATCGTAAAACATTAGGCATGATGTATTTGGTTCTGGCCAGTTCGATCACAGTAAGCAGATTAGCTATACAAATCCACTACAAAGTCCTTACCAAACGCTGGTTCTTTGAGTTCTTCAGGCCGCTGCCAGGTTACATACACAGACTGGGGGTCATCTTCAACTGAAGCTAGCTTCAAATTATACCCTGGTGCTGTTGAAATAATTTAGTCAGTATGAAAGACAAAGTGAAGAGCACAAACAAGGTGACAAGTAAACAAAAATGGTAAGGTATATTCAAAACAAAAATGGACATTTTCATCAAGAGTAGATCAGATTTTCATGATAATTCAGAGGCAATATTCAGTAACTACTTTAAAGGGGCATGCTCAAATTTTTCTGATCAAGCCAAACTTCAAAAACTTATTGTCACTGAACTTAGTAAGGAAATAACTGGAAAATCATCAATGAATAAGAAATGGAAATATATGAAAAAAAATGGATAGTTTCTTCTTGATGAGATATGAAAATCTATACGGGCATTTTTAGCTTGGGTGCCAGAATTTTATGATAGATTGTGGGAATGTTCCAAGCGTGATATTTCCGGACACTGGTGTAATAATTAACCCTCTACCAGACGACAAAATTTTAGCCTTGTCCAATTTGAAAGCATTTGCAGATGACAATTTCAGTCCGGCTCAAATTGTGCAGTTTTTCTTTGATAGTGTAGTAAACATTATGGGAAAAGTAGAAAATAGTGGTTACCAGCATTTTTCCTTTTCCTACAATACTTTGAAGAGGCTTCTTTTCCAGGGTCGTTAAAGGGCGGCATTACGCGGTAAAGGGTTAACCCTTTACCACACAATCCAGAGTTTTAACAACCCTGGAGAAGGAATCTATTGAAAACATTGTTTGAAAAGGATGAAATACTGGTAACCAGCATTTTCTCCTTTTCCCACAATGTTTTCTATCCATTTATAGAAAATCCAGTCATTTGAGCAACATTGTTTTGTCACCTGCAAATGCTATGAATTTAGACAAGTCTAAAATTTTGTTGTTTGGTAAAGAGTTAATCAATATTAGACTGTTGTACGAAAACCACTGTAATATTTAAAGTTTTACAGTGACAGACATGGACATTAACCTTGTATCCACAATCTTGTAGTAGAAAGCTTTTAAAAACATTGTGGGAAAAGAAGAAAACGCTGGTAAACAACTCTTGGATAAAAAAGTCCATAATTCGAGTGGTACTTAACCCTTTCCCAAATGACAAATTTTGGACTGGTCCAAATTGAAAGAGTTTGCAGACGACAATTTTAAATTTGATGAAAATGGCAGAAAGTTTTCAAAAAGGGTAGAAAACACTGTGGGAAAAGGAGAAATTGCTCGTTATGAGCAATTTCTCCTTTTCCCACAGTGTTTTCAAAAGACTTGTACATGTACTGCAAACACGTGAAAACCAGGGCTTGTTTAGGAAAGGGTTAATTAACATTTGTCGGCAAATGCTTTCAAAAAGGATGAGTCCAAACTTTTCTAAGTGGTGAAGAGTTAAACAACAATACCTGTTTGGCAAGTTCCATTTACAGCAACAAACCCACTGGCACACTTGCAAACATCCTGCAGGCAAACAGCGTAATAATCCTCACAACCAGCTTGTGATTGGCAGATAGAGCCAAGCTCTGCATCTAAACAATTTCAATACATATCTTACCTTTGAAAAACTTCTATGAAAGACATATACAACTCTTTACCACACAATCCCGAGTTTTAAAGACCCTAAAGAAGAAGGTTTTTGAAAACATTGTAGGAAAGGGAGAAAATGCTGGCAACCAGCATTTTCTCCTTTTCCCACAATGTTTTCTACTCTTTCAAAGATAAGAAACCATCATTTGAGCTGCATTTAATTTGTTGTCGGCAAAAGCTTTCAATTTTGAAGAGTCCATTTTATTTTGTTTAGTAAAGAGTTACCCTTTTACCAGACAACAAAATTTTAGACTTATCCAAATGGAAAGCATTTGCAGACGACAATGAGGCTCAAATGGTGAAACTTTTCTTCGATAGGGTACCAGCATTTTCTCCTTTTCCCACAATGTTTTCAATAGGCTTCTTTCCCAGGGTCATTAAAAGGAGGCATTGTGTGGTAAAGAGTTAACTCTCTACCCAACATTATAATTTTAGAAAGAAAGCATTGCTAGATGAACTGTAAAATGAACATACATGAAAGGATCTGTATCTGAAAGAGTAGGAAAAAAAAGACAAGCCTGTATAATTCAAGTGGTAGGGCATAGGACTTGTAAACTTCAAGTCTTTGGCCACTTTGGGGTGTGCATTTGGGCCTCATGACAGGCAATCTAAAATATCTAATATTCTTTCAGATGAAACGTTGAACCGAGATCCCATGTGCAGTGCTATACACCAAGCACAATAAAGAACCAAACATAATTTAGGATGGATTTCGTCCTGCATCTTGCACTATACCCTGTCACATAACTGACAGCTTTTGGGGGTTATTGCCCATATTGCCAACCGGTGGTTACTCTAACTAAATGGAAATTAATCAATCAAAGGGTAGAAAACACTGTGGGAGAAGGAGAAAGTGCAAGTTAGCAATCATTTTCCTTTCTCCGACAATGTCCTCAAAAGCCTCCTTTCTCAGAGATGTTAAAAGATGGGATTATTTGGTATAGGGTTAACTACTAATATGTATTACACAATCCTGAGTTTTAATGACCCTGGGGAAGGAGGCTTTTGAAAACATTGTGGGAAAAGGAGAAAATGCTGGTGCCCATCAGAAAATGCTGGTAACCAACATTTTCTCACAGTGTTATTTACCCTTCCAGACAAAATGCAGTTCTTGAGAATTAAATTTCTCATATTCAAATGCTTTCAATTTGGACGAGTCCAAGTGTTTATTGTATGGTAAGGACTTTGGGAGCATTATATTAATAAATTTTTAGACCAGTCAGAACTGAAAGCACTTGCAGACACCAAATAAAATGGGGCTTAAATGACAGTATCTGTCTTTGAGATCATTGAAAACATTGTGGGAAAAGAAGAAAATGCTGGTTACCAGCATTTTCTTCTTTTACCACGATGTTTTCAAAAGTCTTCTTCTTTCGGGTCAGTAAACTTGGGATTGTGTGGTAACGGGTTAAAATAGGTTATTGCCTATGCTCTAGACAAAATTTAAAAACATTGTTGCTTGCAATTTTTCCATTGGCCACAGTCATCTACAAACACTTTCAATTTTTGGCTGGTCTAAAGTTTGTTGCCTGGTAAAATTTCAAATACAGATTACATACATGGAAAACACTGGCCTTCAGGAAGCTGTAACCATGGATAGCGTGAATCATAAAATTCATCTCCACAAACACATATGTTGTCCTCACAAACTGACCCCGTGTCTGTGCAGTTATCAGTGTGGGAACATGAGGCTCCAAGTGGCATATCTGTCAAGGAAATTCATATTTAAGACTTTTATGAGTTAGCTCTTTATTCATGCAGTCAAAAAATGTTGGCAATCCTGCAGAAAATTCAAATGGATCTGGATATAGCTTAACCTTTTACCACACAATTCCGACTTTTAACGACCCTGAAGAAAAAGCCTATTGAAAACATTGTGGGAAAAGGAGAAAATGCTGGTGACCAGCATTTTCTCCTTTTCTCACAATGTTTTCTACCCTTCCATAATCAAATTTCAATTTTTAAGCCGCAGTTGATTTGTCTTCTGCAAATGCTTTCAATTTGGTCCAATCTAAAGTTTTGTCGTTTGGTAAAGAGTTAACTCTATACCAAACAACATTTTTTATGACTTGTCCAAATTAAAAGCATATGCAGAACACAAACTAATATGGCTCAAAAGATAGATTTGTCTTTTAAAGGTTTGATAACATTGTGGGAAAAGGAGAAAATGCTGGTTGTCAGCACTTTTCCCACTATGTTTTCTAAAGCCTTCTTTCTCAGGCTCTTTAAAAGTCGGCATTGTGCGGTACAGGGTCAAGAAAGCCCATGATGATGATATTTAGAATTCTACCTGACAATAGCTTTAGATCCCCTTTTCCACCATTGGGTGTTGCATGGATTTTAAATAATTTCTTGCCACCAAGTTGAAAAACAGTTCACATGTGAAAGAAAAGCCATTGTAGGAAAAGGGGAAATGCTGTTTACCAGCACTTTATCCTTAGTCCAGAGTGTTTTCAAAAGCTTTCTCTCAGGGGAGAAAAAAGTCCAGATTGTGTGGTAAAGGGTTAAGGTCATTGGCCCAAGGTCATCCATCTTTCAAACATAATTTTATGGCAGAGAACAAACTGATCCCCAATCAATCTTAACATGTATACATGCACATAGCCACTACTTTCACAGGCATGCATTTTTATGGAAATAAAAGATTAAAAAAGGTGGCTTTCATAACAAATCAATTAACCCTT
This sequence comes from Tridacna gigas, assembly GCA_945859785.2. NCBI lineage: Eukaryota > Metazoa > Mollusca > Bivalvia > Cardiida > Cardiidae > Tridacna > Tridacna gigas. Next base: position 51,867,754 of record OX244039.2, read on the forward strand.
TCCCAAACAACAAATTTTGGATTGGTCCAAATTGAAAGAGTTTGCAGACGACAATTTTAAATTTGATAAAAATGGCAGAAAGTTGTCCAAAAGGGTAGAAAACACTGTGCCAAAAGGAGAAATTGCTCGTTACGAGCAATTTCTCCTTTTCCCACAGTGTTTTCAAAAGACTTGTACTGCAGACACGTGAAAACCAGGGCTTGTTTGGGAAAGGGTTAAAAAGAGGAAAAAACCTCTTACTTTGTTCACATTTTCCAGTTTTGGTATTGAAAACATGTGTCTCCTGTATACAACCACATGTTGCTGTCTCTATGTCGCATAGCCCGCCTTCATAGTCACATGATGTGAAATAAAGTGTACATCGCTGACCATAGTCAGCAGTCTCTGTTTGTCCAAGTAACAGTACCTGAAAAAAAGACCTACTTGATTCACAGCATCAGGATACAAAATATCATCAAGTGACTTTCCAAACATCCTTGTAAAACATGGTTGAAGGATGTGAATTATGGTTTAACTGTATTACCATACAATCCCATGTTTTAAAAACCCTCTAGAAGAATCATTTTGAAAACATTGTGGGAAAAGGAGAAAATGCTGGTAACCAGAAATTTCACATTATCCCACAATGTTTTCTACCCTGTCAAAGACAAGTGACACATTTGATTTGTCATCTGAAAATACTTTCAATTTGGACATGTCTAAAATTCTGTCGTAGGGTAAAGATTTAACCAATGATGCCCCAACATGCTCATTAAAAAGTTTAACTACTTTTCCCTTACATATCGTTATGTGCAAGTTTCAAAGCACAATTGCAGACCTTATCACATAAACAAGAAGTGTGATTTTTCAACTTTAAATGGCTACGTTTCCCTTACTAATTCTTTTTTTTTAATCAAAATCATTAGAGTTCAAGCTATTGATGATATAAAGAAACTATGTAAGTTTCATAAAACCTGACCACAAATGCTGGTTTTATTGCTTTTAAAAACAAGAAAACAACTAACAGATGGACAGATGATAGAAACCATGCCGTGACATTTACTCTTCTGGCCTTCAGCCAGTAGAGCTAATAATGTAAGAACTTGTCTCACAATTGATGTAATCGAATATGCAAACCCTCTCCCAAAAGACAAATCTAAGACTCTTCCAAATTCAAAGCATCCGCAGATGACAACAAATCTGAAAGTGGTACAAATGAACTGAAGTTTTTTGACAGGGTGTAAAACATTGTGGGACAAGTAAAAGATACTGGTTACCAGCATTTTTTACTTTTCAAAAGGTATCTACCTGAGGGTTATTATAAATCTGTCCAGACTGTGTGGTAAATGCATAAACTGAGACCCTTTACCACACACTCCCAGGGTTTAACAACCCTGAGGGCGAAGGCTTTTGAAATCAAATTGTTCAATCCCTTTTTGAATACATATTTGATCCACCATGAATTTGTCATCTGTACATGCTTTCATATTTGAGAAGTGAAAATTTTTTTTGCCCGGTAAAGAAATATTTATGCACGAATTGCGCTACGAAATGACTTACCAAGACCACTCTAGATTTTTCATGTCTGGTTTGAATTAGTGTAACATAAGTTTAACCCTTTTTCCAAACGACAAAATTTTAGACTGGCCCAAATTGAAAGCACTTGCAGGTGATAAAATAAATGTTACAGAAAAATTGAAGTTTGTTTTGGGAAGGGCAGAAAACATTGTGGGAAAAGTAGAAAATGCATGGCTTCTTTCTCAGGGTCGTTAAAAGTCGGGATTGTGTGGTGAAGTTAATTTTCATCAATAGGACAGAGGCATACAGGAGCAAAAACTTAATGTGTTGCTCCCCATCAGGCTTTACTTATGCCATGTTCATCTTGATTGCCATGCATGCATTTAGATCTAATCTTTTACCAAATTATCCCATATTGTAATAACCCTGGGGCTTTTGAAAACATTGCTGGAAAAAAAAAAAAAGAAAATGCTGATAACCAGCATTTTCTCTTTTTCCATCACTGTTTTCTACCCTTTCGAAGACAATTCCTGTCATTTGAGCCACTTTTATTCGATCGTCTGAAAATGCTTTCATTTTCGACAAGTCTAGAATTTTGATGTCTGGTAATGAATTAAGCGGTTGTGGCGGAGAACATGAGTGAAATTGTACAACTACCTGATCAAGATTACTTTCCTTTTCGTTACTTTGCTCATATTGTGTTCTTTCATCAAAACTACATGTTTCGTACAACGATTCGTACCAATATTATTGTATGAACAAAGACTCGAGTATGCACGTAAGCTTGGAGATCCATGAGATTTTCTTACTTCATTCTTATTCTACGTGTGACGAATACAAAAATCTTGATATCCTATGAAACGCATGTCACTTCTTCATCTACTACGAGAAATATCACAGCTTATATCACACAAAAATTCAAACAACTTTGTTTTTTGAAAACTGTCTAATTCTCCTTTGTAGAGAGTATTATTACTGCAGGGTCTAAAATGGAGACGACTTTCTACCGTCTATTATAACACGGAAAAGGAAAAGCGGATACTAGCGAATTCATTGAAAAATTATGCCGTTTTACGTAGATATGAATGTTTTGTCACTCTAGATATTCAAAAAAAAAAAAAATGAGAAGCGGTGGAGATATACGGAACGATCACAGACAGCATTGCTAAAAAAGACCGAAATGCTCTCAATTGATGACGATGTTTGAATGATACATTAATTAACAATTGAAGGATATTGTTTGCACTACGCCTGGATTTTCATATAAAATGAATGAAATCCAGGTGCTTGAGACTGAAACGCGTTGCAGACAGTCAACTTTTCATGGACAAGTGACTAAAGACTAAAAAAATAGCTAGATGTGGCCATTTCTTTCTCTCTTTGCTTAGGTCATGTTAAATAAATTAACTTTTACTTACAAAACAAAGTGCTTCCAAACATCTTAAATAATCCATAGCGTCTCACAGAAGCGGGCAAATTACTTCACAATAATGAGAAATTTAACCTTACTCTTCGCTTTATAACCCTTTACACTTTATCGGAATACAAAATTTTAGACATGTCTAAATTGAAAGCATTTGCAGACGACAAATAAAATGTGTGTCAAATAATAATTTTTATCTAGGACAGGGTAGAGAATGATGGTTACCAGCATTTTCTCCTTTTCCAGCGATGTTTTCAAAAACCTTCTTTCTTAGTGACGTTCAAATCGAGATTTGAGTGGTAATGGATTAAACCCCCCCCCCCCCCCTTCGCCCAATCGATCAGGCATTGTCATTTCCATAATTTTAAAGACTTCGGAAACTTTCAGAGTCCAATCATTCTGAACCATATCTACATGTAATGAGTCGTCTGCAAAGGTTCTGAATGTGGAGGAATACAAAATTTTATTTCGCGGCAAAGGATATACCCTTTACCCCACAATCTCGACATTTAACGACCCTGAATGAGAAGTCTTTTGAAAACATTGTGGCAAAATGAGAAAATGCTGGTAACCAGCATTTTCTCCTTTTTCTACAATGTTTTACATCTTATCAAAGACAGAAATAATAATCAAGTTGAGCTACACCTGAACTGTCCTCTGCAAATGCCTTCAAATTAGTCCAGTCTAAAATTTTGTCATCTGGTAAAGTGTTAACCCTTTACCAAATAATTCCGTGTTTCAACGACCCTGAGGTAAAAGCCTTCTGAAACTACCATGGGACAAGCAGAAACTGCTAATTTATGACAATCGTTTTCTTCCTCCCTTCCCCCCACCCACAGTGTTTTCTTCCGTCTCGCAGATAGGTCCCATCGTTTTAACTATGTTTAATTGTTGTCTGCAAATGCTTTCAATTTTGACAAGTCTAAAATGGTGCTGTTTATTAACCCTTAGGCTGCTAAGCGCAACTCAATGACCTTTTGCGGGCAGTGCAGATCAAGATCAGACTGCACGAAACGTGCAGTCTGATCTTGGATCTACACTGTCCGAGACATTTTTCCCCCAAAAATAACTTTGAAATAGCAGAATTTGGGTTGTTACTATCGCCTTGTAAGTTTCATCTAACCTATTCAGCAGGATAAGGGTTAAAGGATAAAAAGGATAAAAACAAGGCAACTCTTGAACTTTCCACTTTCTCTCTTTCCCCATGAGTAGACATACATGTATTTTCTCGAGCAGACGTGGATATATGATTCTATAGAAAGTCCTAAAAAAAATACCCAGTACATGTATAATGAAAAGCGCAGATATGTATATGTAGCTCAAAGACAGCTCAAAATTCTCCATTTGCCGCAATACTTCAGTTTCTAATTTACTCTTTATTTTACCCTAGTTAATGCTATGAAGGAAAAGGGTTAAGCTACTTCACATGAAGTACTGAGTGAAACATGACCTGATTAAGTATGAATACTTAAATCTTGAAACACAAGCAATTACTGATGAGGAAGGAGCAAAAAAAAGTTACGAAATTAAACGTGGCAAATTGGGCTACTTATGCTATAAAGTTTTCTCCAATACCTGAAATAGCTACCATTCTAAATTCAATTTCGAATTCTAATTCAATAGCGATTCCCAAGACTAGCCATCCCATCGGCTGATACCTCCTGTCTCAGTAAACCAAGTGACGAGTCTGAATATTTGGACAAAGAACAATATTTTTGAATGATCCATGAATGTGACTCCATGACCTTATCTGAACGTTGAACATTCAACCCTTTGCCATCGAATCCCGAGTTTTAGCGACCCTTAGGAAGAATGCTTTAGAAAACATTGTGAGAAAAGGAGAAAATGCTGGTAATGGGTAAGTTCATTTTTTTTTTTTTTTTTTTTTGTTGTTGTTGTTGTTTTGTTTTGTCAGGGATAGAGTTACAGCAGGTCAAGAGGGGAATGAACGGTTGTTGAATGAAAGTGAGGGTCTCTTGAACTAAGTAACTTTTAAGCTGAAGTCAGCGTGTAAGTTTCGTACATCTGAACCGAAACATGTTTATTCCGGAAACTAGACAAAATTCTGCTCAACCCTTTACCAAACGACAAAAAATGCAAACCTGTCCAAATTCAAAGCAGAGACAGACGACACTGTAAGCTTGGCTCGCATGGTGAGATTTTGTCTTTGAAATGGTAGAACAGAATTTTCTTCTTTTCCCCGGCACAATGTTTCACAACCCTTCTTCCTCAAGGTCCTGAAAACTTGGGGCTGTTTGGCAAAGGGTTAACCCTTTACCACACAATGACGCCTTTTAACGCCTCTGGGAAACAAGCCTTTTGAAAACATTGTGGGAAAAGGAGAAAATGCTGGTAACCAGCATTTTCTCCTTTTCCCACAATGTTTTCTGTCCTATCAAAGGAAAATTGCACTACATGTATTTGAGCCACACTGAAATTGTCGTCTGCAAATGCTTTCAATTTGGACAAGGTTAAAATTTTGTCGTCTGGTAAAGGGTTAAACACTTAACCCTTATCCTGCTCAATAAGTGAAATGAAACTTTTAAGCCGATAGTAAAAACTGAATTTTTACTATTACAAAGATATTTTTCGGGGTAAAAATATGTCCTTATCGGACAGTGCAGATCCAAGATGAGACTGCACGTTCTGTGCAGTCTGATCTTGATCTACACTGTCCGCAAAAGGTCAGTGGGTCGCGCTTAGCAGCCTAAGGGTTAACTCTTCTGATTTCATTGTGCGAGAAAAGCTCAATGGTTGTCGTATTTAATGCCGTTTATGGCAAAACTATCTGGACTGTGTAGACCCAGTATTATACGATCAAGCTTTACCCAACAGTCTCGGGTTCTAACAACCCCGAGAAAAAAAGACTCTTTTCAAGAGAGGATTGTGGGAAAAGAAGAAAATGCTGTTTTGTCTTTTAGCATTTTCTCCTTTACCCACCATGTTTTCTTACCGTTCAAAGACAAATAACAGTATTTGAGCCATATTTAATTCATTATCTGTGAATGTTTTCAATTTGGGTAAGTCCTGGGTCCTGGGTAAAGAGTTGATGCAACTGGATAACTGTGACATGCGGTCTAAGCGTCTTACAATATTCCATGCAATTGTTGATTAGCACTAGTCTAGTACTAGTGAAACCTACAAGTTACATGAATCCGTGAGCTTACGCCGTAATTTGACTGAAATAATGTTGAAGGCGGCATAAAATACCATTACTCATTTAATAAACATCAATGGGTTGTAAGACGGCACTCGGTATACATGTATATGGGCTATGCTCTGTGAAAAGGGGGTTTAATGCATTTGCAAAAAGTATCGATCCAGGTCAGCCTGCGCAGTCCAGTAGTATTTCGTGATGAAAATCTCTGATCACGTGAATAGTTCTTACTATGTCTCAGTTCACTCCTTATCATACGTAAACAGTGTAGACTCTTTCAAAATGAAAGTGTTTTCAGGCAACAATTTAATTGTTTAAATGACAGAATTTTTCTTTGAATGGGTAGAAAACAAATTGTGAGAAGAGAAGAAAATGTTGGTCACCAGCATTTTCTCCTTTTCTCATAATCTTTTCGAAAGACTTCTTCCCAAGGGTCATTAACCCTTTGCCAAACAATCACGTGTTTTAAGGACTCTGAGGAAGAAGCCTTTTGAAAACATAGTGGGAAAAGGAGAAAATGCTGGTAACCAGCATTTTCTCCTTTTCCCACAATGTTTTCTATTCTGTCAGAGAAATTAAGCTCATTTGATTAATGTTGAATTCGTCGTCTGCAGATGCTCTGTTTTTGAGAGAGTCTAAAATTTGTCATGTGATGAAGACTTTAACACAGACTTGTGCGGTATAGGGTCAAAGTATAGTGCTCGGCGGCATGTCATTATTTCAGCGATGTCTGTCATCAAAATATGATGATATTCAGAATGTCGAGACCTCGGTCGTCCTTTGCAAAGAGAATCGACCGGATCAACCGTCACGTCTGTGCAATCTGATCTTAGTCCACTCTATCCGTTATCTATTTGTATGTTTGTTTGTTCCAAACAATCCCGTGTTTCAGGACCCTTCGGCGAAAACACGGTGGGAAAGAAAGAAATGCTTGCAACCAGAAATTTGTCCTTTTTCGACAATCGTTCTTACCACTTCAAAGACGCTTTCATCATTTGAACGGTGATTATTTTGTCGTCTGCAAATGCCTTCAACTTGGACGAGTCTAAAATTTTGTCGATCGGTATGGTGTTATATCTTAATCTTCTTATTCATACACGGTTGAATCTCTAATTCGTCCTTTTCTTCTTCTTCTTTGTGGCAAAGCTTGAAACTCGGGCTCCAAACCGTAATGTTGCAAGTCCTGTGCACTATTGACTTTAACCCTAAGGCTGCTAAGCACGACTCACCGACCTTTTGCGGAGAGTGTAGATCAAGATTAGACTGCACAGAACGTGCAGTCTGACCTTGGATCTACACTGTCCGATAAGAAGATATCTTTCCTCCAAAAATATCTTTGAAACGGAAAATTTGGGGTTTTACTATCAGCTTGAAAGTTTCATTTCTTTCATTTAGCACGATAAGGTTTAACTTGTAACCGTATGACCAAACATTGAAGCATACAACTTTGAAAACCACCTTGTAACATAGGAAAATAAAAGTAAATTGGTTACCAGCATTTTCCAACAAAGTTTCCTTAGTCAGTCTCACTAAAACATGGGACTGATTGATTGAATTTGCATTTATTTATCGTTGCTACCGGCTGCCCATGTGGGCGACGTCTCTTCAAGGCTGTTAGTTTTTGTTACGGGGTATAGTGCAAGATACAGGACGAAACCCATCCCAAGTTACGCTTGGTTCTTTAACGTGCTCGGCGTATAGTGCCGTCACACGGGACATCAGTTTGACGTCTCATCCGAAAGACTATTAGTAATTTTAGATGGCCAGCCGTGGGGCTCGAAACCACACCCTCAAGTGGCCTAAGACTTGATGTTTACAAGTCCTACGCTCGGCCACTTGAGCTATGCGGGATGGTAAAAAAACCGGGTTGTTTAGTAAGTACTTTTGAGTTGTAACCAGGTAACAGAGACCCAGCTGTGATGTCCTTTGGCAAAGCACTGCAGGGTCATAGCCTTGTGCTTGCGAGGCCCAATATTTAACACATGTGTAAGTCCGCTATCAACGTAATATGACTGAATACTTTTTAAAGCAGTGTAAAACTACATTCAAACAACCAAAGAAACAAAAAGAAACTTTATGACATGTTTAACTCTTTACTAAACAACCCTATGCTTTAACGACCCTAATAAAAAGCATCTAAAAACATTGAGGGAAAAGGAGAAAGTGCTGGTTACCAGCATTTTCTCCTTTTCCCACAACGTTTTCTAGCTTTGCAAAGGCGAATTCCATCACCCGAGCCGCATTCAAATTGTCGTCTGCAACAGCTTTCAATTTGGGCAAGTCTAAAATTGTGTTGTCTGGTAAAGAGTTAAGCAAAAACTTTTATTATACTCATATACAGTGGCCTTAGCCTTGGGCAATTTGATTTATATCAGATGGAATCAAGATTTTATCAATTCCGTGAATGACACCGTTCGTGGCGAGTATGTCCGCGTCGATAACTGTACCATCGTTGATGCTAACACCTGTAACAATAACCAGGGTACATCTTCACCATTTTTAAGAATATCCTTTGTCTTATTCTCAAGAAATGTCTATATTTGAAAGTAACATAACTTCTGATTGGCTAAATCGAATGTTTTAGCCAATCAGAAATGGTGTTACTGTGTACATGTACATAAAGAATGAAATTAAGAATGGTTGGTGAATATGGAGGCAGGGCGCGTATTCACCGACCATTTTAAATAACGTTCTTAGTCTTTTTCTAACTTCAGAATTTCTGATTTGCTTTAGCCAATCTAAAAAGTCCAGAAAATTCTTGAGAATTAGACTAATAATGTCCTTAATGTTCCAGTAGAAGCCAAAAGTAAAAAATGATGTCGTTAAAATGCATGTAAATTTCAACCATACCATTAAACGTAATGGAAATTATCGCTGGCAGAGAAATGAAATTCCAAACCAAGTAAAATGTAAACAAAAGATAGAGCGACTCGACAACTTTTTGCCTGGTCAGCGAATCAGAGTTTGTGTTACCATCTTAACCTAGAATAATACTAAAGTATGGTCGTACGAATTGCTGGTAAATACGGACCCATGTTGTGAGCTTCACCCACCGAAAGGTGGTTACATGTATGTACGATTATGATTGCGAGAAGGAAGTACATTGTTTGCCGAAGTTTCATCAATCGAAATTTACTGTTGAAGGAATGCAATCTCCGTCCGTCCGTCTGTCCGTATCTGTCTGTCTGTCTGTCTGTTTCTCTCTCTCTCTCTCTCAGCTACCCACCGTTCGAATCAATTTTTACAGTAAGAGTTGTTCCATGTAAAGTAGGTAAAATTTGTCCATCACTTAGCTGACTGGATAAACGCCCACCTGGAACCACGTGATACTTCAGTACCTCTGAAAAAATAGGAAGTTCATGTGCTTTAGTTTCATTTCTAGAGAAATAATCCTGTTTCAACACTACTTTTCTCTTTACTTCAAGTGGAAGGATCATAAATTCGTGGTTTTCGGCCCTGTGCTTACCTGTTTGCCAAACAACAAAATTTAGCTTTGTCCAAATCGGAAGCATCTAAATTAGTAAATAATTAAAAATTGTTTCCCAAAGCCTTTTCTCTTAGGGTCTTTAAAACTCAGGGTTGTTTGGGGAAGGATTAGTGAATAACAGCCAGGAACTTGTCTCTTGTATTCTGTGCTTCAAAGGGAAGAGCTAGTACTGGCCACCGGGTTTCGAATCCACACTCGCCTGAACCGCAGATAAGGACTCTAACCATCAGGCCATCTGAAAGTCGTTGCTTCCTTCAGCAACTAACTAGTAAATTAAATTATAGTTCAACACCAAAAGTATGTAACTTGGTAAAGGTTAATACTAATTGACTGTATGGCGTTTCACGCCGTATTCAAATTAACAGTATTTCGGTTATATCGCGGCGGATAGTCCACCTATCCATGCTTTCCTGGAATTTATTTTTTATTATTAGTTTTTTTTTTACCAGTGAAACGCACAATTATTCTTCCCAAGTCGCTGGCTTCTTTCCCACATAACCATCATCGAAACAGTTATCAGCGGTGTGAGGGGAATGAATCCTGCCGCAATGATTATCATCAACCCTCGGAAAGAAATTGGCCAAATTGGCAACCCCTTAGTCTCTAGTTCTGTACACTACCGACTGCACCACCGGGACTTGGCTGGTAAAGGTTAAACTAAATGTTTTTTTTTTTTTTCCGGTAGAAATATATGAAATAACCCTTAAAGAAATACGGAATATTATGTTGTAGTTACTTTTCTGGTGCTTGTATTTAATTCGAACAGCGTGAGAAAATTTGATACAATAAAGTACAAGCACCAGGAAAGTCACTACAGCATAATTTTCCCTTTCTTATACATTGTATATCTAACACTTTCGACGACAAAATTGCGCAATTATTTGCATTTTGTTCGACTACGGTGTATATCTAACACTTTCGACGACAAAATTGCGCAATTATTTGCATTTTGTTCGACTACGGTAAACGGAATAAAGGAAATAATGGTAAAGTGGCCATGACCTTCGTTTTTATGTATGGCGAATGAATATTATGGAGTAACATACTGACCAATCAAATCGCGAATCGATACATACAGCTGTACGTATTCCGCGCATGAGGTACGTCATCATACCATATTTGGAACTGTATTTCACAGTGTGTAGATACTGATTTTTTTTTCTGTCGTGTGTGTTATTTTATCCGCGTTCGATGCATGTATTGGAGCCGGAAATATTCAGGTATATAATAAACAGGTAAACATGTTAGCGGCGTGCTGGGAAATGGTTGTTTAATGTATCTTTGTAATGCAATATACCAAACAAGTTGGTTTATTATATGCGTATGATTTGTCTAACAACCGACAGCAGCATATGGTAGAACGGTCCTTCAACAAGCAGAAAATTTTACCAATTACAGAAAGTTTCGAAATTGGTTGATAATCATTGTAGATGCATTAAACCATATTTTCATAAAGAACGGTTCATATATATTTGTAACAACAGCAACAACAAAGGAAAATAAGAGGAAGAAGAATGAACAAACAGAGACATGTTTATGTTAAGAAAATGGCAACTGAATTAAATATGAATCCATGAAATATTACAACCACTAAGCATAAAAAAGATGAATGTTACCCTGATATACTTGCTTTGCATTTGGCGCCGACGGATTCAGCAAGGTATCCTTGTATACACCAAAGGCTGAATCGACTGGGGCAAAAAGTGTGTAGTCACCGCCTGTTGAACGAAAAGAAAAAAATAAAATAAAAAATAATTAAAACGCAGGATTCTTTCGGTTTTTTTTTTATTAACTCTTTGATGGAAATTCGGGTCCACTCTTTGCCAAGAATTAAGCAGGGCGTTTTTATGCTGTCCAACCGGATGTGCGTGGAACATTACTGTCGGAGAAGATATCCAGCTTTAACAAAAGTAAATCCTCTTCAGTCTTTAAAGGCGGCCATTAAGATTTTAGATTACAAGCATTTTCTGCTTTACCCCAACATGTTTTCAAAAACCTTTTTATTTCTGTCGTTCTAACTCAGGACAGTTAGATATTAAATGTCGCGAATCATAAGTATTCCAAAAGTTCCCGGTTCGGTCCCCTCTAACGACAACGGAGTGTAAGAGCCATAGTTCTGCATATTCCAAAGCCCGTATTCACCAACTAATCTTGAGACATTATTTTCAGGTTTATTTCCAAGAACTCTCTGTATCTGAAGGTAAAATAATTATTGATTGGCTAAACCAGGTAGTTAAACCAATTTAAATTGCGTTATTTTCCGAAGTTAACTCTAAGAAAAAAAAAAAAAGACTAAGAATGCAGGTTGGTGAATATGGGCCCTGGTGCAGTAACGGATGAGAATGATATGTCGCTATGATTTTTGTTATTAGTATTGTTGTTGTTATTGCTATAGTGGTGTTTGAATCTGTGTCAAGGACACTGTTCAAATGTTAAAACATCCATTGCCTACATCCTAGTTCAACCTGACAATCAGCTAGCTACAAATGAGCCGCGCTCTGTGAAAAGAGGGCTTAATTCATCTGCGAAAAGTATCGACCAAGGTCAGCCTGCGCAGTCCGCGCAGACTGACCTGGGCCGAAACGTTTCGCTACTGGTCAACTTTCTGCATGTCAAAGGACCAGTGTACCTCATGAATCCGTCGGTTGTTATACAAAATGGATTTTATTGATCCATAACTATGTGATAACTTGCTCCGTACTATGGAACACGGGGATGAATTAAGCTCCCTTTTGCCAGAGCATGGCTTATTAATCATTTTTAAAACACGATGTTGTCATGTATCTACAGTGATGAGGAACACAAAGTAGGAATAAACTACGTTTGTGATGATGATGATGATGAACACGACCAATATGATGATGATGATTATTATTTACTTGTGGAGGGGGGACTTACTGTCTAGGACATCCGTTAAGTTTGCCAAAATGAGTGCCAAAAACAGATCAGAGAATTCGCCATCTTGTGTGAGAAGCTGTTGGGAAATAGTTATGTCTGGAATGTTTTGTGGGATGAGAATTGTATCAATCGGTTGTACCACCCCATTCTTGAGTAATATATCTTTGTTGCCCGGTGACACCCGGGAGACGTTGTTCAGCAACAGTCCGTACGATGAAGGCTTATCGAGGCAGGGTTCAATAAAAGAAAATCTTCCAGGTTATTAATTAATTCAACCACTTTAGTAAACTATGTAAAGATCCTAAAGAAGAGACCTTTTGAAAACTTTGTGGAAAAAGGAGAAAATGCTGGTAACCAGATACACATACATGTATTTGAAAAGCAAACAGAGACATGTATGCAACACAAAAATCGCAACATTCGCAACATTCGCAAGGTTTCATTTTGTAAAAATGAACACTTAATTCTTTCCATAGCGGCGAAATTTTAGGCTGGACAAAAATGAAAGCATCTGTAGACGACAAACTAAACGTGATTAAAAACTAAAATATGCCATTGGAAGCGGGTAGAAAACATCGCTGGGAAAGAAGAAAATGCTGGTCACCGTCATTTTACCTTTTCAATGTTTTCAAAGATCGATTTCCAAAAACTTTTCATAGCATGGAATCAACTCAAATATTGCATATAGAGAAGTTGACTTGTATCGCTCTCTATCGAGAAAATTTCCCCTTTTCCTCACAATGCTTTCAAAGCCATTTTTCCTCAAAGTCGTTAAAATGAGACACTGTCAGTAAAAGGTTAAACTAATAAAAAGATAATGTTTATTTACCCCACCAGTCGCTTCAATCCTCAGCGTCTCAGAGTTCAAGGTCGGTTCGTCGACAGGACCAGACGTTGCTATCATACTCGATAGCACAAACCCGTTGACCACGTGGTACTCAATTATAAGCTTCGTTTTGGTGGGATCTTGCAGGAGGCTGGTAAGCTCGTTGATTCCGAGTTTGTAGAAGACTGCATCCGTTGGAACAAAAACGGTGTATGGTCCTGTAAACGAGAAGCATGAAATAATAGGCTATTTAATCCTTTACCATACAATCCCGAGTTTTAACGACTCTGAAGAAGAAGGCTTTTGAAAACATCGTGGGAAAAAGAGAAAATGCTGGTAACCAGCATTTTCTCCTTTCCCCACAATGTTTTCCATCCTTTGAAAGATAGAAATCATCGTTTGAGCTATACTCATTTTGTCGTCTGCAGATGCTTTTACTTCAGTCCAGCCCAAATTTTGTTGTCTGGAAAAAATTAAGTCAGCCTCAACGATAGCTCTTTACCAGACGATCAAATTTTGGACTTATCCAAATTCAAAGTATTTGCAGACGATAAATTACGTGTACATGTATTCGTGTATTTTTCTGGATGGTGTTTAACGCTGTTTTCCATTTTATTTAAGTTATATCGCAGTGGCCAGTGCATTTGTCCATCCTGTCCTTTTTTTTTTGTAACCAGTACTTTGCAAAATCTTCTTCCCAGCCACTGGCTGCTTTCCCAAGAACCATCGTCAAATCAATGTTCAGAGGGATGAAATCTATCGTAATGACTGTTGCAAATTCTGCCATAGATCCTTGGGAAGAAATTGGCCGAGCTGGGAATTCGAACCAGCGACCCCCAAGGTTAAATCTTTTGTGCTAACGACTGCACTATCGGGCTCGGCAAAAGAATAATCATATAGAAAAAGCTAGTGCACAATGCACTCTTACAAATAACCCATGCCATGTGAAATGGGGGTTTAATGCATCTGCGAAAAGTATCGAACCAGGTCAGACTGCGCAGTCCGCGCAGGCTGACCTGGGCCGAAACCTTTTGCTATTGGTCAATTTTCTTCACATTAAAGCACCAGTCTACCCCATGAACCAGTCGGTTGTTAGACAAGGTGGATTTTATGGATCCATAATTATGTGATGACTTGCTTGGTGCAATGCATCCCAGAGATTCATTAAGCCCCCTTTTGCCAGAGCACGACTCAAATATAGATCCAGACTGAATGATCTGTGGATCAAAAGAAAACACAATCACGCCTATGTATCGTCGTAATTTTTACCACGTAACCTCCCTTGTTTTCAATGTAATATAGCCATTACGAAATTTCTTATCTTGTAACCCTTATCCTATAAAATAACTAAAACAAAATTTTCAAGCCGATGGTAAAAACCTGAATGATGCTATTTCAAGCTTATCTTATAGAGAAAACTATCTCCTTATCGGACAGTGTAGATCAAAGATCAGACTGCACGTTTTGTGCCGTCTGATCTTGATCTACACTGTCCGCAAAAGGCCGGTGAGTCGCGCTTAGCAGCCTAAGTGTTAAAGTCCCAATAGCCAAAAGTAAACAATACAGGTGCTATAATGCATTCAAATTTAACCCTTTCCCAAACAAGCCCTGGTTTTCACGTGTCTGCAGTACAAGTCCTTTGAAGACACTGTGGGAAAAGGAGAAATTGCTCGTAACCAGCAATTTCTCCTTTTCCCACAGTGTTTTCTACCCTTTTGGAGACCTTTCTGCCATTTTCATCAAATTTAAAATTGTCGTCTGCAAACTCTTTCAGTATGGACCGGTCCAAAATCTGTCGTTTGGGAAAGGGTTAAATCATGCCATTTAAAGGTATGGAAATTATTGAGCTGATGACAATCTTTTATTTTACGGTACAAGTGTTGTTCACTGGCAGATAAATGAATTTAATAGGCCTAGTAGGTCAAAATTTGCCAGGTCGTTCTATCTTTTGTTTACTTTTTACCTAGGTTTTAAAATCCATTTATCTGCCAGCCCGGTAGCGCAGTCGATGTTTATGTCACAGGACTTGAGAACAGGGGGTCGCTGGTTCGAATCCTCAGCTCGGCCAAATTCTTTCCGATGATTGATGATAGTCATTGCGACATGCTTCATTCCTCTCCCACCTCTGATCATTGTTTCGACAATGATTATGTGGAAAAGTAGCCAGTGGCTTGGGAAGAATATTGTACGTAGTACTGGTAAAAGAAACTACAGGAAAGCATTGAAAGGTGCACTGGATGTTGCGATATAACTGAAATAATGTTGGAAACGGCCTTAAACACCATACAATCAAACAAACAAACAAACAACCTGCAGGATTGTAAAAACACTAAAGGGTTAACTCTTTACCAGCGAACACAAGTTTAGATAAAAAAAAAACATCTAGAGGACGACAAATCAAATACGAATCAAGTACTGAGAGTTGATATCCAAAGATGAAAAACATTGTGAGTAAAAAGGAGAAAATGATGGTTACCAGCATTTTCTCCATTTCCCCACAATGCTTTTTGAAAAAAAAAAAAGCTATTTTTATATCAGGGTCGTTAAAACTAGGAATTGTTTCATAAAGGATGAAATCTCAAAACTTACTGACCTCCATTGTCGAGTTCATAAAGGAGACCTGTAATGTTCAGAGCGTTGATAAGTGTCGTATAACTGTTGTCCTTCAACCACTGGACGATGGATTTGTCCTCGTAGGCCGCCGACAGGCCAAGCAGACATAGAAATATTGCAGCCGAGCCTTTCATGTTGTTAACTCTAACCCGCTCTCAACAGTTGATCTAGTGCAACTGGCGGGCGTTTTAGCCTTGGTATTATCTCTGTTCTGACTCTTTACCAGACGACAACATTTTAGGCCCGTCAATAACGAAAGCATCCAGCAGACGATAAACCAAATGCAGCTCTGATGACGGACTTTGTCCCCGTAAATTGTCGGAAAGCATTGTGGGAAAAGGAGAAAATGCTGGTTACCAGCATTTTCTCCTTTACCTACAATGTTTTCAAGGGCCTTTCTTATCCTCGGTGTCGTATATCCTAGGAACTGTGTAGTATAGGACAAAGTAAGATAACCCTTTACTGCACAATTCCGGATTATAACGACGTTATGGTAGAAGGCTTCTGAAAACACTGTGGGAAAAGAAGAAAATGCTGGTAAACAGCATTTTCTTCTTCTCTCACATATTTTTCGTCCATTTCTAAGACAGAAATCGTCTCCTGAGCTGCATCGAATCTTTCGTTTGCTGTCGCTTTTAATTTGGTCGAGTTCCAAAATTTTGTTGTTTAGTATAGAATTACAACCCTTTTTCATTAGCTGTTTTCGGACTGTTTATTATCATAATGATTCCCTTTCGAGTAAAAAAAAAAACGTGCAGCAGCTGATTTAGAATGAAATAGTCATCCAAAATTAAGGTGTTATCCATGGATTCATGAGGTAAAATGTATCAGTAGGATGTGGTACGTGTACATGTATTTGCCTTTTCGGAGCAATTTCCTCTTTTGTCATAATGTTTATAATAGGTTTTATGTAAGGTGCAAAAAGTAGCTTGTCTGTATTAGGTAATGATTCGCAGAATACAGAAGGTAAAGAACACATGACGTGGGTTATTTTGGTAGCATTTGATTGGACAGGGAGAGAGCAAAAGAAAACATTGTGGAGCATGTATGTGGAAACACAGCTGGTACTGTTAAAAAACAATGAACCATGCTGTGGCAAAAGAGGGCTCGACGCACTTCCGTAATGCATTCTGCCTATCAAGCCATCACATAATATCGACATCCATAACAGCCACTTTTTTAACAACCGACTTTCTGGTGAGATAGACTGGTCCTTGGACATACAGGAAATTGACCAATAGCGAAAAGTTTCGGCCCAGGTAAGCCTGTGCGAACTGTGCAGGCTGACCTGGCTACTGCCGAATAAAGCCAACAAACGCTTCAAATCTAGAAACCGGGCCCCGACAAATACATTAATTATCAAGGTCGATTTCGTCCAGACTACTTCAACAAAACGGAAGGTGTAGATCAAAGATCTGACTTTACGTTTCGTGCAGTCTGATCATGATCTGCACTGTACACAAAGGCTACTGTAAATGTGAAAGGCGCTGTAGGGACTAATGGTAGATAAATGATAAGAAAACACGATTTTGTCTTCTTTTCGTGCAAGTTTTCATTGATAAGATAAGTACAGGCCTACATGTCCTAGGTGTACCATCGTGCGCCTGTCCTGCTAATCGCGATCTCTGATGTCCTTTGTAAAAAGTGTCGACCAGGATCAGCCTGCACGTTCCTGCAAGCTGGTCCTGGTCTAAACTTTTAGATGTCCATATTTATGCTAAAGTTTCATCATGGCCTACGTATCGACTTCTCCCGCTATATTTAGCTATCGGCCGTGCTGATAGCTAAATATGCCGACCACCGATTTGTTAACCAAAGGAACGACGATTCGATTTATAAGGCTTTAAATAGCCAAAATTTTGGCAAGAGATAACATCCTCTTAACAAGCTAAATCTTCCTTTGTTACAATCATAATTTTCTTTTCGCAGTAGATCTATATCCAGCTCTTTATGTTTTCCCCCTCCTTTTTTTCATCCTTTCAATTTTAACTCTATTTAGCTACGAAGTCTATGGTCATGTCTTATGTATAGAAGGCTACGCTGTATTGCACGAATAACAGGGTCCGTATTTACCAAACATTCTTGATTTCATTCTAAGTCTAATTCTAGATCAAGAAAGTAACACAATCTCTGATCTGGAGGTTTATTACTTTCTAATTTAGATAATTCATGCTTGAAAATTAGACTACACTTTAGTGATGTTCTTGAGAATGGTTAGCGATAATAGTACTGCGTATCTTCCACATACTGTACATGTATGTTCCTGCTGATCTTGGTAAAGATCTACAGTCTCAGGTGTCCAAGTTATGTTATTTTTCTACAACTTCTTTCCTGTTTCAAGTAGTCTACATCCTGAATGGTGTTTACTTCTTAGCGCCAACTGGGGCGGGGGGAGGGGGGGAACAGGGATTTTGCTTTCTGACATCAAGAAGATCGTAAACAGTGATAACTAACCTTTTCAGCGATATAAACTTTGTGACATCCTGCTGAAAGCGGAGTACACTATCTTACCCTTGACCAGACCGCCTCTTAATCAATTTAGACTTTGCACCAAAGTTTCGCAAAGACGTCTGGAAATGTTACATGGTCGATAGCACACGTCGAGTACAACGATTCGCATCCAAAACACAACTCGGCTGATTCCGTATCTGCATCGTCCGTATCAAGGGGGTTTCCATCTTGAAATACTGCTAGTCACATGGTCTAAACATGGCGGCGCCCGTGTAAATAGATTAGCCACGGCAACAACAGCCGCCGCGATATAAGCAGCGTGTCGCTGAAAATGCCAACGAAATTGATAGACCGAGTTAAAAAATAAATGTACAAACTGTTTAATCATCGGAAATGTATTTAGAAAGATTCCTAGAGCAGATTATGACCTGTGTTTTCTTTTTCCAAGTGGAGTGATACGACTTTGAGAACGGTAAAGCGGTGTATTTCAGGCGAAGAAATGTGCCGTATAGGTGCAGATCAAGATATGTGATACAGCCTAGGGACTAGGCTGGTTCCCCGCTGTACTTTAAAAGTACGTCAGGCAAAGTGCAATAATGGCGTCCCCCACTTTTGGTAATATGCAGAAGTAACGAATTATGGTTATTTCACTTTTTCAAATCCGACTGTACACTGAACTGAAAACAGATCGATTGCAAAAAAGTAAAGACAGTTAGTTTTTGTGGCATTTGTCGAAGACAATGCCACTATGAGTTCAATACGGCATTTTGAAAACCTTGTATCGTAGTTTGTGCAAACCCAATTAATCTCTATTTTTGTAAGACATATAAGTGATTCGATTGCACTCAGATATAAAATTGAAAATGTCGTATTAGAATAAATTGGATTAGGCCTTCGATCGTGGAAATACTTCTTTTTTATCGAAAATAACTTTACATACTATGTCGATCTATTATTGGCGTAATGATACACACAATCTTTGTCTCCTGACCGCCCCATTTCGTGCTTATTCGTACCAAAACTAGCTTGTTTTTGGACTTATTCGTCCCTGGACTTGTCCCACAAGATTGCACGCTACTCTATTGGATTGTGCATGACTATAATTGTAGTAGGTTGACTTTCAAGCGAATATTTTGAAATTATTTCTATTGTTTATTTTTCAGATTATAAATTCCACTCGATGGCTCCCTCGACAAATGCTAAGCCAGTGCTTTCAACGCTTTGATTTTTCAATTGTCGTTCTTATTCGGCGTGGGGGGTGGGACATATATCAGAAATACTTTAAGTGTCCGAAATGTCAATGGACCGATATAGCGTCCGAAAATAGGGCTGCTTTTAAAATGATTCATAATCAAATTCATATTTAAACCTTATCTCACACGTTTTAGATTCGGTAATGTATATTTTGTACAAAATTGATATCATTTTATTCACTGATCAAATTGGATCACATGAAAGTGGGAAAACAGGAAAGCGTGGAGGGCTAAACTTGAGGTCGCCAAGGAGGCCGCCATTATTGCGCTATGCCTGACCCCGTTGTCTGCGCATGTCATATTCTTCGAAGATTCGACCTGTCTGCTATGACGCATCACCCATCCCCGTATACCTGGGAAAAGTAGGGCTTATATCGAAGCTATAAGCCTATTTCGAAAGCATGTAGGGCTGTTTTAACAAATGGTCGGTGCATAAGTTACATGCTAGCCGATCATAGCTGAATAAATGGCACCAGGTAGCGTTTTATTGAGTAAACGTTTATTTCATTTGAAATTCAAAGTCACGGTTGTTGTTTTGAAAAATTACTCCGCTTCTGTACCCAGGATGCCCAAATTAGATAGATGTGTATTTGTAGAATGCCATCTAGCGGGAGATAATGTGCCTGACCCATAACGTAGTGGTAGCATTCGGCATACCTCGGGTGATCCGGTGATCAAATAACTCGGCTGTATCACGTAGCTTGATATGCACCTACACGGTACATTTCGCACGTCTCCGGAAGCACACCGTTTTACCGTTAGGGAAATTGTAAGGCTCCTCTTAAAAAGAAAACATGAGTCAATTTCCTATCGCTATCTTTTTAAGAATATTTCAGTCAGCAAACAGTCTGTACATTCAATTTTTAGCGTGGTTTATCAATTCCGTTGGGAGCTTTCATCGACAGATCGGTAGATGTGAATGACTTCATCGTTGTTGTTCATGTCGTTGCTAAGCGATTTGCAGGGGCGCCGCCATGTTTAAGATCATGTGATTTGTAGTTCAAAATGGAAGCCGCCTTTATACGGACGAGGTTAGATGTAGGTACGGAATCGGCCGAGTTGTGACGATTGGTAGTGGTAGGTGCAGGTAATCCAGACTACCGAGGGACTTGATCAACCGAGGTTTGCTGAATGATTCAAACCAGTGCGATGACGTCACATCTGATGAATTAAAAAGAGACCTAGACACCTATTGCAAAACGCCCCAAACTGTACCTTTTCACTACATGTAACCGTAAAGTTTCAAATGTTTCAGAGATAGCTAAATCTAGGAGTGTTTATCGGTATTTAACAAGTAATTTTGATTTGGGAGACTGCATAAAAAATAAATAGCCCCCTTGAAACAGACCAAACTCAACTAAAGTCGTATTAAACTGGCAGCCTGTTATCGATCTTCATATCAACAACAGGTAACACCCGATGCTTACAAGTCGAGTTTCTGCCCGGTTCGAGATTTCATGAGATTAACGCGAGACTTAGAAATTCAAATTGTGATTTTATTTATACACAAAAATAGACCTTATCGATAGAGATTAAATTCTTCAGCGAATTAAATAAATTGATCGCCGTCAGAAAAAATCTTCGTGTGCCATGAAAATCTTAGCTAAAGATAGAATTATTGCTTAATTTTTTTAAACAAATAAAGGCATTCTGTTACGGGCTGTCTGATTGGTGGATTCGGTACATGTGAAAACCAACAGCTGCCCTCGATAAATTGGGTGTTGCCTGTTGTCTATCGGACGGTTACGGGAGATACAACGGGTACCAGTTTAAAGTCGTATCAGACTCATAATCATTTGTACAAACTGGAGTTGTATTAGTCTTCAAAACAAGCACACTTCCGGTTGTGCGTTTTGCAATGTGTTTTCGCGATTGCTAGATTTATTTACCTTTTGATGTTCTAATAAATATTTTAGATGATTTAGTTGCAAATATATTGAAAATGCGAAATATCAGACATTCGAAAGGAACGAAATATGTATACAAACCTGATGTCGGCGTTAAAACCGACTTTGAAACGTTGTTGCAGAAATTTGTTGCGACCGGTACTGTAAGGTATGATGCTTTCGCAAAGATATGGAGGGAAATGAAAATGAATCTCTACTGTGCAGGAAGACAAAGCCAACGCGAAGCAAGGGAGGTGAGACAATCAGTGTTCTTTAGAATTAGGTCTTAACTCTTTACCAAACAATGTCGAGTTTTAACGATGCTGAGGAAGAACGATTTCGAAAAAAGGAGAAAATGCTGGTTACTGACATTTTCAAAGAAAAAATGCATAACCAGCATTTTCTCCTTTTCTCACAACGTTTTCTATCCTTTCATAGACCAATTCCATTATTTTAGCCGCATTCTGATTGTGATGCAACTATTGCAAGTGCTTTGAGTTTGGTCAAGTCAAAATTTTGCCGTTTGGTTAAGAGTTAACTCTTTACGAAAAGAAAAAAATTTAGACCAGTCCAAATTGAAAGCATTTGCAGACGACAAAATAAACGCAACTCAAAAATTGAAATTTGTTTTGGAAAGAGTTGATAACATTGTGGGAAAGGAGGATATGCTGGCTACCAGCATTTTCTCTTTTTCCCACAATGTTTTCAAAAGCTTTCTTTTGCAGGGTCATTAAAAGTCAGGATTGTATGGTAAAGGGTTAAAGAATTTTTCTTTACAATATACAGTAGAATTTCATTAATTCGCACGTCGCTTATTCGAAGGTATGTGTTGGTTTGTATGCTATCTCCGGTCCCCATTTTTATGCTTCTTTATCATTGTTAAATTTCTCCAAGTACTTTGAACGTCGTTGATCGTAATTCGTAGTATATTTCATGCCCCCAAAGCAGTTTTTGAACACAAACTCCTGCCTTTAATTGGTATATAATTAATCCCATTGCAAACTTAGGAAGGTGTGAAAACCTGTGACCAACCTTGATTTTCACACCTGTTGATTGACAATGTCGACCGGTATCATTCAGTCGTCAACTGCGCGCGGGTGTAATTGAAGGCCTTACTTGGTTTGTCACATCAATTAATCAATCAAAAGGACAATAATTCGGAAATTCCTTAAAACATCCAACAAGGCCTAAACGTATAACGGTCAGTAGCGATTACTAGAAAGACCGGAAAACACCATATGACTGGAAAACGCAGGAAAACGCCAAAAAACATCCAAAATATAGCAAAATACATATCGAAAGGGAGAGAGGGTCGAAAGAGTAGGGTTATATGTTAAATAGGGGTGTTGGGGAAAGAAGTTATCAACCTATACTCGCCAAAAAATACCACTGATACCACATCCCTTTTCATTTTTGTCGCCGAAAGTCATCGTGTAGCCCCCCCCCTTCAAAAAAAAAAAAAAAAAAAAAGAAAAAATCGTGAAAAAAGCAAACCATATATTAAACTGTTGGAGCAGCTTCATTTTCATTTCATTACGATTACCTGGTCATTGTGGATATGGGGGCACTTGCCTAAACTACCTGAATATGCCAGAAAGCACCATTTGGTGTTTCCCGGTCTTTCTGCTGTTGACCCAGTCTGAAGTCCTCAGAGTGATTTGATCTCTAGAAGGGGAAATCACTCTGATGGATTTCAACAAATGTAAAAACAATGGATAAATTTGTTTTGCATGTTTATTATGATAAACATGTACAGTGTTTATAGGTGGATGAAAAAAAAAGATAAGTAAACTTTCTTGTATCAGATGATAATGTGATATTACCCCCGTTTCAGAAGCTTGCTCCGATGATTTTTACACGTCTCTTTGCTAGGTGAATGGAGTAACAATCACAAAAATAACATCGTATCAAGCCTTCAGGTTGAAGGAACGGGAGATATACATGTATAGTCAGAACCAGTGCAGAGTACTGCAAGATATGCTGCGTAAATCTGATTGTCTTTTTCCGTATATTTATGGCACCGAAAATACCCGAACACAGCCACACTTTTTTATTCGTACTACGTTTAGTTCGAATAAAATACTCCGGTCCCTTGCGCTACGAATTACTGAGGTTTTACTGTAATTTATATATACTTTATATAGTGTTTAGTCTGGAAGACTGATAGAGACATTGGTGTGATTGCAGAGAGCCAATCTGGGTTTGACTCCTGTAATGAGATGAGTTCACTTTTAGATCTACTCAGATTAGAGCGCAAGCACTGATTAGGTTTCCAGGAAGAAATCATGGAGATATTGATGTAGTGTATCAGCCTCTCACATCAGAGGTTTTGGGTTCCAATCCTGTGAGCGTGAAGAGTGCAATCAACTTTTGGAACTACTCGCATAAAGGCTCATGTAGTGGTTAAGTTTAGGCAACTGACCTTTCTGCCAATTTTGATTGACAGGTCCTATCAGCCAATCAGAATGCAGTATAACATGTCATGTAAACACAAGGGTCAGACAAAGTGATAGACTTTGCTATTGACAATGTAGTTGTATAATTGTTTTCTTTTTGTTTAACTATTTACCAAACAACAAAATTTTAGATTAGTCCAAACTGAAAGCATTTGCAGACGACAAAATAAATGCCACTGATAAATTGAAATTTGCTCTGGGAAGGGTAGAAAACATTGTTGGAAAAGGATAAAATGCTCGTTACCAGCATTTTCTCCTTTTCCCACAATGTTTTCAAAAGGCTTCTTTTTCAGGGTCATTAAAAGTTGGTATTGTGTGGTAGAGTTAAACCATAGTTCTAAAACTGGATTATACAATAATTATTTCAAAATGAATTAAAGTTACACTTAAGAATCATGTGGTAAGATCTTGTTAAATTATATACCTTGAAAGGAAAACTAAATTTATCCATTCCAAAAACCTAGATCTACGTAAAATGTCGCAGGTAGATTTAATCAGGATTCCGAAAAACCAGCCACTCTACCAAACAATAGAAAAGCAGGTTTTTTTTTCAATCTTTCAGGAAAGAAAGAGCGATTATGTTTATTGTAAAACTACTTGTATTAAAATCTCACCGAACGAACATCTTTCAAATTCCAAACCATTACTTGGAGACAGCCATAATCATTATATATGAAACAAGCAACAGGAAGAAGGATATTTTATTGACAGCCACTCATCACCCTGTTTCAAAAATAAGTTGACATTGCGAACGTCATCATATGATTCTTGTTGTAATACTTTAGAGAGCATTCATATTTTATTCTTGTTTCATAAAGATGATAGTATGTGATTGTTAATATCACTTAAATTGCCTGGTTTGAACGATTGTTTGTTTTCCCTACGATTGTCGCATGACTGATAAATGCACACCTATTCCAAATCGGTATGATCCTTACAATCACCCAAGTGATGAAATAAACCCCCCCCAATTTAAAGTTTTTTACAACATACATCTGTTAAAAATACTACGAACCACCTTATTGATTACTTACAATTAAACTTCTTGATTTTCACTCAAACAGGTGTTAGAGGTGTTAATTGAATCTTTACCAGACAACAAAAGATTAGATTCGTCTATTTTGAAAACATTTGCTGTCAACAAATTAAATGTTGCTCCAATGATGAGATTTGTCTTTGAAAGGGTAGAAAACATCTAAGGAAAAAGAGAAAGTTCTCAAAAGTTTCCTCCTTCAGGGTCGTTAAAGCACGGGTTTGTGTGATAAAGGGTTAAATTGTAAATCCTTTTCTCAAAATGTTTACTGTCAAACTTACATGTTATATTCTGACAAAATGTTTTAAAAACTTATGCCCCTATTATAAGTTATGGATAATGCAAACAACAATCTACTCACCATGTATTTTTAGTTTAAATGCTGTGACCAGACATGGAATTATGAACATATTTGCGCTATTTTCATTTTTTGATTTTTCATAAATAGAACGTTATTCAAAGTATTTTTTCTTGTTACTTTGCCGATTTAGTCATGAAAAGAACGTTGGGAAAAAGGCATTGGGTACTTTAATTATAGTGAAAAATAAGCTAGAATAAAACTGAAATAATCTCTCCCACTCTGTGTATTCGACGCCATTTTCTGGTTTGTTTGTCAGGCATAACACAACCAAAATACTGCGTTACTAAGGTGGGCATGCCAAACTTGCATTTGCAGAAAGGTCAACTACAGATGACTAATTAAATCTGGATCAGATGTTGGAACATGTCTTTGAAAGGGTGGAAAGCATTGTGAGAAAAGGCTGTCTTCTACAGGGTTGTTGAAACACAAGCTCAACAAGGAAATCTATGTTCTAATCCTTTAACAAACAATTCTGAGTTTTAATGACCTCAAAAAAAAAAAATCTTCTTTCCCCATAAATTTTTGTACCCTTTTCAGACAAATTTCAACACTTTGGCCACACTTAAGTTGTCACCTGGAAACTGTTTCAATTCAAACAAGGCTAAATATTTGTTGTTTGGTAAACAGCTAATTACTGTTTAAAACCAAGTATTTTGGGTTTTAGCTTTTATGTCCATTTGTCCATTTGTCTTCATGTTTATTTGCCTAACCCCATTTGTCTCCTTGCAAATCACAAACTTGTTTTGAGTAGTATCTTTATTTAATTCTTAGAAAATCAATTTCATTTATTGAAGAAAAAAAAGAAAAAGCTGGTAAACAGCATTATCTCTTTTTCTTACACTGTTTTCTGCTCTTTCAAAGACAAACTCATGCACTTTTGACAATTCTAATTTTTTGTCTGCCAATGTGTATATAGTTTTGTCATTGGGAAAAGAGTTAAAAATCAATAATAAGACTTGTTTTTTAACTGAAAAATGCTCATTCCATACAGAGCAGGGCTATGGTCTAATATCAGTTCAAAAACTTGTTTTTTCAGTATGTTGAAGATTGTTTCCGGATTGCCATACAGTTTTGTGTACCTCCATCATCCTTTCTGGTTAGAGCTGGAGCAGTGTACCTCTTGTATGGACTATATCACTTTCAGCTAGTAACACCGAGGGTTAGGGTGAGTGCTCAGAGTCTTGTTACAAAATTAACCTTTGCCACACAATCCTGAGTATTTACAACGCTGAGGAAAAGGCCTTTTGAAAACATTATGGCAAAAGGAGAAAATGCTGGTAACCAGCATTTTTTCCATTTCCCACAATGTTTTTCACAATTAGTGGCTGAAACAATAGGGTTGCCTTTGAAAGTTTCAAAGGCAACCCCATCATTTCAGCCACTAATAATTCGTTGTCTGCAAATGCTTTCAACAGGGATGATTACAAAATTTTGTCTTCTGGTAAAGAGTTAAGGGGAAGGCTGTGAAGAACATTATGGGATAAGGAGGAAAGGCTGGTTACCAGCATTTTTTCCTTTCCCTACAATGTTTTGTGCTCTTTCATAAATGAGTGCCGTCAATTTAGCCACATTCAATTTTGTGGTCTGCACATGATTTCAATTTGTATAAGTTTAAAATTTTGTTGCCTTGAACAGAGTTAATATCAACAGAGATGTAGAAAATAGGTGTATAGTAAAATGTTAGAGGAATAATTCAAGTATTTCTAGGTTTAGAAAGAAAATGAGATTAACCCTTAAAGCACCTTTCACAACAATATTTACTTTTGCAATCAGGGTAGATCAAGATCAGACTGCACAAAACGTGCAGTCTGATCTTTGATCTTCACTGTCAGCTTTGCTGTCTTGAGTCACTCAAGAGAAAATTGACCTTGACTTTGCATTTATTCGGATCTTATTTCTATATTAAAAAAGGGTGTTGGGTTTATTTGGCGCTCTAAGTGTTAACCCTTTAACACGCAGCAAAATTTTAGACTTGTCTATATTGAAGGAATTTACACATAACAACTAAATGTTTTTCAAACGATAGTATGTGTCCTTGACTAGGTAAAAAATATTGTGGGGAAAAGGAGAAAATGCTGTTTACCAGCATTTGCTCCTTTTCCCACAATGTTTTCAAAAGCCTTCTTTCTTGGGGGTTGTTAAAACTCAGGATTGAGTGGTAAAGGGTTAATTAACCCTGTACCAAACAATCCTGTTTTTTCACGTCCCTGAGGAAGAGGACTTTTGAAAACATTGTGGGAAAAGGAGGAAATCCTGGTAACCAGCATTTTCTCCTTTTTCCACAATGTTTTCTACCCTGTCTAAAAACCTTAAGAATAAGTTCATTTGTACCACTTTCAAATTTGTTGACTGCAGATGCTTTCAATTTGAAAGGAGCTAAAATTTGTCGTTCGGGAAAGGGTTAAGGGCATGTGTAGGAAACAGTTAACCCTTTCCCAAACGTTTTGAGCAATTTCTCCTTTTCCCACAGTGTTTTAAAAAGACTTGTACTGCAGACTCATGAAAACCAGGGCTTGTTTGGGAAAGGGTTAATTTGGTACTAGATTTTCTACTTTATATTATTACAACAGATTAGACTCACACCACAGTACTGGGAGGCAATAATGGCTTTCATAGGTGAAGCACGAGACCAACAACATTTAGATCTGGACTACATTTTCCAGTCTCTGGTGGTGGATAGAGCCTTTGTGTTCACAGCTTCAATCACTTGGGTAAGGAATGCTTCCTGCTTGAGTTAACTCTTTAACTCCTTGAGTTAACTCTTTAACTCTTTACCAAATGACAAAATGTCAGACTGGTACAAATTGAAAGCATTTGCAGACAACATATCAAATGTTGCACAAATTAGGAAATTTTTCTTGGAATGGGTAGAAAACATTGTGGGAAAAGGAGGAAATGCTGGTTACCAGCATTTTCTCCTTTTCCCACAATGTTTTCAAAAGTCCTTATTTTTGAGGTTGGTAAAATTCAGGATTGTGTAGTAAAGGGTTAGCAAACAATTCCAGGTTTTGATGACCCTGTGGAAGAAAGCTTTTGAAAACATCGTGGGAAAAGGAGAAAATGCTGGTGACCAGCATTTTCTCCTTTTCCCAAAATGTTTTCTGCCCTTTCAACGACAAATTCCAATGTTTGAGCAACATCTAATTTGTTGTCTGCAGAAGCTTTCAATTTCAACCAGTCTAAAATTTTGTAGTTTAGTAAAGAGTTAACTCTTCACCGAAAGACAACAATTTGGAGTTGTCAAAATTGAAATTATTTGCAGACAACAATTTAGATGTGGCTAGAATTATGCTTTTGTTTTTTTTGGCTGTGACAGATTAAAAAACATTGTGGAAAAAGGAGAAAATACTTTCTAACGGCATTTTCATGTGTTTCCACAATGTTTTTAAAAGCTTTCTTTAACAGAGTCATTAAAACTCAGGATTGTGTGGTAAAGGGTTAACTCTTTACCACACAATCCCAGCTTTTAACAACCCTGAGAAAGAAGCCTTTTGAAGACCTTGTGGGAAAAGGAGAAAATGCTGGCAATCGGCATTTTCTCCTTTTCCCACAATTTTTTCTAACCTTCCCAAAACAAATTCCAACATTTCAGTTACATTCTATTTTGTTGTCTGCAAATACTTTCAATTAGGACCAGTCTAAAATTTTGTCCTTCAGTATAGGGTTAACAGTGACAGTGACCTTTTTTTTTTTTGAAATCTGGATTATGTATCAGACAGTATGGATTACTAACCTTAGAGTGCCCAATAAACCCATTGGACGATTTCAAGCTAAAAAGAAAAATGAAATAAAGGCAACATCAAAGTTGCTTTTGCTCCAGATATCAAGGTAAAGTGGACAGACTAGATCAAAGATCAGACTGTACATTTTGTGCAGTCTGATCTTTTTCTTTACTGGCAGCAAAGGTAACTGAAGTTGTGAAAGATGCTGGAGAGGTTAATGATAGGCTAGTCAATGTGAAATGTAGTTTTGACTTGAATGGACAAAGTTTGGAAAATTGTGTGGCTCATTTCAGTAAACAGACTTATACTAAAAAAAAGATCATTCAGTCATTTATATAGAAACACAAGAAACACCGTTCATGTGCATTTATCCTCTGTCATTTCATATTGAACTTTTCCATAATTTTAAAAAAAACTGCAATGGTGTAATCACTCTTTTAGTAATACATGTGCTGGCTTGTTTAATAATTTTCTTCTGGTTGTCATCTTGGCTGTTTTCGAAGAAAACATGGAGGTATTTTTATAGCCCTGGCGTCATTTATGTCGTGCCAAGACTTTGACATTTTATGACATTTTATTTCATACTTTTCGGTAATTTATTGAGGAATAATGGTAGATTATGGTTTGATATTTCATGGTTATGATTAGTGAAAAATACCAATTTTATATTTTCATTCTTCAATTGAAGGCAGAAACATTAGTTCCCACCCACTTATTATCTAGGTAAACAGTGTAAACATTCAATCAGAAGGTAATTTACGTGCATTAACCCTTTATTTCTCACACTTTACGTAATATTGTAATGCCATGTTATGTGACCGAAAACAAATGTATTGGATTTTAATGAAAGTCCCAACAAAAAAGGGTTAGAAGTATGAAATAAATGAAATATTTTTTTGGGGGGTGAAAGATTGAAATTAATTTCATCTCGTGAACATCATCAGTAATCTTTTCACTGATGGCTGCTCTACTTATGAAAATATTTCTGATGATGTTCACTCGAAGAAATGAATTTCTATCATTCACCGAAAAAAACAAATATCCTCTAAATCTTTGTCATTACAGAAGATATTTACTTCAAACTGGGATGAGTTAGTAACTATCACTATGGGAACCCATACAACAGGGGCAGCTAACCATTGAATAATTTTGACACAGTTATGGTCCTTTTTTTGACTTGGAATTTAAAAAAAACAACTTGTTTGTGATAGGATAAAAAACATTTTGGGAAGGGAGAAAATGCGAAAATGCTGGTACCCAGCATTTTTTCCTTTTCCTACAATGTTTTCATATGCCTGTTTTTCCTGGGTTGTTAAAAGTCAGGAATGTTTTGTCAAAGGGTAATGGTTTTTTATTTACTTTACTTAGAATTACCCATCTATGAAGGAAGCAGAGGATATGACTGTCATCTCAGAAAATCTGAAGGAAAACTGTAACGCTGTGGATGAAATTTTTTCAAGTTCTGGACTTAATGTAAGTAACATTCCAGTTGAGCCATGCTCTGTGAAAAGAGGATTTAATACATCTGCAAAAAGTATTGACCCACATCAGCCTGCGCAGTCCGCGCAGGCTAACCGGGGTTGAAACTTCTTTGCTAGTGGTCAATTTTCTGCATGTCGAAGGGCAAGTCTACCTCGTGTATCAGTGAATTGTAAGACAAAATGGATTTTATTTTTGGTTCCATGCTAATGTGGTGACTTGCTTGGTATACAGCATTATGGAGATGCACTAAACACCCTTTTGGCTTGTTTCTTTATACATATTTTTTATGCTTGTTGGAAAAAATAAGGGAAAGCACATAGTTAATGTGTTCTTCATCCATCCACAATTTCATTTCCACCCTATTTCTCAGCAATTCTGGGATAGAAATGAACAAACCTTCATACGCAGCTTTCCAATAAGGAGGACATAGGCATGTTGTGAGCAGTTGGTCAGATAACTTTTGTAAGAGTTATAGCCCT
Organism: Tridacna gigas; assembly: GCA_945859785.2. NCBI lineage: Eukaryota > Metazoa > Mollusca > Bivalvia > Cardiida > Cardiidae > Tridacna > Tridacna gigas. Next base: position 51,898,778 of record OX244039.2, read on the forward strand.
TTGAATTTTTAATCCCTCGCTATTTCTCAGCTACCACTGGATAGTGATCCAACAAAATTTCATGTGAATTTTTTATTCTAAAACATTCAGGGCGCACCACCCATCAGCTCTTGTTCTAACTCTGTTGGGGTCAAAAGGTCAGGTTAACCCTTTACCACACAACAAAATTTTAGACTGGTCCAAATTGAAAGCATTTGCAGACGACAAAATAAATGTTACCGAAAAATGGAAGTTTGCTTTGGGAAGGGCAGAAAACATTGTGGGAAAAGGAGAAAATGCTGTTTTTTCAAAAGGCTTCTTTCTCAGACCCGTTAAAAGTCGGGATTGTGCGGTAAAGAGTTAAGATGTCACATCTTTTACCATGTATGCTCTGTAGATGTTTTTGTTTTTGCATTTCAGGACAAACTTGTTTCAAATGCCTTTTATGAATTACTCTTTTTCACTTGAAAAGATTGATCTTTCTCCATCAGAGAACTTCTTGCTTGGCAAAAGTATTGCAAGTTAATTTAAATCTTGAACAAGATTAAACTTTGTCTGGTTCTGTCAATATCCAAGTAAGTGTATTTAAGCTAGGTGTGGGTCAGTACTAATACAGTGAAAAAGGGGTTGTAAGTATGAATACTGGATTTTTTTTATTTTTTTTAGGATTGATGAAAGTCATTTGCTGATCGATTAAGCCCATAGCAAAGACAACCAAGTTTTAACTCTTTTCCAAACAATAAAACTTTAGACTTGTCCAAATTGAAAGCTTTTGCAGACGACAAATTCAGTGTTTCTGAAATGATTATAATTGTCTGAGAAAGTATAGAAAACTGTGTGGGAAAAGGAGAAAATGCTGGTTGCCAACATTTTCTCCTTTTCCCAAAATGTTTTCAAAATTTAAAGGCTTCTTCCTCAGGGTCATTAAAACTCGGGATTGTGTAGTAAAGGGTTAGGAAGATTTGGGCCATGGGCTATATATGAGCCATGCTCTTACAAAAGGGAGCTTAATGCATCTCCATGCTACCAAGCAAATCATCATATAATTATGGATCAATAAAATCCATTTTGTATAACAACTGACTCATTCATGAAGTACACTGGTCCCTTGACATGCAGAAAATTGACCGCTAGCAAAAAGTTTCAGCAAGCCCCTTTTTCACAGAGCGTGGCTCAATGTATTTATCTCAGAACTATTGTTCTAAAGTTGTTTCATATTTCAGCAACTAGCACTGATCCACGACCAGTATCACAAGATGAAAGTTGTTTTAAATGGAGAAGAGAGTACAAAACCTGATACATCCCTAGACATCATTCATCAGGACTTGATAAATGGCATTTACAAGTAAAGTAGTTTCTTTTATGCTTTTCAGTAGTTTACAGAAATCTAACTGAATTATATTGTTATAATTCACCGATGAATGTTATAATTCACTCATGAATGTTATACTTTTTATTTTTTACATGCTACGGATATTTATAGAACATAAATGGAATTTTTAGCAGGTGAATACCACGTTTTATGACTTAGTCAACATGATCATGATGCAATTATTACAGCTAGTCCATATCCGACTAGATTGAATAGATCTATTTCGCTTGAAAAATGCACATAGTTTTCAGAATCAGCAAAAATTAGACATGAAAAGAAAGGTTAAAGTGAAGAGCATAAAAGAAATAGGATTGTTTGTTTCAGTGTATGATTGAAATTTCTTTCATTGAGTGAAAAGTGAAGGCTATAAGTGGCAAAGCCACAAGTGAAAATATGGCCTTTGCTTTTAACGAGATGGTACTTGTGAAATAGAAACTGTTACAGGAAAAATACTGAAAACTGGTCAATTTCTCCTCTTTTGTACATGAGCCATGCTCTGTGAAAAGGGGGCTTTATACATATACAAAGAATATCGATCCAGGTCAGCATGCGCAGTCTGCATAAACTGCCTTGTGCCGAAACCTCTTGCTATTGGTCAGCTGTATGTATGTCAAAGGACCAGTTTACCTCATGATTCAGTCGGTTGTTAGACAAAGGTGGCTATTATGAATCTACAATAACGTGATGGCTTGATTGGTATCGTAGGTCATGGAGATACTTTAAGCCCCCTTTTGCCAGAGCATGTCTCATATGTATTTCTATCTTTATTGTAGTCTTAACCGTTTACCAAACAACACAATTTTAGACTAATCCAAATTGAAAGCATTTGCAGACAACAAAATATATGTGATTGAAAATTTGAAATTTGTTTGCAAAGGGTAAAAAACATTGAAGGAAAAGGAGAAAATGCTGGTAACCAGCATTTTCTCCTTTTCAAACAATGTTTTCAAAAGCCTTCTTCTTCAGGGTTGTTAAAACTAGGGATAAAGGGTTAAAGCTGTCTATGCTTGTGAATGGAAATAACCAATCTTTAGTAAGAAAAAATGTGAAAGAAAATCTTGTTGAATTCCTCTTTAACCTTAAAATGCCTTTACTACTATAGTTGGTTTTGTGGCAAGTGTAGATTAAGATCAAACTGCACTATACATGCAGCCTGATCTTTAATCTACACTGTCTGCTTTGCTGAAACATTGCAAACAAAAAGCAATTATCTTGGTCTTATTCTACACTGTAAATGTCCACTGGGTTTATTCTGGGCTATATGGGTCAAAATCATTGAACTGAAGAGTATGAAAAGTCAAAAGGAAAAAAAGATATTTAACCCTTTACCACACGGCAATATTTTAGACATTTCCAAATCGAAAGCATTTGCAGATGACAAAACAAATATGACTCAAAAATAGAAAATTGTTTGTGGAAAGACAGAAAACGTTGTGGGGAAAAAGAGAAAATGCTGTTTACCAGCATTTTATCCTTGTCCCACAAAATTTTTTCCAAAGCCTTCTTCATCAGGGTTGGCATGTGTGGTAATGGGTTAAGCAAATGAATACATTCGAAAATGTTGAAATTGTTTGAGTGATCTTCTGCTGAAAAGAGAAAAATATTGTGTAGGTCTTGGAGATAAAAAATGTGTGAAACTGACATATGTCTTGTTCTTTCTTACTTTTCATAAGAATATTGGGTGCTCATCGAGAGAAACAAATCAGTATCCAACAAGGAGTGTCCTATCGAGTGAGTACTTGATTGTTAGTTCTGCATATCTATACCCTGCTGGGAGACTTGAGACCAGGTTGTCGCTTGGTAGAATTTCCCACCTTACGATTGGCCAAGTTATTTCTGAAGATTAATGATAGTCATTGTGACAGAATTAATCATTGTTTCAGTGATAGTTATGTTGGAAAGCAGCCAGTGGCTTGGAAAGAATATTGAGCAGAGTACTGGTAATAGAAACTCAAGGAAAGCATGGGTAGGTATGCTGGCTGCCATGTTATAACTGAAATAATGTTGAAATTGGCACTAAACACCAAACAAACAATACCTCCTATAGCAAAGTAAGGGGTAGGAGGTGGAGAGCAATGTACTGGAATCAGGTCACTCTCTATACACAAATTTGCATCCTTTTCTACCTGTACAGTTTTCAACAAATTTTGCAGAAGTTTTAATTGAAACCTTCTTTACAATGGAAACTTGAGCAGTTGCAGTTTTCAAAATGATTGGTCCACTGTTACACAGGAGTTATATCCCATTGAATTTTTTTCCTGATCCAGGTAAAATTTTTATTGGAGTTTAATGCCATTTTAACAGCACAGGTCATATTATGGCGGTCAGTGACGCTCCCATGTGTTTCCTGGCTTTCTCACTCCAGTACTGACAAAACTTTCTTTCCAAGCCACTGACTACTTTTCTCATATGCATCAGAGGTAAGAGGCAAAAAATCGTCGCAAAGAAAGTTTGCCTTAACCGGTTATCAAACTCGCAACCACCAGGTTGCTAGTCAGATACGCTAACCAATGAGCTACCTGAGCAGGCTCCAGATAAAAAAAGGCAACTGATTAGAGTTATGTTTTCAAAGTTTTCTGCTAATAATAATCATGTGAAAGGAAGTTATGAGTGAATGAAAATGGACTTGAAGAATTTTCACATTCTATTATTGTCATGGGTGACACAGCAGCACTTGCTGTTACTGTAGATCTAGATCAGACTACAGAGAAAAATCAATTTTATATTTGTAGAAAACCAGATCAGATCAGGAGGGAGGACATGAATCAACAGATGGGGAGGAAAAGGTAAACCTGTAGAACATGCAACATAACTGTAACCATTCACCAAACAGTCCCATGTTTTAATGACTCTGAGGTAGAAGCCTTTCGGAAAAATTGTGGTAAAAGGAGAAAATGTTGGTAACCTATTTCCAACCAGTCCATTTTTGAATGACCCTGACGAAGAAGCCTTTTGGAAACACTGTGGGAAAAAGAGAAAATGCTGGTAACCAGCATTTTCTCCTTTTCCCACAATGTTTCCAATCTTATCACTGTCAAATTTCGTCAATTTAGCCACCTTTAATTTGTGGTCTGCAAATGCTTTCAATATGGACAAGTAAAAAATTCTATCATGTGATAAAGGATTAAACCAATCACCATACAATCCAGTTTTTAAACAACCCAGCTCTAGAAAGATGCCTTTTGAAAACATTGTGGGAAAAGGAGAAAGTGCTGGTAACCAGCATTGTCTCTTTTTCCCACTATGTTTTCTACTCCTTTTTGTACAAGTTCAGTTTATTTTTAACATTTTCAAAATTAATCATCCACAGATGTTCTCAACTTTGAGATTTCTAATATTTTCTTATTTGTTATGGGTGAATTAATTTTTCCCCGACATTGCAGATCCAAGATCAGTCTGCACCTTTTTGTGCAGTCGGATCTTGGATCTTCACCATTTAATTGACTTAAGAAATGGTTTTTCTTCTCAAAGAAAAGGAAGGCTTTGAATTTCAATATTTTAATTTGACTCTTTACCAAACAGCAAAATTTGATACAGGTGGAAATTGAAGACATTTGCAGATGACAAACAAAAAGTGACTCAAAAACTGAAAAATTTCTTTGGAAGGGTAGAAAATATTGTGGGTAAAGGAGAAAATGCTGGTTACCAGCATTTTCTCTTTTTCTCATTATGTTTTCAAAAGCCTTCTCCAGGGTTGTTTGGTTACCAGCACATTCTCCTTTTCCCACTAACTCTGTTTTCAAAAGCCTTCTTCTCCACAGTCGTAAAACATGGGACTCTGTGGTAAAGGATTAGATGATAATAATCTGTGTTGTCTTGGATCTAAACTCTCTGACATAATCTCTGTACTAAACGACAAAACTTTATAGACTCGTCAAAATTGAAAGCATTTGCAGAAGACAAAATAAATATGGCTGAAACAATGGAATTTGTTTGTAAAGGATAGAAAACATTGTGGGTAAAGGTGAAAATGTTGGTCAACAGCATTTTCTCCTTTTTCCACAATGTTTTCAAAAGCCTTCTTTCATCAAAAGTTAGTATTGTTTGGTGAAGGGTTAAAAGATCTTCTGGAAGAACGTCTCTATAAAGCAATATGGCAACTTTTCTCGATTTTATGAAATAAATCTTCTTTACAGCCTTTCATGACACCAATACAGAAGGACTTTACATCATTTTTAGCTTGACTTTTATGAACAAAACTTTGAGGTATTGTCAGAGTCCTGTCTCCTGTGTTGTTGCAAAAAAAGTTTGATATTTTATCAAATCTCTGTCATTACTGAAGATATTTACTTCAAACTTGTTAACTATTAACCCTCTACTACACAATTCCTACTTTTAATGACCCTGGTAACCAGCATTTTCTCCTTTCCCCACAATGTTTTCTAACTTGTCAAGAACAAATTCAAACATTTGAACCACATTTGAATTGTCGTCTGTAAATGGTTTCAATTCAAGTCTTAAATGCTGTCATTTGGTAAAGAGTTAAAGGGGGAACCCACACAGCAAGGGCAGGTAACCATCAAAGTATTTTTGACACCATTATGCTCCCTTTTTTAGCTCACCTGAGCACAACGTGCTCAAGGGGAGCTTTTAGGATCACCCGGTGTTCGTCATGCGTCTGTGCGTCGTTCGTCATGCGTCGTCAACAATTCTTTAAACATCATCTCCTCCTAAACCACTGGGCCAATTTGGACCAAACTTGGCAGGAATGTTCCTTGGGAGGTCCTCTTTAAAAATTGTTCACAAAATTTGATTCCATCGAAAACTGGTTGCCATGGCAACAAAATGGAATTTTCTAAGAAATTCTTTAAAAATCTTCTCCTCTGAAACGGCTGGTCAGATTTTGAAATAATTTCACAGGAATGTTCCTTGGGTGACCCTTTTCAAAAATTGTTGGCGAAATTTTGATCTGTCAAAAAACATGGCTCTGGTGAATGGGGGCTACTTGCACTATATGGAAATGAAGAAATTCTTAAAAATTCTTCTTCTCTGAAACGGCTGGTCAGATTTTGAAATAATTTCACAGAGATCTTCCTTGGGTGACCCTTTCCAAAAACTGTTCGCGAAATTTTGATCCGTCAAGAAACATGGCTCTGGTGAATGGGGGCTACTTGCACTATACGGCCATGAAGAAATTCTAAAAAATTCTTCTTCCCTGGAAGCGCTGGTCAGATTTTGAAATAATTTCACAGGAATGTTCCTTGGGTGACCCTTTTCAAAAACTGTTCGCGAAATTTTGATTTGTCGAAAAACATGGCTCTGGTGACTGGGGGCTACTTGCACTATACGGATGTAAAGAAATTCTTAAAAATTCTTCTTCTCTGAAACGGCTGGTCAGATTTTGAAATAATTTCACAGAGATTTTCCTTGGGTGACTCTTTTCAAAAAGCGTTCGCGAAATTTTGATCCATCAAGAAACATGGCTCTGGTGAATGGGGGCTACTTGCACAGTACGGAAATGAAGAAATTCTTAAAAATTCTTCTTCTCTGAAATGTTTGGTCAGATTCTGGATATTTCACAGAGATGTTCCTTGGGTGACCCTTTTCAAAAGTTGTTCGCAAAATTTTGATCCATGAAGAAACATGGCTCTGGTGACTGGGGGCAACTTGCACTATACGGCCATGAAGAAATTCTTAAAAGTTCTTTTTCTCTGAAACCACTGGTCAGATTTTGAAATAATTTCACAGAAATGTTCCTTTGGTGACCCTTTTCAAAACTTGTTTGCAAAATTTTGATCTGTCAAGAAACATGTCTCTGGTGGTGGGGGCTATTTGCACCATAGGGACATGAAGAGGAATTTCTTAATTCTTCTTCTCTGGAATGGCTGGTCAGATCTTGAAATAATTTCACAGAAATGTTCCTAGGGTGACCTTTTTAAAAAAATTGTTAGGGTAATTTTTATCCGTCGAAAAACAACAGCCAATTGTTGGCACCTGCATGTGGTGCTTGTTTTTGACTTCTGTTTCTTAGCTCACTTAAGCACAAAATGCTCATGGTGAACTATTGTGATTGTGCTGTGTCCATCGTGCGGTGTGCGTCGTCCGTCGTCAACTTTTTACCTGGAGTACGCTCTAGAGGCCACATTTTCAGTCCGATCCTCATGAAACTTGGTCAGAATGTTTGTCTTGATAAAATCTGGGACGAGTTCAAAATTGGGTCATGTGGGGTCAAAATTTAGGTCACTAGGTCAAATCCTAGAAAAACCTTGTGTGCGCTCTAGAGTGACCCTGGAGTGAAATTTCGCCTATTGACTCAGGTGAGCGATCCAGGGCCATCATGGCCCTCTTGTTTTATTTTTACTAGAGTTTTCGGTGATAATCAAGCAACTGCAGCCGAGCATTGGCCACCTGCATGGGGTGCTCTTTTTAAATCTCTACCTTTCGGAACGAATTTGCTGCCGACAATTTCAGAAACATTAGGATTTAATCGATGAATTCATATGAAAACATTGTGCTACAAGAAATTGCTTGTTTTTAGCAATTTAACCCTTAACCACACAATCCTGAGTTTTTGCAACCCTTAGGAAGAAGGTTTTAGAAAACATTGTAGGAAAAGGAGAAAATGCTGGTAAGCAGCATTTTCTCCTTTTCCCACAATGTTTTCTACCCTTCCCAAAACAAATTTCAATTTTTGAGTCACATCCATTTGGTCATCTGCAAATGCTTTCAATTTGGACAAGGCTTGTTTGATAAGGTGTTAACCCTATAGAAACTTTCAGGACTGTAGCTGCTTTTGCGACAAGTGTAGATCAAGATCAGGCGGCACAAAATGTGCAGCCTGATCTTTGATCTACTCTATCCACTTTGCTGAAACACTATCGACAAAAGCAAACAGGCAGTTTTAATTGTATGGGTCATATTTCTAGGATTAAAATGTCTGATAGGTTTATTCTGCACTCCAAGGGTTAAGTGTCCACCACTGTGGTTTCATCTGTGGTTTGCTGCATTTGATTGTCTGTTTACTCTGTATCACACAATAAAATTTTAGACTGGTCAAAATTGACAGCATTCGCAGACGACAAATTAACCCTTTCCCAAACAAGCCCTGGTTTTCACGTGTCTGTAGTACAAGTCTTTTGAAAACACTGTGGGAAAAGGAGAAATTGCTCATAACGAGCAATTTCTCCTTTTCCCACTGTGTTTTCTACCCTTTTTGATAACACTCTGCCATTTTCATCAAATTTAAAATTGTCGTCTGCAAACTCTTTCAGTTTGGACCAATCCAAAATTTATCGTTTGGGAAAGGGTTAAATGTTTCTCAAAAGATAGAATTTGTCTTTGAAAGGTAGACAACATTTTGGGAAAAGGAGAAAATACTGGTAAATGGTGAGATTTTTCTTTCGAAAGATGAAAAAGTTTGTGAGTACAGGAGAAAGTGACAAATTGAGCCATATTTAATTTGAAGTCTGCAAATGCCGTCAGTTTGGACTAGTCCCATGTTTTTCTGGTCTGGTAAAGAATAAAGAGAATGTTTGTTGACTAAAAGGGGCTTAACTCTTTACCAACAACAAAATTATAGACTTGTCCAAATTGAAAGCATTTGCAGATGAATTAAATGAGGTGCTAATGATAAGACTTTTCTTTGAAAGATAGAAAACACTGTGGGAAAAAGAGAACATGCTGGTTACCAGAATTTTCTCCTTTTTCCACAATGTTCTCCCAAGGCTTCTTCCTCAAGGTTATTTTAACACAGGGTTGCACGGTTAAGGGTTAGTGCATCTCCATGATGCATTATACCAAGCAATTCATCAGATATTTATGGATCCATAAAATCCATTTTGTCTAACAACAGGCTGAATCCTGAGGTAGAATGGACATGCAGAAAATTTGCTAAAAGCAAAAAGTGTTGACCCAGATCAGCCTGCGCAACTGCATAGGCTGATGTGGGTCGAAACTTTTTGCAGAAGCATTAAACCTTTACCGCACAGTGCCGCCTTTTAACGACCCTGGGAAAGAAGCCTTTTCAAAACATTGTGGGAAAAGGAGAAAATGCTGGTTACCAGCATTTTCTCCTTTTCCCACAATGTTTTCTGCTCTATCAAAGAAAAATTGTCCCATGTGAGCCACATTGAAATTGTCGTCTGGAAATGCTTTCGATTTGGACAAGGCTAAAATTTTGTCTGGGAAAGGGTTAAACCTTTTTTTCACAGAGCATGGCTTACATATAATGTTAGTCAGGTGACATGATTTTACATTTATGCCTCAGATGTCTCACAAGAAAGGACTAAAGAGAAAAGCGTACGAAACATTTAAAGCACCTAAGGCAAATAAGGACTCTGAGCCCCCAAAACAGATATGGCCACAAAAACGGAAAAAACTTCAATCCAGAAATTACGCTTGTGGGATATATGAGCATATCAGCTTGTATGACAAAGTTGGTAAGTTTGCCCTTTCCCAAACCACAAACTTTTAGACTTGTCCAAATTGAAAGCATTTGCAGTCGACCAATTAAGTGTGACTCAAATGATGGATATTGTTTGTGATAGGTTAGAAAACATAGTGGGAAAAGGAAAAAATGTGCTGGTTACCAGCGTTTTTTACTTTTTCCAAAATGTTTTCAGATGGCTTCTCTCTCAGGGTTGTTGAAAGTCGCAATTTCATGATAAATGGTTAACAACTTCATTATAAGCCCCACCTACATAGTAGACGGGGGATATACTGGTTTCACCCTGTCTGTCCGTCCGTCCGTCCATCCATCCATCAGTCCGTCTATCCACGTGTTCTTTGCCGTGCTCTAACTCAAAAGCCATTTGACGTAGGACCCTAAAACTTTATACAAGTGTTCCCCATGACCCAAGGAGGTGCCCTGTTGTTTTGGGGTCACATTGGTCTAAAGTTAAAGTCACAGATGAACTTTGTTTTCTCTGATTGTGCTGCTTTAGTGACAGGGTGCTGGTGGGGGGTATTTGTCCACTTTGTGACAGTTTAAATTTGATATAGTGTGATTAAAAAAATAATACTTTATACTTGTGATCTATACTTTTGTGATCAGTGTCCATGCTCACAAACCTGTCTTAACTCTGTACCACAGAACAAAATTTTACATTTGTCCAAATTGACAGCATTTGCAGACAACAAAATAATTGTGGCAAAAATGATGGGTTTTTTATCAGAAAGTGTAGGAAATATTGTGGGGATATGTATACAAAAGATTGTTTGGTAAGTTGTCAACCTCTCTGCAGACAAGAAAAATTTTAGACTGGTTCATTTTGAAAGCACTTGCAGACAATAAACCCAATGTGCCATGCTCTGTGAAAAGGGGGATTTAATGCATCTACGAAAAGTATTGACCCCTGCAGGCTGAACCTAGGCCAAGAATTTTTGCTATTTATCAATTTTTGTATGTCCAGGGACCAGTCTACCTCATTATTCAGTAGACTGTTACATAAAACGGATTTTAGGGATGTATGATACTGTGATGACTTGCTTGGTATCATGAACCACAGAGATGCATTAATTAACCCTTTACCACACAATCCCAGGTTTCGACAACTCTGAGGATAAAGCCTCTTCAAAATATTGTGGGAAAAGGAGAAAATGCTGGTCACCAGCATTTTCTCCTTTTCTCACAATGTTTTCTATCCTATCAATGACAAATCGCATCATTTTAGCAATATTTAACTTGTCATCTGTAAATGCTTTCAAATTGGACCAGTCTAAATTTTTTTTTGTTTGGTAAAGAGTTAAGCCCCCTTTTCAGAGAGCATGGCTCAAATGTATAATATATGGCTCAAATGAAAGGATTGAACTTGATACCTGTGTGAAAGGGTCCAAAACACTGTTCGAAAAGGGAAAAATGAAGGTTAAAAAGTTCTTTCTCCTTTTCCTTCTATTTTCAAAAGATTTCTTTCACCATCCTCGTTGACCCAGTTCCGATGTATTCCGTAAACTAAATTTATCACCCTGGGTTATCTCGTGTATGTTTTCTCATTCTCATGAATTATTCATGAGGCATTTTGTTTGGGAATCTCAGTTTTTCAATGGGAAAATTTAATCTATTTTTATCAACTATATGCCATCATTTTTATTTTTACCTCGTCAACAACCATTCAAATCCCTTGCTTCAAATCAAGCTTGGCGATACTTTTAATATGGCTGAGGCCAAGAACATCATCGACAAAAGTTTACAAAAAACATTTGGCGTCTCCCAGAAAGAGTTCCAGCTTAAAACCCTAGCAGCTTTGGTTTGGTCGTAAGGCAGATGCCACAGAAGGAAGGCCCACAGAAGGAAGGCCCACAGGGGGCGGCCATATTCGTTGATAATGATGTGGGTTTTAACTGGTTTGTTCATAGTAATGGAAGAAATGTGATCATCCTCCACTGCACAAGAGTATCGTTAGGTTACCAACAATTTGATTGGCTATTAGGTGTAATTTGCAATCTTATGAATATTCATAGAAAATATGATTTCCCAATTGAATGTCCCAGGGGTGATGAATGGTAATACTTCACACCTGGGTCAACGAGGGTGTCTTTCACAGGTTTGTTTGGATTAAATTGCTGTTGAGATTGTCATGTATACCACAACATAGAAATGGGTCTTGCTCTGTGAAAAGGTAGTGTAATGCTGAGGTCTGCACAGGCTGGCCTGAGTCTAAACTTTCTGCTATTTTCTGGCGCCAAGTCACTGTAGCTCAGTCGGTAGCGTACAGAACTTGAGAACAGGAGGTTGCTGGTTCGATCCCCGGCTTGGCCAATTTCTTTCCAAGGATTGATGATAGTCATCGCAACAGGATTCACTCCTCTCTCACCGCTGATCATTGTTTCGATGATGGTTATATGGGAAAGCTGCCAGTGGCTTGGAAAGTATATTGTGCAGATTACTGGTAAATGAAACTCCAGGAAAGCATGGATAGGTGCACTGGCCACCTTGATATAACTGAAATGATGTTGAAAACAGTGCTAAACACCATACAATCAATCAATTAATTTTCTGGATGTCACATTTAAGAACCATCTCGCATCACGATTCAGCTGGTTTTTACACATAATGGATTGTTACTATGCAATGAATTGCTTGGTGTAATGCATTACAGACATGCTTCCAGACTCCCTTAACTCAGAGTGCTGCTCAAATATATTAGCCATGCTCTGGCAAAAGGGGGCTTAATCCTATCCCAAACAATAAATTTTAGATTGGTCCAGTTTAAAAGAGTTTGCAGACAATAATTTTAAATTTGATAAAAATGACAGAAAGTTCTCCAAAAGGGTAGAAAACACTGTGGGAAAAGGAGAAATTGCTCATTACGAGCAATTTCCCCTTTTCCCACAGTGTTTTCAAAAGACTTGTACTGCAGACACGTGAAAACCAGGGCTTGTTTGGGAAAGGTTTAATGCATCCCTGATGTATTATACAAAGCAAGTCATCACCTAATAATGGATTCATTTAACCCTTTACCACACGATCCCTTGTTTTAACGACCCTGAGGTAAAGGCCTTTTTGAAAACATTATGGGAAAAGTAGAAAATGCTGGTAACCAGCATTTTCTACTATTCCCACAGTGTTTTCTAACCATTCAAAGAACTGCATTTTATTTGTACTACTTCAAGATTTTTCGTCTGCAGGTGCTTTCAATTTGGAAGAGTCTGAAACTGTCATTTGGCAGAGGGTTAATTCACCTTGTCTAACAACCGACTTAATCATGAGGTAGACTGGTCCTTGGACATACAGAAAATTGAGCAATAGCGAAAAGTTTCGGCCTGGGTCGATACTTTTCGCACATGCATTTCGACCCCTTTTCACAGAGCATAGCTCATTATTTTCCAGAGACTGGAAGTACAACTGAGAGCACAGATTTCATGAAAGAAGTAATGAACATTTCCGATGAAGATGCGGTTGTGTACAAGTCGACAGGAAGCTCAGGTAAGATGGCAAAAAAATATCTTAGTCTGTACTCCCAAATCATTCTTAACTCTTTACCACAAGATAGAATTTTAGACTTGTCCAAACTGCAAGCATTTGCCGACAAAAATTTAGATGCAGCTAAAATAGTGGGACTTACCTCTCACAAGGTAGAAAACATTTTTGGAAAAAGAGCAAGCATGTTCTCCTTTTCCCTCAATGTTTTCAAAAGCCACCTCGCTTTGGGTTGGAAAAGGGCTTTAGTAATCCATCCTTCAATAAATTGTGATCAAGGTCCTTCAGATAGTATGCAGTCACTTCGTACCATAACCACTTCGTACCATTCAGTCTATGACCATTTCGTACCATAGATTTACCACTTTGTACCATAGCGTTACCACATCATACCATGATAAAACCATCTGGTACTATGACCAAATATATCAAAAAATGAGACAAAAAGTGGTATTTGATATATTTACGTAGTATAAACCAATGATTTGGTTACCTTATTTACGGGTATTATCATAAATCCTAATTAAAGGAAGCAGTTACTATTCGACTAAGAAGATAGGTAATTGGTCTGTTTGTCTGTAATGTTTGTTGCTGGTAGGATAATTAGAACTAGGAACAAACAGACTACATTAAATTGAACATTTAATCGAAGAATTATTATTGTTTGATTACCATTGATTGTAGATTGTCTGTTATCCTTTTTGTCTTACTTAAATTATACACCTTACAAAAGCAATTTATTTTTAATGACCTTCGGAGAAACTGCTTTGAAAACATAATGGGAAAAGGAGATAATCAGAAAGTGTTATGCTCATAATTTCTTTAATGAATATTTGACTTAAATAAATAGCATTTTTGCTTTTAATACCGTCAAAATGATAATTTTTCATAGTCAAAACTTTATCATAGGATCCAAAATACATGGTATGAAATTGTATGACTATGGTACGATGTGGGAAATTTATGGTACGAAATGGTATAAAGTATGGTACAAAATGGTAAAATTATGGTACGAAGTGACTGGTATGAAATGGTTATGGTACGAAACGTCCGTAATTCCTTCAGATGACCGTAAAGATTTCGGTGCAGATGCAAGCTTCTAATGACCGAGGACATAAATCCAAGTGATTGAATGCTCACATCAGCACTCATGTCTTTATGACCACCTGTTAGATCATGATCACAATTCAGTGATGGACTGATTACCTTGATAACATTTGTAATCTAATTTGCAAAAATTTTCTGATCTGAAAGTAACACATACAGTTTTAATAAATCCGAAATTGTATAACTTTCTAAATCTAGAAGCAGACTAAGAATGCAATTTAGAATGGTTGGTGAAAACAGACTCTGATTTTAAACTTGGAACCTCCTGGCATGGACAATTCATCTCTCTGATGGAGTACAACAAGCTTATGGATATGAGCCATGCTCTGGCAAAAGGGGGCTTAATGCATCCCCGTTATGCATTATACCAAGCAAGTCATTACATGATCACGGTTCCATAAAGTCCAGTATGTCTGGCAACTGATTGAATCATGAAGTTGACATACGAAAAATTGACCAATAGCGAAAAGTTGCAGCCCAGGTCGCTGACTGTGCAGGCTGACCCGGGTCAATACTTTTTCAGATGCATGAAGTCCCCTTTTCGCAGAGGATGGCTCATATGTTTTTGGATGAGCCATGGTTTATCATCCTTTGTCAATTTTCTAGACATGTTCCTGACGGCCACAGCGACAATTTCACTCAGTCTTCATGCAAATGATCCCTGGGTGATCGTAATTCAAAATTTTTCTAATGGTTTCACTGTCATAAGAGCTAAAGCTATACATTTTCAAGTATTTTAACATAAATGCTTACAAATGGATATGAGCGATGCTCTGGTAAAAAGGGGGGGTTTGAGGCATCTCTGTGATACATTATACCAAGCAAGTCATCATGAAATTATGGATCAAAAAAATCCATTTTGTTTTACAACTGCCTGAATCATGAGGTAGAATGGTCCTTTGACATGCAGAAAAATTAACAAATGGTGGAAAGTTTCGACACAGGTCAGCGTGCATGAACAGCACAGACTGACTCAGGTCTATACCTTCATTGAACCACATTTTCCCTAAGCCTGGCATTTACTACATGTAGCTTGCTTAGTCTGAAGGTCATCATCTCTATTTGTAAAAAAATATATGAGCCAACCTCTGGCAAAAAGGTGCTTAATGCATCTCTTGGATCCATTATACCAAGCAATTCATCACACAATTATGGATCCATAATATCCATTTTGTTCGAAAACCAACTGAATCATGAGGTATGCTGGTTGTTTGAGACACAGAAAATTTACCAGAAGCAAAAGTTTTGGCTCAGCTCAGCCTGCGCAGGCTGACCTAGGTCGATACATTTTGCAGATGCATTAAGCACCATTTTTACAGAGCATGACTCATATGGAATGGAACTTAATTGTAGGTTCAGATAGAGATCATACCTCAGACAAAGGAAAAGCCCCTGTGAAGGGAAAAGTACAGAAAAAAGGCAGAAAGAGTAACCGAAACAAAAGCCTGTCCACAGATTCAGAAGTAGAGGAAGGTGTAAACTCAGTCCACAGCAAATTTGAGAAAAGGCCCTGCAAGGTTGAAATAGATTTGAGATCTGATTCCGACAAAAATGAAACGAAATCACCAACCAAAGGAAAAAGAACTGTGAAAGATAAGGAGATTGCTAGAGATGTAAATACATGCACTGATGTTGGGAGTGATAAAAGTTTTGAAGTAACTGCTACTGAGAATGAAAATAATGTGACTGAAGTTACGGAAAAAATTCCTAAAAAGAAAGCTAAAGTGAAAAAGGAAATACCATCAGAATATGACCTGGCCAGTTCCGAAGCAGAAGAAAAGGTGGTGGATGTTAAAGTATTGAAGGGCAAGAACAAGAAGAAAGTGACCGCAGCGAAAGACAAGGGACAGACTGGAAGTTCAGACTCTGGAGATCGTGCTGTACCACAAGGACCCACAGCTCAGCAGAAACTTCATAAAAAACTTGCAGACAGAGCAAAACTGTCAAGATTATCGAAGCAGGGTAAAAAGAAAAACTAAAACTAAAAAATGTTTTATTGAAATGAATTTGTGATTTTTTTTTTCTGTTGTAAGTCTAGCAGCATCACGCTTTACAGGAAAAAGAGGGGAAAAAGTGATTGTCATTTTTGTTGTCTTAACCCTTATTATGCTAAATAACAGAAAGGAAACTTTCAGGCCTATAATAAAAACCCAAATTTTCCTATTTCAAAGGTATTTTGGTAGGAAAGATATCTTCTTATTGGACAGTGTAGATCCAAGATCCAAGATCAGGCTGCACATTCTGTGCAGTCTGATCTTGATCTACGATGTCTGCAAAAGGTCTGTGAGTCACGCTTAGCAGCCTAAGGGTTAATTCTATTGATGGATCATAGATTAAAAGCTTATCCACACAAACCCGACCTTTATTGTCTTTGAGGAAGAATGCTCTTGAAAACATTGTGAGAAAAGGAAACAATGCTGGTAACCAGCATTTTCTCCTTTTACCACAATGTTTTCTGGATAATTCCACGAAGTTGGTGACAATCGTGGGTAGGTCTATTTAGAATAAAATGCTGAAGTTAATGAATGCTTTAGCTCATAGAGATGTACTGTTATATTTTCTAAATAAATTGAAGAGATAATAAAAGATAACTTTTTGCTATTTGCAATTTGGATTAATTTGATTTTTTAAATTTTGTATGAAAAATGACGGTATTTTGACACCTAAAAATGGGACATGCGAAGGGTGTACCTTTTTCATGCCTTCAGAATTATTACCTGATCATCTTTGGTGGAATTGACCAGTGTGTTTTCAAACTACATATATTGATGTTTGAAACTGACCTGTTTTTTGTTGATATTTTATTTATTTATTTGAGAAAAATAGCTTTGAAATTGGAGAAGTTGCTCGTTACAGTCGTGTCCGTCACTTCGGAAAATTTCAATATCCTATATCTTATAGAAACTTGTCACTAACATATTTTATTTGTATTTAATTGAAAACAGTATTATTTGTCTACAAAAATTGTGGATTTTACCGATCAAAACTAACCAATAATTTCACCAGACGATTTTTTAACATAGAGGTATCTTTCGCGTCCAGTTTGTAACGATCGTTATCGTCGCAATAAAATCGTGTCGTCGTCGTCTAGACAAGTTTTAGTCTGTGCCCTAATGATGTTTTTTGTGCCCCTAAGATGACGATGTAGAACACAATTTTCTGTACCAAAAGACATGTCGGCCAGGCGGGTTAGTTTGTTCGTGTCCGGAAAAGTAACAATCATGGTATGTAACGCTAAAGTGCAGTTAAAAGTTCCTATTATCCATATAAGGGGTATAATGTTAACCAAACTCCACAGGCTTTTACTATTAATCACTTGTCCCCTCCTGAATAAAAAAAATACGCGTTTATGTTTACAGTAAACAATCATATTTTTCACCCATTCGTCTTTCCGGACACAAATTTGAATACGAAGGTTTCAAAAGGAAACAAAATCTTTCGGAAAGTAACAATCGTTCAAACGTGTTTTGTATTACGATATGTAGCAACTCATTTCAATCATGGTTTCGTGTGTAAGTATTTGTCTGTGGTTACATAAAATAGTATAGTTCGTAAATTAACACACATAAATTGGCATGAAGATTGATTTTATCAATTTCACTCATGAAGGTTACAACAAGACTACAAAAATGTTGACAAGGTAACATTTGTAATGTAAATTGATGGAAAAGAACATTTTCCTCATCAAGTTGTCATCTGATGTTGATAATGTGGCATCATCAATGACATACAATAATGACATCAATGATTTAGTCATAATCTTAGGAAAGACTGAGTACTTATGACAAATTTGAAACAATGGTTACAACGGACGCTAATTTTTGTCTTTTTTCTAAATACAAATGTTACAAATGGACACTGGAAAAGCTCTAAAAGTAACCTGTGTGACAGCAAATGAATGAAACAGCATTCTAACTGACAATAAATTTATTTTGTTTTAATCGATTTACCATCCGAATTGGAATAGAGGGAAATAAATACACATTCACTAAACAGTGCCGAATGCTCTTGTATTTTATCAATTAATTGAAACAGGTGTTACATAGGACAGCAAAGACACGGTCACTTGTAAAATGAATGTTACTGTTGGACCCAAAGAAATCTGAAATTGTAACATGCATCAGACTAAGTGGTTTAATACATCCTTAGAAAACAAATTTTGAATTTTGTTTAAAAGAATTTTTGACTTAAGTGTATTTACATTGAAATTTGAATATCAACACACCTTTGTTATAAACCTAAGTATGTTTAGTAAATTGTGCCCAAACAGATGTTACATTGTATGTCAGTCTTTCTGTCAAAAAGTTAATGTGGGGATTTAACATTTTCCTATTCAAAACTATTTAAGTTACGATACTCGTATTTGGTAGAAAGTACCTCTTATCAATACACATCTGCTAATGACAAGGTCATTGTTATCTTACAATATGGATCCGACAAATCACCGAAATGCCACCGAAACACCGAAATACCCCAGATTTTTTTTTTATTTTTTGATTTCAAACAACTGAAGTTGTGGTGTTTGACACAAATTGTAATCATACTGATGATGGAGGGTTAGTTTAAAACCTAATGACAAAATAACAACATGCCATTGAAGCCCGACGTGAAGAAGGTGCACCGGAATATCCCACCAGTACTGTAAATGTTCACCGAAATACCCGCATGGTGTAGTAAAATTTGTCGATTCAAGGATTCTACATCCGCAATCTAACTAGAGTAGCTGTGCTTGTGCACAAGGTTGATGTGTCTGATTTTTATCCATAACTATGCTGGCAAAAATAGTTTTCACTTTTATGTTGGATATAGATGAAATTAAAAATCACCAAATCGGAAAACTGGCAGCCATTTTAAATCTGTGGTTAACACGTTACCAGGTGTAAATTGATAAGACAATTATAATTCCACTGATAAGATTATTAATAATAACCATGCCATTTTAAAAATCACAATGACAAACTTACACAAAATAAGTTTGATCATATCAGCCGAACGCCTTCAATTACGATTGCATCACTTTAACAGAACAGAACAGAACCGAACTTTTGTGCGTTTCGATGGATCAGAGTCCTACATTCTGATTTGGGTCTACTTCGTCCGCAAATGATTTTGTATGCGTGTTTATCATTCAAAGAAATAATAAATTCATGTGATCATATGTTACTAATAATTCTTCGGGTCTAGCTTGGCGTAATCAAGATCAGGTATTTCGCTGTGTAACAGACCAGACACGCGAGTGTTTCGGTGATTGCTCTCCACGTAAATTAATGATGAATATATTAACAACATCATTCTTCTCATTAATGATTGATACTTTCATTGAGCGCATTTTCAGTTAAAGAAAACAGAAGGAAAGAAAAATACTGCAAACTAATATCAGTTATCTGAACTTAATATTGAAAAAAATAGGGGTATTTCGGTGTTTCGGTGGCATTTCGGTATTTCGGTGATTCGTCGGACCGTACAATATCAAGTTCCAACTATTTTACTTCTTAAAATATGCTTTTATGTGGCATTATACCAGGTAACTACAGATTACTTTTTATCATTAATCTAAAATTTATTAAAGCCCTTATATGTAATCATAAATCAATTTTCATAAAATCATATGCAAGAATATTTTGTGACCTTTTAAGAAGTACTGATCTCAATGAACATACAGAAGTTATTGCTAAATCCTTAGATGAAGAAGTAGGAGAATTCCTTGGTAGTTCGAAGTCTGAAATAGCAAAGACCAGGTAAAAAGCCGAGTCATCAACATTTCTTAAAAAGATTAATCCTTTACCACACAATCCCGACTTTTAACGACCCTGAAAAAGAAGTTTTTAAAAACATTGTGGGGAAAAGGAGAAAATGCTGACAACCAGCATTTTCTCTGTTGCCCACACTGTTTTCTACTCTTCCCACATCAAAGTTTAATTTGTATGCCACATTTATTTTGTCATCTGCAAAGTCTTTCAAATTGGACTGGTCTAAAATTTTGTCATTTGGTAAAGAGTTAAGATGTATCAGCATCATCAGATTCTTAACAATTGACTCAAATGAACATAAAATTATAGTAACATATTTAATTATATAAACAGCCTATTACTGTAAATTACTTGAACCGTTTTAGAAAATGATGTTATGGCCTCTTTTATTTAAGACTAGACCTTTTCTTAAATGTACTTAAAATAAATTGTATGGCTGTAGGTATCAGAAAGGAGAGTATCTTATGGTAGAACATGAAAAGTCTTTGATACCAGCTGTTGTAAGCGTGGAAAAGTTATAAACAGTCGAAATATTTCTTTGTGTTTAAATTGACTCTTCATAAAGTTTATTTTTGTTTTAATTGTATTCGATTTTGAATGTTTACACAACTTCGTTTTTCCCAAACATTACTCTTTGACTTGTCAATTTTAGCTCCTTTGTTAAGTAAATTGTTTAAGTGGCAGAGCATTTCCTGGCCATTTGGCCATTAAAAGAGTGCTGAATTATCTCTTAGCTCTGTGTTTTTTAAAGATGGATTTCTTCTGATGATAAACATCTAAATTTATCAATCCTTGTTAGGATTGTTATAGAGTTGTGTTAATTACTGTTTAATTTGTATCTTTATGTTTATATGTTGCTTTGCAGCCACTTAGCAGAACACTTTTTACAAAAGTTGATTGCTGAATATAAAAGTTTTCCTTAATGTGCAATATGTAGCAATGTTTGGCTCCCAAGTTTTTCATGACAAATCCTAAGCTTTACTTACAATGACTGACAGAAGTTTAAAAATCCTGATTGATTTATGTGAGGAAGATGTCAATACAAAACACTATACTCTTAACTGGCCTTTTAAATTTGTATAATATAATGCTGTAAATTTCAGTTGGCATTAGATATACCAAGTTCTTAAATTTCAATAAGTGAGCCCAATGCTATTCTTCATGAATGTACACACACTAAGAATGGTATTGCTCTTTCCTACAAAAGTCTGCTGTATATTTCAGTTATGTCATACCATAGGCCACTGAAACTCCATTGGTCTATTACCGGAGAACGAAATTTTCCTTATCGGACACCGTTACTATAAATAGCACATTGGCAACTGCCTCTATATTCAAGTTCAAAGTTAGACAGAACTGTGAAATCAAATGATTATTGTATTTTGAATCAGCGTACATCTTTTACACGTGTTTTATAAGTGACTGCATTTAACTTTGTTCTATGTTTGCTGAGTTCGGATTTTTAGTTTCATGAATCTTGCTAATAGCTTAAAGAAAATATCAAGTTATTGAAGAATTGTTCAAAACTGGTTGAACTCTGTAAATCTTGCAAATTATCAACTTGTAGTTAAGAACTCTAACCCACAAATCCTTACAAACTTTGCATAAAGTATTGTTTTAGTCAAGAATAATGAATCATTCTTGATGAAAGTCATAACTGAAACAACACTTTTTGCTTAGGTCATAAAGTTAGTCTTGTGAATGTTTGTTGGTTCAAAATATAATTTTTTTTTTCATTTTGATAAACTCAAAAATAATCAATACAGGATTTAATAGGAAGAGTTTTATCAATTCATGGTTTTTAATGGTTCGAGCAATTTTAGTTCTCTGATCTATACCACAAATTGTAACCAAATTTTAAACTGCAATCTACACCTGAGCATGTGACAAAATACTAGCATAATAGGAAAACATTTTGGAAAAGGATAAATTGCTTTTTAATAAAGCAATTTATCAATTTCCCGCAATGTCTTCTATCCTTTTATCGTCATAAATGTATTTTATACTTAATGATACTGTCGTCAGCAATGCCTTTCAATTGGACCAGTTTAATCTTTTGTTAACAAATAACAGTTAAAGTTTCCATAGGAGATGTATAATTCATATTTGCAGCATAAATTTTAGTGAACATATCCTTTATACTGCATTCCAGAGTCTAATCTCTTGTTCATCTCTTGCTATTACTTAACGCTCTTATATGATTATTTTGAGAGATACCATATATGGGCCGTTCACAGTCTTTCCAGCAAATATATGTATAAAAATGACCAAATATAGGCACTGCTGTACATTTGAGCCCAACAACAACTCTTTCGATCATTGTTGTTTAATATGGAACAGATACTTCTTTCAGTATGACTTGTTAATGGGCAACATTTACGATATGGCTGATATATAAATCTACTTACAAATGGATGCAAATAAAAGAGTTCAATTCTGAGTTATAAAAGTTTATTTTTCATTTCATCCAGGCTACACAAAGACACAAAGAAATATTTAACAGAATTAATTACTAAAATAGTAAAGTGTAGTGTAACAAAGGCTACATGGTGTCCAAAATCTAAGTATATAAACTGGTCAAAACATTCACTGTATGATTTGTTTTGGTAAATAATAAATTAGAGCTGTCATAATTTTGAAATGTTAAGTATTCATAATATGGAGATAATCGTGGAACGAGTTTATTAGTAAGAAAATTAAGACAACATGTAACATGACTTACAACAATGTCCCTTTGATATGTGTAACACGTGTCACATACATTGTTAATTTTAGAGGTCTTAAAAGTTCTTTACTCTTAAGATAATTACAAGTTAAATAGATTATATTGGACTATTTGAGATTATTTAATTTTTATTGTGGTCATTCACACTACAACAATATTAGAAGAACTTTAAAATATGTCAAAAGATGATAAATTATCTCAAACTTTGTTAAGCTCATAATTTACTTTCTAAAAGAAACACTAAAAGTAAAATGAACTGTTTTCAAACATATGTGCATATTTTGTGAAAAACCATGATTATCAACTACAAGTCAAGTATTTTTATGTGGGTTTTAGGTATAAAATGGACACAATGTAACATATGTTACAAAATACACAAGGTGTTTTTAAATACAAAATAGACATTCAAAAAGACTTTTTATTATCTTCGCTCATATTGTACATTAAGAAGCAGTAAATGAAATGTCAGAAAAATGCATTTTGGGTCCAATCAGGTATGGTTTTTTTCCAAGGTCCAATGTCCCACTTTTTGTCACAAACTTCATGGAATTGCCCTTCTACCATATCAAAGAAGTATGGCTCATTTGTGTAAACTTTAAATTTGTTGTCTGCAGTTTGGAAGAATCAACAATTTGTTGTTTGGAAAAGGGTTAAGAAAATTGGAGACCGTCTTATGTCATATTCAGTTCAACTGGCCAAAGGCCAGAGTACTTAGTTTCGTGGCTCAGCGTCTAATGTGCATACATCAGTTCTTGCATGTATTTAAACATAGGTGAAACAATATCTTTTTCTAGTCATAAGAATAAATTGAAAGACTCCAGAGAAAATTATCTTCTTAACGAAATCAAAAAACTAGAATTAAACTTAAATGAAACTAATAAGGCC
The DNA here is from genome assembly GCA_945859785.2 of Tridacna gigas. Classification (NCBI taxonomy): domain Eukaryota; kingdom Metazoa; phylum Mollusca; class Bivalvia; order Cardiida; family Cardiidae; genus Tridacna; species Tridacna gigas. The sequence goes on from OX244039.2 coordinate 51,922,453, forward strand.
CAAATGATTGATTTAAAAAATGAACTAGAGGACTTACGAAATAACAAAATGAAAGGTTTTTTCATTAGATCTAGAGCAAATTGGGTTGACAACGGTGAAAAAATTACCAAATATTTTTGCAACCTAGAAAAACAACACATTGCATCGAAGTCAATCCCTTTCTTAGAAAAAGAAGACGGTTCCCACATTTTTGACCAAAGTGAAATACTTAATGTATTAAAAGCATATTACAAAAATTTATACTCTGAACAATCTTGTGATAATGATTCTAATCTACAAAATGACTTAATGAATTGTAACACAATTAAACTAAATGAGACCCAAAAAGATAGCATTGAAGGCTTATTACAACATCAAGAAGTAGCAAATACTTTGAAAAATATGAAAAATGATAAAAGCCCTGGCGTTGATGGTTTTACGACAAATTTTTATAAGGTATTTTGGGGTAAAATAGGAAAGTTTGTTGTAAGAGCTTTAACTCATGCTTTTTTAAATAACTCCTTTTCTAAAAATATAAAATTAGGAACAGTCATATGTATACCTAAGGAAAATAAACCAAAACAGTTTTTAAAAAATCTGAGACCCATTACTCTCTTGAACGTATTATACAAACTTGCTTCAGGCAGCATTGCAAATAGACTAAAGTCATGATTTGATTTCAAAAGAACAAACTGGCTTTCTAAAAGATAGATTTATAGGCGAGAATACTAGATTAGTGTACAATATTATGCAGTACTGTGATGAAAGAAATAAACCTGGTCTTTTAATGTTGATAGATTTTGAAAAAGCCTTTGATTCAATTTCTTTCAAGTTCATAGAAAAGACACTAGAGTTTTTTAACTTCGGCGAAACTTTTAATAGATGGATTAAATTATTTTTATACAATACCGATGTTTGTGTACAGTTAAATGGCTTTTTGTCAGAATATTTCACCGTAAAGAGAGGTTGTCGTCAAGGTGATCCAATTTCCGCGTATCTATTTATTCTACGCACGGAAATTCTAAATATCAAATTGAAAAATAATAAAAATATCAAAGGTATACAAATACAAAATAAAGAATACTTAATCTCACAATTCGCTGACGATACAACACTCTTCCTAGACGGATCACAAAAGATGCTGAACAGTACTTTAGATTTATTACAAAATTTTTCACATATTTCAGGCCTTAAAATTAACTTTGACAAAACAAAACTGATTTGGATTGGTAATATGAAGTATAGTACTCGCTCAATAAAAACTAAATGGAAATTATCATGGGGAGAAACCCAATTCAAGTTACTTGGTATTTTATTTCACATTGATCTAAAAGAAATGGTAAAATTAAACTTTGAACCAAAAGTACAAAGCATGAGTAACTGTATACGATATTGGAAAAAAAGAAAATTACACCTTTTGGAAAAATAGTGGTAGTAAAAAGCATTCTAGTACCAATCTTAACTCACTTATTCATAAGTATTCCGTCTCCATCATATAACTATTTAAAAAAAATTAGTGACATGTTATATAACTTTGTATGGGACGGAACGTGTAATAAAATTAAACAAAAAGTGCTAATTAAAGATTATGAAGAAGGCGGCTTAAAGATGATTGACTTATTTAATTACAACCTGAATATGAAATTTAAATGGATAAAAAAACTAATTTCCGATGGTAACAAAGACTGTTACGAATTTACCAACAATATTTTCGATATTAATAAACTATTCAATTCTGGAAGAAAGTATTGTGAACAACTCTGCAAAACGATAAAAAATTAATTCTGGAAAGACGTTTTATACTCACTTATGACATATATGTCAAAATGTTATTTTACAAATTGGATAGAACTAATCAATATGCCTCTATTCTATAATGAAAACTTAATGATTGGCTCTAAGCACTTTTTTAATCACGTTCTGTACAATGGTGGAATAAGGTATGTTAAAGACATCTTAAATGAAGATGGTAGCTTTAAAACGTGGAATGACATGAAAAATACTATTAATAACGGAATCAACTTTTTAGAATTTTATAGCATTATCAGCGCTATAAAAGCACTGTTTGCAGAACATAACATCACTAACAAGAATAAGTCATTACAAGGTTTCCATAACCCAAATATAAACTGCTATTTTTATCAAATAATTATTAAGTCTTGTAGTAACAAATTCACATATAACGTTCTGATAAAGAATAATGAAAAACCGACATGTCATAGTAAGTGGAACAGCACTTTTCCAAACTCTAATATCAATTGGAATGTTATACACAGTAATGTTCTTAAATATTCAAGTGACAGATTCTCCCAATGGTTTCAAACAAGAATAATACACAGGATTCTTCCGACAAACTCGCTTCTTTTTAAAATGAACTTGGTCGAAACAAATATGTGTTCTTTCTGTAACAGCTGTGAAGAAACTATAGCACATTTATTTTATGAATGTCAAAATATCAAACCTATTTGGGAGCGCATTTCAATACTTGTTAATAATTTAGATCAGTCGATGTCAATAAGCAAACAAAATGTGCTTTTGGGTTCAAATGAAACAAATCTGAAGCTAGACAGATTACTTCTTGAAACAAAAAAATATTTTTACAAATGTAAAAACAAAGATATAAAACCATCTTTATTAGGCCTGAAAAATAGTCTCTTCTATAATCTTAGCATCATTAGAAGCTCAAAAAATTATAAAAATGAACGAAGGCTTACGACAATTGTAGAATACATCAGTCAAAACCTCCCATAAACCAAAAGCTTTTTTCTTTTTCTATACACACGAACAATGCTGCAGTGCTGAAGCCTCAAAAGAGTACCTACCTTATGTTACGTTTGCTTTTTTGCTTTTGATGTTTCAATACTGTACATTGAACCAAGATCAAAGTAACACTTTATCAACACAATCACTTTCACACTCACGCAACTCTCACACAATTTGTTTTTTTTTACACAATTATATATAAAAATAAGCTTTTTCGTCCACATATTTAAAGAAAAAAAACTGTAACAAGTAAGAAAAGTAAACCTGTTATTAGTCATTATTGTTAAAATCTACATATTTTAGTAGCCATATCAATGTAGTAGTTCAATAGTATCTGTAAAAAATCTGGAATTTGTAATTACGACTTCTGTTTGTATTTTAAAGTTCAATTACTAACACAGAATACTAACAACGATTTGTAAGGTGCATTGAGGGATGGCCACGACCCTCAAGTACCATAAAGACATGGACAATAAAGTTAAAAAAAAAAAAAATGTATTTAAACATCTTCTGAAACAATCTAATCACTTTTGACCACATTCACCCAAATATTCATGCCATAAATTTGTTCAGATTTCCCTCTATAAGATAGGTTTAAGAGACAAGAGGGGATGAATTTCTCTTGCAAAGAATATCATGTTATTTAAAGTTGAGTCAACATTTGACCCTGTGATATGTGCTATATTAGTTGTGCAATGTAAAAATGGGGTGTTGGAGCATGGATGTAAGATATTGATGACACACAACTCTCAAATGATTATGTTGATTTCAAATAAGTTTGATCAGTATGGTTAGAAATATAGAAAGAAATGAGCCATTCTCTTTGAAAAGGGGGCTTAATGCATCTCTGTGATGCATCATAACATGCAACTCATCACAGTTTTAAAGATCCATAAAATCTGTTTTGTACAACAACCTACTGAATCATGGAGCACACTGGTCCTTTGACAAGCAGAAAATTTACTGAAAGCAAAAAGTCTTGGCCCAGGTCAGTCTGCGGGTAATGCACAGGCTGACCTGGGTCGATAATTTTTGCAAATGCATTAAGCCCCCTTTTCACAGAGCACAGCTCATACATAATTGTATTGAAAAATAAAGCATTTGATTAATTCTTAACCAGATGACAAAATGGTAGACTAGTCCAACTTGGAAGCTTTAGCAGACAACAAATTTTCTTGTGGCTTAAATGATAACCCTTTCTGTTAAAAAGGTAGAAAATATTGTGGGAAAAGGAGAAAATGCTTGTAACTAGCATTTCCTCCTTTACCCTCAATGTTTTCATAGGGTTTCTTTGTCAGGGTCGTTAAAACTTGGGATACTGCGGTAAAGGGCTAATGGAATGATAAGATATTTTACATGGTATCTATTGGGAATCAAACAAAGTACTTGCAGTTTCTCCATTTGCATTAGTGTTCTCTAAACTTGTTCACTGCTGGACAAAAAAGTCGTCTGCCCATGTGCATTATGTGTTAACTCTTACCAGACGACAAAATGTTTGGTCCAAATTGAAAGCCTTTACAGACGACATTTTAAAGGTGGCCCAAAATGACAAAATTTGTCCTATGCTGAGTAGAAAGCATTGTGGGAAAAGGAGAAAATGCTGATTACATTGTTATTCAATGGTTACAATGTTTTCAAAAGTCTCTTCACCAGGGTGATTAAAACATTAGATTATGTGGTAAAGGATTTATAAACAGAATGTTGGACAACAAGCAAAGCAAAAGCCAATGTCAAAGTTGTTTTGGCCTCATTGTTTCTCTACTGCATTGGACCACATTGTGCCAACTTAAGACTACAAGTCCTTTTTTTTTTTTTTTTTTTTTCGCAATCTGATCTTGATCTACACTTTCAGCAAAAGTGTCAAAAAGCTGTCCCTAGCATCCTTATGCATACTTTTGTTTTGTTTTGTAACCAAGTTGTTTATGACCCGAACACTTAATGAATTAGAGATCACTTCGCAGATTGTTTGAAAATATTTGAAAGCATTTGGCAACATTTCACTCAGTCAACCTTTCCGATCTTAAAAATGTTGTCATGGCTTCTTTCCGAACCAGTTACGCCAAACACTGTTGTGTCGTAAAGAAGGTGGTCTGTATACAACATCGCATCTGGTGTCATATAGTGGAATGAGATTGAATACCTACTGCAGCAATCCTTGCCCTGCAAAAACAGACATATATTATTGAACCATCCTGTTTGAAAAGGAGGTTTAACCCTTAAAGCGCCGAATAAACATGCCAGACATTTTCATCCTAGAAATACGACCCAAATAATTTCAGTTTCATGGTTGCTTTAGTCTATAGTGATTCAGCAAAGCTGACAGTGTAGATCAAAGATCAGGCTGCACATTTTGTGCAGCCTGATCTTGATCTACACTGGCCGCAAACCCAACTATAGTCGTGAAAGGCACTTTAAGAGTTAATGCATCTGCAAAACGTACTGATCAAGGTAAGCCCACACAGCATGCACAGACTGACATGGGCCCAAATTTTTGCTTTAGGTAACTTTTCTGCATACCAAAATACCAGTCTACTTCATGATTGAGTCAAAATGAATTTTGTGGATCTATAACAGTGTGATGACTTGCCTGATACTACACATCACAGAGATGCATTCAACCCACTTTTGCCAGGGCGAGGCCCTAATGTATTAATTTCGGACATAAAATAAATGACAAAATTTCTGTTTTGAGTGTGAGTTCACTCCCAACACTTTTCCACACAATGCCGACTTTTGACAACCCTGAGAAAGAAGCCTTTTGAAAACATTGTGGGAAAAGGAGAAAATGCTGGTAACCAGCATTTTCTCCTTTTCCCACAATGTTTGCTACCCTTCAAGACACAAATTTCAAATTTTGGGTCATAGTTATTTTGTCGCCTGCAAATGCTTTCAATTTGGACACGTTTAATTTTTTGTTTTTTGGTAAAGGGTTCAGTGCCTTCCCTATTCTTAGATGATGTTGACATTTTACTGAACTTTGACCTTGGCTGTCAGCTTGAAAGGAGTCATCTGTTTATGTTCTGCGGTAAATTAAATGAATCTTTTACTTTTATATAATATTTTATCTATCTAGCACATGCCAACATCTAGATTCCTACATTTGGTTCTTGAAGAAATAAATACCCCCCCCCCCCCAAAAAAAAAAGATCTCGGATAACTTACCTGACCGACCTGATTTTTTGCCCATGAGAACACATAACCTGGGACGCTATTAAACATGTGTTGGTGAAGCGTGTAAGGATGAAACGTTTCTTTCCCTTCTATATCCACGGAACTAAGCCTTGGCACACCAGCTATTTCTAAGCAACGTCCAGTCTCTATATCCTCCGAGTTTTCCTTGTCCTCTGGTCGATCAATGACAGGACATAGGTTTTTCTTGTACCCTTGCTCGATTAAATGACGTAATCCACTATTAGTGATCACGTAACCAGCACCACCACTCATATATCCTGTTTTAACAAATTTATTGAAATGGAAGCCAAGGTAACCAGGTTCATTTGCAGGATAATTATACAATAACAGTTGTAAGTTTTCTATAATAACGTAGGTGTCGTCATCCGCTTTTAATACATAATCGAAATCATTCAAATGTCCTTCGTAAATTAATTCAAACGCGCGTTTCATCTTTTTAATCAATAAATCTCTCCTGTCTGGAATGTTGATATTCAAAAAGTCCTCTCGTGTTTGGTCAGAATTAATGACATAAAAGTGTTTATGGCAACGCTTTGCCCAAGTTTTGTTCACGGCGTCAACTTTCGTTGGCAAGTCTTTTTCCATTGTCATAATGAGGCAGAGTATTCTAAGCTTTCTGATGTCACTGATGGCATCTGTTTTAGATCCATGCTGGCTCCCCTTAGTTTGATTTGAAACTGCGATGGATTTATTTGAAGATAGAGATTTGTTCTTTGCGACGAGAGAATCTGAAATGAGAAGATAACAAAGTTTAGCCAAAAGATGCACCTAGCAACACCAATACTGATGTCATAGGAACATAGTAAGCTCATTTCCGGAATTTTTGAAAGGTATCTTGTAGGAACAGACAGGTTTTGCTTGATTATTTTTGACATTTGTTTTTGTGGTGAAATTTGAGAAAAATTTAGACTGGTCGGAACTCAGAGCCTTTGCAGACAACAAAGTGAATGTGGCGCAAATGATATGATTTGTCCTTGGTAGGGTCGAAAACATTTCTTCTGTCCCACAATGTTTTCAAAAGCTTTTTTTTCAAGGTACTTGAATTTCTGGATTGTCTTGTGAAGGCTTAACACTTAGACTGCTAAGTGCAACTCGCAGACCTTTTGCGGACAGTGTAGATCAAGATCAGACTGCACAGAATGTGCAGTCTGATCTTGGATCTAAACTGTCCGATAAGGAGATATTTTGCCCTAAAAAATAAGTTTAAAAAAGCATTATTCGGGTTTTTACTACAGGTTTAAAAATTTTGTTTCATTTATTTGGTAGGATAAGGGTTAAACTAAGGATTATAAGGCCTATGGTTTTTGGCTCTGGTTTTATTGCCGCCATAATATATTGATTTTTTCAGGCCAATCTCTAGTCTGGTACCCCGTCATAGCTCAAAGGTCCTGTAACGTAGTGGTAGGGGCAGGTAATCCAGACTGGCCAACCTCTTACAGACCACTTTTTTCAACTTGCTTTAGAATACTCATCTCCTTGAACAAGACACTTCAGAGCCCAAGCCTAGAAGTGAAACCCTGGACATACATGAATGAGCGAGCTGTCACTGTCATATGATCGAAATAATGTTAAAAGTAGTGTAAACCACAAGTCAGTCAATTAAGCCTTTACCACACAATCCCTACTTTTTATGGCCCTGAATAGGAGTCTCTTGAAAACATTGTGGGAAGAGGAGAAAATACGGGTGACCAGCCTTTCTCCTTTTCCCACCATGTTTTCTACCCTACCAAGGACAAATTTCATCATTCCAGCCACATTTAAATCGTCGTCTGCAAATGCTTTCAATTTGGACACATCTACATTTTTCTGGTGTGGCAAATAGTTTATCAATCAAAGCTAATTTTTTCACTTCTTACGTACAACACAGTTACCAGTTTTAACAACCTCATGAAGATGACTTGTGACAACATTGTGGGAAACAACAACAAAAAAAAAAAGCCGGTGATTAGCATTTTCTCCTTTTCTCACAAAGTTTTTCTATCTTTTTAATGGTAACTTGAGCTACCATTTGGGCTAAATTTAGTTTGCCATCATGGATTTGAATAAGTCCAAAATCCAAAAAATTTGTCCTCTGGTAAGCAGGTTAATTCTTTCATTCATCAAAATTTTTGTACCTCACTAGATTAAAATGGTTTGCAGACAAAAATTTGAATTTTGTCCAAATCAAGGTATTTCTCTTCAATAGCATAGAAAACATTGTGGGAAAAGGAGAAAATGCTGGTTACCAGCATTTTCTCCTTTTCCTACAATATTTTCAAAAGGTTTCCATTTTATGGTCGTTAAAAGTCGTGATTGTGTGGTAAAGAGTTAAACAAAAAATCAGTAAATCGGATCCTTAAGTTTGTAGCTTATAGACAACTCTTTGTTAAATAAAAAAATAATTTAGACTTAATCAAATCGAAGGCATTTGCTGATGACAGATTTGATGTAGCTAAATTGGTATATTTTGTTTTTTGAATGGCAGACAACATTGCAGGAAAAGGGAAAATTGTTGGTTACCAGCATTTTAGTCCTTTTGCCGCAACGTTTTCAAAAGCCTTCTCCCTAAAGGTCGCTAAAACTTGGGAATGTGTGACAACAGCCAACAGATTGAATGATGCTCAACTTGAACAGGTGAAAATTGTTATGAAGGGTAGAAAACACATTGTGGAAAAAATGCTGGTAACTGGCATTTTAACCCCTTTTCAAAAGCAGATTCCTGCATGGCTCAGTGGTTAAGTGTAGGACTCAAAACCTTGCCTTAGGTTCAAACCTCACTGGAAGCAATTGGTTTTTAGCTCACCTGAGCACATAGTGCTCAGGGTGAGCTACTGTGATCGATCGTTGTCCGGCGTCCATCCGTCCGTCCGTGTGTCCATCCGTCCGTCCGTGAACAATTACTTAAAAAATCTTCTCCTCTGAAACCACCCAACAGATTTCAATGAAACTTCACAGAAATGATCCTTAGGTGATGCACTTTCAGAATACTTCTAAGATTTGAATTCCATGAAGAACTCTGGTTGCCATGGCAACCGAGAGAAAAAACTTTAAAAATCTTCTTGTCCCAAACCGTAAGGGCTAGAGCTTTCATATTTGGCATGTAGCATCATCTAATAGCCCTCTACCAAAATACTTCAAATTATGGCGCTGTTGTTGAAATTGGCCCTATGTTGTGGGTTCTCGGATTTCACATAGAGATAAAGAGGGAAATCTTTAAAAATCTTCTTGTTTACACTCTAGCATCTACAAATATCAACCAATCAGTACCAAACTTGGCCACAATGTATATGCCCATAAGGTCTCGGATGAGTTCGATTTTGGATCAAATCCAATCAGAACATCAGGAGTTATTTGCCCTTGAATTTGCAAAAATTACTGAATCTGACTTTGTTTACACTCTAGCATCTACAAACATTACTCAATCAGCACCAAACATTGTCAAAGTGTGTGTGATCATAAGATCTCAGATTAGTTCAATTATGGATCTAATCGGACCAGAACTGTCTGAGTTGTCTGCCCTTGAATTAGAAAATTTGCCATATTTGACTTTGTTTACACTCTAGCACCTGCAAATATTGACCAATCAGTACCAAACTTGGTCAAAATATATATTCCCATAAGGTCTCAGAAGAGTTCAGTTATGGGTCAAATTGAACCAGAACATCCAGAGTTATTTGCCCTTGAATTGGACAAAATTTCCATATTTGACTTTGTTTACACTCTAGCATCTACAAATATATACCAATCAGTACCAAACTTGGTAAAAATTTATATGACCATAAGATCTTGGATGGGTTTTGATTATGGGTCTTATTAGACCCAAAGAACATGAGTTATTTGCCCTTCAATTAGAGTTGCTGTATATGACTTGGTTTACTCTGTAGCATCTACATGTATATATAATGCAAACTGAAAAATCTTTATGTTTAAACCCAAAATGCCTAGAGCTATGATACTTTGCATGAAGCATCACCTTGTGGACCTCAAGAAATTTTGCACACAAGATGCCCCTGGGATCATTACAGGTCCAGCTGCGGGGCTTAGACGTTTGTACTTAGGTATCTTTCGTGCAGTTATAAGAAAATTTTCTGGGTAACCAAAGGCCTAGACCTCTGTTAAAGTTGTGAGTTGTCTCTCTTTCATAATCATTTGGCCTTGAACTTCAGTATTTGGTATTTATCTTCATTGTTAACCTGTACTGCTTAGTACTAAGGTGAGCGATATAGGACCATCATGGTCCTCTTGTTGTGAGCATGTCCTTGGGCAAGACATTTCAGAGCCTTAACCTAGTACTAGTGAAACCGAGGACATACATGAATATGTGACTTGTCTCGGTGATATGACTGAAATGACATCGAATGCAGTGTAAAACACCATTCCATCGATTTCCACAATGTTTTCACATACCTCCCTGAATATATATGAATCTTTTACCACACAATCCCAAGATTTAACAACCCTTACAAAGAAGGCTTTCGAAGTTATTGTGGGCCTTTCCCATGATGTTTTCTACTCTATCAAAGGCAGAAATTATCATTTGATCTAACTTTAGTATGTCGACTGCAATTGCTTTCAATTTTGTCGTTTGGTAAAGAGGTCAATTTAGCTCAATTAGTGGAAATTGTTGTTTGCAGGAGGACAACATTGTGGGAAAAGGAGAAATGGTGTCCAGCAATTTCTTCTTTTCCATAATGTTCTCAAAAGCCTTCTTTCCTAAGCTTGTGAAAACTTGGGATTGTTCGGTATTTTTAAAGATTCAATAATAGGAAAATGGACATTTTCATATAGTAAAAATTAAAGATATTGTGAGTTATATTTGAGCGGCTCTCTGGCAAATGACGGTTTACAACATCTTTTTTAGCTCACCTGAGCAGGAAGTGTCCAAGGTTAGGTTTTGTGATTGTGCTGTGTCTGGCGTCTGTCGTGCATCCCGCGTTGTCTGTCCTGCAGTCGTCATCATTAACCTTAAGTGCACTCTAGAAGCCACATTTTCAGTCAGATACACATGAAACTAGGTCAGAATGTTTGTCTTGATAAAATCTTGGACAATTTTGAAATAGGGTCATGTTGGGTCAGAAAAATAGGTCACTGAGCTGAATCTTATAAAACCTTGTGTGCACTGTAGAGGTCACATTTTCAGCCTGATACTTATGAAACTTGGTCAGAATGTTTGTCTTGATGATATCTTGGACAGGCTCGAAATAGGGTCATGTTGGGTGAAAAAGTAGGCCATTGGGCTTGGAAATAGGGTCATGTTGGATCAAAAAGTAGGTCACTGGGCCAAATCGTAGAAAAACCTTATGTGCAATCTAGAGTTCACATTTTCAGCCTGATACTCATGAAACTTGGTCAGAATGTATGCCTTTATGATATATAGGACAAGTTCAAAATACAGTCATGTTGGGTCAAAAAGTAGGTCACTGGGACAAATCCTAGAAAAACTTTTAATGTACACTGTAGAGGTCATATTTTCATCCTGATACATCTACTTATGAAATTATGTCTGAATGTTTGTCTTGATGATGGCTTGGACAAGTTTGGAATAGGGTCATGTCGGGTCAAAAAGTAGGCCTCCAAATCTTTGGAAAACCTTGTGAGCACTGTAAAGGCCACATTTTCAGCCTTGTACTTATAAAAGAAACTCAGTCAGAGTGTTTGTCTAGATGACATCTTGTACTAGTTCGAAATTGAGTCATGTCTGGTCAAAAAGTAGGTCACGGGGTCAAATCTTAGAAAAACCTTGTGTGCACTCTACTGGCGACAATTTCAGCCAGATACCCATGAAATTAGGTCGGAATGTTTGTCCTGATGATATCTTGGCGACATCGAATTGGATCATGTTGGATGAAAAAGTAGGTCAATGGACCAAATTTTTTAAAAACATTGTGTGCACTTCAGAGGCCACATTTTCAGTCTGATACTCATGAAACTTAGTCAGAATGTTTGTCTTGATGATATATTGGACAAGATCGAAATACGGTCAAGTCGGGTAAAAAAGTAGGTCTCTGGGACAAATCTTAGAAAAAACTTGTGTGCACTGAAGGGGCCACATTTTCAGCCTGATACTCGTGAAACTCGGTCAGAATGTTTGTCTTGATGATATCTTGGACATATTCAAAATTGGGTCATGTCAGGTCAAAAAGTAGGTCACTTACACTCATCTGTTTTACATCATGTAAACCAGGATCTCTTCAGCTTTGTCAGCCGTAGATGGCTTCACTCAGGTGAGCGCTTTAGGGCCAATGGCCCTCTTGTTTATGCATTATACCAAGCAAGTCATCCTATAATGGTTTATTCCCAGTTTGCCCAATCCCATTTCGCCCATTCCCATTTCGCCAGAATTTTTCCCGTTTCGCCCATTCTTTTTTCGCCCTTTCCAACTTCGCCCGTTTCCCATTTCGCCAAATATCTGTCCTGCCCTTTTCCCGTTTTGCTCAAATTCATTTTCGCCCACTTTTCATTTCGCCCAGAAGCCATCTCGCCCAACTTTCCCATTTCGCCCAAAGACCATTTCGCCCTTTTCCCACAAGGCCCCTTCCCATTTCGCCCAAACGCCATTTTTCTGATATCTGGGCCCAAAACTATTTAAATGTTCTCTAATAAGTTAATTCCTCAATTTAGTGGTAAAGGAACAGGGTGTAGGCTACAACACGTAAGGGCCAAAATGGTGATAGGGAGAGCTTATAACTGGGCAAAATGGCATTGGGCGAAGTGGTGAAGGGGCGAGATGGCATTGGGCGAATCGGCAAAGGGTGAATTGGCAAAAGGGCGAAACGGTAATTGGGCGAAAAGATGATTGTGCGAGGTGGCAATGGGGCAAAATGAAAAAGGGCAAAATGGGTAGGGGACAAGATGGCAAAGGGCGAAATGGGAAGAAAAGTTTGGCGAAATGGGAATAGGCGAAATGGAATTGGGCGAACTGGGAAGACACCCCTATAATATGAATCCAGTTTGTCTAAATAGCGGCAGAAACGTATTTTAAGCCTTATCCTGCTAAATAGGTTAAATGTAACTTGTCAAGTCGATAGTTAAAGCCCAAATACTGCTATTTCAGTCATTATTTGGGGAAAATATCTTCTTACCAGGCAGTTTAGATACAAGATCAGACTGCACATTCTGTGCAGTCTGATCTTGATCTACACTGTCCATTAAAGGTATTTCGGTTGTGCTTAGCAGCCAAATGGTCAAAGTAGAATTTTCTTTGACATACAGAAAATTTAGCAATAGCAAAAATTTCGACCCTGGTCAGTCTTCGCGGACTGCGCAGGCTAGCATACTTTCTGCAGATGCATTTAACCACATTTACACAAAACATGACTCATTATCTTTTTTTGACATCTAACAAAATATTGTAAATTTACCTTTAAACCCGCCTGTCTGTAATCCCAGAACGAAAACTGACAATATTGTCACCAGCAATATGACTTTAAACGTCCTATGTTTGTTAACGTGGCACCAGTGTTCGGTGTTTGATTCCACGGAATTGGTCATCCTGATCTCTTACAGGTCCATTTCAGACTCTCAGCAATCTGTAAAATAAGTAATGTCTTTAATGGGAAGGGCAAAATCCATTGGGAAGAGTAAAACAAAGAGTATGATGACAAGTTTGTATCAGTGTTTAACGCCGTTTTAACAGCATAGATTATACCACGGTGGTCAGTGTACCTACGCATGTGTTTCCTGGCTTTCTCACACCAGAACTGACACAACTTTCTCTCCAAGTCACTGACTACTTTCCTCACATGCATCAGAGGCGAGAGGCAAAAAATCGCCGCAAAGAATATTTGCCTCAACCGGGTATCGAACTCACAACCACCAGGTCACGAGTCAGATACGCTAACCACTGAGCTACCCGGCCAGGCGTATGATGACGACGATGGTGAAAATTACGATCTCGACAATGATACAGAAGAAGTATAAGATGGTGTTGATGATATGGACGAGGAGGAGGAACAAAGGAGTAGGTAGGATTTGACGGGTTCTGGGCCAACCCCACCCCCCTCCTAAAATAACCGGCCATCCCCCTGGTTAAAATCGTATGTACCGATAGCGTCCGAGAGTACTCTCATAGGCCGCCTATGTAAGTCATGATGTTCCCGAGAGTACTCTCATAGGCCGCCTATGTAAAGTCGCGATATACGACTATCGACTAGCTTCCCTATAGTACTCTCATAGGCGCCCTAGTAAAAAAAAATTTATAACCCGCTAAGTTATAAATTTCCTTATCCCGCGCGCGTTTTTTAAGGGAAAAAAAATTTGAAATTCTACTAATTTTTATCCGGTTAAAGGGTGTGGAGTAAAGATGAACACGATTTTTAATGTTATATCTTTTATAAAAAAAAAAAGGTAATCGCGAGTAAAATGATTTATAATAAAGTATCTTATCCCGACGATAATAATATATGTAGATCTAATTTAAATATATCTAATTTAAATATATCTGATTTTAAAAATAGTGTATCTGATTCGAGTCTCGCGAATTATATATACTACGAACTTAGTGAAATGATATACGAAGAAGAAATACCCTTACTCTTTGACATGGGAGAGGGAATGGAAGAAATCGTTTACAAAGTAAAAGGTGTGAATACGGAGATTATCTTTGAGTTAAGTGGGCATGGAGGAGGTTGTGTAGTTCTTAACTCTAATTTTATTACTGATAAAAAAGATTTTGAACATCGTAATCTTGATCTTGAAGATTATAAAGATGATTTTGAAGATGATTATGACGAGGGTGTTACTACGGCATTAAAAAAAATTAAAAAACTTTTGGATAGAGCGTTAGATTGGGTTATTAAGTTCCACCCTGAATACGAGGGAGATATTAATATGTATATTAATCTTGCAGTTACGATATTGGAACCCGTGTCTACCCCATTAATAATTCCTGAAGAAGTCCCAAGCCTAATAGAAACGTACTTAGAACGGGAATGCGCAGTCTGTTACAATAATAGATCATGCATACTCTTTTCAGATTGTGGGCATATTCCAGTTTGTGAAAATTGTTATAGGTCTAATAAATGCCCTTTATGTAGAAAAGTAAGCGATAAAAGATTTAAATTAAATATTTAGTTATAAATTTTATTTATCCCACGTGTGAGACACCGAGCGAGCATATACGAAAGTTATAAATATATATTTTATTTTTTAAAATATATATTTTTTTTATTTTTACTGATAAAAAAAAAATTTGAAATTCTCCTAAATTTTTCCTATTAAAAGCGTGGAGTAAAAAATGGAGAAAAATAAGGATATTCCTTTAGCTGTTATGGATTATAGTTTAAGAGGGTATACCGTAAAAGAGGTTTTGGAATATATAGATGAAAAGATGCGAGACATTAATCATCTTTTATCAACTAAGCCCATACCGAAAAAATTTTTTTATATTTTTTTAAATCGTCTTGATCAAAAAAAAAAGTTTCGTTTATTCGCGAAAGGTCACGAAAGTAGTGAAGAGACGCTATATACCCCCTACATAAAAATATTTTTAACCGAACTAAGGGAAGATTTAGATAGGGCCGTGAGAATTTTCGAAACTGAAAAGGAGGATAGAATGAAAAAGAGGCATCGTAAATGTATACTAAATATGTTACCTTTTATACACGAATTTGGTACTTTTTTAGGTTACTTTGTTGCTAAAATGGATGAGGGGTATGGAAAAATAATAAATGGTTATATGGACATTATGAAAGAAGCTAAAAAAGGTGGTAAAATACTGCATAATAGAAATGGTTGGAGACAACATAAACGTAAGTAATTTTTTATAAAAAAATTTATAACTCGTTGAGTTATAAATTTACGTTTTTTATTTTTATAAAAAATATTTTTTATAAAAAGTTTTTTACTTCGTCAAATATATCCTTAAATACTTCTTTGGACGGTCTAGACGTATTAATGCGTATCCAGTTTTTTTCTTTTAAATACAAATCTTCATAATTTTTCTTTACTTCCCTTAAAAAATCTTCGGTTTCGTATATCTCCCCGTTTTTAATACTTAAATTATCGCCTTCGGAGTCTTTATATAAATAAAAAACTATATCCGGTTCGGGTAATCCTTCGTCTATCTTTTTTAACCATTCAGTAGGAATAGTAGGATCTAAGGTTTTCGTATAAACGATTCCCGAAAAATAATATCTATCTGAAATTAAAAAATCATACTCTTTTCCCCTTAAAAGCTTATCGAACTCCCATCTATTCGCGGAAAAAAGTAAATGAGATACTCTAGCTCCTAAAGAATTAGCCTTATTATTTAAATAATTATCTATTAAGTTACCTACCGGAGTATTCCTTGCCGGAAAGACTAAAAGTTTAGAACTCTTATTAGGGTTTAAAGCGTTAAAAAGTTTTTTACTATGGGTAGTTTTACCGGTACCATCACAACCTTCGAATACAATAAACATGATTTATTATTTTTTTATAAAATTTATAATAAAAATCAATACGAATAATAGCGGCTAGTAAAGCTTTAACCAACTTCCCTATAGTACTCCCGTACGTAGTCTAGTAAAAAAAATTTATAACCCGCCAAGTTATAAATTCCTTATCCTACGCACGTCTTTTTAAACATATAAAAAATTTATAACTCGTTGAGTTATAAATTTACGTTTTTTTAATCCCGCAATGCCCCCAAGCGAGAGTATTTATATTATCCTCCAATATATACCTTTTATCGTCCGCGAAACTCAATGCCTTTTTATTTAACTCCTCCGTGTAAATTTCGTGTCCGTAGCTTCTTATTACGCTCATAATTCTATAATGGTCCTTTTCGTAAATAAGCAATCTTTATAATTCTCTAATTTTAGTTCATTTTTAACGACCGTGCGTTTTACGCCCTTACATTTTTTGTCTTCATCCTCATCCTCATATATTAATTTTCCCTTGGCGTCTATTTTCGTATTTAATCGTTTATAAGCGTATAATTTAGCGCCCAAGCCGACAAACTCCGTCATAATGCCACCATTCAATTCATCTTTAAACATGCCTAGTACTTTTTTATTCGTTTGACTATGTAACTCGTGTTCTTTAGGGTACGCGCTCGTATCAAACATCTTATCGATATCGCGAGCGATATCTTTATACAAATCCTTGGTTTCTATTTCGAGAATAAGACTATCCGTATCGGTATAACACATACTTACTTTTTCTCCGTATCTCGCTTTAAAATAATTATAATAAGTTCGTTGCATGAGAATTTTACTAATATCTAATATACACGCGCCTAAATAAACGGGTTTGTTATATTTTATTTCCGTTTTCTTCGAGTGAACGGCAACTAAATTTTCGTCGAATATCGTAGTATGATGATAGTTCGGTTTTGCGGTAAGTTTTTTATAACGATAACTATGCGTACCATCGACC
The DNA here is from genome assembly GCA_945859785.2 of Tridacna gigas. Lineage (NCBI taxonomy): Eukaryota > Metazoa > Mollusca > Bivalvia > Cardiida > Cardiidae > Tridacna > Tridacna gigas. The sequence goes on from OX244039.2 coordinate 51,939,724, forward strand.
AATTCTATATTTACTCTATTTCTTAAATTTTCCATGGTTTTACCGAAAACGGAATTCATCATTAACTTAAAAGAATCTTTTTCGAAATCGTTTTTCGTGTTTTTTCTTAATTCGATATTTAAAGCGATATATTTTTTAATATCTGAAGTTTCCTCGAATTTAATTCCACGATGTATTTTTTTAATCTTTAAACCTAACTCTAAACACGTTTTTAAAGCCTCGTGATGTATAACGTAATTTTCTTTATCGTTTAAATTAGGTATTAATTTTTCTACCTTTTCTATTTTTAAACGCTCGGGCGCCAAAGGAAAATCGTTATGTAAATCGTGTAATTCATTGGGATATTCTAAATCGACTTCTAAAATTTTCCCACCCCTTTAATTCTTCTTCGCTCATCCATTTAAAACCTCGAACTGGTAATGATTGACTCATAGCCCAAGGGTAAAGACTGTTCGCGTCTATATACATTAAGTATTTTGAGGGTTTATTCTCGTCATAATCTTCACCCGCGTATTTATTATTAGCCTTAGAATACCGTTTACTACACATAGCCACACCCCCCCTAATACCTTTTTCAACCATTAAAAGCATTTCGACATCCGTTAAAAGTTCTAGTTTTACTCTGGTTTTCTTTAACATCGCGTCATACGCTAACCCGGGCGTAGTAAAATACCAACAAGGGTCTAATTCGTAGTTTTTACGACATACATCCCTAAAGTTTTCGAATACATCCGCTAAAAGTAAAACGTCCACCTTATTGTAAAGTTCTAAATAATCCTTAAACGTTTTCATGTTAAAAGTATTCCAAACATTTTTAGCATGTTCGTAATCTTCATCGCTAATACTTTCCTTATTTAAACTAGAATAAAATTTTTCTTTAGGCGGCAGTTGAGTTTCTTCTAACCTTTCGAAAGAGTCTAAGTAATCGTAAGGAAAAACCCCTTTTCTTCTAACTAGCGATAAATGTTCCTTTGAAAAATATCTCGATAAAATATTTAACTGGTTTTCGCTTAAATTTTTCGAGAGATTATCTAAACTCGAAGGCATAAACTTAAAGCTATCGAGAAACGTAATTTTATGAGATATTTTTTTTCCTACCCGGATAGTTTTACTAAAGCTAATGTATTTTTCCTCGTTGTTCGGTATACAATCGATGTTACCGTAAGTTCTACCGAGATTCTTAATAAAAAGATGCGCGTCGTAACCGCTTAAATTATGAAAATAAACGGGTGTAAAGTTGGGAATTCTCGCTTTAAGATTACACTTCGTGTGGGCGGCTCCTCTGTATTTACCGGTAAAATGGCAATGGTCTTTTACCTCACAATTTTTGGGAGTAAATTCCCCGTTATAAATATAACAATTAGTTTCTCTTTCGTGTTTTATTTCTTCCTCTTCAGTTATTTTAATAGGAACCGGGTTTCCATGATATTTTCTAACGATTTTTTCCACGTCAGCGATTAACGTTCGCATAAAAATTTTATCAGCGTCTTTTCCGGTATAATTTCTTTCTATAGGTTGTCCTATTCCGTTAGAAAATATTATAATATAGTAAAAACTGCAGGGAACGTGCTTCTGCCTTTTTATAGTATAACTTTCCTTTTCGCTCGGCTGACAAGTTTCTACGGGTAAAAGGATGCTTTCGAAATCGGCGTATATAGCGATGGGAAACTCTATTTTTCTATCGTGATTTTCGAACTGTATTAAACTACCCTCCTCGGGCATTTTTAAAAAAACCGCTTCATGATCGGCGCAATATTTTTTATGTTTTTGTAAGAGGTTTTCGCTTCCGAAAGGATTCATGCTTCTTTTACAAAAATACTTTTTATTCTTTCTGTTCGATATTTGACTACTCACTAAACGACCAAAATTCTTTATAACGGCGTAGTGATTATTTTCTCCGTTCGTAAAGTAAAGTAGATCGACGTGTTTATTTTTTTCGTTTTTCGTATTTCTTAACAGATAAAATTTTTCTTCTCCGTCGTTGTAACTATAAACGTTTACGCTAATTTCCGGATTTTGTTTTTCGAACTTATCTATATCGCGCATCGTGATGGGATATTCTATTCCTTCCATGTTTAAGCTATTTTCCCTCGATCGTAAATCGCTATCGATTCTTTCGGGATGATTAGCCTTAGGTTCTATCGCTATTAAAACGCACCATAAAAAACATTTATCATCGTTATTTTTCGGGTTAATACACGCTTTTTTATCCGAAACCCAATCGGGTAGTTTTATATATCCTGTAGCTCTTAAAGGTTCATAAACGGCCGTATGTAACTTTAAATGTTTTATGGAAACAAATCCCCAACCGCTGCCTCCCATTACAAAGCTTTGGAAATTTTCTAAAATTCGCGCTATTATAATATCGTATAATTCACCCGCATCAGTCCCCGTTAAATTAATTTCGTTTATGTCAAAAGAAAAATTAGCTTCTACCAGTTCCACTCTATCTTTATCGCCTATTCTAGTCATAATGCATTGAAGAACCATTTTTACTTTAGTATTCCGGTTATTTTCTAAAACTTTTACCATCTCGGGTCTCGCGAAATTTAAAAACTCGTGGGGCGTGCAAACTTTTATTCCCGGTATTTTGTATTCTTCGGCCCAGTTTTTAAGAGCCGAGTTATTTTTTTCGACCTTTATTAGTTCATAATTACTATATAACTTCTTGATCTTATCTTTAAACGCATTAAGTTCGGGTAAAATACTTCTAGGAACTTCTCTAACTCCTTCCAAACTTTTTAATAAATTGTTGAGCTGTTGCTGTTGTTGTCTAGGTGGAGTTACTTGTACTCTCGTTACTGTAGGTGGTGGGGCGATAGTCGGTCGTAAAACGGGAGTTCCTATATTTTCGTTATCTCTATCTAATATTGACGTACCGGGATTACTTAAAAGATTAATTAATTGATCTCGCATAAGTCTCGAGTATCCCCTGACGCCCCTCATCCTAGCTAAATTTTTCAGGTCTTTTACCGTGAGTCTATTAAATTCCATGATTTTTTAATGCGCCCGAAATAAATTAAAGGCGTTATTCAATTTTATTACGAAAATCGTAATAAAATTTTAATATACTATGCTCATTTTATTTCCGTCGGACTGGAAGTTTATTACCCTATCGCTAAGTATAACGGCGTACGCGTGCGTGTCCGCGAGTACATTAGCTTCAAAATTCGCTTTCACGTGAATATCAGTTACGGAGTATTTTATCCTTTCGCTTTGTTTACTAACATCGAACAAAAACAGCGGATAAAGGTCTTTATACTCTAAAGGGGTAAAGTTAGGATTTCGATGCTAAATCATCCATAAGAAAAAACTTAGATCTAAATTCGCAAACATCGCCGTACGCTCTACTAAATTGTTGTTTGATAAAAGAAAGTTTGTAGTCCGTTCTCGGATATTTAAAAGAATTTAATGTAACGTGAATATCCGTAACTCTAACGTTATCGAATACAGCCAGATTTCTGTCTTGATTATTTTGTCTACCCGTTTGAAAACCGATAATAATATAACGCGGAAACTCCGGCGACGTTTTAACGGCGAGTCTCCAGGTAAATGATCTCGTTGGAGGAACTACCGCGGTATCGCATTGTACCATTCTATAGTTAACCGGAAAGGTTCCTTTACTCTGGATATGTTTATAAAGTTCCATTTTAAACTTATCCGTAGGTAATACATGAGGCATATACCACGCTATTCTTTCCAGTACAACTTTTCCCGCTTCATGCCTATTATTACCACCAATGACAGCGGCGACGGCTTTATAAATAGCATCATTATTACCCGCTCTCGTTAAGTAAAGAGTCTGTTTCATACTGTATAATACTTTATCATAATCCTCGCAAAAACCGAAAATATGTTTTAACGGGATTTTAAATTCAAATGTCCCCTTAGGATTAGGTTTTTTAATAATGAGATTATGTCTTATCACAAGACCGTTATTAATATTATTACCTTCTATCACCGCGTATATTGATGTATCCTTATACCATAATTGGTTTAATCCTCTCTATTTAGAAAAATCATCGTCATATTTTAATAATCCCAGCATCGTCGTAGCCCACCCAGGATGCGTTATTCTTTCAATCTCTTTACCCGAAAGGTCGTACCTAATGTTACTAAAAAGATACATTAAACCATTGTTCGTTAAAGCTACGATGTCTTCATCATCGTATAATGTGTCATCATTTTTTACTAATTTACCCTCTATAAGTAAATAGCTTTCGCTAGGATGCATGAAAATATCTTGAGTTGCGATATTAATTGTAATATCTCCGCTGGGATTGTTAAGATTATTAACGGCGCCTACGATCGGTAAATACTCGAAGTATTCGTACTCTTCGATACTGTCGTCTTTAAAAGGTGTTTCGGTAATGTCTAAAATGCTCATTTTTATTAGATTATAATAATTTTTAAATTATTATAATTTTTAAGTCGTTTTAATACCGGCTCCGCTATTTAATTTTCTAACTAATTCTTGTATCGCGATCGGATCGTTACCGCTTCCATCTATTAAAGCGTTTACGTTTTTCGAAGGCGCGGGTATCGCGTCGTATCACGGCGCTTTTTCCTGCTTCTAAAGCTTTTTTAGCACCTTCCTTTACGACGCTCTTTCCTACGTCAACCGCGGATGACGCTATTTGTTTAGCCGCGGTACTACTTAAAAGCCTAGCTAAAAAGTTAGCTAAGCTATCGAAAATTCCGGCTCCACCGTATCTATTTCTTCTAGTAAATCCTCGTTTTTTATAGACGTACATATTTTTTATAATAAGGACGTTATTTTTTTATAGCTTTTACTGTTTAAAATACCCTGTCTTTTTAATTCATCGCAGACGCTTACCAACTCGTTTCTTAAACATGTATTACCCGCCGCTTTACTAGCCATAAGTAGGTCGAGTCTTTCTATTAACGCGTTAGGATCGCTAGGTAAAACGACTTTTTTAATACCTTTACCCGTTTTTTTTCCTTTCCCTTTCTCTTTTTTTTTCTTTTTTCCCAAGCGTCTTTAATAATAAATTGCCATTTTTCCGTTTCAGCGACTTCGGGGTCGGATTTTTTTTTTAATTCCTCGGTTTTCGGATCATTGTTAACGAACATAGTATTACTGACGTTTAAGATTTCATTGTATAACGAAATATCATTAGCTTTAATTATATTCCAATTGGGGGTTTTCGATGTAAGAAGTTCGTACAATCCTTCCGTCATTAAATAATTTCTTTTATACGGGGAATCACCAATAGTTATATCCCATTGACTGTCCGGTCTTTCTGTTTCTTCGACTATTTTATCACCGATAAAAAATTCCCCTCCTTTTTCGTATAAACCGAAATCAGTATCACTATTGGGAAAAATCCCACTTATTTTCTCTTTAGACGTTGATGGTTCAGATTTAGAAACTGTAGGAATGAAAGGTCTTCCTAAAAAAAACGCGACCTGTTTTGTAGGTCTTTGGCTCGGTAACCCTCGAGGTAATTGTTCGATACCCTCTTTAATAGGTCTAAGACCTTCCGTAATCTCCCTCGCGGTAGTTTTTTGCGTTTCCGTAACGGGTTTAAATAGCTCCGAAAGATCCTCCCGTAATTCTATTTTACCCGTTTTTTCCGCTAACTCGTTAGTGCGAATATATTTTTTTATCGCGAGAAATTCGTTTACGATTCGTTCCCTTTGTATGGGATCTTTAACTTTTTAAAAAGACATTTTTTAAATATATATATTTTTTTTATCCCGTTTCGTAACTAAAACTGCACGAAAACTTAATTATAGGCTTTTTAATATTCCAACGGCCCACCGTGATGTTTCTCAACCAACTTCCGAAAGGACTCACGCTGTTCTCTTCTCCCTCTTTCTATTAAAGTAGCTTCCGTTTCGCTCGTAATCTTTTTCTTACATTTAGTCCTAATTTCTTCCTTCATCTTCTTATACTTCTCTAATTCCTCGATGATTAGTTGAAACTCTTCTTCCGTGACTTTATTATCCGATAAAGCTTTCGAGACGTGGCTGGATATAGTATTTAATTTAGTATCCGCGATGGTTTTAATCTTTTCGTGTTTTTCCGCATTCTTCGTCGAATTATTAACGACGTATTTTCCAACTAAACTTAAAAACCCGCAAACACCCGCGAAATCTTCTATCGCTATAACCACAGGTATCACGACTACCGTAGTTAACAAACCTATACCTCCCACCCCTCCAGCTGTGGTAAGAACGATTAAAACGGTATCTATATTATCTACTATTTTCGCGGATCTAAAATATTTCTTACTTAAAGTTTCCCTTTTCGCAACCTCTCCTTCTAAAAAGTTTAGTATCTCGTTAATTTTATGCAAACGGTAACCCTGCCCTTCATCAACCGGAGGAGCCGTGGGTAATTCGGGATATCTATTAATTTCTTTCATCTCCATTTTTTTAATGAGCGGAAATTTTTTAACATTGATAATAAACGAAGCATAAAAGTTCGTTTTCTTTTATTTTTACCGGTTTCTTCGAATTATTAGTAATAGCGACTAAAATATTAGCGACGTCTCCGAAGCTAATCTCGTTTTGTAAACTGCATTCCATGAATCTCAGATGATAATCTAAAGAGGTTAAAATTACGCCTTTAGTCGACTTAAAGCCTAAACCTAATCCCACGTGAATTACTTGCCCGGGAGTTAAAGTAATTTCTTTTTGACTAAAGATTTTCCAAGTTAACGGGTCTACTGTTATCGGGGGATATTTTAAATTATGATAAAGTAACCAATGGATCGTTTTTGATCGATAAATTTTCGATTTTACTCCTAATTTGTAGACGTTCATCCTTTTTTTATATTATAAATATAAACTTTATAATATAAACTTATAATATAGCCCCTAAAATAGGAATATTAGCGAAGGGACTATTAGGACCTAAAATAAGTCCATCCCCCTCGTAAAACTTTCCCCCATGTTTTAAATATAAACTGTCGCCGGCGGTTTTTAATCCTTTACCTTTATACGGACTTAAATAAAGGCCTTTTCTGTCGGTTTCAACCCGACAAAGACAACCTCCTTTTTTAAGGTAAAGACCCGATCCTATAGCTTTTTGCATGGCGGCTGAACCTAATCCGGAAATAGCACCGACCCCTAAAGCGGGTAAAACTGTTCTGGCTATAGCCGGTAAAGTGCTAGCTGCTAAGCCCGCTAACATTCCGAAAAAACCTCCCTCTATTTTAGCGTTATGTTTAATTTGGCTAGCGGACATTCTAATCGTTATTCCGGTACCTTTTTCGAAAGCTTTCTTTATTTTTTTTGCTTGAGACGGGGTAATGGCTAAGACGTCATTACCGTTTAAATCTCCTCGCGTTAATCGAATGCTCGCCGGGCAACTTTTTTTAACAGCGGATTTAAGTTTTTGCTTTTGTCCGTCCGATATATTAACTTTAACGTTCATGTAACTAGTCATATTTTTTTATACGTTTTTTTTATTTTTAAATGCATTTTATTTTTTACGCTTCTCTAATATGAAATCTTATCGTTATATTTTCTCCCCTAAGATTTAGTAAATTTCTGTCTTGATCCGTAATTTTTACTGCCATATTATGTATATCCCGTAACGTTATTGGTAAATAAACTAAATTAAGCGGGGACTCGATTATCTTAAATCCGGGCACGACGTTCGGGAAAAAAGAATAAATCGTATTTCTCATTAAACCGTTAACGTAACTTCCCAAGATAATATTAACGTTAACGAGTACGGAATTTATACTGAGAATATTTACTACGTTTTCAGACTCGTGAAAACCGCTCTCATATTTCGCACGAGTAAAGCCTAATACTTTGGAAATGGAATTCGGATGATTAAAATCTACTTCGTAACCGTTTTCTAGGGTAAGAATAGATTTTAGCGTATTCGTGTTCGCGGAAATATTAATAGGATAATTATCGTTAACTAAATCGACGTGTCCTTTTTTTCTCATTTCCTGGTGAGTGGTATCGTTAATGTCTATAAGGTCATAACTTCCTTCGGGTATTATTATTTTAACCCAAGAAGCACCGTTGTCCGGAGAATAAATAAACATATTATTTGACCCGTTGATATTAGGAAACGAATAATACGTTTCGAGGTTTACTAAAGCTATTTCGTATTTTCTTTCATAATCAAGTCGGATCGGGGGATTAAAATTCGTCGTAAACAACGTTTTGTCGTCGCTTACTATAATTTGTAAAGATTCTTTAGGACGTGTATTTTCGACTACTCGCTTTAAAAGATCTTCCATTTTTTTATAAAAATATATCTTTAGTTAAAAAGATATATTTTTTTAAAATTCTATCCACGGCCAACCTATCTTTAATAACTCTTTAAATTCTATTAAATGTTCAACCGCTTCTAATAATTTTATTAAGTATTCTCGGGTAAATTTTCTCAACTCGAATCTATTGATGTAATACTTTTTCGGGTTCGACCTAAAATACTCGTTCGTAATAGAATCCACGTTATAACTAGCTATTATTCTGATCGCGTACGTAAGTTCTCTTAAAACGGGATATTCTAGATCCCATAATTCATTGTCTCTTATAATACCATACATAACTCTCCCGTGATACATTCCAAAAAGATTTCTTTCATCTTCGTGCATTTTTTCATCTTCCTGCATTTTTTCGCGATTATCTCGTTTAATTTTTAATCCAATTTTCATTTTTTTTATTAACTCGGAATATAAAAGTTATCGAGACCGTCTCTGTATTTTCCTTCGTTTTTTCTACTCGTTAAATCAATAACGATAAAACTGTGAGGTCTATCCCATACTTTTTTACAGAAATTCCTAAACTCTTCTTTAGTCATATCTTCGCTTACATGGTCGGCGTAAATATGATTAATGTTTTTCTGGTCTTGCCTAAAAAGGCAAATAAAATTCGCGTTTTCTCTGATAGTTTGTCTAGGCAATTTAAAATAATTTTGGGAAAGGTAAAAACAATTGACATTACTATGTCTTCCTCGTACGTAATAACATTCACATTTATTTTGTTTTTCTAGAAGTAAATTGTCGAAGATCATTAAATTTTTATCTTCCGGGTTTAAATTTCTCTGGTCGGGTACATCGTCGGTACGTTCGAAAAAACTACATCTTATATCTGATTTATTCGCTAAGGTTTTAGACCATTCTTCGATCAAAGATTCGGGGGAAACGTTCTCGCCCAGAATTACGTCTCGCGCGTTAAATAACTGTAAAATTCTTTCTTTCGGTAATTTTTCTTCGAAGGCTTTTTTAAGTAAACGATATTCGGGTTGGAAAAGACTTCTCCCGAAAACCATTAAATTATTATAATTGAGCCATCCGGGTCTTATTAAAAGGTTTATTAAAAGCGTAGTCTTACCACAACCGGATTTACCGACGATTATCCCCCTAAAGCTTTTAGGTAAAATAAGATTATTATGCCTTTTCGATACTTTATTATCCCACGATAAATCGGCGATCTCCATTTTATTTAAATTAAAAAAAATTAAACTTAAAAAAAAAATGTATTGCGTTAAATGTAAGAAGAATACCGATACTAGCGACGTACAACATGTCGTTACTAAAAATGGGAGGAATATGGCTCGAGGTAAATGCGTCGTATGCGGGAGTATTAAAACTAAATTCGTTAAAAAAAAAAAGGCGGATCGTTACTAAATAGGGCTATAAATAACTTACCCATCGAAATGCATCTTCCCGGACATAATTTTACCGGACCCGGTACGAAGTTAAATAAAAGACTCAACGAAGACTTAACTCCGAAAGAATGGAGTAAACCGATAAACCGCATTGATAAAGCGGCATACCATCACGACGTTTGTTATCTTAAGTACGACGACACGGCTACCAGAAATTCTATTTGCGACGCTAATATGTTAACGGAATTAAAAGGAATTTATAATCCTACGCTTAGGGAAAAAATAGAACGATCCGTCGTTGGTAATCTGATCGGAGCGAAGAAAAGATTTGGGATGGGGGTTAATAAAAAAAAAAATTCGTCATGACGAGTTTATCGGAAGAATTACATAAGCCCGTAAGAAGAAAATTTAAGAAAAGGAGGGTCTTAGTAAACGGTATCGATAGGATATGGGCCGTGGATTTAGTAGACATGCAAGCATTCGCTAAATTTAATCGGGGTATAAAATATCTTCTCGCCGTCATCGATATCTTTTCCAAGTACGGTTGGTTAATACCGTTAAAAAATAAAACTGGGAAATCCGTCGCTGAGGCATTAAAGGGTATTTTTAAAGAGAGAAAACCGGAAAAAATATGGGTGGATAAGGGTAAAGAGTTTTATAACGCCGACGTTAAAAATCTGATAGAATTGTATTCTACCGAAAACGAGGAAAAATCTAGCGTCATTGAGAGATGGATTAGGACGATGAAAGAAAGAATGTGGAAATATTTTTCCGCTAATTCTACTAACGTTTACATTAACGTCTTACCCGATCTCGTTAAAGATTATAATAACGCGAAACATTCTTCTATTAAAATGTCACCGATAAACGCGAGTAAAAAAGTAAACGAAAACGAGGTTTGGAAAACTCTTTATCCCGAAGGTCATGAAGTAAGGGATATAAATCCTAAGTTTGCCGTGGGCGATAAAGTAAGGATAATTAAAAAGAAAAAGACTTTCGAAAAGGGATATACTACGAGATGGACCGAAGAGGTTTTTACGATTACCGAGGTAAAATGAACGTCTCCCGTAACGTATAAAATTAAAGATCTTAACGGGGAAGAAATACGAGGTTCCTTCTACGAACCAGAATTACAGAAAACTAATCAGGAGTTGTTTAGGATAGAAAAGATAATTAAAAAAGGAAAAAAGAAGTCTTTAGTAAAATGGAAAGGATACTCAGACGAGTTTAATTCTTGGGTCAACAACGAAAACATTAAAAATATTTAAGTTTTAAAAAAATGCAGGATATAGCGGTTAAAAATGTAATTTTACCCAATAAACCTTTAAGCAACTTCGAACTAGAAGACGCAGCGAAAAAACTAAAAATACCTTCTTTTAGGGGTGTATTTGTACGAAACGAACTACCTAGAAAGCGTAGAAAAAAAGAATGCGGAATATTAAACCTCGATGATTCGAGCGGACCAGGTACGCATTGGGTCGCGTGGTATAAAGACGGAGATAAAAAAAATTATTTCGATAGTTACGGTATAAGGCCGCCTATCGAAATACGAAACTACTTGTCAGATCCGATATTTTACAATACGGACCAACGGACCGATCAAGTATTTTGCGGTCATTTATGTTTGTTCGTTTTAAAAGAACTGACCTCGGGAAATGACTTTCAAAGCGTTTTAAATAAACTTTTTTAGTTTATTAAAAAAGATGCCTGTCGATAAATTCGGAAGAATGGACGAAGTTAAACTGAGCGAAGACAGTATTTCGATCTCTTACGTCAATAATAATTTTTTACGTAAAGACGGAACGACGGAAGTTACCGGTTCTATAAATATGAACGGTAATACGTTAACGAGGGTTAGTAATCCCGTAAATCCTCAAGACGTCGCGACTAAAAATTACGTCGATTCCAACTCGGGATTATTAAGCGAAAATGGAGGCTTTCTCATGACGGATTATTTAAACATGAGTTTTAATAAAATAAAAAATTTGGGGGAACCTACGGAACCGAACAAAGCCGCTAATAAAAAATACGTAGATGATAAAGGTGGGGGAATAGTTAAACGAGAGGATGGTAGTTTTTCGGCTATAGGAGATATAGATATGGAAGGAAAGAGAATTAAAAACTTACCCGAACCCCGCGCTTGGGTCTTTTCTCACCAGGCAGTTGTTAACTAGAGCTGAGCGTGAAGACTCCTTAACGAGAAACGATGACGGTTCTTTTACCGCGAAAGGATTAATAGATATGGACGGAAAAAGAATTATAAACTTGCCTAGACCTTTCGATAACAGCGATCCCATGACGAAATTTTTTTTAACCGAGCGATTAACGGCTTTTATGGTGGAAATTATACCGGTAATCAGAAGGGAATGAACAAAACCTATAATAAGTGTCCACGCTGAAGAACAAGGACCTTTAACTAACGGAAATTACGAGTTTTCTTTCGAAAATGGTAGTAGCGGAAGATCGCATGTTTTAGGAGGTTATTGTATGTCGGCTCCCGGTAGGATTATAAGAGGTTCTTTAACGGTTGTAAAAGGGAACGATTATTTAAACGAGGAGGCGAAAATTAACTTGGTAATAAACGGTATCGAAAAAACCGATTACTCCTTAATAAAAAAAGTAGGAAAAGGTTGTAGTTGCGTAGTTTTTCCTCAACCTTTAGAAGTAAATCAATGCGATATTATAAACTTTTTAACGAAGACCGATAATCCGGACGCAAAAAACTCTTATTTAACGTTACTCGTGGAACTCTATTTGTAAATAAATAAATATGTTAAAGATTTTTTTTCCCTATTTAAAAAAAATGGAAAAGGAACTAAAAGACGTTATTGGAACTGAGGTGGAAGATTTTTTTGACGCTATAACGTCAGACGTTACTGAACTCCTTAAATACGAGGTTTTGTTCCACACCAAAAAATCGCGGGAATATTACGAGGGAATGGTTGAAGAACTATACAAATTTTTAATAAAACAGTGTAAAGATTCTTTAATAAATTACTACCAAAACGAGATTATAAATATCTTTCCCGAAGAGATCGAAACCTTACCAAAGGTCGAAAATATTACTAAAACCGTTAATATCGAAAAGACCTGGAGACCGGGGGGTAAGACTGGGTAGTCTTAAAAATAATTTTAAAAAAATTTATTTTTTAAAAAAATAATAATTTCGTGGAACTCGATTTATAAATACGCTTTAAAAAAAAAATCCCTATTAAAAATGGAAAAAGTTATCGAAGAAACTAAACCAGAGAAAATATTCGATAATATAACGTGGTACTTTATGGAACTCGTTAGGTACGTGGTTGTGTTTGCCCCCGAAGATTCTCTCTCCCGGAAATATTACCTAGAAGATCTTAACAAACTATACACCACTTTAATAAGAAATTGTAGATATTTTTTAACGAAACTGTATAAAGAAAAGATCGATAATATTTTTTCTGATGAAGTTGAAACTTCATCGAAGGTAAGCGAAGAAATTGGGTATATTATGAAAACCTTTAAAAACGAGAAAACGTTATTACCCGAGGGTAAGGAGTCAGAAAATTTATAACTTTCTTTAAAAAAGTTATAAATTTATTCTTCTTCGTCGTCGGAACCTAGCTTTATATCCTCTATAGAAATAGAAGGTTTTTCGTATTTAGGAGGAGGAGGAACGTCCTTTTTTAGATAATAACGTCGGAAATAGACGTTCGTGTTTTAAGCGAGGTTGCGCTAGAAAAAATATCATCTATATCTATAAAAGCGACTACTTTAGATTTCGCTTCTTCGTATCCTAAAGGATCTCTTTGCGAATATCCCCCACTTTCTTCTTTTTCGTAAAAAATAGTTTTTATTTTACACCCTTTTTGGATATTATTTTCGTAAATTCTTTGTTCTTTTAGTCTCGAGAAAAAAATATTATCTTTAATAATTTCCAAATCTTCGTAAGAGTTATCCCTTCTTCTGTTTACTTTTTCCCATTCTTTTCGTAAAAAATTTGAAATACTATCTAGCGTTTCTTTAAACTTGAATTCTTTTTCGGTCGGATTTTCTACATCGTAAACGGGTACCAAAGGCATATAATAACCGGGATTACTTTTGTACTTCGCAACTCCGCGAGAAAACAGAGCGGGAGAACGTAGTCGTAACCCACTCTCTTTCCCATTAGAATACAGGTATTTAATTTCCATCGTTTTAAACTTGTATTGCTTATTTTCTTTACATTCGCAAATCCTTAGATTGTCTATATTAAATTTTTTATAATTTATAAAATTCGCCATCTTTCTGACAGTTTATACTTAAAAGGCGTTTTTTAATCCCTTACGTATAAACAAGCTATTTTTTTCTCTCCTTCTCTTAAATCGGTAAGAAGTACGATTAAGACGTGGACGACGTAATTAACATCTTCGCGAACTTTTTCTCGGATAGTTTCGTTTTTAATATTTCTCCATTCCTGGCGTATTTTAACGATAATCCCTCTGACTCGTCCTCCTATAACATAATGCATTTCTTCGATCATATCTTCTATGTAATTAGTAGGTGACTCTAGTATAATTTCCCCGTTTTCCGCGCGAGGATGAAGATAGTTTCTAATATCTAAAAGAATGCGCGAAATTTCGTAACGAGTTTCTTCGAGGAACGAATTGGGGATATAAAACAAAAAAGGGCCTACGATTTTAGAGATACGAATTAAAATTTTGCGAATAAATTTAAAACTATCGTAGACGTGGTTTGTCAACTCGATACTTAAACTCCTTATTTCAGGTACGGCGTCTTCTAATTCGCAACTACTTTTTTTATTAACTTTTCTAAACAATTCGATGGACATTATTCCGACTTTTATACATGTATATGAAGAATATCCTTATATCAAAAACGATAAATTTATAACTTAGGTTTAAGTTATAAATTCTTTTAATCCCGCACGTAAAGACTAGCTAAATTCTTTCCTATTTCTAAAAGTTCGGTTATAGTTTTTTTTAAGACGAAAATAGCCAGATGAACATCCTCATGAATTTTTTGTCGTTTAATCGACTCAAGGAGATCAAATTCCCGCCTTAAGTTATTAATGACATTACCGATATGATATTTTACAGTGTGGCGTAATTCTAAAATCATATTTGTCACATTATCATCATCCTCGTCATACGATTCGCCTTCTTCGGGAGAAACACGGTAACTAATATCGTAAAAGATCCCATTAATATCTGACTTGGCTTTTTCCAAGGCTGGATAAATGGAGGTAATATCTTTCTCCCCCGGAAGCTTTTTATCGATGTGTAAAAAAATTCTTTTAACGAACTTAAAATAAGTAATGTTACAATCCAGTCCATCATCAATTAAATCCTCCATTTCGTCCGAGACATCTTCTAATTCTACGCCTCGTCTTTTATTAACTTTTTTAAATAATTCCCAGCTCATTATTGAACCGCTCTTAAAAAAAGCGATAAAAAATCATTAATGATGAAAACCTATCCGGAATCATATAACGAAAAAATCGAGGAGAATAAAGCCCGTATTACAGCTTTACTAGCCGCGATAAATAAACTAAAAGAAGAAAACAAACGTTTAAAAAAGAAAAAAAATTACTATTAACTCTCCATAATAGATAATTTATAACTCAGCGAGTTATAAATTTTTCTAATTTATGGAGATTTACAACAGAGTACAAAAGTTCCAGTTATAAAGAACCGGTTTCAGTTTAATCGTTCTTATTTTTTTGCATATTATACGGCTGGCTAGCGGCTTACTCTTAGGGTCGTCGATTAGTATTCGTATATTGGTGCTCGGCGTCCTACACACAGGGCAATCGAATACCTTACCTATAAAACAGCACTCCGCGCATACAGCTATATGCCCGCAATTACAATATAACGTATCCGGTATCGCGTCTTTACATATAACACATTCTTCTTCTCGAAATGTTGAGATGCCGTTTTTTAACGCGGTAGAATCACCTCCGTATTTATCCTCGTAATAAAAAGGACCTGCCTCTAATTTTGGTCTTAAATCACGTGCCTCTTTCTTAAAGTTTGAAGAAGGTAAAAGAGAATAAAGTTCATAAAATTCCCAATAATCTAGGTGCTCAGCAGCGTAAAAATAAATTGGTCCGTCGAAGTAAATTATATTTAAATAAAAACGCTCGTTTTCTTCGCACACCCGACTCGAACGTTTACGCGCTATATCATCGAATGTATTCCCTTCTATTATAAATTCTATATATATACGATCTCGGAAAACTAAACACATTGCCCAACTATTACTATCCGCTTTACTTATTTCGTAATAAAAAACTGGCTTAAATCGAAGTAACGGCAAACGGCCGTTTTCGCATACAACCGAAGGAAAAAACATCGCTATAGAAGAATACCTTCGTTCCGAGAAATAAATTTTATCTTCTAGCGTTTTAACTAGATGAGAAATAAAACTAGTTTGTAAATTCTTTAGTACGCTCATCTTTGTACAGGCTTTTTAACCGGATAAAAATTTAGATAATTTCAATTTTTTTTTCCTTTAAAAAAGACGCGCGTAGAAATTTATAACTTAGCGGGTTATAATTTTTTTTACTAGGGCGCCTATGAGAGTACTATAGGGAAGCTAGACGATAGTCGTATATCGCGACTTTACATAGGCGGCCTATGAGAGTACTCCCGGGAACATAATGACTTTACATAGGCGGCCTATGAGAGTACTCTCGGACGCTATCGGTACATACGATTTTAACCAGGGGGATGGCCGGTTATTTTAGGGGGGTGGGGGTTGGCCCAGAACCCGTCAAATCCTACCTACTCAAAGGGAGGAAGAAGGAGAAGCTCTTCAAGGTTAACAAGAAGCTGTTCGAGCTGGAGAAGAAGATAAAGAAAAAGAAGACGAAGAAGATGATGATGATGTATAAAACGTTGCTGTAGAAGAAGACAAAGATGAAGATGACGAAGAAGGATAGGATGATGATGAAGAAGAAAAACAAACAAACAAGAAGATAAATGAGGTGTAAGGGCAGCAGCAGATTTTTTTTTCTCTCCCTTGTCCCTTTTTCTCTCCCTTGTCCGACTTGCAGAATTTGCTCACATGTCCCCGATCAGTTCCGGACCCAATCCACGGAATATTAACCCTTATCCTGCTAAGTAAGTGAAATGAAACTTTTAAGACGATAGCGAAATCTATTTTTTTTTTTTTTTTTTCAAAGATATTTAATTTAGCAGGATAAGGGATACATGTATACATAATGAATCCCGAGTTTTGACGACCTTGACCCCGAGGATCAGAGCCTTTGAAAACATTGTTGGAAAATGATAATATGTTGATCAATAACCAGTATTTTCTCCTTTTCTCACCATGTTTTCTACTGGTCATTTCAAGGATTAAATTAATTATTTACCGCTTCAGTCATATTCTATTTCTCGTCTGCAAATTGCTAAATGAATTTGGACAAAACTAAACTTTTTTCGTGTGGCAAAGGGTCAAGATTATAACAAACGCAACACATACACAAAATTAACATTCTTCTGTGTCTCCGAACCTGTCCACCAGTTTCCGCACTCCTTGTCCGTTCTATATCCTCACTTTTCCTTTCTCCCCAACACATATAACCTACTGATAGGCCTATGTTTACCCCATTTATTGACACAACTGTGTAAATACTCTTGAACGTTATTTAACTCTCCCACACAATCCCGACTTTCAACGACCCTGACGAAGAAACCTTTCGAAAACATTGTGGGAAAAGGAGAAAATGCCGGTAACCAGCAGTTTCTCCTTTTCCCACAACGTTTTCTACCCTTTAGAAAACAAATTTCAATTTTTGATTCACATTTTATTTTGTCGTCTGCAAATGCTTTGAATTTGGACAAGGCTAAATTTTTTTCGTTTGGTAAAGAGTTAACCCTTGTCCTGCCAAGTAAGTTAAATAAAACTCTCAAGACGATAGTAAAATCCCAAATAATGTTATTTTTAACTTATGCTTTGGAGAACAGTATCTCCTTATCGGACAGTATAGATCAAAGATCAGATTGCATGTTCTGTGCAGTCTGATCTTTGATCTACACTGTCCGCAAAAGGTCAGTGAGTCGCGCTTAGCAGCTTAAGGGTTAACTCTTTACCACACGACAATATTATAGACTGGTCAAAATTGGAAGGATTTGCAGACGACAAATTAAAAGCGGCTCAAAATTATTGGATTTGTTTCTAAAAGGTTAGACAACATTGTGGGAAAAGAAGGAAATGCTGGTTACCAGCAATTTTTTTTTTTTTTCCCACAATGTTTTCAAAGGTCTATTTTTTCCTAGTTTGGTAAGAACTCGGTATTGTGTGACAATGAGTTAAACAAAACTTTTATTGACCACTCGGCCTCATTCATCACTTTATCAGTAACCTAGATTATAGGGTATGTCGGCGTGACGTCACTTCCCGTAGCAACAAGCGGACGCTATTTTCGGAGGTGAAAATGTTACATAGCAACCGGCTATACATGGATCCGTGGAAATCGATATTTGACCAATCAGGTCGTCGCATTTTTTCTGCCCGATGCTTCGCGTTACTATCCGCCATTTTGGCTCACAAACAAACGACAGTTTACGTGTGAGACATTCGGTAGTTCAGATTTATTTTGTCTATAAAAGGCTCGTAATTCAGAAAATGGTTAAAAGATGTGCATGGGAAAGGGTTAAATGCAGCATCTGGTTAGGAGGACAGTAACTGTACATTGCACTATAACAGTCATCTCGATATAATTGTGCAGAGAAAGATTGTATAGTAATTATGATTAACAATTTGTATAATGTGCAGAGAGTTTTAGCAACGCTATTCAAACAACGTATCCATGCTAGTTAAACCTAGGCATATAGATATGTTTAATACATGGGGTGGGTGGTGGAGAAAGGGTTCAAAGAAATTAATTAATTAATTAATTAATTAATTAATTAATTAACCAACATCTAAATTTAGACAAAAAGTAATTTTAAACAAACCCAAATATTAAAAGGTGTTGTTGATTTCTTTCATCTGACTCAGTTGAAGGGATCTCTTTTTTTTTTTTTTTTTTGAAAGGGTAGAAAATATTGTGTAAAAAGGAGGAATGCAGGCTATCAAAGTTTTCTTACGTTCCCACACTGGATTCGAAAATCTTTATTCTCAGGTCGCTAAAATACAGGATTTTTTGGTAATGGGTTTCAATGAAGTATATTCATACCTAATGCGGTTTAATAACCTCTGCACAAACTATTCATCATTATTAATTCTTTATTTCCTCCATAATTGAAGATTAATAGATTATTAAAGACAGATATACATTGTAACTACATAAATACAATAATACATACATAAACACAGATCCACATGTTAACATGGTTTCATCCATCATTCAACAACAACAGAAGACAGACAGACGGATGGACGAACAAAGGAGGAAAAAAAAAACACCCTCATGACAAGTAAACACAGACACAGAGACACCCACACATATACCGCCCCCCACCTAGTTAATCCTAATTCCACATATATCCCGTATACTTCGGGCTTCTAAGATTTTAATCTTATAATCTTAATTTAGTATTAGCCTACTGAATTCTTAAGAATTACAGGCCCAAGTTCTAAAGTTTATCTTGGTACGATCTCCAAATACTGTCTAAACAAAATAATACTGAAGTCAAAAATTCCACACGAGATACCTTTAAAATTTGTAAAAATTCAGCAACCGGTGCTCCTAACAAGATACACACTCTGGTTTCGTCACTTAATGAATTATAGTAATTTAATACATCATCACCAAACTTAGACTTAATAATGTTACAGATTTGTGCTCTTATCCCTGAAGTAAATGAACAATGCTCCAAACAGTGTATTACCACATTGGTGTACAAGATCCCACATCTCTCACACGAAGTATTTTGTAAACTTAAATTCTGTCCAAAACTTGAAATCATAGATATTACATTTCTACACTGAGGAAGTAATTTGTATTTGCATTTACGTATATGCCAAAATATACTTTCACAAAAAGCTGGGTGTATTTTGGAAAATAAGTAAAGGTCTGGATCAGCTCCGGTATCATTCATCCAGCGATTTACATAATATGCATTTGTATGATTCTTAAAGATTTTTTTTCCATGCGGACTGAAGAGAAAACTGTGAACTGTTATAGAAATTGTATAAATAATCATTCAGGCCATATTTCTTCAAAACATTACTTATGTCATTGAAATATCCGTACTGTACTGTATCGGTATTCATTTTAAAATTACAAAATCGCTTAAGAAAGACGAGTTTGATAATATTATCAGTTTTTAAACGACATAACTGACCAAATAAATTTAACTTGCGCCTATCTATAATAGTTACCAAGTCGGTCATTTGTAACAAACTCAAGACTACATCAGTTCTGGTTAACCTATTCAGTCCTTGAATTTTCTTTAAACAAAACCGATGAACTCTCTCCAGTTTTAATAAGTCCTGGGAGGATAGTGCAAACAGCATTTCACACCCAAATACCCCCCGCGGTATAACAATACTGTTATAAAGTTTCTTACATGTAAAAGGATGCAGACACTTAGAGTTTACCCCGATATTAAACAGATTCATAAAAGATCCTCTTAATTTCAAAGCAAATTCTTGAACACTGTCAGAATTTGATAAATATTTATTGCAATTGATTCCCAAATGCGTATAGTTTTCAGACTCTTGAATAGTACTATTACCAATTAGCCATTTCCTATTTGAAAACTTAAAATGGCGTTTATTTTCATTAAAAACTATTACACTACATTTTACAGGATTATAATCAAATAGCCAGGTTCTCGAATACGAGTAACATAAATCCATCAGTCGATCAAGACCTCGCTTGGATAAACTAAGTAAAACCATGTCGTCTGCTGAAGTTATACAAGGTAAGTGGATATTAGATAGGACCAGCCCGTGTCGGCTGTTCTCTAATGTACACAATAATTCATTTATGAAGCATAAATAGAAAAATGGGGAACTTAATCCTCCTTGTCTCGTGCCAACTGCAACATTGAACGAATCTGATCTGTACCCTTTAAATAACACACAACACTCGGTTTCATCATACAAGCTTATAACAGACTTGAGAGTTGCGTTACTTACTCCCATTTTCGATAACTTATAAAACAGACCATCTTGCCAGACCGTATCAAAAGCCTTTTTTATGTCTAAAAAACATGTATATAACTTGCTAGATGATTCTTTAGCATAGCAAATACATTCCTTCAGTAAAAACGATGTCATAGAACAGCTAATATCTTTTTGGAAACCAAATTGCAATGGGTTTAATTTTACAGTCATTTGAGATTTTACTTCATTAAGTAATAATAACTCGTATACTTTCAGTATAGCAGACGACAATGTGATGGCTCGATAATTGTTGGGGTCACTTTTCTTCTTTCTGCCACCTTTATGTAATGTAATAATAATGCCATATTTAAGTTTCTTAGGCATGTAAGAGTAATGGTACATCCAGTTATAAAACCTTAGTAAAAACTGATGAAAAACAGTACCACCATAAATTATGTGCTCATTGTACACCGAGTCATGAGAACATGCTTTATTCTTGTTCAGACTTGAGATCGCGTTTTTGATATCGTCAATATCAAATCGTTCGATATCAGAATCGCGATAGGTGTTTTTTATACGATTAACAGCTAGCTCTATTCCAGCTGTAAACGTCGAGTTATCGTTTGTTTCCGACTTCGACTTGTACAAGTCCTTAAAATAAAACCCCCAATTAAAAATAAAACCGCACAATTTATAGATCTATGTAAGTTTACTTGTTATCCTCTCTAAGTATGTTAATGTAAATTGTGAAACGGACTAAGACTAAGGGAAGATTCTGTTCAAAAGACAAATTAATTAAATCAAACTTTGATTTGGCGAGATTTAATAGGATTACCGAATCTTAATTTCAAAGGGTTTGTCGGCGGTTTGCCGGCGAACTGTTATTTAGTAGGTGACTGGACATTTCGGCCCATAACCATTTCGGCCCATAACCGAAATTGTTATGGGCCGAAATGTCCCGGAATCATTTAGTAGGTCGCGTGTCTAACTGTAAACCGACGCGTCTGCTTATCACACCCGACCACCCCTTATCAAGATTAAACAAATAACCATTTACCGACAAATTTGTTAATTGGCAGCATATTAAAATCATAAAACGTCGGGTTTTCCCTTAACCCGAAAACGAATCTGAACAACTGCCAAGCGACAGAATTTTGGACATCTCCAAAAGCAGTTGTAGACGGTTACCTTTTATCATAAAATATGGTTCAAATATTGGGGTAACATGTCTTTTTTGATAGGCTGGAAGTTCTTCTGTGAAAAGTAGAAAATACACGTAACCAGCATTTACCCCTTTAGCCATTTTGCTTCCAAACGCACTGTTTGTCAGTGTCGTAAAAACCTAAGACTATTTGGTTAAGATTTATGAAGATTAAAAATCCTTCCGTCTCTGTTGACTTAGACAATGCATAAAACGTATCGCATTACTCATATTCCACTGAAATTATCAAATAAAATTAGTCCTCTCTCTAAATTCCTTCCCGAGACTTTAACATCGGCAGGCAAGTATGATAAAGCAAAATTTTCCGGAATTTTGTCAAGAGAATCCGTCATGACGGCACCTCGTAACTAGTCTTTCCGTTATACTGTATACATGTAAACTGCGAAAGCTTGGGAGCCTATAGCAACAGTAACCAATGGAGACGGTTTATCTTATCTCCACGGATCCATGTATTACTATAGGCTGATCGAGATTTTGATTGTGGAATAAGAACTATTTTTTTGCGATCACAAACTATTGCGGACCAAGAATTTTGTTACAAATAGATTTAATATTATGTATGTAGAGTTGACTAATATCGGGGTAGAGTTAAACCACCCAGTCGTATTAGGTATGAGGGACCGGGCGCGAGGTGCGAAGTGTCAGCAGAAATTGCTTGTTACCTTTTCCACCATATTTTCTAAAGCTTTTTTCCTCGCCCAAAGCTGGGATTGTGTGGTAAAGGTATAATTGCTGTAACGTGCTTGATCAGTAATAATTAAGAATGAATTTTCATTTCTGTCAGTGGCATTGCATATTGCATTGTCGATCTATCCATGGCTGAAAGTCATTTAATCCTTTTAATACATTCAATCTAGTGTTTCAACCACATCAATGGTTGCCTTCAAAAACATTATGGGACAAAGAGAAAATGCTAACAGCGGTTCCTAGCAGCCAGCATTGTCATCTTTTTGCACAATGTCGTCTACCACTTCAAAAACAAAATACATGTAAATGTTATCAATTGATAAATATTTAGTTTTCATGTGTGCAACTGCTTTTAACTGGCCAAGTGTAAAATACTGACACCCACCCACCCCCTTAAAAAAAGGAGAATATAAAACCCCTTTATCGACATAGTGAATATTCAAATCCAAAAACCGAATTGTGGTAAGATAAAGTAATTTATTTTACCCGTAATGGTTTCACACCTTGAACATCTAATTCCACTACAAGAAATGTGTAACTGATACAAAATGATATTTGTTTTGGAAAAAATATATATGATTACAGTGTATATCATTGACTGAATTGCTATGTCAAAGGTATTATGGCTCAAAGATAACAGTCAGGGGTCCATAAAACCCTGTGGCTGTAAAAAAAATAACCAGTTAATCCTTTACCATATACAACCCAGTGTTTTGAGGTCCCTGAAAAAAAAAGGGGGCCTTTTAAAACCTTGTGGGAAAAGGAAGATGCTTACTATTCTCTTTTAGACAAATCACATTAGTTGAACCATATTATATTTATTATTTGCAAATTGATTAGTGGTAGAGGGTTAAGGAGCCTCTGGAAGTCAAACGATGTTTCATTGTTTGGTAACCGGTCATTTCGTACCTAGGTCATGTCGTACCTAAGTCATTTTGTACGATTTTGGTCATTTCGTACCCACTTCTTTGGTCATTCCGTACCTAGTGGCAACCATTTCGTACCCATGTCATTTAGTAGCTATTTCTGTATTTTGAACTCTCTAATTGGTACGAAATAACTTTTATCTGGTCATTTCGTACCCTGTCATGCTTTCGATAAATTTTGATTTTTCTTTAAATGTTTCCTGGTATTTTGTGCACCTGTTTATATACAGCATATGTTATCATGGTTACGAGTCCACTGTGGTCATCTGGTACTCAGCTGTACCTAACTCTTATGTTTTTGAGCTGTACCTAACTTTTATGTATTTGCTAGTTTTGTCTACACTTTTTGCATTTCCTACCCTTACGTCTACTGCTATATCGAAACTTATTCCAATTTTCCTCTAGTCGCAATAAGTTTACTGATTTACTTAAATCCTGTTCATTTAACTTTGCAAGGCCAAATTAATAAGATTTTTACATGCAACATTTTTTAATTTTATTACCAGGTATCATTATTATATAAGCCCCCTCCCCCAGCCGGTGTAATATTTCATCTTTATTTTGTGCAAATTCTGTCAGTTACCTTCCTGTAGTGTTTTCCATGTTGTTGACTTCATTTGCCTGCTTTTCATAGAAATGTTTATACCTACTTCTCACTTCCCGATTTGATCATACAAAAAAAAAATGCACAGGTGTGAAATGTTGATGTCAAAAGCATGGTATTTATAGTCTTAAACCATCGGTCAATTCATGTAGAATTGTGATTCCCTTTGTGCGTGCCACCGTCTTATCATCAAATAGGAAAGTGTTAAGATGGTTTCTAACACAGGTGTTGACACTATGTTGCTAATTAGCTATGTACATACACTGCGGTCATTTTGTCCCATTTTTGTTCTCATTGAATCTTCTTAGTAATTTTATGCGGATTATCTCATGGCAGTATTGAATTATCCCTGTGAAAATGTTTTTCTTTTTAGTGTTTTTCTAACCACAAATTTTAAACTTTCTCCAAGTGCTTTAAACACGGGCGTAGATCGTGATATATGGTATTTTATTTCCGTTGGACGATTACATAGTATTTCCGTTGGGCAGTAGTCTTGCTTTTCACCCATTGCACGCATATTGGGGTATTGGCGCTGAATTTGATCTTTTTTCCTGTAAGTCTGCGAGTTATTTTTTAACAAGAATTAACGAATCGCGGGCATAAAGATTTAAGCCACATTAGTGTCTGAGAAGGAGCTTTGACGCTGCCAGAGAAGAAAGCAAGTGGGGAGATTTTTTTTTAAATCTAAGTCATTAGCAAGCGGTACGGTCAATACCATATTCAGCCGAAAATGCGGTACGGCCATTGCCAGACGGCCGATAACGACCTTGTTTCAGTACTGGAATCATGTACAGGGAGAGTAAAATATCTGCTATCCACCGTCTGAAGGCCTGCTCTACGCTATATGCCAACTGACAGTGGCAGTGATTAAATGCACATTTCCAGTAACTTTTAAAAAACAAAAAAACTGTGTGATGAAAGGTTGCTTTTACAGGGAAAATGTCACCTTACCTATCTGGAATTGTGGTTTAAGATCAGACTGCACATTCTTTTCACCCAGACCTTAATTTTTACAGTCCTTAGTAGCTTCTTCTGGACAAGGAAAACCTGCTGGTGACAATGTTTTCTAGCCTCTCAAGAACAATCTCGTCTATTGATCCAAATTACTTTTTTTGTCTCCAAACGCATCCAATGTAGGCAAGTTAGTACATATATATAAGTTTGTGGACGTGTAAAGATTCAGTTTAAAAGTAAAGTGAAAGAAAAATCAATTTACATGATGTAAAAACACAAACTGTGTGATCTCAAAGTTCATTTTACCAGTAATATTCAAGTTGTGTCTGACTGTGGATCCAAGATCAGACTGCAGTGCACGTTCATTGTCCTCTACAGCTCATAAAGGATTCGGTTTTATAGACGATTCTAGTGTTTACCATCGTTTTATACAACCGTTCTGAATTTGGTAAAAAGGAAATGGGGTGGCGACCATTTCTCCTTTTCCCACAATCCCATCTTTTGATTCAATGCTTAATGATTACATGGATAGACAGGTGAAATGGCAGTAAGTTCTGTTGTTTGCTTGGTTCACTTTTCGTGATATCGCCGTGCAATAATCGCTTTTTTTACCGGCACAAGAAAATTATCCCCTGTAGTCGCTGTCTACTATGGATGCAGTGGTGGGGGAAAAATGTCTGTCAGAATGTAATCTACCTGTAAAATCTGAGTCAATATTCAAACTCTGAACCTCCTTCCAAAGGTAGCCAAGTCTACGTTATACGTTCCCTGATCCTAGATTTTTTTTTTTTTTTTTAAAGAAACGTAGTTCTAGAGTTTCATCATCAATACCGATTCACAACTTAGCTAGGTACTGGTCAATGATTGAAGAACTACATTTGAAGAGAAATGTCAGTGGAAAATACCAAAAGACTAAATGAGCCATCCAATGTTAGTTTTAAAAGAAATATCGTATTTATCAAAATAAGGGGCAAAACTCGGTGGAAAATGACCACAGAAGATACAAAACCATGGCCGAATGGGAATTAAAACTAGGTACGAAATGACCAAAATAAAAATTAGATACTAGCTACAAAATAACCAGAGTGGGTACGAAATGACCAAAGTGGGTACGAACTGACCAAAGTGGGTACGAAATGACCAAAATGAAAAATCAAGTGGGTACGAAATGACCAAAATCGTACGAAATGACCTAGGTACGAAATGGCCTAGGTACGAAATGACTGGAAACCCATTGTTTCACTAGATTTATCCAATGAACACCACCACATCACCCTCCTTTGATCTTTACCAGGGAGGGATGTGCTGAGGGTCATAAATTACTCCTTATCACACAAGAAACTTAGAATGGTCCAAATTCAAAGTTTATCTAGACAGCATATTAAATAGGGTTTAGAAGATGGTATTGATCTCTAGAAGCAGAAAACACCGAGGGAAAGAAGAAAATGCAAATTTCTAGTAAAAATTAATGTTGCATTTGATAGACAATTTTCTCCTTTCCCAAATTTTCCTGCAAAAATTAGATCTATCTTTACTCTTTACCACACGGCAATATTCTTGATAGACCTGTACAAACTAAAGGTATTTGGAGATGACGAATTAAGTGCAACACAAATTATGGAATTTGGATTAGGAAGGATAAAACATAGTGGGAAAATGAGAAAATGCTGGTTACCAGCATTTTCTCTTTTCCCACAATGTTTTCCAAAGTTACTTTCCACAGTCATTGAACTATGGGATTGTTTGATAATATTTGATAATACAAGTAATACAGGAAACCAGCATTTTCTCCATTTTCCACTATGTTTTCTCCCTTGTAACACCATTTTGAGCCATATTGACCTTGTTATCTGCAAGGGCTTTCAAACTGGACAAGTTAAAGAAACAAAGAAAATGCTGGTAATCAGTATTTTCTTCATTTCCCAAAGTCTTTCTAACCCCAAACAGGATATTTCATCACTATTTGAGCCATATCTAATTTTTCGTCAGCAAGTGCTTTTGAGTTTTGATAAGTTTGAATTCTATTATTTTGGTCAATGTGGGTAAAAGAGAAAATGCAGATGACCAGCATTTTCTCCTTTTTCCAACAATGTTTTCTATCCTATCAAAGACAAATTTAATCATTTGACCAATGTTTAAAGTGTTGTCTGCAAACATTTTCAGTTTTTGACAAGTTGATATTTTTGTTGTGTGGTAACAGGGATCGTAAATTACGTGTAATATATGATCCCTGATGGTAAGGAGTTAACCCTTTACTCTTTGCACAAATGGTAAAATTTTAGACGAAATTTAAAAAGAGAAATGTTGGATAAAAGCATTTTCTATTTTTCCAAATGGCACTGCAGATTTTCGGCATATCTATCGCTTTTACGACGAATTTCGGTGTTAAAATATGACTCGTTCACTATCAAACACTACTAAAGATGACATCTATTTTCACCTCCGCGTCGGTTACTATCACATGATCAACGAAAGTGCCCGGATGTCCGTCATACCCTATAATGATCTTTGGTCCACGGCTTCATATGAAATATTTCACTGTTATCATCTGTCGCACAGGCGCTCGTTTTGTGGCGAACTTCGCCGTCTATATATTAGATCTAGATCTACTATGTATACTTCATTGTAAACCGCAACGTGAAGACCGGAACTGAAGATTTACTCTTTCTAGGCGGAAGTGTGATACACGGACGAGAGGTCGATGTTCGAAAGAGGAACTATTTTCAGTTTCATTGTGGTCTACAACGTACTTGTCCCTTTCTCGTGTGTGAAAATATGACTTAAAATGCCCAACCCCACCCCTATGCTGTATGGAGTCTATGCAGGGACTGTATGGAGGGAGACAGAGGCAACTCGGTGGTAAACAGCGATCTTATTTGTAAGACATGAAGTTTTACTTACTTGCATCATTCGGCATACCTCGGGTATTCCGGTGATCAAATCCCACGGCTGTATTCGTGATTCTTGCCCTACGTCATATCCGGCGAATTCGGAATACCACGGATTCTATTTCTGCTTAGTAACGCCTTCGCAACGCGTTACTCGGTGGACGCTACCCGCAATGGACAACTTGCTACTTTAAAAAAGGAAGCTGCATTCGACAGCAAATCGTTATTTGCGCGTCAAAATTTTATTTGAAGATGATGTACGATTATCATGGCCGTCTTCCGGATATAGTTCAGGCGCGGTGTAATTGAATTTGATGATTGATAATGAATAACTCTATTGTCTACCCTCTGAATAATCAAAGGTTTCACTGATATTTCTCTTAACTACTTCAGATTTATATCAAAGCCAAAACCGTAGAAATTATTACAAGAGCAACGTCGGGCATCCGAGCATTTTCGAGAATCATTTTAGGGGGTCATAATCAAATAGATCGACACTGAATTGGTAGATCTACGGAGAATAAGAACGAACATACCTCTGTGACCTGTGTAAAATTCCAAATCCTGTCCACAAATAATCAACATAAGGGTGAATTAAGATCAAGAACTGATAAGAAGTAACAATTTAAAGTGACACGTGTGCGTTAAATTGTGTGAATCAATCAGCCACATTACAGCTTTAAAGTCTGCCACCCTGCTGTGCGATACCGTGATCAAAGGAGCACCGAGTTAACCCTTCATCCAATTTTCATGAAAAATAATATGACACATGTTTCCTTTATACATGTTTCTGAAAAATATAGATAGAATATAAATATCTTGGAATGGAAGGTTTAAAATTTGAGCTCAAGCTTCTTTTTTTGTGTTCATGATCTAGACTCTATTACAGCTATTCGTCTGTAGGAACATGACTAAAGTTGCAACAAAGAAGGTTCTTTTCTCTTTAGATCGGAATTTTCTTAAAGGCCAAATTAGGACTCGTCCATATCCAAAGAATGTGGGTGAAATGGTGGAAATTGTTATAATATGCATATAGTGCTGTAAGTTTAGTTGAGAAGCTAAACAATCCCGAGTTTTAATGACCCTAAGAAAGAAGGTGTTAAAAAATATTGGAAAAAGAGGAAATGTTTGATATGATATTTTTTTTTATTAAAAATGTCAGTGTCTGCAAAAAGACGGACAGTCCATTTACAAAAAAAAAAAAACTTTAACACCATATTATTGAGAAAATCCCGACCCCAAAAATATCTTTTTTTTGTCACGTTCCTGTTTAAACTACCTTAAGATGACGATCGTAAAAAAAAAAAAAATGAAGGTCAGGTCAAATTAAAACCCTCCTTTCATCCTCCAAGAAATGTAATTTCAGCTTCATTTGGAGTCGGGAAATATCTGCTATAGTTGTTTTCGTTGAAAAGCTGATAAAGGGTTAGCCGAGTGTTCTTTTGATCTCGGTATTTCACTGCCAAAGTGGGCAACATGTAGAAGCGCTGTGATGTACTTGCTAGGGGCAGATTAACACACACGTGTCATGGTAAAGTTTCTATCCTGTTCAATCGAATTATGGTCATTTGCAAAAATAGGATCTGGAATTATTAAAATCAGTCGCTGAGGGTAAGTCCATTTTAATTTCTGACCCGAAAGTTAAAGATGCATTTTTTTTTTTTCTTCCGAACACTTTTTTCTTTCAAATGCAAAGGTATGGATAACTGGGTTTCAATATTTTTCTCAATTCTTGCCCTGTACAACCAAGGCAGTATGCCGTGATGTTTAATGCTTCTATCTGGATGCTTCATTTTGACTCCATAATAATGTAGTCTGCACACGAAAATTTTTATCATACCGCCCAACAGGAGACAGGGCTTGTCTTAAATTTATATATGGCTCCTCTTTCTGTAGGCTATACCGTGATATTGATAATATGACATTTCTTTTTTGTCTCTTCGAAAGTGATAGTATTCATAACTGGAAAAGGTTTTAGAAATCTTTATCACAATTGCCCGAGAAATCCAACAGAACTTTACTGAACAATTATGACGCTGACAGTGTCCGATTACATGCAGTGTCCGATTATATGTGTACGCAGTAAGTTTATCACCGAGTAGAAATTTCTGGGTGCGAGATATTGCGATTTTGCGAAAGTACCCGGATGACAAGAATCACGAATGCACCTACACGGTACATTTCGCACATCTCCGGAAGCACACCGCTTTACCGTTATTCGTGATTCTTGCCCTACGTCATATCCGGCGAATTCGGAATACCACGGATTCTATTTCTGCTTAGTAACTCCTTAGCAGGGCGTTACTCGGTGGACGCTACCCAAAATGGACAATTTGCTACTGTAAAAAAAGAAGCTGCATTCGACAGCAAATCGTTATTTGCGCGTCAAAATTTTATGTCATAATTTGAACATGATGTACGATTATCATGGCCTTCTTCCAGATGTAGTTCAAGAGCGGTGTAATTGAATTTGATGATTGTTAATGAATAACTCTATTGTCTACCCTCTGAATAATCAAAGGTTTCACTGATATTTCTCTTAACTACTTCAGATTTATATCAAAGCCAAAACCGTAGAAATTATTAAAAGAGCAACGTCGGGCATCCGAGCATTTTCGAGAATCATTTTAGGGGGTCATAATCAAATAGATCGACACTGAATTGGTAGATCTACGGAGAATAAGAACGAACATACCTCTGTGACCTGTGTAAAATTCCAAATCCTGTCCACAAATAATCAACATAAGGGTGAATTAAGATCAAGAACTGATAAGAAGTAACAATTTAAAGTGACACGTGTGCGTTAAATTGTGTGAATCAATCAACCACATTACAGCTGTAAGGTCTGCCACCCAGCTGTGCGATACCGAGATCAAAGGAGCACCGAGTTAACCCTTCATCCAATTTTTATGAAAAATAATATGACACATGTTTCCTTTATACATGTTTCTGAAAAATATAGATAGAATATAAATATCTTGGATTGAAAGGTTTAAAATTTGAGCTCATGCTTCTTTTCTTATGTTCATGATCTAGACTCTATTACAGCTATTCGTCTGTAGGAACATGACTAAAGTTGCAACAAAGGAGGATCTTTTTTTTTTTTGATCGGAATTTTCTTAAAGGACAAATTAGGACTCGTCCATATCCAAAGAATGTGGGTGAAATGGTGGAAATTGTTATAATATGCATATAGTGCTGTAAGTTTAGTTGAGAAGCTAAACAGTCCAGAGTTTTAATGAGCCTAAGAAAGAAGGTGTTAAAAAAATATTGGAAAAAGAGGAAATGTTTGTAACTAGAGCTTTTACCTTTTCCCACCATACTTTCTACTTTTTCAAAGACAATTTCCTCCATTTCACCCACATTTAATCTGTCGGCTTAACATTCTTTGCATTTGGACGAGTCCTAATTTGGCCATTTGGTAAAAGGTTTTACCAAAAAAAAAAAAACTTTAACACCATATTATTGAGAAAATCCCGACCCCAAAAATATCTTTTTTGTCACGTTCCTGTTTAAACTACCTTAAGATGACGATCGTAAAAAAAAAGAAGGTCAGGTCAAATTTAAAACCTTCCTTTCATCCTCCAATAAATGTAATTTCAGCTTCATTTTGAGTCGGGAAATATCTGCTATAGTTGTTTTCGTTGAAAAGCTGATAAAGGGTTAGCCGAGTGTTCTTTTGATCTCGGTATTTCACTGCCAAAGTGGGCAACATGTAGAAGCGCTGTGATGTACTTGCTAGGGGCAGATTAACACACACTTGTCATGGTAAAGTTTCTATCCTGTTCAATCGAATTATGATCATTTGCAAAAACGGGATCTGGAATTATTAAAATCTGTTACTGAGGGTAAGCCCATTTTAATTTCAGACCAGAAAGTTAAAGATGCATTTTTTTTTTTGTCAGAACACTTTTTTCTTTCAAATGCAACGGTATGGATAACTGGGTTTCAATATTTTTCTCAACTCTTGCCCTGTACAACCAAGGCAGTATGCCGTGATGTTTAATGCTTCTATCTGGATGCTTCATTTCGACTCCATAATAATGTAGTCTGCACACAAAAACTTTTATCAGACCGCCCAACAGGAGACAGGGCTTGTCTTAACTTGTGTATGACTCCTCTTTCTGTAGGCTATACCGTGATATTGATAATATGACATTTTTTTTTTTTTTTTCTCTCTTCGAAAGTGATAGTATTCATAACTGGAAAAGGTTTTAGAAATCTTTATCACAATTGCCCGCGAAATCAAAAGAACTTTACTGAACAAAGATGACGCTGACAGTGTCCGATTACATGCAGTGTCCGATTATATGTGTACGGTGACAAGAAGATGGGATCCGGTAAACCGCCCTGCGTCATTTCTATGAATATGCATGTCAAAGTGCTCGTATGACTATATTAGATGTCGGAAACGTGTGTTGCCGAGTGTTTCTTCGAAAGCGGCGATGGCTGGCCAGAAACACAAAATCCCGCTCATTTGCATCGTTTTAATGGTAAGCTGTATTTGCACATGATTCTAAATCTATTAAAATTACATGGACTATCCTTGGACTTAAGCTTTTGGTCTGTGGAGGGTGGTCAAATTGATTTTTGCTACTCTTGTATTCACGATACTGAGAGAAAGAATCGTTCCCTAAAATATTCGCCCTCTGTAAAACTTAGGATTTTAACAGTATTTTCCAATGGCCAGTGCTCTTATTTCACCCTGTACAGCTTAATCCCAAATTCTAACGACCCTAATGAAGATGGCTTTTGAAAACAGAGTGGAAAAAGGAGAAAATGCTGGTAACCAGCATTTTCTCCTTTTTCCACAATGTTTTTTACCCTTCAAAAAACAAACTTCGATTTTTCAGCCACATTTTTTGGTCATCTGCTAATTCTTTACAATTTGGACTGGTCTTAAATGTTGTCGTTTGGTAAAGATTTAGGCATTCCGTAAATGTTTTATACAAGTGCACTCAAGCCACTGGCTGCTTTTCCACAGTGGAAAAAAAATTGGTTGAGTGCAGTGTGTGATGGAGAATTAATCCTGTTGAGTGATTGTTTTATACCTTAGCTAAAATTCAGTTAGCCTACACTGAGTAACAGCTCATCTCTTTTCACATATTTTATGGGGTCCTGCGTGGTTCAGTGGTAAAGTGTGGGACTTGTGATCCGGAGGCCCTGGGTTCGAGCCCCATCTGATTCGCTGGGTTTTTCATGAGAGTGTCCCTGGGCAAGACACTTCAGAGCCCAAGCCTAGTACTAATGGAATCCAGGAAATACATGAATATGTGAGCTGTCACCTTGATATAATGTTGAAAGAGGTGTAAAACACCATTCAATCATTCACATACTTTATAATTTCCACATATGTTGAATGCATTGCCCAAGGACACTTGTGACAAACCCATCACCCGAGCCGAGGATCAAACTCTGGATTCCTGGTTATCTACTTTCTCACCCTATCCACTTGGCCATGCAGGATTGATCAAATTTTTTGTTAATTTATAGTTGACACTATAGGGTCGATTCCCCAATCCCTCCATAGACATGTTATGGGGGATAGAAAGACAAAGTAATGTTAGATTGCCAGCCCTGGGAATCAAACCGACACCCTAAAGTGGCCAGAGACTTTTCATTTACAATACATGCTCCATGACTTGAGCTAGTATTTCGCCCGTCACCTTTGATCTGGACTAAGCAGGCCATGCAGGACCTGCTGCATTAACAATAAATGGTGAGATGAAACTAGATCACAGGTCGACTATGTACTCTACAGAAAGAGTCATATTTTGGCTTACTGAGTGCTACACTGACTGAGTGATACTCTGACAGTAGTACATGACTGTATAACCTGCTTTTCTTGAAAAAAAATATCCCCACATTTCTTTGTGCACTTAAATTCTAGAGTAAATGGTCACTTATTTGTACTGCCTTGTCCCACAGTGGGTATTAAATGCCATTGGAAGAATAAAAACTTGCAGTCTGCCCAGATATTGGAACCAAATTCTTATCAATACTTTAATGACTAAACTACCTGATCACCTTTTATGATCTATACATGTGTGTGTGTGTTCTTTCTTACAACGACATTTAACATTTAGCTAAGTCAACTTTTTGATCTTTTTCAGATACAATGAAAATGAAACTGACAGAAATACAATTGCCTATTTTGAGTGTTCATTCAGCTGAAAACAGCAAAATGTGTGTCGTGGGTATTGAGTGGACAAAGTTTGATGTCACCATAATTTTATTATGAAGCAACTGGCAGGATGACATGGTAAACTTTTTACTCAATAGCTGAATGAAGATTACTTTCATTCAAATACATGTAATCATGCTTTCATTGACTCAGCTGTATTGGACCAATTTGAAGCAAGTCCCATTAAGATTCTCAGTTAATGGGTCAATGGTTATGCTATTGACACAGGAGACGTAGACTACATTGGGAAAGCCATTACGTCTGTTTGTTATGTAGTACATGTACATGTATTTGCCTTTTTATTATGACGTGAATGGGGATCAAATCAGTGAAACTCTGCACCAGACAGACAGTGTAATAACTATCTCATGCTAGTAGTCAATATAATCAAGGCAATGACACCACCATACTTGAAATTGAAAAAGGTTAGTTTATGGTATTTTCAAAATTCATGAAATGTACCAAGTCAAAACACTCAGATTACTGGTTCTTCTTATTTAAGGGTTGTTGAATTACAAATACTGGCAACAAAAAGTTAAAATGTGTTACAGGACAGTAGGAACAGGTTTAGGAAACTTTTGAAAGCTTAAACTTGTTAGATGGCCAAACAGTAGATAGAAAAATGGGATATCTAACACTTAAGATTTCGGGTTTTTAAATCCTTAAGATTTCGAATTTTTTAATCCTTAAGATTTCGAATTTTTTAATCCTTAAGATTCCCGAATCTTTTAATCCTTAAGATTCCCACTCTTACCCCACTCTTACCCCCCTTCCCCCTTAAGATAATGGGAATTCCAACCCTTAAGATTCCCAATCTTTTCCCCCTTAAAATTCCCAATCTTTTAATCCTTAAGATTCCCACTCTCTCCTCCCTTAAGAACCCCTATCTTTACCCCTCTTAAAATTCCAAACCCCCTACCCCCCTTACGCCTTAAGAATCCCTAAAATTTCCAACCTTAAGACTTCTCAGACTCTCTGTCTTAAGAACTTCTAACCCCTACCCCGCTTATACTTACGTTATTATTTTTTATCTTAATAAATTTGAATATTCCTAAAATAAAACTCTAATAAAGCGGGAAAAAAAATGGAGAGTAATACGATTTGTAATGTTATATCTTTTATAAAAAAAAGGGTAATCGCGAGTAAAATGATTTCTAATAAAGTATCTTATCCCGACGATGAGAATGTACTCATATCTAATTTAAATATATCTAATTTAAATATATCTAATTTTAAAAATAGCGTATCTGATTCGAGTCTCGCGAATTATATATACTACGAATTAAGTAAAATGATAAGCGAAGAAGAAGTACCCTCAATCATTAACCTACCGGGAAGTGGAATGGAAGAATACTTTTTCAGAGTAGATGATGTGTTTACGGAGATTATCTTTGAGTTAAGTGGGCATGGAGGAGGCCGTATAGTTCTTAACACTAATTTTATTACTAATATAGAAGATTATGAATATCTTAATCTTGATCTTGAAGATTATGAAGATGATTTTGAAAATGATTATAACAAAAACGTTACTATGATATTAAAAAAAATTAAAAAACTTTTGGATAGAGGGTTAGATTGGGTTATTAAGTCCCACCCTGAATACGAGGGAGATATTAATATGCGTATTAATTTTATAATTACGGAATTGACACGGGTGTCTACCCCAATAATAATTCCTGAAGAGTTAGTAGTGGAAGAAGTCCCAAGCCAATAAAAACGTACTTAGAATGGGAATGCGTAGTCTGTCACGATAATAGATCATGCATGCTCTTTTCAGATTGTGGGCATATTTCCGTTTGCGAAGATTGTGATAGGTCTAGTAAATGCCCGGTATGTAGAAGGGTAAGCGATAAAAGATTTAAAATAGATATTTAGTTAAATTTATAACTTTAAAAAAAAATAAAGTTATAAATTTGTTTTTATTAGCTTAAAGAAAAAAAAAAAATTCATATAAAAATAATGATGGAAGAAGAAAATAACTTCGTAAAATTTGAAGACTTTAGTTTAAGTAACCTAATAGTTTGTGATAACGTTACGAATAAAAAATGTAATTGCCAATCAATAGGAATAGGGTATAAGTATCCCGATGGTAAAACGAGAGGTTTACGGTTACGTTCGCCAGTTTTATTTTCTTACGGAGTACATTACTATAATTCCAATTTTGGGGATAGATTTATGACTTTAGTACCTTTCTATAACGAAGATAATCCGACGGAAAAAGAAATAGCGTTTAAAGAATTATTAGATAAAATATTAGAGTTTTTACGAAAAGAAGGACAGAAAAAATTTGTGAGAGACATGGGGT
The DNA here is from genome assembly GCA_945859785.2 of Tridacna gigas. Lineage (NCBI taxonomy): Eukaryota > Metazoa > Mollusca > Bivalvia > Cardiida > Cardiidae > Tridacna > Tridacna gigas. The sequence goes on from OX244039.2 coordinate 51,976,144, forward strand.
ACTACGTTAATTTCGAAGAATTAGAAATTATTAAAAATAATGTTATGTACCCGAGACTAAGTTCGGGTACTAATTTTTACGTAAAATCGGAAATGAACGGACTCAAAAAGATACTAGATAATTTTTATCACATAGGAAAGAAATGTAAAGTAATCGCTTATATAGATTTTTCGGATATATTTTGTAATTCGTCCATAGTAAAAGTACGCGTGTCTCTTTCCGACGTTATTATAATTAAGGAGAATGTTGTACGTAATAAGTTAATTCCCTGTTCTAAAATAGAGTTGTACGACGACGACAAAGAATAAATTTATAACTTTATTTTAAAAAAAGTTATAAATTTTCTCGTTCCGTTTTCTCCCCAGTTGCCGGTTTCCAGGTCTCCGTAGTTGACGTCACAGACTTTACAATCTCTACGGTCCTTTTTTCATTAGTATTCGGTAAATGCGTAACGTTAAAAATATTTTCGACTTCTTTTCTATAATATTCCGGTAACACGTGCCTACACCGAGTTATTAAAATCCCGTATAGTTTATTAACTTCTTCTAGGTAATCCTCGCATACGCTACCACCGAACAAAATGTCGTATTTAGCGAGTTCCGAAAAGTCCGCCATTATAAGATCGAATAAATCTTCGGGATCATTTCCGATAATATCTTTTAATTCCCTTTCCATTTTTTAATAGGAAAAAATATTTTTTAAAATATTTATAAATCGAGTTCTATAAGTATCGTTAAATAAGAGTTTTTCGCGTCCGGATTATCGCTCTTCGTTAAAAAGTTTATAATATCGCATTGATTTACTTCTAAAGGTTGGGGAAAAACTACGCAACTACAACCTTTTCCTACTTTTTTTATTAAGGAGTAGTCGGATTTTTCGATACCGTTTATTACCAAGTTAATTTTCGCCTCTTCGTTTAAATAATCGTTCCCTTTTATAACCGTTAAAGAACCTCTTATAATCCTACCGGGAGTTGACATACAATAACCTCCTAAAACGTGCGATCTTCCGCTACTACCGTTACCGAAAGAAAACTCGAAATTTCCTGTAGATAAAGGTCCTTGTTCTTCGGCGTGAACGGATATTACAGGTTTGGCTCGTTCCCTTCTGATTATCAGTATAAATCCCGCCGAAAAAGACGCTAATTGCTCAGTTAAAAAAGATTTCGTTACGGGATCGCTATTACCGAAAGGTCTAGCCAAGTTTATAATTCTTTTTCCGTTCATATCTATTAGTCCTTTCGCGGTAAAAGAACCGTCATCGTTTCTCGTTAAAGAGTCTTCGCGCTCGGATATAGTTAACAACTGCATGGCGAGAAAAGACCTCGTTACGGGGTCATCCCAATCGGCGGGTTCGGGTAAGTTTTTAATTCTATTTCCTCCCATATCTATATCTTCAATAACCGAAAAACTACCGTCCGGTCCTTTAACTATTCCCCCGCCTTTATCATCCACGTATTTTTTATTAACGGCTTCGTTCGGTTCTGTAGGATCACCTAAGTTTTTTATTTTATTAAAACTCATGTTTAAATAATCTGTCATGAGAAAACCCCCGTTTTCGTTTAATAATCCCGAGTTGGAATCAACGTAATTTTTAGTCACGACGTCTTGAGGATTTACGGGATTACTAATCCTCGTTAACGTATTACCGTTCATATTTATAGAACCGGTAACTTCCGTCGTTCCGTCTTTACGTAAAACATTATTATTTACGTAAGATATCGAAATACCATTTTCGATCGGTTCAACGACGGTACCCATTCCTCCGAATTTATCGACTGGCATCTTTTTATAAACTAAAAAAGTTTATTTAAAACGCTTTGGAATTTGTGACCGGAGGTCAGTTCTTTTAGAACGAATAAACATAAATGCCCGCAAAATACTTGATCAGACCGTTGTAATTGGTCTGTATTATAATATATCGGATCCTTTAGATACTCTTTTAGTTCGAGAGGCGGTTGGACGCCGTAACTATCGAAACAAATTTTTTTTAGTTTACCATTTTTATACCAAGCGACCCAATGGGTTCCAGGACCGCTCGTATCATCGAGGTTTAATATTCCACATTCATTTCCCTTACTTTTTTCCGGTAAAGTATCTCTTAAAAATACCCCCCTAAAAGAAGGTATTTTTAATTTACTCGCCGCGTCTTCTAGTTCGAAGTTACTTAACGGCTTATTAGGTAAAATTACGTTTTTAACCGCGATATCCATTATTTTTTATTTTCGAGGTATTTTTTAATAACCCTTCTATCGAGCAACGAATATATAGGTGGATCGCCTTTCCATTTTACCATCGATTTTTCTTTATCTTCCTTAAAAATTTTATCTATCTCGAACGATGTTTGTTCAGTTTTTTGTAGTTCGGGTTCGTAAAAGCTACCTATTAATTCTTCTCCGGCAAGATCTTTAATTTTATACGTTATGGGTATCGTACGTTTTACCTTGGAAACCGTAAAAACCTCATCAGTCCATCTTTCGACGTATCCCTTTGTGAAGATCCTTTTCTTTACAGTTATCATTACTTTATCCCCGACGGAAAACTTCGGCTTTTTATATTCTTCGATACGCCCGTAAAGATTTAACATAACCTCGTTTTCATTTTCCTTCTTACTAGCATTTACTGGTGTCATCTTAATAGAAGAATGTTTCGTATTATTATATTGATTAACGAGATTCGGTAAAACGTCAATGTAAACTCGCGTAAAATTAGCGGTAAAATATTTCCAAATCTTTTCTTTCATCGTTCTAATCCATCTCTCTACTACGGAAGATTTTTCTTTGTTTTGCGTAGAATATATATCTATTAAACCCTTAACATCTTTATTATAAAACTCTTTGCCTTTATCTACCCATAATTTCTCCGGCTTTCTTTCCTTAAAAATATTATTTAATGCCTCGGCAACGGTTTTTCCAGTTTTATTTTTTAATGGAACCAACCAACCGTATTTAGAAAAGATATCGATAACAGCGAGAAGATATCTCATACCCTGATTAAATTCGGAGAATGCCTGCATATCTACTAAATCGGCGCCCCATATCTTATCAATACCTTTTACTATGACTCTCCTTTTCTTAAATTTTCTTTTTACGGGTTTATGTAACTCTTCGGCTAAATCCTCCATATAGAATTTTGAGAGTTCGGTTAAACCTCCGTACGAAATTTTTTTTTTTTATCGACTCCCATTCCAAATCTTTTCTTCGTGCCAATCAGATTACTAACGACGGATCTCTCCATTTTTTCCCTAAGCATAGGATTATAGATCCCCTTTAACTCCGTTAACATATTCGCGTCACAAACGGAATTCCTAGTGGTTGTGTCATTATGTTTAAGATAACAAATATCGTGATTGTACGCGGCTTTATCACCGCAGTTTGTCGGTTTACTCCATTCCTTCGGCGTTAAATCGGGATTAAGTCTTTTATTTAATTTAGTACCGGGTCCGGTAAAATTATGGCCGGGAAGATGCATTTCGACGGGTAAATTATTGATCATCTTATTAAGTATCGATCCACCTAAATTTTTCTCTTTTTTTTTTTTACGATTTTTCGGTTTATCACCCGCCGACTTAACAAACTGGGTTTTATTCGTACCACAAACCTTACATTTTCCACGCGCCATATTTCTTCTATTTTTAGTAACGGTATAAGTAATCTCTCCGGTATCGGTAGATTTTTTACATTTAACGCAATACATCTTTTTTTTATATATATGTATTAAAATTTTTAACGTATATATAAAATGGACATTGAAGATTTATCTTGGAATGAAGTAGAAATGAGTAGATTTAACAGTCCTCTTTTACCTAAAAGCATTAGGGGGTTAATCATAGGCAAATAGGGATGCGGGAAGACTACGCTTTTATTAAACCTTTTACTAAAACCGGAATGGTTAGATTATGACAATTTATGCGTTTTCGGGAAAAGCCTTTTCCAAAATGAATATCGCGTACTTAAAAAAGCTTTAGAAGAAAGATTACCGAAAGAGTGTATTTTAAAGTTATTTAATAACCGCGATGAATTACGGAATTGCGATTTTACTACAGAAGAGTTTATCGAAAAATGGTCTAAGAACTTAGGAGATAGTAAAATATCGGATACAACTTATAGTTTCTTCGAAACGGCCGAAGATGTACCCGATCCGAGAGAATTAAATCCTACGGACAAGAATTTAATGATCTTTGACAATTTACTTTTAGAAAAACAAAATAAATGCGAGTGTTATTATATTCGAGGAAGACATAGTAATGTAGACTGTTTTTACCGCTCGCAAAACTATTTTAAGTTACCGAGACAAACTATTAGGGAAAATGCGAATTTTATTTGCCTTTTTAGGCAAGACCTAAAAAATATTAATCATATTTATGGCGATCATGTAAGCGAAGATATGCCTAAAGAAGAGTTCAGAAAATTTTGTTATAAAGCGTGGGAAAAACCTTTCGGTTTCGTTACCATAGATTTATCTAGCGAAAAAGATAATGGAAAGTATAGGCACGGCTTTGACAATTTTTATATACCAAAGCCATCACGGGAAAAAGACGGTTAAATATTATTATTCCCAATAAAAAATGGAAGATATTTTAGAACGGATAGCTAAAAATATGCGTCAAAAAGTCTCCGCGCAAATTATAGTAAGCAGTAACAAGACAGATTTTAGTACGAGGTTTAATCCACCGATACAACTGGAAAATGATAGAAAATACGAAATAGCTTTAGTAAACCTCGAAATGTATTACTCTTTTCCTAACATTAACGACTCAAACAACATATTTATTTATTCCCCGGACGGGGGCGTTTCTTGGGTTAAAATAGAAATACCCGTAGGAAGTTACGACCTTATAGACATTAACGATACCATTCACCAGGAAATGAGAAAAAAAGACCACGTCGATTTAGTTAACGACGAATATCCCATTAAAATTTCCGCGAACACGGATATGCTAAAATCTATTCTTACCCTAGAAAATGGTTACGAAGTAGATTTTAATCATCTGAATTCCGTTTCTAAAGTACTAGGTTTTACTCGCGCGAAATACGGAGAGGGTTTTCACGAATCGGAGAATGTAGTAAACATTCTAAGTATAAATTCCGTATTCGTTAACATCGATATTATCTCGGGAAGCTACGTTAATGGTTCTACGCAAAACACAATATACTCTTTTTTCCCTAACGTAGCGCCCGGATATAAGATAATCGAATCACCCGTTAATTTAGTATATTTACCGATAACATTAAATGAAATACACCATCTAGTAGTAAAAATTACGGATCAAAATGGAACTTTACTAAATCTAAGAGGAGAAAACATCACAATTAGGTTTCATATTAGAGAGGCGTGAAATAAATAAAAAAGAACGTATAAAAAAAATGACGAGTTATACGAATATTAAAGTTAATATAACGGAAGGACAAAAGAAAAAAATCGTGACCGCTATTAAAAAAAGGAACTGTAAAGTATCCATTCGTTTAGGGCATAAGGATTTAAGCAGTAATGATATTTTAGCGGTTACGCAAACCCAGGCGAAAAAAATAGATAAAGCCTCTCAAAATGGTAAGGGAGTAACCATTAATATGTCCCCTACGCAACTTAAACACAATAAGGAAATGAAAGGAGGTTTTCTTGGAATGTTAGCCGGATTAGCGGCGAGCGCTTTACCTGCTATAGCGAGAACCGTTTTACCCGCGATAGGAGTCGGCGCTCTCTCCGGTTTAGCGTCATCGGGAGTACAAAAAGCTATGGGATCAGGCCTTTACCTTAAAAAAGGAGGTTGTGTTTGTCGAATAGAAACTGATGGTAAAGGCCTTTATTTAAGCCCTTATAAAGGTAAAGGATTAGGGAATCTCGGTAACGGCTTATATTTAAAACAGGGAGGAAAATTTTACGACGGAGAAGGTCTCATTCTTGGACCTAACAGTCCTTTCGCTAATATTCCCATTTTAGGGGCTATATTATAAGTTTATAGTATAAAACTTATAATATAAAAAAGAATGAACATTCGCAAACCGATAATCTCAAAACCGAAAACGATCCAATGGATTCCCTTTACTAATTTAAAACATCCACCGATAAAAATAAATTCGGTAACTTGGAAAATCTTTACCCAATGAGAAATTATGTTAGCCCCGGGGCAAGTAATTCACGCGGGATTAGGTTTAGGTTTTAAGTCGGCTAAAGGCGTAATTTTAGTCTCTTTAGATTACCATCTAAGATATAAAAAATGTAGTTTACAAAATGAGATTAGTTTCAGAGACTCCGCTAATATTTTAGTCGCTATTACTAATAATTCGAAGGAACCGGTACGAATAAAAGAAAAGGATCTTTTATGTTTCGTTTATTATCAAGTTTAAAAATATCTCCTCTATAAAAAAATGGAGATGAAAGATATTAATATATATCCCGAAATACCTTCAGCCCCTCCAGTTGATGAAGGACAAGGTTATAGATTACAGAAAATTAACGAGATACAAAACTTTTTAGAAGGTGAAGTAACGAAAAGAGAAGCTTTAAGTAAGAAATATTTTAGGACCGCTAGAATAACGGATAATATAGATACGGTTTTAATTTTTCTAACTACCGCCAGAGGAATAGGAGGAATAGGTTTATTAACTACGATAGTCGCGTTGCCGGCGGTTATAGTGTTGGAAGGTATAGCGGGTTTCTGCAGTTTATTAAGTTTAGCTGGGAAATACGTAGTTAGTAATTCGACTAAAAAAGCCATAAAGCACGAGAAGATTAAAATTATCGCTGATACTAAATTAAATACTATATCGAGTCACGTCTCGAAAGCCTTATCGGATAATAAAGTTACGGATGAAGAGTTCCAACTAATCATGGAGGAATTAGAGAAATATAAGAAGATGAAGGAAGAAATTAGGTCTAAATCTAAGAAAGAGATTTCGAGCGAAACGGAACAACTATTAATAGAAAGAGGGAGAAAAGAACAGCGGGAGTCCTTTCGGAAGTTGGTTGAAAAACATCATGGTGGGCCGTTGGAATATTAAAAAACCTAAAATTAAGTTTTCGTGTAGTTTTAGTTACGAAACGTAATAAAAAACTGCGTAAAAAACCGCTTAAAAAACCGCGTTTTTTAATTAAAAAAAAACCCTAATAAAAAAAATGTCTTTTTTAAAAATTGATGATCCCGCGAGAAGAGATTCTATCGTAAAAGAGTTTCTTAAAACGAAGAAGAATATTCGCAATAGGCAAATAGTGGAAAAAACGAAGGAAATAGATTTACAATCCGATCTTTCGAAATTTTTTAAACCTATTACGGACACGCAAAAAGCTACTACGGAAAAAATTACTGAGGTACTAAAACCTATTAAAGAAGGTATTTTAAAATTACCGAATTACCCGTCTATAGAACTTTTTACCGATAAAGAAGGAGAAACAACTATGGGTGAAGATAAAACGCAAGTTATCGGACCAACCGCATTTAAGTATTTAATTAAATTCGCCGATAAATCTGCCGTTGATAAAACGTACGGTTTATATTCTAAAAATGGTAAATTTTATATCGGAAATAAAGAGGTCATGATTAATGATAATGATATTGTACTAGATGACGAAGTTTATAAAGGTACACCGGGTTTATGGGAATTAATTACTTCTAGAATGCCGGATCCGAAAATTTTTACGGACGAGGATTATGAGAACTATAGTAAAATACTCGTAAAAAGTAATACTCTTTTTCGTGGTAACGATCCGTCAAGCGCTTACCCGAAATCTTCTAGAGGAGAGAAATGGAAATTAATCGCTCCTATTTGGGAAGTGGTAAAACCGAAAAAAGGGGGAGGAATTATTATTCCGTGTGATCCAAACGCGCTAGTTCAAAGATTACATTTACTTTTATCGAGTAAAGCCGCTGGTAATACGGGTGTACGAAACGAAATCGTTAGTATATGTGACGAATTAAAAAGACAAGGGCATTTAGACGGTAAAAGCTATAAAAGTTTTATGTCTATATTACAAAAAAGATGATCGAGTATAAAAAAAGGGGATATAAAAGACAGTACATGTATGGTGGTTCCGGAATCTTTGATAGTTCAGCTAACCTAGGCACGAAAATTTTTACTAGTAAAGTGGCTAAGCAAATCGGCTCTTCGGCTTTAGACGTTGGAAAAAGCGTGGCTAAAGAGGGCGCAAAGAAAGTTTTAGAAGCGGGAAAAAGCGCCGCGGTAGAAGCCGCGAGCGGGTTAGTTAAAAAAGCTTTAAATCGTAAATCCAAGAAAATTTTACGAGATTACGCGGCGTCATACAATAATACGGTACCGAAAAATACTAGTGCTTTAATCGATGGTAGCGGTAACAATGCGATAGCTATAGAAAAATTAATTAAGAAATTAAATAGGGGTTCGGGTATTAAAACGACATAGACTAGAAATATATTATAATAATAATTTAAATTATTATAATATATAATAAAATGAGTATTTTAAACATCACGGAAACGATTTCGGAAGATACGAGTATCGACGAATACGAGTATCATGAGTATGAACCTATTACTGGTACCAATCTAAATAGCCCCTCGGGGGAAATAAGAATTAATATCGAAACCCAAGATATTTTTACTCATCCTTCCGAGTCTTATTTATTTTTCGTAGGCGAATTAGTAAGAAATGATGGAGCGGTCTATGACGCTAATACTAATATTTCGTTAACGAATAACGGTCTGATGTATCTTTTTAAAAATATTAGTTATAAGCTTAGTGGAACTGTGATTGAATCCGTGACAAATCCTGGTCAAGCTACTACAATGATAGGGTTATTAAAATACCCGGACGATTTTTCTAAATCGCAGGGATTAAACCAACTTTGGTATAAAGACACTGGAACTAACGCGGATAATACCAATACGGGTTTTGAAGTAAGAAGACAGTATATTATACGAGATCCAGTACCACGCGGTACATTTAGTTTTAGAATCCCGTTAAAACATATATTCGGGTTTTGCGAAGATTATGATAAAATTCTTTACGGAATGAAACAAACTCTTATCTTAACCAGAAATGATGATAATGACGCGATATTTAAAGCCGCCGCGGACGGAGGGGGTAATCCCGTTAATGGTCGAGTTAATTTAATTAAAATACCATGGTTTTTACCCCATGTATTACCCGCGGATCAAGAAAAGCTAGCGCTTTACAAACTTATAGAACAAAAAGAAAGATTTCCGGTAGGGTATAGAATGATACAATGTGACTCTAATTCGGTTCCTCAGGCAAGAACGTTTAATTGGAGGCTTTTTAAATTATTGGATTTCAGACGGGAAGGAAAAGTAATCAAGAAGTAAACGCGGCTGTATTCGATAATTTAAATATCGAAAATATTTACGTTATGTTAAATTCAAACAGGTATCCCGTGACTGACTATAATTTGTCTTTTACCTCCCATCAATATAGTAGATCGTATACAGACGCCGCTTTGTTTAGATCTAAGTTTTTTAACATGGATGAATTAGTATCAAATCCGAGTATTTCCTCCGTGGATTATAAAACCCTTTATCCTTTATTCGTCTTTGATGTCTCTAAGCAAAGCGAAAAGTTAAAATATTCGTCTACCGATATACGAGTTAAAGTATTTTTTAGGGATGCCGTAGCCGCGGACACGGAGATATACGGCATTATTATTAGCGATAGGTTATTATCCTTCCAGTCTGACGGAAATAAAATGAGCGTATTATTTTAAGTTAACATTTTTTTTACTATTAAAAAAATGTTAACAGTTAAGGATATAAAAAAAATTCTTGACGAGAATAAAATAAAATATTTCTCTTTTTGGGATAAGAAACGTTTAATCGAGAGATTAAAAGAACACAGATTAATGCCTGATCCGATACCTAAATCAGAAACTTATATGAAACGTACGATTAAACTAGAAAAGACGGATAATCCTAAGTACGCTAGATTGAAAACTATCATGAAAAATCCGAGAAAAGTTATTTTAGAGGATGTTCAAACCGGAGAAAAACGCGAATTCCCGTCGATTTATAAGGCCGGTAAATTTATTAATCACTGTCCACAAACGATTTTAAATTGGGAAGGGAGAGTTTGGAAAGATAAATATAAGATTAACGTTTTATAATATTAGCTTAAACATTTTTTTTCCTTATATAAAAAATGAACAGGACTAATAGCGAACGGATATAACGAGTGCTTTACTTAAAAGAAAAAATAACGGAAAAAGATGGCTCGCATGATAAAGAGACTTCCTTAATTAGTACGCTAAATGGCAAGAAAATCGAGTTTAAAACGGAGCTTTTTTATTTACAGGAAAAAATTAGATGTTTCTCTTTTACAATGCGTGAAATGAACGAAGATATATTTTCTCTCGTATTAGCCGCGAATGAAAAAGAACGACTCGAAAAACTAAGGGAACGAGTAAAAGTACTAGGGGAAATACTCGAAGAACGAATTAATGACGAAAAAATCATTCATAACCGACTAGAACCGATAAAAAAAGAAATAGAATCTCGCCTATCGAAACAACACGATTTATACGAAGAAGCGCGTTATTTAAGAGGGGAATATGAACCTTTACTTTTAACATTGACTGAAGACGATCTTCCCAAAGAATTATTAGACGATTACTTAGAATTACGATACCTAGAAGAACATGCGGACGATAATTCTATAGAAGAAGAAGAAGAACCTGAAGAACTCAAAATGAAAACTTTTTTCGTGTACAATACCTGTTGTGTGTGTCAAGAGGAAAAGCCTAGTATATTTAATATCCCCTGTGGACACGTTTGTTTATGCATTTCATGTAACGCTAAAAACGCGAGTATAAATTATGATAATTGCGCTATTTGTAGGAAATATGTAAGACGTTACTACGACATGAAACGTTTATAAATTTTTATATAATAGTTTAAGAAAAAAAACTATTATATAAAAAATGGCGAATAATTATAGTTTACAAAACATAAAAGGCCTCCAAGATATAGCTAAGAAAAGGGGTCTTAAAGGATTCTACAGGCTTAAAAAAGAAAATTTAATCCAGGTTTTAACCGGCGAAAAAAAGGTAATGGATTTCAAAAATGTAATAGGAAAGGGCGGACTTCTTTGTATACAAACTGTAAGCGGTCTTCTAGAAATAGCTAAGGAAAGGGGTATTAAAGGTTGTTCCAGGTTTAGTAAAAAAGATTTATTGGCAGTTTTAAAAGGTAAAAAAAATGTGATATTAGTCATAGTGATCAAACGATAACGGGCCTCCGAGATATAGCTAAGAAAAGAGGCCTTACAGGATACTCAACGCTTAATAAAGGAGAATTAATCGCGTTTTTAAGGGAACGAGGGGAAGTAGTTAACGAGGTAAGAAAGCAAAGTTTAAAGGATTTAAAAAAAGAGGCTAAGGGGAGGGGACTTAAGGGTTACTCTACGCTTACCAAAGACCAGTTAAATCGGGTTTTAAGCGAAGAAATAAAGATAAAGGATATTAGTCATATAAAAGACCATACGTTGGATCCTTACCGCTTATATCTACATGACCTTAGGAGGGAAACGAAAAGAGCTCTCCAAGAAATCGCTAGGAAAGAAGGTTTCAGAGGATACTCTAGGCTTAGTAAAGCAGATTTAATCGATCGATTACAAAATACGGATAAGGGGAGTTTTACGTTAAGTCAACTTCGCTTAATGGCAGAGATCAATGGTTTACCGAAACAATACCTAAAGGGAAAAAGTAAAAAAGAATTACTAACTGCCTTACGCGATCATATTTTTTGGTGGAATATCGATATAAAACTATGGCGTACGGCCTTAAATGGCGAAATTAAAATATATAAAGGGGTTTGTCCCGAGTGGAATGAAGAAAAAGATGTGGTTCAATCCAATGATGACGTACCGCATACATCTCTCATCGTAATGTCCTTATTTCTAGAATTTATAAAAAAACGGATAATAGAAATTTTATTGGTAAATACCGGAAGAAAAGTAAAAATGGATGTTGAGGCTTATATGTATCAGAGCGATAACAGTGGGATTCGTAAATCAGCGCTTGCCCGTTTTCATTCTGGGTATAACGAAATCGTCGAGAATAAAACGGATTTAAACGAGTTATACGGAAGAATGGAAGAAAGAATTTTACAAAATTTAGAAACATTTGTTCTTGGTGGGAGCGGTTGGGGGATACGAAATATAACCGAAGTACAGTTAAAGTGCGCTGTCTATGATCCTTTAAAGGCCGGAGGCCATTTACCTTTACCCGATTGTCTTCGCTCTAATACCATAATTAACATACAGAATAAAGATGATAGATGCTTTCTATGGTGTATTTTAAGGTGGTTGAATCCCATACAAAAAAACGCGTTTAGAGTCGATTCGAAATTAAAAGAAAAGGAAAATACTTTAAATATGAACGGAATAAAATATCCCGTTTCATTTAAGGATATAGATAAGTTGGAAAAACAAAATCCGGAATTTAGCGTTAATGTCTTCGAGTGCGCGCAGAATGGGAAAATAATCCGTATTAGGGCACCTAAAAAATTAGGAAGTAATCACGTAAACCTGCTTTATATCGAGAAAGAAGATAAAAGTCATTACGCTTTAATAAAAAATTTTAGCGGTTTAATGAAAGGGCAAGTAACACGTACGCATAATCAAAGTACCAAATATTGTATGCTTTGTCTAAATCATTTCGGTAATGAAAAGCTTTTGGAAAAGCATAAGAACTATTGTATAGGACATAAACCCGTTACTCTGGAAATGCCCGAAAAGGGTACCGTAACGAAATTTACGAATCATAATAGAAAGCTTACGGTTCCTTTCGCCGTGTATGCCGATTTCGAATGCGTTTTATCGCCTATAGATTCTTGTTCACCCGACCCCCAAAATAGTTATACGTTAAAAACTATGAAACATATACCATGCAGTTTCAGTTACGTTATAATATGTTTCGATAATGATGTTTGCGCTCCTATATTAAGAGAATATACGGGGGAAAAAACAGAGGAAAAGTTTACGGAGCTTTTAACGAGTGATATAAAAGATATTTGTCAAATATACTACCAAAACCCTAAACCGATGAAAATAACGAAACTGGAAAAAGAGAGATACGAGCGAGAGGAAATTTGTTGGATTTGTAACGAAAAGTTCGATGGTACTAACGAAAAAAATAAGAAGGTAAGAGATCATTGTCATTTTACGGGTAAATTTAGAGGCGCAGCTCATAATGAATGTAACTTAAAAGCGCGAATACCGAATTTTACTCCCGTATATTTCCATAACTTAAGTGGATATGATGCGCATCTTTTTATTAAAATCCTCGGTAAAACTAAAGGGAAGATCGATTGCATTCCGAATAACGAAGAAAGATATATTAGTTTTAGTAAGAGGATTTTAGTCGGTAAAGATATATGGCATACCATTAGATTTTTAGATAGTATGAAATTTATGCAAACTAGTTTAGATACTCTCTCAGGTTATTTAAACGAAAACCAGCTTAGAACCTTGTCTAAATTCTTTACGAAAGAAGAGTTACCTTTAGTTAGGAGGAAAGGAGTTTTCCCTGACGAGTATTTAAACAGTTTCGAAAAACTTAAAGAAACGAGTTTACCTCCCAAGGAGAAATTTTATTCCAGTTTGAATAAAAAAAATATTAGCGTAGAAGACTACGAACATGCGATTAAGGTTTGGAATACTTTCGGCGCGGAAACTTTAAAGGATTATCTCAAACTTTATAATAAAATAGACGTATTACTTTTAGCCGATATTTTTGAGAACTTTAGGGAAATTTGTCGTAAACATTACGAACTCGATCCGAGTTGGTATTTTACTTCTCCGGGTTTGGGTATGGATGCTATGTTGAAGAAAACGAAAGTAAATCTCGAACTTTTAACGGATCCAGACACGCTTTTAATGATAGAAGATGGTATTAGAGGCGGTATTAGCATGGTTAGTAAAAGGTATTCTAAAGCTAATAACGAATATATGGGCGAATTATATGATCCGAGTAAACCCTCGAAATATTTAATATATATCGACGCGAATAGTCTTTACCCTTGGGCAATGAGTAAACCCCTTCCTACCCACGGTTTCAAATGGGCGAGTGAAGAAGAGTTAAAAGAATGGGAAAAATATTGTAATATAGAAGGACAGGGCATGATCTTAGACGTAGATTTGGTTTATCCTCAAGAGTTACATGATGAACATAACGATTATCCCCTAACCCCGGAACATTTAGTTATTAAAAAGGTAAAAAAGCATATTCCTAATTTATACGATAAGAAAAATTATATCGTACATCACGAGGCTTTAAAAACATACCTCGATTTAGGTTTAAAACTTAAAAAGATACATCAAGGAACTAAATTCGTAGAAAGTCCTTTTATGAAATCGTATATCGATTTAAATGTAGATCTAAGAAAAAAGTCTAAGAATAAATTCGAAGAAGAGTTTTTCAAACTAATGATGAATTCTGTTTTTGGTAAGACTATGGAAAATGTGCGAAATAGAGTAGATATACAATTAGTTTCTAACGAAAACAGTTACCAGTATAAAAAACTCATAGCCAAACCGAATTACGATCATACTACTGTATTCGATGAGGCCTTGGTGGCCGTACACATGAAAAAGACTAATATAAAATATAACAAACCCGCTTACCTAGGAATTAGTATTTTAGATATTAGTAAAATGTATGATACTTATTATAATTATTTTAAAGCGAAGTACGGTAAAAACCTTAGATTATGTTATACGGATACCGATAGTTTTATTCTCGAGATAGAAACCGATGATTTTTATAAAGATATCGAACCGGAAAAGATCGCGATATTCGATACGAGTAATTATCCCGACGACCATTTCCTAAAAAATGATAGTAATAAAAGGATGGTCGGGAAATTTAAAGACGAACTTGGTGGAAACATTATGACAGAATTCGTAGGGTTACGGGCGAAAAATTACGCTTTTAGAAATATAGAAGGTGAGGAAGTTAAGCGATGTAAAGGAATTAAAAAGTCCGTAATAAAGAACGATTTGTATTTCCAACATTATAAAGATTGTTTGCTCGGTGGTAAAGACCTGTTCTTAACTATGCCTTCATTAAGAAGTTATAGACACGAAATATATACCGAGGAGATAAACAAGAGAGCTTTATCCGGTGATGATGATAAAAAATACTTGATTGACGATAAAATAAACACTAGGTCTTTAGGACATTATAGGAATGAAAAGGAAACTATTTAGATTTTAACTCAGGGGTTACGAAAAATAAATTTATAACTTTATTTTTTAAAGTTATAAATTTAATTAAATATCTAATTTATATCAACAAAGGTTGATATTTCACATATCGGGCATTTTTTAGTGCTATAGCAATTTTCACAAATGGGAATATGTTCGCAAGTGGAAAAGAGTATGTTTGGTTTAATATAGTGACACTCCATGCATTTCTTTACTGAGCATGTTTGTTTCATATTTAGTATTTCTTTTCCTTCCTTTCGCTTTTTTAACGAAGTTAAAAGTTATTTTTATATTAACGTCCATAATAAGGTCACCCGCGTTAGGAAAATAAAGTTTATTACCTTTTTGTAGTCTCCACCACCAATCAAAAACCAGTCTTTCCGTAACCATTTCAATTTTATTAAATATATTAGAGTTATTAAATTTTTCAACCATTCTATCATTAAAACTTCCACCTATAACACTACTAAATATTATAGTGATTATTTTTCTTCCTTTTTTTTTTTCTCGTAGTATTCTACTATATTCGTAGTATATACGATGAGCGAATGGTAATCTATTACGGAGAAAATCATAGTTATTTAAATTAACTATGCTTAGCGAATTTTCGGACGTACGAATTACTTTATCTTTCATAAATACTTTATTTCTTAATACCAATTCCATTTTTTCGCTTTTATTAGTTTTTTCGCCGGTTAAAATCTTGACTAAATTTTCTTTAGTAAACTCGGAATGGTTTTTAATACCCCTTTCCTTAGCTATTTCTCGGAGTTTTTTTATGTTTTGTAAACTATAATTACTCTCCATTTTTTCCCTGTTTTATTTGAGGTCTACTTTCAGGAAAAATCAAATTTATGAAGATAAAAATAATTAACGTAAGTATAAGCGGGGTAGGGGTTAGAAGTTCTTAAGACAGAGAGTCTGAGAAGTCTTAAGGTTGGAAATTTTAGGGATTCTTAAGGCGTAAGGGGGGTAGGGGGCTTGGAATTTTAAGAGGGGTAAAGATAGGGGTTCTTAAGGGAGGAGAGAGTGGGAATCTTAAGGATTAAAAGATTGGGAATCTTAAGGGGGAAAAGATTGGGAATCTTAAGGGTTGGAATTCCCATTATCTTAAGGGAGAAGGGGGGTAAGAGTGGGGTAAGAGTGGGAATCTTAAGGATTAAAAGATTCGGGAATCTTAAGGATTAAAAAATTCGAAATCTTAAGGATTAAAAAATTCGAAATCTTAAGGATTTAAAAACCCGAAATCTTAAGTGTTAGATATCCCATTTTTCTATCTACTCCAAACCATTTTCCCCCTTCTAGTCAAAGCTTTATACAGTTAAGTGAAAAGTTAAACTGAAATAAAATACAATGTAAACAGCAAAATATAAACCTGCCTAAGCATTATTCTTAGTTGGTCTCAAGCCCTGGCAAAGGGGTTTATAAACATCATACAAGATTGACATTGCAGCCATGTATTTTTCTGTAGCATTGCCCCCTTCTTCTTCTGAAAATACTTATTTCTTGGTTGTAGGTCATTGTAGGTCATTGCTGTGCTCTAACGAGACAAGAAGAATTTAATGGTAATTTGCACTGTGCCATTATACAAAGTTGTACTCTGGGATGTGAATAAAGTGACTAGAGGACATAGTCGGCTCAAGAGGAAGGTAAAATAGTTTGTAATTTGGATTCAACATTTATCCTTTATAAATCTTTTGCTAATTGTAATCACTAGGAGTAGAAGTGCCATTTGAAACATTTGTTCAGGTAGGTCCAATGTCAGGGTCGCACTTGAAGGTCAAATGATAAAATTTTCCTACATATAGCTTTTCTGTACGACAACTTACATTTACGGGTGGATTTCAAAATGATTTGGCACAATTGTTGTCCTTTAGGAGCGCCATTTGAAACATTTGCTCTGGCAGGTACAAGGTCAAGGTCACACTTGAAGGTCAAATGATAAAAATTGTCATTCAGAAAGCCTGTCCAAGCTACAACTTCTCTATTTATGGATGGATTCAAAATGATTTGGCACAGTTATTCTCTGTTATATTTAGAATTGCCATTTGAAGCATTTCTTCTGGTAAGTCCAAGGTCAAGGTCACACTTGAAGGTCAAATAAAATTGTCATGTTTAGAGCTTGTCCGAGCTACAACTTCTCTACGGATGGATTCATAATAATTTGGCACGGTTGTTCTCCTTTACCAGCAGACATGCCATTTGAATCATTTGTTCAGGTAAGTCAAACATCAAGGTCACATGAAGGTCAGATGATAATGTCATAAATGGAGCTTCTCTGAGCCATAATTTCTATATTTATGGATGAATTTAATGATTTTTTGGCACAATTGTTCTACTTTACCAGTAAAATCATTTGTTTAGGTAGGTTCAAGGTCAAGGTCAAATAGTAATATTGTCATACATAGAGCTTGTCTGCTCGGCTACAATTTCTACATTTATCAATGGATTTGAAAATAACTTTAGACAAGTGTCCTCCTTAACCAGTGGAAGATTCCTTTGAATCATTTGTTCAGGTAGATCCAAGGTCAAGGTCACACTGAAAGGTCCACTTGCAAAATTGTCATTAATAGAGCATGTCTGAGCCATAAATTTTATGTTTTAGATTGATTTCAAAATTATTGGGCACAATTTTTCTCCTTCATGAGTAGATGTGCCATTTAAAATATTCGATCATATAGGTCCGCGATCAAGGTCACACTTTAACATCAAATGATAAACTATCATAAATACATCTTGTCTGAGCCATAACTTCTACATATGAGGATGGATTTCAATATAAATTTGCATGATTGCTCTCCTTTATGAGTAGATGTGCTAGTTCTTAAATTTGTTCAGGTAGGTCCAAAGTCAAGTTCACACTTGGTAGTCAAATTGATAAAATCTTTGACAACTTTTCTACTCAATGAGTAGTAAGTGCCTCTCTCAATTATTCACTTCTGTGGTTTCAAGGTAGAGGTCATATTTGAAGGTCAAAAATTAAGCTGCTTCTTGTTCATAAATAGGGAATACTCCTATCCTCATGCAAATTTGAAAACAAAGGGATCTGAAATAAGATAGATTTGTATTGAGTGATTAGTTACTTTTTTTCCCATGTGCAGCTTATGAGGTTCTTTACTAACTGCCACATGGCGGGCTAGACATATGTTGCCCATGGGCAACTTTCTAGTTTGTCTCTATTTGCTAACGGCCAAAAGATCTTGTGTCATGATCTGGTTCCAGTTGTGTTATGTCAATCCAGCTGCCTGTTTGTCTTCTTCTTGTGTACACAGTTAAGTAGGCATTTGTTGTCAGATTTTCATGAAACTTCAAAGTTTGTTCATATCATCTATAGCTTGAATCCCGTTGAATTTGTTGGAACATTGGACCATTTAGTATCAACAAGTAGCCATTTATTATACCCCCCACCTACTAAGTAGAGGGGGAGTATACTGGTTTCACCATGTCTGTCTGTCTGTCCTTCTGTCAGTCCGACCATCTTTTCGTTTCCATGCTCTAACTCAAAAGCTGTTTGACCTAGGAACCTGAAACTTTATACAAATGTTGCTCATGACCCAAGGAGGTGCCCTGTTGGTTTTCAGGTCACATAGGTTAAAGGTCAAGGTTGTGGGTGAACTTTTTTTTTTTAAATTGTTTTGTGCTCTTAATTCAATAGCCAGTTGACCTAGGAACCTGAAACTTTATACAAATATTGCTCATGACCTAAGGAGGTGCCCTATTGTTTTTGGGTTGCATGGGTCAAAGGCCAAGGTCAGGGACGAACTTTATTTGAAAATGGTTTCCTTGCTCTAACTCAAAAGCCATTTGACCTGGGACCCTGAAACTTTATACAAGTGTTGCTCATGACCCAAGGAGGTGCCCTGTTGGTTTTTAGGTCACATAGGTTAAAGGTCAAGGTTGTGGGTGAACTTTTTTTGAAAATTGTTTTGTGCTCTTAATTCAACAGCCAGTTGACCTAGGAACCTGAAACTTAATACAAATATTGCTCATGACCATAGGAGGTGCCCTATTGTTTTTGGGTTGCATGGGTCAAAGGCCAAGGTCGGTGACGAACATTATTTGAAAATGGCATCCTTGCTCTAACTCAAAAGCCATTTGATCTGGGACCCTGAAACTTTATACAAGTGTTGCTCATGACCTAAGGAGGTGCCCTATTGGGTGGCATGGGTCAAAGGTCAATGCCACAGGTGAACTTTGTTTTGAAAATCATTTCCATTCTCAGATTGTGTTGATTCAGTGACTAGGTGCTGGCGGGGGGTATTTGTCGGCTTTGGGACAGCTCTAGTTTATAACTGAAAATTTACATAAGTTTACCACTGAAGTCTGCATTTTATCCATTTCCTTTGAATTTGATCTAGAATCATTTGTATCATAATGCGTTGAAATGTATGAAACAGGAAAAAATTGAACTAGCAAATCAAACAAATCAACATGCTGTCATAATGCTGTCACCCTGACAGGCATGGATTCACCTCAAGCCTACCTCAAACTTCCCTCTCCCATTATTTTTATTTTTATTTTTTTTTTACTAGGGGGCGGGGAGGGGGGGAGGGGGAGGGGTTCTGTTATTTTTCATTATAAGTTCAATACAGATGTTAGGAAATAGTGAAATTTAGACATCTTCGAAGTCTGGAATACTTTTATGAACATGATATCTTTAAATGTGACTTCAGGATTGACTGTTTGAACTCTGAAATAGAATTTCCATATATCGGTTACAGCTGATAGTTCATTGGAAAATTTATGATTATTAAAATTGTCGCCAATAGCCATTCATCCTTCGGTCTACTGGTAGAAAATGCATCTAGATCCTGAGGCTTAAACTCCCGTAGAGAGTTTGGAGGTCATTGTATCAAGACTAAGCCTTATAATGCTTAAGACTGTGTGACACAGTAAGAGTGACAGAACTCGGGATAAAGATGACCTTTTCATAGATAGTATTCCAGTAATGAGATAATGTTTCCACTACTAAAAGGACTACTTTAAAATAGTGCTTTTAAGCTGCTTTTAACTAACTTAAATTCTATTCATAGTGGGGGAAAATACCCAGAAAATTAGTCTCTATGTTGGAAATGGCTTCTTGGTGATCAAAAAGAATTTTTTCAAAGCATGTGATGTATTTGTTAAAAAAACTGAATTGATCCTGAAATCAAGGTCTGTTTACCTTGATACTGCCCTGTCTGTAAACCTTTCACCCTTTACCAAACAATCCTGATTGTTCATGACCCTGATGAAGAAAGCTTCTGAAAATAGTGAAAAAGAGAAAATGCTTGTAACAAGCATTTACTTCCTCCTTTCCCACAATGTTTTCAACCCCTTTAAAGACAAATCCTTTTGTTTGAGACATATTTTCTTTGTTGTCTGCAAATGCTTTCAACTTGGGCAAGATTTTGACGATCAGTAAAGAGCCAATAGGATTTTCCAACCAGACTTCCAATCATATATTTTCAGTTTGTTAACAAAATCAACAAAATGGAAACCTCAATGGCAGCCAAATGAAGAACTGTGTACACATATTTATACAGCTATGGAACCTTTCGGTTTGGTGGAGAAACAAGTAATCTGACAGATGTGCTGCAATGATTTCTTTACTTCTTTGACTACTTCGACTGTGGAGCAATATGATCAGGAGATGAGTGGATCCCAGTGATATATAGGACATGTTCATCACCATGAAGTTTAAATCAGTATCTGTGTTATGCTAGTATTCCATGTATTGTGTGTGTAAAAGGTTGTTGCTGTCTTGAGACTTAAACTAGGACTGGTGGTATTTAACCCTTTACCACACAATGCGCCTTTTAACGACCCCGAAGAAGAAGGGTTTTGAAAACATAGTGGGAAAAGGAGAAAATGCTGGTAACCAGCATTTTCTTCTTTTCCCACTATGTTTTCCACCCTGTCAAAGACAAGCCCTATTATTTGAACCTCATTTAATTTGAGGCAAGCAAATGCTTTTAATTTAGACGAGTCAAAATGCTTTTAATTTGGATGAGTCAAAAATATTGCTGTGTAGTGAAGGGTTAAATTACGAATAATTTAAAGTAAAGATCATAATGTTCAGTAAAACAATCACTTTTTCCATATAATAAAATAAGTCAAAAATGTTTTTTAGCTGGCCTAATCATAAATTTCTTGAGAGGGGGGGCCTATTGTGATTGGCCTTTACCTTCTCAGTCCTTGTCAACTTTTGCTTATTTTTATCTTCTTCTCCAAAGCAGTGTTGCTTTGCCTATTCTGCACAAAATGGGTCTTAACTCAGAACTGTTCAGCTCCATTGAACAAGATGATCACTCTAGCTAAATACATGTAGACAAAAGGTAGAAGCAATTCTTTTATGCAAAGGGATAGAGAAATTATTTTAGATGGGCATTCCTTTGGTGTTTTTGTATCAAAAATGCTCAACATGTTCTATCAAGCTGAAAAAGAATATCATAATGCACCTTATATTAACTGTGATAGCAACTTTACTTTTTATGTCCCTAAAGATAAAATTTGGGAGCATATAAACTAGGTTTTGCTTAGTCCATCGGTCTGTTTCATGTTAGGGCAATAACCTTTTTCCTGTTTAGGGTAATGACTTTTTTCACACAAAATTGACATGTCATGCACAAAATTCAGGTACAAAGGTTAAAGGTCAAGGTCACAGGAATGTCAAATATGCTGTATCTGGAACAAAACTTTTGTAATAATGGATGAATTTCTGTATAATTTTGCAGAATTGTGAACCACATATAAACAATATGTCATGTCAAGAATCATGTTGGTAGGAGAAAGGTCAAGGTCACAGCAAAGTCAAATATGTTTAAAGATACATCTTTACAGTCAGAGAGAAAAAAACACTGTTAAAACTTGACAGTGTGTAGAATGGTTCAGAATTTAGTCAGCTGTATAAACATAGATAAATTACCAATATAAATTATATGGTGTGAGGGATAAAGAAACTCAAGGGGTTTGTCTTTGATTCAAAACTGGAAACGGCAAAAGCGATTTCTTTGAAGGCCTCCAGAAGATGAAAAACATTTTCTGTCGGTCGTAATCTGTGCAACCTTGCAACCATCAGTGGCAAGATTTGGCATGAAGACAAAAGAATGATAATAGTTTCATAAATTAATGATGAAATGGGCTAAAAACTGGCAGAAAACGCATATTTATGGTATGTATCTTTAAAAAGAGAAAATTGGGGTATGGTCAAGTCCGGCCTGTAATTTTTAGCTCTACTGGCTGTAAGCCAACAGGGCTCATGTCATGGCGTGTTTTCTGTCCGTCCGTTCCCTCGTCTTATTCTTGTTTACACGATTAGTCTGCATTTGTGGTGGGATTTTCGTGAAACTTTCACAGTTTGTTTATCTTATTAATAGCTGGAACCCTATTGATTTCGAAAAAAAATCGGACGATCAGTATAGGAAAAGTAGCCATTTAAAGTTGAAAATTTCCATTTCTTGTTTATGCGGCGCCAAGCCCCATAGCTCAGTCAGTAGCGTACAGGACTTCAGAACAGGAGGTTCGATCCCTGGCTTGGCCAATTTCTTTCCGAGAATTGGTGATAGTTAGTGCGACAGGATTCATTCCTCTCTCACCGCTGACCATTGTTTCGACGATGGTTATGTGGGAAAGCAGCCAGTGGCTTGGAAAAAATATTGTGTGGAGTACTGGTTAAAGAGACTCCAAGAAAGCATGGATAGGTGCACTGGCCGCCGCAATATAACTGAAATAATGTTGAAAACGGCATTAAACATGATACAATATGATCAATCAGTTGTTTTCATGATAAAGTCTGCATTTGTGGTTGGATTTTCATGAAACTTGCACACTTGCTTTGTATCATCAACAGCTTGTTTTTAATTGTGACCAAATTTCAGTATAATTGCACAATGGTCAATTACATAAAGACAACCTGCAGTGTGCAAGAACACTGTTCAGTGGTCAAGGTCACAGCAAGATCAAATATCTGTTTTCATGTTTGGGGGTCACAATTTTTTTCCTGTTTTTTAAATGTAAAACAACTTTGCACAAATGTTAACCACATCAGGATGACTTGCCATGCACAAGACTCATGTCCATAGGTTAAGATCAGGGTCACAGCAAGGTCATGTGTGTTTTCAAGGGAGGAGTAGCGTTTGTGTCAGGCGCAAAATAACTTGGCAAAAAATGTCAAGATGATGTGTCATTCACAGGTCATGTCTGTAGGTTAAATGTCAAGGTCACAGCAAGGTCTAATGTGTTGGGGGGGTTGTTAGTGTTTTAGTCAGGCCTGTAACTTTTAATTGTGAATAAATTTCAACATACATATCCGCAGAATGGTCAACCACATAAAGAGCATATCACGGCAAGAATCATGTCTGTAGATCAAAGTCACAAAAATGTCAAATGTCTGATTTGTGTCTGGGCCATAGATTTTTATCCTATCACTGTAATTTAAAATAACTTAACACAAATGTTAGCCACATCAAGGTGATCTATCATACCCAAGAGTCATGTCTGTAGCATAAAGGTCAAGGTCACAGCAAGGTCAATTGCATTTTCAAGGCAGGGGTAGTGTTTGCGTCAGGCCTGAAACTTTTTCAATTATGAATGAATTTCAGTATAACTTTGCAGTATTGTGAACCACATATAAATGATAAGTGGGCACAAGAACCATATCAGTAGGTCAAGCTCTTAGCAAGGTCAAATATATTTAAAAAGAGAAATTTGCAGGGATTTTTCAGACTGCCCTCTTGTTTTCAGGGGCATTAGTCACTTCTCAATGAAACATTTTGTTTGATTAGGTGAGTGATCTAAAGACACAACGACTCTAATGTATATCTTAAAGCTGCCTGCCCAGGTAGCTCAGGGGTTAGTGTATCTGACTCATGACCTGGTGCTTGTGAGTTCGATACCTGGTTGAGGCAAACTTTCTCTCAGGCGATTTTTCACCTCTCACCTCTGATGCACGTAAGAAAAGTAGTCAGTGACTTTGAAAGAAACTTGTGTCGGTGCTGGTGGGAGAAAGCCAGGAAACACATGCAGAGGTACACTGGCCACCATGATATGACCTAACCTGTTAAAACAGTGTTTAACTCAATACAATCAATCAATTAAATGAAAGCTGTGTCAGTTAGCTTTAAAGTTTATTTAAAAAAAAAAATGAAAGCTCCAGGCCTTTTTTGGCAGACTTGAAATTAAACCTGCTTTGGAAGGTTTTCTTTATTTTTTCAACCCTATTGTTTTTCTTACCCTTTTCTTAGCAAATGCATTTTTAAGACCTTAAGGAGAACGCTTTTGCAAACACTGAGAGATAAGCAGAAACTGCTAATTATATATATACTGCAATTTTTAGCTCCACTGGCCGAAGGCCAGCGAGCTATTGTCATGGCGTTGTGTCCGTCGTGCGTCCGTCCGTTCGTCCGTGCATGCGTCCGTAAACTTTTTCTTTAAAAAACTTCTCCTCAGAAACTATTGACTGGATTTTTACCAAATTTCACAGGAATTTGGTGGTCCTCTTTCAAATTCCTTCAAATAATTGTGTTCCATGAAGAATTCTGGTTGCCATGGCAACCAAAGTAAAAAACCTTTAAAAATCTTCTCCTCCCAAACCGCTATTTGGATAGCATTATTATTTTGCAGGAATGTTCCTTAGATACAGGTTTACAGAATTCCGTTAAAAAAAAAATGATCTGTCAAAAAACATGGCTTTTATGGGAGACTCATTTTCCTTTTATGGTATAAAGTAAAATCTTTGAAAAATTTCTTCTCTAAAACTATTCATTGGATTTCATTGTTGTTTTGCAGGTAAGTTCCTATGGTGGTTGTCTGCCAAATTGTTTCTATGGTGGTTGTATACCAAATTCCTTTTAAAAAAATGATACACCTAAAAACACATTTTTTTATAGACAAGGCTTATATTTCAAAAAAATGTTCTTCTCCAAAACTATTTATTGTGTTAGTTTTATCGACTAACAAAGAAAAAGGAAGAAAATTGGATTGACTTGACCTAGTCAGGGCTGTCCTATTTAAGCCCACACATTTTCCTTGGTATTAAGATCACAATTTACTCCAATGATATGCTATTAGTTAGTACTAGTAATAAAATATCACTGGCCATAAATAAGATAAAAGCTTGAGCACCTTTCACAACTTGAGCTTTTCAATTTTGCCTTATTACTAAGCCTGAGTAACCATGCCAAGATAAAAAAGAAAAAGTATTTTAATAACAAAACCCCCATGTTGTAGGTACTTTATAGTCCTTTTGATATAGAACAAGAGAACTTCTGCACTTTTATTAGTTCTGGTAAAGGTTTGTTGACCTACTAATGAGTAAATGCAGAGTGGACAGAAGGGGTGTAAATCCTGGTGACAAAGTGGGACAGGGCTTTACATTTGTGATAAGGCATTAATGTTATCCAGTCAAAGTGATCCCGCAACTTCAGTACACCAGAATTAATCTGTGCCCTGGAGCAGGATATTTGATTTATGTAAATGCATTTGTAGACCATTTTGTGTTGTTTGCCACAGAAGACATTCTAACTGTGACTGTGAAAAGTTGATTATTAGGGATTAGGTGTTCATTCTATGCCAGCATATTTCATTCTATCTGGTGTATTGATGTAAGTTGATCTATATTGCTATAACATTCATTCATTTGCCCTCCTAGCTGTTCTTTTAGATTACCCCTTTACCACACAATCACAACTTTTAACGACCCTGAGAAAGACATATTTTCTATATTTTGATGTTTCCCCACCCAAAATGGTTTGTGAAAGGACCTGTTGCAGACAACATATCTTCAAATTAGTAAGACATATATAAAAAAGGATAGAAATTATTGTGGGAAACTAAGAAAATGCTGGTTACCATTTTATTCTTCTTTTCTCACAAGTTTTTTCCATACCTTTTTTCTTCAGTGATTAAATGGTAATTGTTAAAAACTTCTTTTCGCCATTATAGAAATATCAGGCCTGTGGAGCGATACAGGCGCTCAAGCGCCTCTAGTTGTTTATAACCCTTTCAATGATCAATCCCATCATTTGATTCAAATTGAAATTGTCTTAAAATGCTTTTAAACTAGAAAAGGACAAAAAAGCCTGTCATATGGTAAAGAGTTGAAGGACGCAAAGTTTTGCTCTTAGAGCTTAACCACTGGAGCCAATACAGTACTAAGAAAGTGATCAAATACATTTCAGTTTAGTAGTTTGAAGAGTTCTTAGTTAATTTTGATGACTTCAGTAGCAATATTGTTTATATTTTTTCTGTGTTTTGTTTGTGTGCCTTATTTACATGAAAATTAAACAGTTTTCTTGTAAACTTATGAATAAACTTAAAATCACTATATCTTGTCCAAGTTTTTCAATGCATAGAGACCCAAAATATTTTACCCTGACAGAGATCTGATCATACATGGTTATATGAGATAATATTGTTTGATTTATTTCTATAAAAAGGATGAGAGGAAAACTGTAGATCTACTGGTAGATCAAATGCTGCGAAGTAGCACTTCTGGTGAGCGTCCACTGTTTTTGCCATTGGAATAGAAGTATTTCAAACTTTCAAATGTCTCAATGATTGCGAATAGTCTCATTGAATTTTAACGAATGTATAATCATTTAGCCTGGAATAGATGAGAGAAAGCATATATGAATCGCTATTTAGTGCTGTGCATGTATAATGAGTTATGAAGCAGGCAATTTCCACTTAAAACCATGCTTGTCCCCAACCAGACATTGAAAATGATCTTTTCTTTGGGTTTTACACAATAATTTTTGTTGTAACAGTGCTGAAAAGTACATCTGTAGATGTGTGCTTTGTTCTTTATAATGTGTGTGCAATGATAAGCGCATGTAAGAAAGACGTTCACACATGATAGGAATGTTCGGAATTTATCTTTTTTTATGGTCCTTTGTATCTTAAGTTCCTAACTTCTTTTCCACAATAGTTCTCTCATCACTGGGTGGAATTCAACAGAACTTCATGGATTGAATGGTGTTTTATGCTGCTTTCAACATTATTTCAGTTACATCAGGGCAACAGCTCACATATTCATATTTCCTGGGTTCCACCAGTACTAGGTTGGGGCTCTGAAGTGTCTTGGCCAAGGGCACTCCCACGAAAGAACTGATGGATCTAGTGAGGACCGAACCCGGGGCCTCCAGGTCATGAGTCCTAGACTTTACCACTGAGCTACACAGGACCCCCAGAACTTTGTGGAAAGCTGTCCCGTAAGAAGGTCATTGCATATTGTTAGCATGTTCTGCTTTGGTGATTTCTGTTACAGCAATGGCCCTTTTAATTCTTTTATCCCTGAGTTTGTTTCCAGCTGGGGGTCCTGCATGACTCTGTGGTAAAGTGTAGAAGTCATGACCTAGAGTGCTGAATGGTAACCCTTTAGAGAGGGGTATATCCTATACCACAGTTATTTCTTATGTGACAAAAACAAACCTATACACCTATGTATACACCAACCTACATATACATACCTATACATCTACTATACACCTACCCACACACCTTTGTATACACGTACCTGTACATCTACCTACACAACTATGAGTACACTACATATACACCTACCAACAGTCCTACCTACATGTACACACCTATATTTACACATATCTATATTCCCACCTACACACCTATACAGGTACATACACATCTACCTAAACAACTACACATCAACTACACACCTACCTTAACACCAACCTACAAAGCACCTTACACACCTACCTATAAACTTACCTACCACTTACCTTCACACACCAACCTACACATCTATCTACATACCTACCTATAAACCTATCAACATACCTACACCCTACACACCAACCTACTCACCTACCTCCCTACATACAGACCCACCTATACACCAACCTTCACACGTAGGAATAAAACCTACCAACACTTTAATCTACTCGCCTTCCTACACACCTAACTACATGCCTATACACTTACTATCCACCTACCTAAATACCTACCTACACACATACCTGTAAAACTACCTACACACCTGCAGAGTTACACTTACTTAAACTCCTATCCATTCACATACCTTCAAACCCACCTAAACCCTACCAACCTGCACAACTTCTTCCGTACCTACAACTACCTACATACCTAACTATCTTCCAACTCACGTGTTACCTACAAACATACTTTCCTGAATACCTACCTACATTCCTATGTAACTAACCTAATTACATATACTTTTACTTACCTACACACCAACCTACCTACACAATTTTCTTCTTACACATCTCCCTACCTATACCTTCCAAAAACCTGCGCATCTACCTACCTACACACCTACCGTCCATATACACAACTACCCTTTTACACACCTCCCTATCTACATACCAACTTACAGACCTTCAAACTTTCCCATACACCCACCTACATACACACCTACGAAGTAACTTTTTTTTTATCCACACACCTACCTAGCCACATACCTACCTACTCACCTACGTTTACATGTATCCACCAGCCTACTTACCTACTTACACACATACCTACCTACACAACGACCTACCTACACACCAACCAATATAAAAACCGACCAGCAAGTATACTGACTTACCTAAACACAGTCCTTTACTTCAAACTACCTACAACCCCCTTAACTTTATCCTCACTTACCTTCTTAAACACCTAACTACCTACACAAATATATATCTACACAGCTAGTTATCAACACACCTATTCACACAGCTTCCTACCTATATACCTCCCAAGGTAAACCTCTGTTTACCTACCTATCTTTCCATTCACCTGCCTACCTATGCAACTACCCATCCTCCTACCAACACCCAAACTAATAACCAACCCATTTATTTACCTACCGAGCCACCTACCTACACATCCACCAACCCAACCACCCTCTTACCAAGCCATCCAGTTACCTACCTACCTACCTACCTACATACATACATACCTACATACATGCATACATACATATCTGCCTTCAACCTGCACACCTAAACATCTATATACTTAACTACCTAGTTACCTATACACCTACACACACCTACATGTACTTACACTCCTTCAAACCTACCTACACACATACCTACACACCTAACTAACTATCTTCCAACTCACATCTTACCTACCAACCTCTACTGTTTCAGATGAAAAGATTTGTCCTTGGATTAAGGAGGGAGATCCAGGGAGAGGGGGTGTACGTCGTTGCCCTTGTCTCTTTTTGTTGTTTGAGCTGAATAATTTGTCAGTGAACTAATTAACGTTCATGTGGGGTCTAAAATAGCATAGCTCTTCTTACCATTGAGCTGAAAAAGTATGTCGAGGGATACACAAACGCTCACTTCAGGCTCTTGTCATATATCTTAGGTGACCCTCTTGCATTGTATAAAATTTATAAATAGAAATTCTAGGTTGGAATATAAGGGGAGTGGGAGCAGTAAAGCGACCTCGGGTCCAGTTAACCGCCCATTAATTCATTCGTTTCAGCTGAGCGAGTTTCTCGGGAACTAAGAAACGTTCATAATGGAGTTTAGAATAGCATATCTGAATCCAGATTCCATTCCATGAGTTAGAACATACGTAGAGTTTCTTGGTTTCTTTATTTACGTTATTGGTAAGAGAGATGTCAGGCAAAACGATCTTGGGTCAAGTACACCACCTCTGCCTTTATTCTTTGTTTCATTTGAATTATTCTGTTGACGATAAAGGAGTGTTGAAATAGGGTCCAAATTGGCATGTGACCATTTCCAAGATACGAACAAATACTTAAGTTACATTAAATTGGTAGTAAGACAATGAGGGGACAAATAATAATAAACATTACTCGTAAAGACGTAAATAGCATTACAATTGATTCCATTCTATAGGTAAGATTATACATGTATAAACTACATTACCTCAGTTACGTTAGATGGAGAGTCAGAAAGACATGCAGGTCCAGTAAAGCACCAAAATAGCCTGTCTAACCCATTTGCATGAGTAACGCAAGTTATTCAGTATGTTAGATAGAGAGCAGTACGAGGGTCATGAAAGGAACTTGGGGGTCCAATAAACCGCACTTATCTCTGTTCAGTGCCTTAATCTAGTAAAATTGTCAGCGGGCACTGACTAATAAGCCCGAAAAAGCATGTCTTAGATATTTGCTTTGGTTAGATACATAAGCAAATAATTGGATTATCGGCTCGAGTAGACGGCAAGGCGGACATCCAGTGAAACGACCTGGGGGATCAAATAAACCAACGTTTTCATTTTTCATCGTTTTCGTCGCAAATTGTCAGCGGGCAAAAAGAGTTGACCATCGTGGCGTAAATAAAATTTTTAACCTACAGTATTTGCATTGGTTAAAATGAATAAACAAGTACATGTACTTTATTTATGTTTGGGGGAAAATAGTAGGGGTGACCAGTTAAACGACCTGGCTATCCAGTAAACCGCCCATGTCTTTAATCATTTTTTCAGATCAATAAGTTTTCCAGAGGACTAACAGCATTGACCCTCATGGCTAAAATATCATATTTGGATTCTTTGCATTGGTTTATCATTATATAAACAACAGGGGCGTAACCCAGAGGTTCAGATCATTAGGCACTCCAATTTGGGAGTGCTATGTCATCCTTAGGCTGCTAAACGCGACGCAGTGCGCTTTAGTAGACAAGTAACTCAAGATCAGACAGCATAGAAAGGTAGTCCAATGCAGTTAGATTTTCTGTCAAACAGAAATAGGAATAGCAATATTTGGCTTTTTAGACTCGGTTGGAAATCTTCAAGTTTTAGCGGTTTTAGGTTTAATTACATGAAGAAGGGGTTGTTCTAAAAAGTGAAAAAAGAATGTTTCGCCTGCTCCCATTTTTTTTTTTTTTTTTTTCTATATTATGCAGTTGCGTAAATTGTGCGTGATGCAAGCTACGCCTTTGAACAAGAACTTAAAATGTCTTTGAAAAATAGAAAGACGGGGTATCCAAACAACTTAGGGGATCTAGTAACCCGCCCTGGTTGGTTTGTTAGCTGGCCATGGGAGTTGACAAATGTGGCTAAAGTAATAAAGTTGACCTATTTACAATTGTTAAACTATAGAAACAAGAACTGCAGTTTTAGTACAAAAATGGTCAATGGGGGATCCACTGAAATGACCTGTGGGATCTAGTTAACTGCCTTGGTCTTCAATCAGTCTTAGTCGAGTAAGTTTGTCAGCAGCTACGAGCATCAACATTTGGGTCCAAAATTGCACATCTTACCCATTTGCGCTGGTTAACTTATATAAGTAACTACTTCATAATGTTTTAAAAAGAAAGTAAGATGGGGGATCCGATAAAAAGACCTGAGGGGTCCAGTAAACCACTCTTGTCTTTATTTGTTGTCTTAATTGAGTAAGTTTGTCAGCAGGCTCGAGCATCAACATTTGAAACGTTTTGGTCCAAAATTGCATATCTTACCTATTTGCACAGTCTAAGTTATATTAGTGACTACTTCATAATGTTTTTAACATAAAGTAAGATGGGGGATCCAGAAAACAGCCTTTGCCTTTATTCATTGTTTTTGTAGAGTAAGTTTGTCAGCAGGCTCGAGCATCAACATTTGGGTCCAAAATTGCATATCTTACCACTTTGCACTGATTAAGTTATATTAGTACGTACTTCATCATGTTTAAAAAGAAAGTAAGATTCGGAATTCAGTAAAGTGCCCAGTCTTTATTCATTTTCTTAGTAGAGTAGGATTGTCAGCAGGCTCGAGCATCGACGTTTTAGTCAAAAATTGCATATCTTACCCATTTGCACAGTCCAAGTTATCGTGGTAACTACTTCATAGTGTTTTTAAAAGAAAGTAAGATAGAGGATCCAGTAACCCGCCCTGTAGGATCCAGTAAACAGCCATTGTCTTTATACATTGTCTTTGTGGAGTAAGTACGTCAGCAGGCTCGAGCACCAACCTTTGGGTTCAAAATTGCGTATCTTACCCATTTGCATAGTCCAAGTCAAATTAGTAACTACTTCATAATGTTTTTAAAAGATAGTTACATGGGGGATCCAGTAAACCGCCCTGTAAGATCCAGTAAACCGCCGTAGTCTTTATTCATTGTCTCAGTTGTGTAAGTTTATCAGCAAGCTCAAGCAAGAACGTTTTGGTCCAAAAAAATGCATATCTTACCTATTTGCACTGGTAAAGTTATTAAGAAACTATTTTATATTGTTTTGAAAAGAAAGTAAGATAGGGGATCCAGTAAACCGCCCTGTGGGAACCAGCAAACCGCCCTTGCCTTTTTTCCCTTGCCTTTGTACAATAAGTTTGTCAGCAGGCTCGAGCATCCACCATTGGGTCCGAAAATGCATATCTTACCCATTTGCACTGGTAAAGTTATCCAAGTAACGACTTCATAATGTTTTAAAAAGAAAGTTAGATGGGGGAAACAGTAAACCGCCCTTGTCTTTATTCGTTTTCTTACTAGAGTTGGTTTGTTAGCAGACCCGAACATCAACGTTTTTGTCCAAAATTGCGTATCTTACCCATTTGCATAGTCCAAGTCAAATTAGTAACTACTTCATATTCATTTTTAAAAGATAGTAAGATAGGGGATCCAGTAACCCGCCCTGTGGGATCCAGTAAACCGACCTAGTCTTTATACATGTACATTGTCTCAGTTGTGTAAGTTTGTCAGCAGGCTCGACTGTCAACCTTTTGGTCCAAAATGGCATATTTTACCCAATTGCACAGTCCAAGTCATATTAATAACAACTTCTAATTATTTTTTAAAGATAGTAAGATGCAGGATCCAGTAAACCGCCCTGTGGAATCCAGTAAACCGTCCTTGTCTTTAGTAATTTCTTAATAGAGTAGGTTTGTCAGAAGGCTCGAGCATCAACCTTTTGGTCCAAAATTGCATATCTTACCGATTTGCATAGTCCAAGTCCAATTAGTAAGTACTTTATAATGTTTTTAAAAGATAGTAAGATGGGGGATCCAGTAAACCGCCCTGTGGGATCCAGTAAACCGCCCTAGCCTTTTTTCCCTTACCTTTGTGGAATAAGTCTGTCAGCAGACTCGAGCATCCACCATTGGGTCCGAAATTGCATATCCTACCCATTTGCCCTGGTAAAGTTATCTAAGTAACGACTTCATAATGTTTTAAAAAGAAAGTTAGATGGGGGAACCAGTAAACCGCCCTTGTCTTTATTCATTTTCTTACTAGAGTTGGTTTGTTAGCAGACCCGAGCATCAACGTTTTGGTCCAAAATTGCGTATCTTACCCATTTGCATAGTCCAAGTCAAATTAGTAACTACTTCATATTCATTTTTAAAAGATAGTAAGATAGTAAACCGCCCTGTGGGATCCAGTAAACCGACCTAGTCTTTATACATTGTCTCAGTTGTGTAAGTTTGTCAGCAGGCTCGACTGTCAACCTTTTGGTCCAAAATGGCATATTTTACCCAATTGCACAGTCCAACTCATATTAATAACTACTTATTATTATTTTTTAAAGGTAGTAAGATGGGGGATCCAGTAAACCGCCCTGTGGGATCTAGTAAACCGCCCTTGTCTTTATTAATTTTCTTAATAGAGTAGGTTTGTCAGAAGGCTCGAACATCAACTTTTTGGTCCAAAAATTGCATATCTTACGGATTTGTATAGTCCAAGTCCAATTAGTAAGTACTTTATAATGTTTTTAAAAGATAGTAAGATGGGGGATCCAGTAAACCGCCCTGTGGGATCCAGTAAACCGCCCTGTGGGATCCAGTAAATCGCGCTCGACTTTTTTTCATTTTCTTCGTAGAGTAAGTTTGTCAGCAGGTTCGAGCATCAACCTTTTGGTCCAAAATTGCATATCTTACCCATTTGCACTGGTTAAGTTATATTAGTAAGTAGTCCATAAGGTTTTAGAAAGAAAGTAAGATGGGGGATCCAGTAATCCGCCCTGTGGGATCCAGTAAACCGCCCATGTGTTTTTGGTATTTTTTTTCAGTAGAAGTGTTCTCAGGGAATTAGGAACTTTTATATTGGAGTCTTAAAGAGCTTATTTGACTCCATTTGACGGGTTAAGATGTATGGACAAGTCTAGTATATTCATTATGTTAAATTCATTGACCCGATGTCGAAAGGTAGGTTCTTGTAAACAGTGAGTGTATTTATTAATTGTCTTAGTAAATTCAGTATATCTGGGTCCTAGCAGTTCTCACTATGAGGTCCGAAATAATATGTCTGTCCTCTAAATAGATGAACCGCGTCTTATTTTTTTTACCAATCATTCGGTTTAATAAAGAAAAATGTAACTTGTTTTTAATCCTTTTCGTTGAATCAACTGCCTTTACTTTCAATTTCGGGCTCATTATCTGAAATCACGTAAAATAACGTAAAACGGTAAAAACTAACCAAAAGGTTTTCTTAAAGTATTTTTCATCATGTGCAGAGCTATTCCCATTACTCTATGAAATCCTCCAGAAAGTTTGTTTTCCCTACATTAGATAGATTTCAGGCTGCAGTTCTGTAGTCCAATCCGGATGACGGAAAATGCCGATCTTTTATTTGCATATTCATGAATCAGACTACGTCATCAGCCGAAATGACGTAGGGCGGTTTACCGGATCCCATCTTCTTGTTTCCTATGTGTACACCCACTCGTCACAACTCGGCCGATTCCGTACCTACATCTAACCTCGTCTGTATAAGGGAGGCTTCCATTTTGAACTACCAATCACGTGATCTTAAACATGGCGGCGCCCCTGTAGATCGCTAAGCAACGACATGAACAACCACTGTGAAGTTATTCACTTCTATCGATCTGTCGATGAAAGCTCCTAACGGAATTGATAAACCACGCTAAAAATTAAATGTACAAACTGTTTGCCGACTGAAATACTCTTAGAAAGATAATGATAGAAAATTCACTCATGCGTTCTTTCTAAAGAGGAGCCTTACAATTTCAATAACGGTAAAGCGGTGTGCTTCCGGAGATGTGCGAAATGTACCGTGTAGGTGCATATCAAGCTACGTGATACAGCCGAGGCACTCGTCACAACTCGGCCGATTCCGTACCTACATCTAACCTCGTCTGTATAAGGGAGGCTTCCATTTTGAACTACCAATCACATGATCTTAAACATGGCGGCGCCCCTGTAGATCGCTTAGCAACGACATGAACAACCACTGTGAAGTTATTCACTTCTATCGATCTGTCGATGAAAGCTCCTAACGGAATTGATAAACCACGCTAAAAATTGAATGTACAAACTGTTTGCCGACTGAAATACTCTTAGAAAGATAACGATAGAAAATTTACTCATGCGTTCTTTCTAAAGAGGAGCCTTACAATTTCAATAACGGTAAAGCGGTGTGCTTCCGGAGATGTGCGAAATGTACCGTGTAGGTGCATATCAAGCTACGTGATACAGCCGAGGGATTTGATCACCGGATCACCCGAGGTATGCCGAATGACAGCCGAGGGATTTGATCACCGGATCACCCGAGGTATGCCGAATGTGTGTACACCGTAAGTTTATCACCGAGTAAAAATTTCTGAGTGCGAGATATTGCGATTTAGCGAAAGTACCCGGATGACAAGAATCAAGAATTGAAATTGTAAGGCTCCTCTTTAGAAAGAACGCATGAGTAAATTTTCTATCGTTATCTTCCTAAGAGTATTTCAGTCGGCAAACAGTTTGTACATTCAATTTTTAGCGTGGTTTATCAATTCCGTTTGGAGCTTTCATCGACAGATCGATAGAAGTGAATAACTTCACAGTGGTTGTTCATGTCGTTGCTAAGCGATCTATAGGGGCGCCGCCATGTTTAAGATCATGTGATTGGTAGTTCAAAATGGAAGCCTCCCTTATACAGACGAGGTTAGATGTAGGTACGGAATCGGCCGAGTTGTGACGAGTGTTACTTGCATCTGTCCGTATATACACTGATATAACTTACCCAAATCTAAATTCCATGTTAAGCAATGGCCAAAACAAACTACAAAACTACATAGATCTAGTTTAACTGTGTTCCAAGTGTGGCATTTACTAGATTACTTGTTATCAATCCATAACCACTTGCCAAGATGGACACTCCTTAACCCGTAGGCTGCTAAGCGCGACTCGCTGACCTTTTGCGGAAAGTGTAGATCAAGATCAGACTGCAGTCTGATCTTGGATCGACACTGTCCGAGAAGAGATATCTTCCCTTCAAAAATACCCTTGAAAAAGAAAAGGTTGGGCGTATACTATCTGTTTGAAAGTTTAATTTCTTTTATTTAACAGGATAAAGATTAACCCTTTCCCAAATAAGCCCTGGTTTTCAGGTGTCTGCAGTACAAGTCTTTTGAAAACACTGTGGGAAAAGGAGAAATTGCTCGTAACGAGCAATTTCTCCTTTTCCCACAGTGTTTTCTACCGTTTTTGAGACCTTTCTGCCATTTCTGTCATCAAATTTTAAATTGTCGTCTGCAAACTTTCAATTTGGCCCAGTCCAAATTTTGTCGTTTGGGAAAGGGTTAACTCTTCAACAGACGATAAAAATGTAGACGTCTCGAAATTGAAAGCATCTGCAGACGACAATTCAAATGCAGCTCCAATGAAGGAATTTGTCTTTGATCGGGTAGAATACATTGTGGGACCAGCATTTTCTCCTTTTTCTACAATCTTCTCCCAAGCCTTCTTTCTTAGAGTCGTTAAAACTGGGGACTTTGTGGCCATAAAGGGTTAACTCTTTATGTGGCGTTCACACTTATCACGATTCGACCACGATTGAAATCGTGGGTTTTATCGTGGACGTATCGGGATCATCGTATCGGATCTTATCAGATCGTATCTCATCTTGATGTCAATCGCCGCAATCGGGTTAATCGTGGAAAATTTTTTGGCAGTTAAAAAATTTTCCACGATTAACACGATTGCCGGAACTATCGTAACCATCGCATCAGATCGTAAGTCATCGCAACAAATCGCAACAGACCGTATCTCATCGTGTTTCCAAATCGTGGTCATCGGGGTGGAGACAAATAGCGCGATCTGTTGCGATGTGTTGCGATCTCCAACGACGTGTTACGATCCGTCACGATTCAGGACATTCTGTCGGGCCCGATTGCCCACGACTTGATGCGAATGACTCACAAGAGGATACGAGCTGATGCGAGTAAATACGTGCAGGCACGACTAGTTACGCATTTGTGACGGACGCCCAAGATCTGTTGCGAGTTATCGCGACCATATATACATCGGGCAAGATTAATTTGTTTCATTGCTCAATCTACAATAGAAGAGTAACATCTAACGTCATATAGAAAAGCTGTGGCGTCAACCTTGTGTAGTTCTGGAATGCCACTGGATGCTCTAGCCTCAAATGGGTATCGAGGAGGCTGGAGTACTGACCAAGAGTTTGTCTTCTCTCCTCTGTGATCCATGGTTGTACCCACACCGGTCTCGTGATAGCTCCCCTGACCTTCTTTGGTTGCGGTTCCTGTAGCTGCTCTTCTTCTTCGATGGCAGTAATATAAGCAAACATTAAAAATGCAAATGTCACATTCTCATCATCCACAAGTCCGGCCATCATCAATGGTATTGAATGTTTAGAGGTTCAATCAACAATGAGGTCACCGATCAATCAGGTTGTTGATATACCAGTCGCGGTCTCATCGTGGCTCAATCGTGATCGAAATCGCTCAAAACATCCATCCAACAATCGTAAAACATCGCAACAAAGCGCATCAGTCCTTGATGCTCGTATGAGAACGCATCGGCACGTATCGTGTCGTAACAGATCGCGGACACTTATCGTTATAATCGCGTCAGATCGCAATAGAATCGCGAACTCAATCGTGATACTCCTATCAGATCGTATGTGATCGTGTCTATCCTGGACATAGATCGTATCACCAGAAATTGACCAATCGTGACCAAATCGCATCTAAGCGTAACAAATCGTATCAGAACGCATGAAATCGCACAAACTCGTATCTAATCGTCAAATTCCAGCAAAGTTACACGATTCGCTGCGATTGGCCAATCGTGATGATCGTAAAAGATCGTGCTCTAGTGTGAACGCCGCATTACCAAACAACAAAATTTTGGACTGGTCTAAATTGAAAGCATGTGCAGACGACAAAATAAATGCGATTGAAAAAAAATGAAATTTGTTTTGGGAAGGGTAAAAAACATGGTGGGAAAAGGAGAAAATGCTGGTTACCCTTCTCCCACAATGTTTTCAAAAGAATTTTTCTGTCGGGTCGTTAAAACTCGGGACTTTGTGGTCATAACGGGTTAAACTGAGCAAGTGTCTGAATCAACTCTTTACCAAACGACAATATTGTAGTTCTAATCGACCAAATTAAAAGTACATTGTACTTGAAGACGACAAATTAACTCTCTACCAAACGACAAAAATTTAGACTGGTCCAAATTGAAAGCATTTGCAGACGACAAAATAAATGTAATTGAAAAATTGAAAAGTGTTTTGGGTAGGACAGAAAACATTGTGGGAAAAGGAGAAAATGCTGGTTACCAGCATTTTCTCCTTTTCCCACAAGGTTTTCAAAGGACTTCTTTCACAGGATCGTTAAAAGTCGGGATTGTGTGGTAAAGAGATAAACGTGGCTAAAATGATAAAATTTGTCTTTCAAGAAAGAAAAAAAGAGAAAAATGTGGGGAGGGAGGAATAAGAGAAAATTCTGGATACCACCATTTTCTCCATTCCCAACAATGTTTACAAATGTGTTCTTCCTCAGGGTCGTTAAACCTCGGGATTGTTTGGTAAAGGGTTGACTGTCAGCATGCAACGGGCGACATTTATAAGGTAATGTAGACCAAGATCAGACTGCACTGAATGAGCAGTCAGATCATTGATATACAATTTCCGAAATTATTTGACGTTCGGCATACCTCGGATGATCCGGTGACGTCCGGCATACCTCGGATGATCCGGAATCGGCCGAGTTTTCACGAGTGATTATGACATACACAATGTATTCTGGTCAAGTCAGCAGAGAAGCTTTGGTTTACTGAATGAATATACGTTTCATTTACAAAAAAACATGTAAAACAAGTTGTCAGTTATTTGATGCATTCCGAGGGTATATTTTAGGATTTTCTGGGGAAATATGGGCTTATTCCAAATCTAAAGAAATTGAACGGATCCATACTCTTTTTTGTAAGAGATTATTTGGTGTAAAAAATACTACAAGTAACAATGCTGTCTATGGAGAACTTGGGCGCTATCCACTTTACATAAGTAGACATTCACGAATGATTAAATTTTGGATTAAGGTTTTGAATTCAAAAAATATACTCATCCAAACACTGTATGCCACTCAGGTAGAGGACAGCAAAAATGGATATGATAAT
Source organism: Tridacna gigas (assembly GCA_945859785.2). NCBI lineage: Eukaryota > Metazoa > Mollusca > Bivalvia > Cardiida > Cardiidae > Tridacna > Tridacna gigas. The sequence continues at coordinate 52,015,592 of OX244039.2, forward strand.
TGGTGTAATAAGATCAAACATCTTGTATTCGAAAACGGTTTTGGAAATGTATGGGCTAATCCTTATCAAATAAATTTGAAAACATTTCATTTAATTTTAAACAAAGACTAGTTGACATTTTTAAACAGAATTGGTTCGAAAATGTATCCAAGTCGAACATCCTTACAACATATGTAACTTTCAAACATGAACATTCCATCGAAAAGTACCTAGAAATTCTGCCTCGTCAATATAGAATTTATATTTCAAAAATTAGATTAGCATCCCATTCTTTAAGAATCGAAACAGGCAGAAAGGGGCCTAATAGAATTGAAAGAAGTCAACTCAACGCCATTGTGATATGTAAAGATACTGATATTGAAGATTAATACCATTTCATTCTTAAATGCAAAAAATATGACCACCTGAGACGAATCTATCTAAAGAAATATTTTTACTCAAAACCTAGTATGTAAAAATTTATTTATCTTCTTCAGTCAAAAAGTAAAAAAACTCTGCTTAATTTGGGAAAATACATAAAATCTGCACTCGAAGTCAGAAATAACGCAATTAATTCCATGAGTAACGATTAATGTGTCATTTTTTGCTTGTGAACTTAGCTTTATTTTCTTTTCTCTTCTTTTTTATTTTATTTTACAGTATAGTTGTCTCAACTATAAGTCATTAGCTCCTTACCAAGTAATACCGATCTTCAATGATCCTAAGACGGAAAGCTCGGGAGGTCATTGTTGAAAGGAAGAAAACGCTGTTATACTGGATTTTCTGGAAGCCAGCGTTTTCTCCTTTTCAAACAGTGTTTTTACCCTTTGAAAGACAAAATTTTTATTTTAGAAACTTGTAGTTGTAGTATACAAATATTTCCATTTTGGATCAGTTTAAATTTTGTCGTCTGGTAAAGAGTTATCAATCAAATGTTCTAATTTTCATTAAGATTGAGACAACGTTCATAGCCATAAACATGTAGGCTTTCTTCCAGAGAGAATGTTTTCAGCCTTTGATAACGGGTATGTGTATATGTATAGTATGTATGTATGTATGACTAGAAGCTGTATCAGCTTATGTCAATAAAGATTGTCTTGTCATTTACATAGCAGAGGTAGAGTTAACCCTTTACAGAACAATCCCAAGTTTTCACCACGCTGAAGAAGGCTTTTGAAAACGTAGTGGGAAAAAGGACAAAATGCTGGTTACCAGCATTTTCTCCTTTTCCCACGATGTTTTCCAACCTATTGAATACAGAATTCGTTATCTGAGGTTCATTTGTCACCTGAAATACTGCTTTCAATTTGGTCGAGTTCAAAATTTTGTCGTCAGTTGAAGAATAAAACCAAACCACATCTGCACTTAAATTGCTATTCAAACTACAAGTAATCAGCCGTTCAAAAAAAAAAAAAGATAAAAGCTTAACAACTGATAAGGATGATTTATAATTCCGATAAAGATAAATTCCTCACTTCGTTTGGGATCGTCGTTACACCCCCTCTCCTTGACACACCGCCACCACTCGTCACAACTCGGCCGATTCTACATCTAACTTGATCACCGGATCATCCGAGGTTTGCCGAATGACTCCGCCAGATCACCGACCTCGCCTGACAGACGAAAACCACAGGCACTCGGTTCTGTTGATGACCTTCGTCTACTAGGTGGTAGGTATGGAGATCAAGAAACACGTGTCTGTGTGGATTTGGGTTTATTGCACCATTTTCCGTAAGTACATAAAACCAACCTGTATCAATTTCAAAACTGTCTTGTCCCTGTGGATGCGATGGTCGTGTGTGTGTGTGTGTGTGGGGGGGGGGGGGGGGGGGGGGTATCATCTAGCAAGGCAGTACAGAAGCGCCCATCTTAGTATGGTAGTATGGGTGAAACCGAACTAACATTGTAATACATGTATTGTAATACTCACGTACGGGAGTACGCCATGTTATACATAAAGTGTTGAAAGCGGTGTGCTAAACAAAGAATTACGATTCTTCCATAAACCATGGATTCGTCCATAAACCATGGATCTAAAACTAATTTGAGGCGCTCTGAAAAAAGGGGGTTAAATACATTTCCGTGATGCATAATACCGTTTTGTCTAACAACCGACTGAATTATGATGTTGAATAGACCCCAGCATGTTCTCCTTTTCCCGCAATATTTTTTACCTTTTGAAAGATAAATTTCGTCAAATGAGCCATGTTTAAATTATGATCTGCAAAAGCTTTCAATTTGGGCAAACCTTCTAAAATTTTGTCACGTGGTAAAGAGTTCAACAAGAGAGCAATTATGGCCCTATATCGCTCACATGATCGCCATTGTACAGACGAAATGCTGGTAATGAAATAAGCATTCTCCAGTTCTGTACACCTTAGCGGAAAAATTAAGCAATTTTGTAGAAAAATATCAACCATGTAGAAGTTGTTTGATGGTGTTTCAGTACAAAGCTCTGAAGACCGTCTTGTTCAGCAGAAAAGAAGGTTTGAGTAGGATCACCCAAAGAACATTTCTCTGGATTTTTTTCAAAATCCTCCAACTGGTGTAGGAAGAGAAGTGTTTTTACCCGTAGAGTGCTGAATTAATAAAATGGACCTGTTTAAATAGGAAAAAAAAAAACATCCGAAATATTGTCATTTCAATGTCTTTTTGGTCGGAGTATGTAACAAAGTAGGCCTAGTGGACAGTGTAGATCCAAGATCAGACTGCTCGTTCTGTGTAGTCTGACCTTGACCTATACTGTCCACAAAAACAATTTAATTTAGTATCATCCCTCTATGGGTAAAGATTTTAAAATTCTTAGCCCTGGCAACTATCTTGTTGAGCGGAGCTGAATCTTAGCAATTTGGTATGGGCTCACCTAAGAAACATTTCTGTGAAATAATTTCAAAATCAATTAACTGATTGCGTAGGAAGTCATTTAAAGGCATTTTAATTTTAGCTCTGGCATTCTTCATGTTCTGCGAAGCAGATCTTTTTAAGCACTTTTTGTATAGGGTCACCATAGGAACGTTTTTTTGTTTATTTTGAAATTCTCCCCCATTTTAGTAGAAGTTGTAAATAGGTTTTATTTATTTATTAAGTTCTGAGTTAAACATATTTATTTCACATCGATTGTGAAATAAGTTCTTAAAACTTCTATCGGTCAGTCCCGATGATTGCGTCCTGGGAACCTTAACCAGCACTCATGCCCTGATGTGGGTTGTTCCGAAGGTTGTTCGTGCTCATCACCGGACTTGAACCCAGAACCTTTGGTGCAAGAAGCCAACAGTTCGTCACCAAACCACTGTCTTCAAATTTTTACGTCATCATATTGTTCAGGAGACTGCAACTGTTTTAGCAATTTCAGATCAGGATCTTTCAAGGAAAATTTTAGTGAAATTATTTCAAAATCTTTCTTCTGGCGTGTAAGGAGTCAAGTAAAAACTTACTTTTATTTACCGATGGTTGAACGGTGTCGTTTTTGCAATTTTGGTTAACCCTTTCCCAAAGAAGCCCTGGTTTTCACGTGTCTGCAGTACAAGTCTTCTGAAAACACTGTGGGAAAAGGAGAAATTGCTTGTTACGAGCAATTTCTCCTTTTCCCACAGTATTTTCTACCCTTTTTGAGAACTTTCTGCCATTTTCATCAAATTTAAAATTGTCGTCTGCAAACTCTTTCAATTTGGACCAGTCCAAAATTTGTCGTTTGGGAAAGGGTTAAAGGTGTAGGAGTATGATGAATCTCTGCAAGTGTGTGTATGGAAAAAGAAATACATTGTTGTCAAAGTCAGTGACCATATATACACAGCGTATATACGATCCCTGTCAAAGTATAACAGCACTGTCTTGCTCTAACAGATTTCTTCAGTGGGATTGGTGTATTGTTTGTCTGGAATCAAAATCCCATTGGGGGGAAATCAGGTTTGCATTCTGAATATACATGTAGATTTATACTGTTTGTCAAAATACAGAAAAAGTGAAGGGAATTTTTGTGAATTCATTTGATTCTCCTTGCTTCTGTTCCTAATACTATAATAGACTTGTTGAATACTATCTATTGGTGAACTGATATAAACTGGTGTGAAAATTTTGAAAACGTCCTCTCTTTTCACCTACGTAATTGGACAATGCTATACAGAGGAGGATTGGTTTAAGATTTTTCTACTTTGTGAGTTCAGGGTTTGTATTCTCCAACCATTCCAAATTGTTTAAACTCTTAGTCTAATTCCAGGTTTACAAAATAACACAATTTTTGAAAATGGTTTAGCTACTTAGAAATTGCATTACTTTGAAAATTATACAATTTTTGAGAATCAGACAATGAACATTTTTAAAGCCCTGATTTGACCTTGAAAATGAAAACTGATCATTAATTTTGGCAATACATCAGCTAAAAGTTCACCCATTTGGTAAGGCAGCATTTTCTCCTTTTCCCACAATGTTTTCTCACTCTTTAAAAAATGAGTTTCGTTATTTGATTAAAGTTCAATTTGTCATCTGCATAATGCTTTCAATTTGAACGAGTGCAAAACTTTGTTTTCTGGTAAAGGGTAAATACCCATGCCAAATAATTTGATAAAACCTAATGTTAACCCTTGGAGCACCACATAAATTCAACAGACATTGAAAATCTAGAAATGAGACCCTAGTAAATGCCGTATCAAGGCAGATTTTGTCAAGAATGTCACAGCAATGCGGACAGTGTAGATAAAAAAAATCAGACTGCATGCTGTGTGCTGTCTGATCTTGATCTGCACTGTCTGCAAAAGCAAGTATAGTTGTGAAAGGCACTTTGAGGATTAAAATACAGCATGCATTATGCACAACATGCCAAAGTTGAAGGACAGATAATTTCCTCAAGATCAAGGGAGAGGTTAAATTTTCTTATGCAGCAAGAAGTAATAAATGCTCTAATATTCCTTTCATTATATACATGTACCTACAAATTTCAACAACAAAATTTTACATTTACGAACAATTTTATTGAAAAATGTTAAAAAATTAGAAACAATTACCAGTTAACTCTTTTACCAGACATTCCACAGTTTAAAACAATCATATGACACAACTCTTTACCAGATGACAAAATTTTAGACTTGTCCAAATTGAAAGCATTTGCAGACGACAATTTCAATGTGGCTCAAGGGGTGCAATTTTTCTTTGATACGGTAGAAAACATTGTAGGAAAGGGAGAAAATGCTGGTTACCAGCATTTTCTCCTTTTCCCACAATGTTTTCAAAAGACTTCTTTCCCAGGGTCGTCAAAAGGCAGCATTGTGCGGTAAAGGGTTACAGATTTTTAAAAAAAATTGGGAAAAGGAGAAAATGCTGGTAACCAGCATTTACTCCTTCTCCAACAATGTTTTTTACCCTCCAAAGCCAAATTTCAATTATTGAGTCACATTTACTTTGTAGTCTGCAAATGCTTTGAATTTGGACACATCTAAAATTTTGCATTTGGGTAAAGAGTTGAGAAGATGGAAACTTCTTGCTTGTACAACATAACATTTTCATAAATCAAATCAGAAAGGAAACTGGAAGTTGTCCGCAAACAGGTTTTGTCGTCATAAAATATTGGGTACTGAATCTGACACTGTGTAGATACAGATTTTTCCATGTGGTGTACAACTTCACTCTATACCAAACAACAAAATTCTAGACCAGTCCAAATTGAAAGCTTTTGCAGACAACAAAATAAATGTGACTCAAAAATTAAATTTTGTCTTGGGAAGAGTAGAAAACATTGTGGGAAAAGGAGAAAATGCAGGTTACCAGCATTTTCTCCTTTTCCCACAATGTTTTCAATAGGCTTATTCCTCAAGGTCGTTAAAAGTCGGGATTGTGTGGTAAAGGGTTAATCAACCTGCCATGCATGTACAACAGACAATTTAACCCTTTACCAGATGACAAAATTTTATCCTTGTCCAAATTCAAAGCATTTGCAGACGACAATTTCAATGTGGCTCAAATGGTGCAATTTTTCTTTGATAGAGCAGAAAACATTGTAGGAAAAGGAGAAAATGCTGGTAACCAGCATTTTCTCCTTTTCCCACATTGTTTTCAAAAGGTTTCTTTCCCAGGGTCGTTAAAAGGCGTCACTGTGCCGTAAAGGGTTAAAGGCATATAATAAGAGTACTGATATGGAGGTAGAGAATACATGTGATACAGAAAGGCACTTCCTTATTTCTGCTAGTGGAACGCTTCAAGTTAAAAGCATAATTATGTAGACCTGTTACCAGGACCATGTGTAAACAAAAATCAATGACAACATATACGAAATATTGGCTGTAAGAACTGACCTGGCAGGGCAGAGCTATTTTAAAGTTCACTGCATTTTACTTTGAGGTAAGATAGGTTATCCGGAAATCATCATGAGTAGCCTTAACCCTTTCCCAAACAAGCCCTGGTTTTCACGTGTCTGCAGTACAAGTCTTTTGAAAACACTGTGGGAAAAGGAGGAATTGCTCGTAACCAGCAATTTCTCCTTTTCCCACACTGTTTTCTACCCTTTTGGAAAACTTTCTGTCATTTTCATTGAATTTAAAATTGTCTGCAAACTCTTTCAATTTGGACCATTCTAAAATTCATCGTTTGGGAAAGGGTTAAAGGATCTATAAACTACTGTTATGATGTATGTGTTTACTTGGATTTTCCGGGAATAATTCTGAGCTAGCTCAAAGCCTCTAAAATGAAAAATGAACTAGTCACCTTATGTCAAAGGTTAGCCATGCCCTGCCAGGTAAATTGTCACAGCCTATACAAACAACTTAAACTATCTATATACTAATAGAGGCACATTTCATTGCAATGTACTGTCTAATACATTTAACCCTTTCCCAAACAAGCCCTGGTTTTCACGTGTCTGCAGTACAAGTCTTTTGAAAAACATAATGAGCAATTTCTCCTTTTCCCACAGTGTTTTCTACCCTTTTGGAGAACTTTCTGCCATTTTCATCAAATTCAAAATTGTCGTCTGCAAACTCTTTCAATTTGGACCAGTCTAAATTTTATTGTTTGGGAAAGGGTTAAGTATATTCAGGGTTTACTGCACCTTCTCTGCAGTCTGATCTTAACCCCTTTACCAGATGACAAAGTTTTAGACCTGTCCAAATTGAAAGCAGTTGCAGACGACAAATTCAGTGTGGCTCAAACAGTGCAATTTTTCTTTAATAGGGTAGAAAACATTGTGGGAAAAGGAGAAAATGCTGGTTACCAGCATTTTCTCCTTTTCCCACAATGTTTTCAAAAGGTGTCTTTCCCAGGGGCGTTAAAAGGCGGCATTGTGCAGTAAAGGGTTAATCTGCACTGGCTGCAAAGGCATCTAGAATTGTGAAAGGCAATTAGGGTTAATACACTGAAAACAACTCCTGCAAACAAGCACATTGTTTCTGAATCAACATGATCTTTACTTGGAGGAAATTTTTCACCCACTACTTTAACCCTTTCCCAAACAAGCCCTGGTTTTCATGTGTCTGCAGTACAAGTCTTTTGAAAACACTGTGGGAAAAGGAGAAATTGCTTGTTACGAGCAATTTCTCCTTTTCCCACAGTGTTTTCTACCCTTTTTCATAACTTTCTGCCATTTTCGTCAGATTTAAAATTGTCATCTGCAAACTCTTTCAATTTGGACCAGTCCAAAATCTGTCGTTTGGGAAAGGGTTAAAATATCAAATTTATGGGTCTTGTTTCACATTTAGGAAACACTATAATTCGTGTTTTAATAAACAACTTAATTTTTGACTACAAATTTACAAATTCTCCTGTCTAACATGTATTTACATAAAAATATGAAAAAAAAAACGAGAAACACCTTCATTAATCTGATTGGCAAGAAAAAAAAAAGCTTTCACCCTTTAACACACAATCTTGAGCTTTAAGAACTCTGAGGAAGAAGGCTTTAATAAAACATTAAAGGGAAGAAGATAAAATATTGGAAGCCTGCATTCTCTCTTCTTCCCACAGTGTATTCTAACAATACAAAGTTAAATGCCATTGTTTTTGAGGCACCATTTACCTTGTCGTCTGCTAATGCTTTCAATTTTGAGTTTCAACAACCCTTGGCAAGATGGCTTTTGAAAACATAATGGGACAAGGAGAAAGGCTGGTAGGTAGCATTTTCTCCTTTTTTTCCACAATGTTTTCTAATCATATGAAGAAAAATCTAATCATTAGAAACATATTTACCTTGTCATCTGTAAATGCTTTTTTTTGTATGGTAGAATGCTAAAATGTGATCTTGTTTCCTAGCAATATCACACAGTCAACAAATCCTGACCATTATATAAACTCACCGGTTTAACCCTTTACCAGATGATAAAAATTTAGAATGGTCCAACTTGAAAGCATTTGCAGACGACAATTTGAATGTGGCTCAAATAGTGTAATTTTTCTTTGATTGGGTACAAAACGTGGGAAAAGGAGAAAATGCTGGTTACCAGCATTTTCTCCTTTTCCAACAATGTTTTCAAAAGGCTTCATTCCCAGGGTTGTTAAAAGGCGGCATTGTGTGGTAAAGGGTTAAAAAGCTCTTTGTCAAACAAACCCAAGTTTTAACAACCCTGAGGAAAAATTCTTCTGAAAAGATTGTGGGAAAAGGAGAAACGCTGGTACCAGAATTTTTCCTTTTCCCACAAGGTATTATATCCTTTCAAAGAGGTTTTCTACATCTGGAATTCATATAAAACAAAGGCCTTATAGTAACAGCAGGAATAATAAGTTCTCAACAAATCTAGTAGAACCCTTTGTTTTGTATAAATCTATCAATCATATCAAAGCTTCTGGCTGGCTGGTCAAATGGTAGAATATGGCCTCCGCCTCTAACAATCACCTGGAAATAATACCAAACTTATGGCTGATTGATTGTTTGACTGTGTGGTGTTTAACACTGTTTTCAACATTATTTCAGATATCGCGGCGGCCTGTGCACCTATCAATGTTTTCCTGGCATTTCTTTTGCCTGTGCAGGATGACATGGGTCCAACTTTTTTGCTATTGGTCCATTTTCTGCATGTCTAGGGACCATTCTACCTCCAGATTCAGTCAATTGTTCGAAACGATGGATTTTATGGGTTCATAATTATGTGATGACTTGCTTGATTATCATGCATCACAGAGACCCATAAGGCTCCCTTCTGCTAGAGCAAAGCTCATATACATGTATCTCTAGTAATGACAAATATATCAAAACATGTCAAAATTTTTGATAGTTAGCAACATGTCTGAGCTTAAACTTAACATCTTAACCCTTTCCCAAACAAGCCCTGGTTTTCAGGTGTCTGCATTACAAGTCTTTTGAAAACACTGTGGGAAAAGGATAAATTGCTCGTAACAAGCAATTTCTCCTTTTCCCACAGTGTTTTCTACCTTTTTTGAGAACTTTCTGCCATTTTCATCAAATTTAAAATTGTCGTCTGCAAACCCTTTCAATTTGGACCAGTCCAAAATTTGTCGTTTGGGAAAGGGTCAAGCAATGACAGGGATAGCAGATTTTCTGAAAATGTCAAAGTTTTGACATGATAATAACGATGACCAATGCAGACAAAAACAATTTGCTATGACAGTAACTTGACCTTTTCCTTGAAAATACTAGAGCTAAAGAGGGTAAAAGAACAGAGCTAAAACAATTTTGCTATATATTCTGTACTAAAATTACATTCAAACTATATACATGTAACTTTAACCTCTTCCACACAATTCCCAGTCTTGAGGAAGAAGGCTTTTGAAAACATTGTTGAAAAGGAGAAAATGCTGGTAGCCAGCATTTTCTCCCTTTTCCCACAATGTTTTCTACCCTTCCCAAAACAAATTACAATTCTTGAGTCACAATTATTTTGTTATCTGCAAGTCCTTTCAATTTGGACAAGCCAAAAATTTTGCCGTTTGATAAAGAGTTTAAAATTTCATCCCCAGCAGAGCCAAGCATGACAAGTCTTACTGATCCTTACCTGATAAAAGTCGTTGACCTGTCTAACATATCCTGCCACCTCTTTATCACTAGGATTAATTCTCCATATAAGTTTTCCCACTTTTTTATAATCCTTCTGTCCTGACCACTCAACAGTCATCAAAAATGCCTCCGTCAATGGTATAGCAACAATGATGTCAAGTTGGCCTGTATACATCATGACCTATAAGTAAAGTATTTTCTCTTTAGCACAATTTCCATTTTAAAGGACCCTGAGAAAGAAACCATTTTAACCATTGTGTGAACCATTGTGTAACATTGTGTCAGTAAAACTCGAAGATTGATTATTACTGGCAGTGAGGAAAAAGGGCTTTTGAAAACATTCTTGCAAAAGGAGAAAATGCTGGTTTATTAACCCTTTACCGCACAATGACGCCTTTTGATGCTCCTGGGAAAGAAGACTTTTGAAAACATTGTGGGAAAAGGAGAAAATGCTGGTAACCAGCATTTTCTCCTTTTCCCACAATGTTTTCTACCCTATCAAAGAAAAAATGCACCATTTGAGCCGCAATGAAATTGTCGTCTGCAAATGCTTTCAATTTGGACAAGGCTAAAATTTTGTTGTCTGGTAAAGGGTTAAACAGTGTTTTTGCCTTTTCCCCACAATGTTTTCTCTACCCTTTCACAGACATATTCTATCATTGGAGTCACATTTAATTTGTCATCTGCAAATGCCATAAATTTTGACAAGTCTAGAATTATGTTGTTTGGTAGAGTTAACCCTTTACCAGACGACAAAATTTTAGCCTTGTCCAAACTGAAAGCATTTGCAGACGACAATTTCAATGTGGCTCAAATGGTGCAATTTTTCTTTGATAGGGTAGAAAACATTGTGGGAAAAGGAGAAAATGCTGGTTACCAGCATTTTCTCCTTTTCGCACAATGTTTTCAAAAGGCTTCTTTCCCAGGGGCATCAAAAGGCGGCATTGTGCAGTAAAGGGTTAAAAAGTAAAAGAGTTGCCCCACGAGAAAAATTTATACTCCTCCAAATTGAAAGCAATTGCAGACGACTTTTCAAATTTGGCTCAAGTGATGGAATTTGTCTTTGTAGGTAGAAAACATTGTTGAAAAAAGGAGAAAATGCTGTTAAAACTCGGGATCGTGAGGAAAAGAATAAACTGATAACAGAAGTTTTAGACCATGTTGGAATGTCTGATGTAACAAAAATGATCAGATTTATCTATAAAAGTCTAGAAATTATTGTCGGAAAAAGAGAAATTGCTGGTTACCAGCATTTTCTCCTTTTCCAACAATGTTCTCAAAAGCATTTATCCACACTGTTGATAAAACTTTGGATTATTTGGTATGGAGTTAAAATCAAGATTGTTGGATACAAGATTAACTCTTCAACAGACAACAAAAAAAGCATTTGCAGATATATTAACTCTTTACCAAACAACAAAATTTTAGACTATTTCATATTGAAAGCATTTGCAGAGGATAGAAGAAATGTGACTGAAAAATTGAAATTTGCTTTGGACATGTTGGAAAACATTGTGGGAAAAGGAGAAAATGCTGGTTATCAGCATTTTCTCTTTTTCCCACAATGTTTTTAAAAGGCTTTTTCTTCTGGGTCGTTAAAATCCGTGACTGTGTGGTAAAGAGTTAACTCTTTACAAAACAACAAGATTTTAGACTTGTCCAAATTCAGAGCAGTGCAGACGACAAATAAAATGTGGTGTTCAAATGCCGTTATTTGTCTCTGAAAAGGCAATAAACATTGTTGGAAAAAGAAAATGCTGGTAACCACCATTTTCTCCTTTTCCTACAATGTTTTCAAAAGCCTTTTTCCACAGGGTTGTTAAAACTCAAGATTGTGTGGTAAAGAGTTACAGGGACTTGAAACCACATTTCTCTTAGCAAGTTTGATACAAAGTATCCAGATTTAAGACTACTAATTTTCATTTGTATGCAAACGAAGGTGGCTTTAAAATTAACAGATGGATAGAAATACATATCGCCTCTGTATCTTAGACAGTTATTATATACAATATACAGGCAGTGCGCCAGTGTGCTATTTTTAGCAGCAGTGTCCGATGATCAAGAAATGAAAGGTCTGGTGTGCCGTGATAGATCAGTGAAGCTTCAGCAGCCTTTGGAAAGGCTTACACTCTAGCCCTACAGCACTGTCTCCAACACAAATCAACTGAAGTAAGGACAATAAATACGGAATATTACTTTGTAGTAATTTTCCTGGTGTTTGTATTTCATGCGAGCAGCATGAGAAAATTTGATATCTCAAAAGACCAAGATGTCAAGCAAGATGTCAAAATTTTCCTACACAGCAAGAAGTAAATACAAGCACCAGGAAGGTTACTACAAGATAATATTCCTTTTATTATATACCTTCAACTTTCAACAACAAAATTTTGCAGTTAGGGACATTTTATGAAAAATGGTGAACAAAATAAAACAACGCAGTAGTATTTAATAACTTCATTTTTATAAATGGCAGATTAATATTATAGCATAAAATTTTGACCAATCCAATCGAAAATCAATACGTATGCATTTAATTCTGCGCTTGAGACATGTCATCATACTATACTTGGAACCATATTTGACAGTGTGTAGATACAGATTTCTTTTCTGTCATGTGTTATATTTTATCCGCCTGTGACGCAAACAAAATTTTCAGGTATATACTAGATTTCTTACCCTGTAATTATCCATCAACACTGCGACCCAAGGTTTGACTGTGTCCATTACATCATTAATCAGGTGTTTCTCCACCTTGGTCCCATCATGATAGGTCAGATTTCCAACATGTATTGCATTCCTGATGACTGGATCTGCCAACACTGGTCCGTAATATCCAAACTCCACAGGAGACTAATGAATAACAGAAGTTTAGGTTAACTCTTTAACACATAACAAAATTTGTCACTGACTGAAATCATCTGTAGATAACTAACCTAATTGTGATTAAATGATGCAACTTGTCTTTGAAAGGGTATCATTGTGGGAAAAGTAGAAAATACTTGTTACCAGCATTTTCTCCTTTTTCCACAGTGCTTTCAAATGCCCTCTATGTCGGGGTTGTTTAAAGTCAGGATTGTGTGCTAAAGGGTTAAGTATGGTTGTCTTCTACGATATGGCTGTCTGCCAATCATTGTTCAAGAATCTGAGTCCCTAGACAAATTTAACCCCTTACCACACAGTTATGAGTTTAAGCAAACATGAGAAAGAAGGCTTTTGAACACATTAATGCTGGTTACCTGCACTCGTTCTTTTTTAAAAAAGCTTTTATGGTTTTTATATGCCACTTTCAACGTTAGTTCAGTCATATCCTGACAATAGCTCACATTTTCATATATGTCCTGGGTTTCGCCAGTTTTGGGCTGGGTGTCTGAAGTATCTTGCTGAAGAATACTTCAGGGAAAGTGCTTTGAGGGAGGCTTGAACCTACAAGTTGCACGTCACACACTTTACCAAAGAGCCATGCTGGACTTCTTATTCATTTTGATAGCATTTGTAAACAATTAAGATGTGGCTCCAATGATGGAATTTGTGTGTGACAGAGTAGAAAACATTGTGATAAAAGGAGAAAATCCTGCGGACCATGATTTTCTCCTTTTCCCTAAATGTTTTCATAGGCCTTCCCCATAAGGGTACTCAAAGCTGAAAGTCAAAAAAAAAGAATGAACATATATTTTGTCATACAAACATAAGACATTGCATCACATATTATTTATATATGTGCCATGCTCTTATGAAAGGGAGTTCTTCATCCATTTCCATAATGCATGATACCTATTCAACCATCACATAATTATAGATCCATAATAGCCACTTTTTTAACCCTTTCCCAAATGACAAATTTTGGACTGGTCCAAATTGAAAGAGTTTGCAGACGACAATTTTAAATTTGATGAAAATGGCAGAAAGGTCTCAAAAAGGGTAGAGAACACTGTGGGAAAAGGAGAAATTGCTCGTGACGAGTAATTTCTCCTTTTCCCACAGTGTTTTCAAAAGACTTGTACTGCAGACGCGTGAAAACCAGGGCTTCTTTGGGAAAGGGTTAACAAACATCTTAATCATGAGGTAGAATGGTCTTTGAATAGACAGAAAATTGACCATTGCGAAAAGTTTCAGCCCAGGTCAGCCTGTGCGGACAGCACAAGCTGACCCAAGTTGATACTGTATGCAAATGCATTAAGCCCATTTTTTACAGAGCATTGCTCATAAGTTTTGTGAATTATAAATAACATAACTGTGTAAAATTGCTATGACAATTGGCATATTTCATAGATTAGAAGTATTCTCTTAGATAAGGTACTTTTTTGGTGTAACTGAATGAGCTGGGTTCTGACCTACTTCTTGGTACATGTACTGATAAAGCATGAATAGATGGTAATTTGCTAATGGTCAAAAATGTGCACATCTTTATTCGGCCCCCTGCTGGCATATTTGCTCACACATTTATGAAAATACTATTATCATGTGTTGCTACTGCTAATCAATACCATGGGGCCCTTATTCAAACCATAGCAAAATAGTGTAGTAGAGAATGATTCTTTTCTTGTGCTATTTGGAAATATAAGATTTTCATCAGCCTTATCTAAATGACCTAATACTACTTTTCAAAAAATGAAAAACAGTGAGGAAAAAGAGGCAATTGCTCATGAGGTTACTTTTCATCATTTTACTCCATATTGGGCAACAAAAGAGTTACAATATTCATATTCCAGTATCTTTTATGCCATCTTTCTATTTAAACCCTTTACCAGACGGCAAAATTTTAGCCTCGTCCAAACTGAAAGCATTTGCAGACGACAATTTCAATGTGGCTCAAATGGTGCAATTTTTCTTTGATAGGGTAGAAAACATTGTGGGAAAAGGAGAAAATGCTGGTTACCAGCATTTTCTCCTTTACCCACAATGTTTTCAAAATGCTTCTTTTCCAGGGGCGTCAAAAGGCGGCATTGTGCAGTAAAGGGTTAAAGATATTTCATGTCTTAGCTAATTATAATAAATGGATAAATATAATTTTTTCATCACATTTATATTCATATCGTCTATCTACAAGAGGGCACACCAAGATTTACCCTGTAACACATAATCCCAAGTTTAAATGACCCTGGAAGAGAAGGCTTTTGAAAAAATTGTAGGAAAAAGAGAAAATGCTTGTAACCAGCATTTTCTCCTTTTCCCACAATGTTTTCTACCATATCAAAGACAGAAATCATCATTTTTGCGACATTTGTCATCTGCAAATGCTTTTGAAATTGATCCAGTCCAGAAATTTTTGTTGGGTAAAATAAAATAAATGTTTATCAAAAATTGAAATTTGTTTTGGGAAAGGTAGAAAACATTGTGGGAAAAGGAGAAAATGCTGGTTAACAGCATTTTCTCCTTTTCCCACAATGTTTTTAAAAGGCTTTTTCTCTCAGGGTCGTTAAAAGGCGAGATTGTGTGGTAAAGGGTTAAAATAGACTGTAAGTAAATAAGGTTAAACCTTTACCACACAATCCCAAGTTTTAATGATCTTGACAAAGAAAGTTCTGGTAAAAATAATCGTGGGAAGAGGAGAAAAAGTTGGTAACCACCATTTTCTCCTTTTCCCACAATGCTTTCTTCCCTTTCAAAGACATGTATAAACATATGTGGCACATTTGATTCTTCGTCTGCAAATGTTTTCAATTTGAACCAGTCTAAAATTTTGTCGTTTGGTAAAAAGTTAATGGCAGTCTTGGTATAATTAGGGCAACAGATTTTCAGTTTGTGAAGATTTTTGTGAAAATCTTACAAAAAAAAAGTTTTCAGAAAACAATCTTGTTTCGGGCTACTATAGGTTTACAGCTAGAACTGTCACAAAGAGGACAAATACCCCCCTACCAGCACTGAAGCAGCACAATCAGAGAAAACAAAGTTCACCTGTGACCATGACCTTTAACCCATGTGACCCTAAAACAATAGGGCACCTCCTTCGGTCCTGAGAACACTTATACAGTTTCAGGGTCATAGGTCAAATGGTTGTTGAAATAGACCACGGAAATGAAAACAAGATGGATGGATTAACGGACAGGCGGATGGCCAGGAAGACAGACAGACATGAAAAAAACAGTATAATGATGACAATTTGCACCGTAATGTAGAAATACATGACTTCTTTGACAAAAAAAATTAAGTGGCATATAAGTGAATTAAATGTAGATACTTACCAATTAATGGTAACTATAATAAATGGGGATTCATCAATGTGATGTTAACAAAATTCAATGACGCTTAGCCAATAATGAGTACATGTAGTGAGTCGTATTTATATAACCTTACAGAGACTGAATTCGAAGTAAACGGCTCTATTGACAATTTCACAATTTCTTCAAATTGTCTTGAAAGCAATCCTTAACCCATTACCAAACGAAAAATTTTCGGCAGATTACAGACCAAATGTGGTTTAAGCAATGGGATTTGTCAATGATAGGTTAGAAAACATTACGGGAAAAGGAGAAAATGCTGGTTACCAGCATTTTCTCCTTTTCATACAATGTTTTCAAAGGGCTTCTTACTCAGGGTCGTTAAAAGTCGGGATTGTTTGGTAAGGGGACAAAGCAACTTGTTGACTATAGTTGCCTTTGTGGCCAGTGTAGATCATGATCTTTGATCAACACTGTCCACTTTGCTGAAGCACTATAGATTAAAAGAAATTATAAAATTGCAATTTTTCGGGTCCTCTTTGTGGACTGAAAATGAAAATTGGATATACTTGATGCTTTAAGTCTTTACCACACAACCCTGACATCAAACAACCCTGAAAGAGCAGGCTTTTGAAAACAATGAGGCAAAAGAAACCAGCATTTTCTTCTTTTCCCACAATATTTTCTACCTTGTCACAGAGAAAACTCATTACTTTAGCAACATTTAATTTGTCATCTGCAAATGTTGTCAATTTGGTTGAGTCCAAAAAATTTGTCATTAATTTTGGTAAAGAGTTAAAAGTGTTAATATAATTACAATAGAAAAGAAAACATGAGTTTTCTACACACAGTTCAATCAAAGTCAATTGAATAATAAAATACTTGAGTTGAGTTGAGTTGAGTATAAAGGTTATAAGCATATGAGTTGAGTATGAAGGTTATAAGCATGATCCATGCTTTGGAAAAAGGGGGTTTAATGTATCTCTGCGATGCATGATACGAAGCAAGTCATCGCATAATTATGGATGCAGAAGCTTTCAATCTGGACAATTCTTAAGTACTGTCATTTGACAAAGAGTTTAACTGTAACTTTAACAGCTACGTTTCCATCATTTAACTCTTTACCAAACGACAAAATTTTAGACAAGTCCAAATTGAAAGCATTTGCAGATGACAAATTAAATGTGACTTAACCCTTTCCCAAACAAGCCCTGGTTTTCATGTGTCTGCAGAACAAGTCTTTTGAAAACACTGTGGGAAAAGGAGAAATTGCTCCCACAGTGTTTTCTACCCTTTTTGAGAACTTCCTGCCATTTTCATCAAATTTAAAATTGTTGTCTGCAAACTCTTTCAATTTGGACCAGTCCAAAATTTGTTGTTTGGGAAAGGGTTAAAAATTGAAATTTGTTATGGGACATGTAGAAAATGTGGGAAAAGGAGAAAATGCTGGTTACCAGCATTTTCTCCTTTTCCCACAATGTTTTCAAAAGGTTTCCTTTTTAGGGTCGTTAAAAGTCGGGATTGTATGGTAAAGAGTTAATACATATATTTCAATGTAAAATTCATTTTGCTTTATTTTTATATAGGTTTCAAGATGAAGGCTTCATTTTTCAACCCACAGTAAATTTAGGTCACCTTAAAAAATACATGTTAATCAATGGGGACTCAGACTTTAGCAAAATAATTATGGCCGCTGACTGTATAACAGATTGAAAGATTATTGATATGCCTACAAATTGTACATGAAAGTAAACATTGTGGTAAAAGGATGGTAACTGCTCATCTTCAGCAATATCTTGGTCTACCACAGGGTTATCTATTTTTGTATAATACAGACTTTTTAACACTTAACCACACCACACAATTTAAGATAATTCCATATTGGTTATTGAAAGTAAATGCAGGTGACAAATTAAATTTGGCTCAAGTACAGAAACTTATCTTAACTCTTTAACACACACAAAAAAAAAAATGTAGACTGGTCCAAATTGAAAGCTTTTGCAGACAACAAAATAAATTTAATTGATAAATTGAAAATTGTTTTGGAAAGGATAGAAAACATCGTGGAAAAAGGAGAAAATGCTGGTTACCAGCATTTTCTCCTTTTCCCACAATGTTTTCAAAAGGCTACTTTCACAGGGTTGTTAAAAGTCGCGATTGTGTGGTAAAGGGTTAATAAGGGTTGAAAACATTGTGGAAAAAGAAGAAAATGCTGGTTACCAGCATTTTCCTAATTTCCAATAATGTTTTCAAAAGCCCTCTTCTTCGGGGTAGCTAAAACTCGGGATTGTGTGGTAAACGGTCAAACAACAAAACAGTGCACAGGCAAAAAAAAAGTGCTGCATGTTGGTGCCAACACTCGGCTGCAGTTGCTTGATTTACAGTGAAACTTTTAAGTCGAAAAAGAGGCATAACCATGTCAAATATACTTCGATGGTTACCTGCCCTTGCTGTATAGGTTCCCCTTTTGATAATTAACACTTTGTCAAAGTTGTGAAAGGAACTTTAAGGTTACAGATAAATCGATATCGCCATTGAAAAAAAAAAATAAATAAATGATAAGTCATCTCAAAGTCCATAAACCGACAAAAAGACCTTCATTACGAAAAGCCAAAGTATGTGTGGTCTATCTCTTTACTCTTAACTTTCTTTCAACTTTATTTCTATTTAGCATTCTTCGTATCTTATATTTGGTTCTGAATGTAAACAACTGTAACAGATATTGAAAATAATGTTTGTATAGTATGTAGAAAATAGAAATAAAGTAGTGTTGAAAAAAAAAAACTAGTTCAAGTTTTAAGCAAATATCTTTAGTAATAACAGAGATATTAAAAAATGTCAAAGTTTTCGCACGAAGACGCAGATGATGACACAGACGACAACACAAGGCTATGACAGTACTTCAATGTTTTCTCTGAAAACCGCCGAGTTAAAAGTCACATCCCTAAATGGTGCAGATTACTTTACCTCTGTTTCAAGGAAATTGTAGTAATTGTCTGTGTTTGTAACATTATAAAAGTAAGGCTTGTAGGGGTAGAGATCTCCATTTAAAAGGAAGTCAAAAATCTGCAAAAGACAAAATACACCATTACCAAACAATTCCAAGTTTTGACAACCCAAAACAAAGGAAAAAAGGCCTTTGAAAACATAGTTGGAAAAGCAGAAACTACTGGTAACCAGCATTTTCTCCTTTTCCCGTAATGTTTTCTATCCTTTGAAAGACAACTTTCATGTTCTAGGTAACATTCAACCCTTTACCACACAATCCTGAGTATTAATGACCCTGTGGATGATGACTGTTGAAAACAATTTGGAAAAAAGACAAAACACTGATAACAAACTTTTTTTTTTCCTTTTTCCCACAATGTTTTCTACTCTAATAAAGGCAAGCTCTATCATTTGTACCACTTTTGATTTTTTGTCTGCAAAATCAATGCTCTGAATTCGGCTGTCATTTGGTAAAGATTTAAGTTGTCGTTTACAAATGCTTTCAGTTGGGAAAGAATGAAAGTTTGCAGTCAGGTATACAGAGAAATAAGCATGAGAATAAATGAGAGCAAGCAACATGCAAAACCAATACCACACACAATAGACTGGTTAACTATAGTGCAAGGAATTTTGAGATCAATCCAGGAGACAAAATACCTCTGTTCGGAGAAAATTGTAATTATCGTGTTGTGCAGATACATTAACTAAGTAACTATCTTCACTCAAGAGTAGATAAAATATTACCTGTGAAAATATGAAACACAAGATTAATCTTGAATCCTTTACCAAGCATATGCTAGTTTTAACGACCCTGAGGGGGAAGACTTTTGAAAACATTGTGGGAAAAGGAGAAAATGCTGGTAACCAGCATTTTCTCCGTTTCCCAAAATGTTTTCTACCCTTCCAAAACCAAATTTCAATTTCTGAGTCACATTAATTCTGTCATCTGAAAATGCTTTCAATTTGGACCAGTCTAAAACTTTTGGTTAAAGGTTAACTCTATTGCAGAGATAAAAATTCTGCATCAGACAACTTTATAATTGTACAGGTACATAGGTAAGGTATTTCTCAACATGAAAGATGGATAAATACCGAACACACTGTTGTACTAAATTTCATAGGACTTGTATCTACTCTGAGCTGGGTCAGAAAATTTCGAGAGTGAAGGTCAAGCCAGATGTCAAAATTTTCTTATGCAGCAATAAGCTACAAGCCACATTAAAGTTACTACAACATAATATTCCTTAATAAACCTAGATGCTATCACAACAAAATATTGCCATAAAGGACAATTCTATGAAAAAATGGTAAAAATTTTTAAAAAAAATTGCTAAGAAGGTGAAAACCATTCTTTATGAATGGCGTATGAATATTAAATGTAACATTTTGACCAATCAAATCAGAAACCAAGCTGAAAGTAGTCCAGAACACACAAACGTTTTGTCATCATACCATGTTTTTTACATTTGGAAACATATTTGACAATGGGTAGTTACAGATTTTTCTTTTTGCTGTGTCTGATGTTATCTGCATGCAATGCTTGCAGTTGAGCCATGCATTGGATTTGATGCAAGGGCATGATCCATTATAACCAGACATCACATAGTAATGTATCCATGACATTCATTTAGTTTAACCCTTTACCACACATTCCCTACTTTTAACAACCCTGAGGAAGAAGCTATTTGAAAACATTGTGGGAAAAGGAGAAAATGCTGGTAACCAGCATTTTCTCCTTTTCCCTCAATGTTTTCTACTCTTCCAAAAACAAATTTCGATTTTTGATTCACATTTATTTTGTCGTCTTCAAATGCTTTCAATTTGGACTGATCTAAAATTTTGTCATTTGGTAGAGAGTTGACAATTGACTGTATAATAAATAAAAGAACATTTCAACTCATGTGAGTCTGCGCGGACTGCGCAGGCTGGCATGGGTTGATACATATTGCGGATGCATTTAACCCACCTTTCACATAGCACGGGTCATTATCAAGTATCGTAGCTCAATCCTTTATTGTTCAATGGCTAATACACCATAATTGTAATCAGGAGGATCTAGATTGGATCCTTTTGCCATGTGAGGAGTGTCCCTTGGGAAGCACTGCAAGGCTGCAGTTTGCCTTTTGTGAAACTAAGGAAACAGGTGAATGAGTGAGATCAAAGGATGTTTTCACTGAAATACTATAGCAAAAGCAAGGCCAAGACACTACTTTGGCAAACACTAACGGGCATCTAGTTACCAGCATTTTTTCCTTTTTCCACAATGGTTTCTATCCTTCTACATATAAATCCTTTTGAGCTAAATCTAATTTGCTGTCTGCAAATGCTTTAAATATGTATAAATCTAAAATTTTGTGGCATGAAAAAGATTCAAAGCATCTTAGAACTTGTTTGACAAAGTGAATGAAATCCCCCTGTGAGTTTTGAAGACTTTCGGTTGACTTTCAATTAAATATTTGACTCTTTGCCAAACAGTCCCATCTTTAAACAACCCTGAATGGAGACCACCTTTGACAACATTGTGGAAAAGGAGAACATGTTGGTCACAAAAATTTTCTCCTTTTTCTTTTATTCTTTCACAGACAAATACCATTATCTATGTTATGTTTATTACCATTATTCCCAATATTTTTATTTTTCCACAATGTTTTCTACCCTTTCACAGATAAATCCCTTTATTTAACCCTTTACCACACAATCTGGACTTTTAACAACCCTGAAAAAGAAGCCTTTTGAAAACATTGTGGGAAAAGGAGAAAATGCTGGTAACCATCATTTTCTCCTTTTCCCACAATGTTTTCTACCCTTCCCAAAACAAATTTCAATTTTTCACTCACATTTTATTTTGTCATCTGCAACTGCTTTCAATTTGGACCAGTCGACAATTTTGTCGTTTGGTAAAGAGTTAAGCAAGAATATGAGTCTAAATTTTGTCATATGGTGAAGAGGTTAACACTTAACCTTTTCCCAAACAAGCCCTGGTTTTCATGTGTCTGTAGTACAAGTCTTTTGAAAACACTGTGGGAAAAGGAGAAATTGCTCGTAACGACCAATTTCTCCATTTCCCATATTGTTTTCTACCCTTTTTGAGACCTTTCTGCCATTTTCATCAAATTTAAAATTGTCGTCTGCAAACTCTTTCAATTTGGACCAGTCCAAAATTTGTCATTTGGGAAAGGGTTAACCATACTACAAAATTCAGGCTTGTCCAAATTGAAAGCTTTTGCAGACAGCAAAGTAATTGTGGTTCAAATGACTTTTAACACATTCATGCTATGTTACGTCTCTGTAGCTTAGTTGGTAGAGCCATAGGCAATGATTTGAAGGTCATGGGCTCGAGTCCTAACAGAGGCAATATTGGCAGTTACATTTTCATTTTTCCCTAACTAACAAAAAGAAAAGTCATATCATCATATTTTTTCATTAGAAAAATATTAAATGTTTCAGTTCAAAATCTGCTTTAATGTTCTTTTAAATATTTCACTGTGGTTTGATGACAACTTTTAAATATAACTTACATCAAATGCCTTTCCAAACTCCTTGTTTTGTATATAGCCCACTGCTTGTTTGGCATACCCCTGGAAGTAGTCTCTCTCAGACTCATCTAGCATACCAATATTGTACATGAAATCTGCATACTGTGGCATCATCTAGAAGGAACACAAGATTGACTATCTAACTCCATATCAAACAGAAAACTTCAAGACGCATCCAAACTGAAGTATTTGCAGATGACAAAATAAATTGCTGTTTCAATGATTGGTTTTGTCTTGGAAAGGGTAGAAAGGATTGTGCGAGAAGGGGAAAATGATGGTTACTAGCATTTTCTCCTTTTGCCACAATGCTTTCAAAGGCCTTCTTCCTTTGGGTCATTAGAACTAGGAATTGTGTGGTATAGGGTTAACAGATGATAGAAATCACAGATTTGTCCAGATTGGAAGCTTGTGCAGATGACAAATTTACCCTTTACCAAACAATCCCATGTTTTAGCAACCCTGAAAGAAAAGGCTTTTGAAAACATTGTGGGAAAAAAAAACAAAAAAAACTGGTAACCAGCATTTTCTTTTTTCCCCGCCAACACTTTTTAACCCCTTCTGATCCAAATCCACATCTAATTTCTCAACCATAAATTCTTTCAATATGGACTAGATCTAGTCTAAAAATTGGTTGTTCCGTAAAAAAGTAAATCTGGATAAAACAATGGTGTTTGTCTTTGAAGGTGTAAAAAACCTAGTAGAAAAAGGAGAAAAATAGATGCTGGCTACCTGGTACCACCATCAT
Organism: Tridacna gigas; assembly: GCA_945859785.2. Lineage (NCBI taxonomy): Eukaryota > Metazoa > Mollusca > Bivalvia > Cardiida > Cardiidae > Tridacna > Tridacna gigas. The sequence continues at coordinate 52,038,929 of OX244039.2, forward strand.
CATTCTCTTATGCAGGGTAGCACAGTGGATAGCATACAGAACTTGAGACCAAGGGATCACTGGTTTGAATCGCAAGCTCTGCTAATTTCTTTCCAAAGACTGGTGTTAGTCATTGTGACTGGATTTATTCTCTCTGATGGCTGATCAATTTTGATTTTATGGTCATGTGGGAAAGCAGCCAGTGGCTTATGAAGAATATTGTGCAAAGTATTGGTAAAAGTAACTCTATGAAAGCATGAGTAGGTGCACTGTCCACCCTAATATAACTGAAATAATGTTGAAAACAGCATCAAACACCACAAGAACAAAAATATCTAACAATATATCTAGAGAACTCACTGTTTCTGGGTCACACAGCCCATCTCCAATAGCCAGCCCAACCAGGTTGATCTTCATCTTAGTGAATGGCTTCATGTTTTCTTGATGGATCTTGTAGGATATGGCAGGTACATATTTCCCTGCATACGACTGCCAGAGAGAAAGAAAGCAGTATTTTGTTTACCATTAGAATCCTGAAAGCCAAGAGATACTTTCAGTCTAGAATTAGATCCACAGAATTGAAACTTCAAGGTTGCTCTAGTCATGAATGGTTCAGCAAAATGGAAAAAGTACATCATATTTTAGACTGTGATCTTTGTGCACTGACCACAAAGGCAACTAAGGGCAACTGAAAGCAACTAAAGTTGTGAAAAGCACTTTACATGTTAAGTATTGTACACTTTTTCACCGAACAATCCCCTGTTTTAATAACCTTTTGCACAAAAAACTTTTGAAAACATTGTGGTAAAAGGGGAAAATGATGGTTAGTTGTCTGCTGCAAATTTGTTTTGGGGCAAAGAAGAGCACCTGATGCAGGGGCCAATCAAGGGAACAAGAGCACCTAATGCTGGGGCCAATGGAGGAAACAAGAGCACCTGATGCAGGAGCTAATGGAGAAAACAAGAGCACCTGATGCAGGTGCCAACAGAAGTAACAAGAGCACCTGGTGCAGATGCCATTAGAGAAAACAAGAGCACCTGATGCAGGAGCTAATGGAGGAAACAAGAGCACCTGATGCAGGTGCCAACAGAAGAAACAAAAGCACCTGATGCAGATGCCATTGGAGGAAACAAGAGCACCTGATACAGGTGCCAATAGAAGACACAAAAGCACCTGATGCAGATGCCATTAGAGGAAACAAGAGCAATTGATGCAGGAGCTATTTGAGGAAACAAGAACACCTGATGCAGGTACCAGTGGAGGCAAATGGAGCACCTGATGTAGGGGCCAACAGATGAAACAAGAGCACCTGATGCAGGTGCTAATGGAGGAAACAAGATCATCTAATGCAGGTGGCAATGGAAGAAACAAGAGCACCTGATGCTGGAGCTAAGGGAGAATACAAGAGCACCTGATGCACCAGGTGCCAAAGGAGGAAACAGGAGCACTTTATGCAGTTGCTGACCAAGGAAACAAGAGCACCTGATGCAGGTGCCAACAGAGGAAACAAGAGCACCTGATACACGTGCCAACTGAGGAAACAAGAGTACCTGATGCAAATGCCAACAAATGAAACAAGAGTACCTGATGCTGTTGCTGCCGGAGGAAACAAGAGCACCTAGGTGCTAAAAGAGGAAACAAGAGCACCAGATGTAGGTGTCAACTGAGAAAACAGCTGCATCTGATGCATGTGCCAACTTAGGAAACAAGAGCACCTGACTTAGGTGCCAACAGAAGAAACAAAGGCATCAAATGCAGGAGCTAACAGAGGTAACAAGAGCATCTGATGTAGGTGCCAACAGAGGAAACAAGAGCACCTGATGCAATGCCAACAGAGGAACAAGAGTATCTGAGGCAGGTGCCAACAGAGGAAACAAAAGCCCCTAATGCAGAAGCTAAAAGATGAAACAAGAGCACATGATGCAGGTGCCAACAGAGGAAAGAAGACCAACTGATGCAGGTGCCAACTGAGGAAACAAGAGCATCTGATGTAGGAGCTAACAGAGGAAACAACAGCACCTGATGCAGGTGCCAACAGAGGAAACAAGAGCATCTGATGCAGGTTCCAACAGAGGAAACAAGAGTAGATAATTCAGCCAGTATACTAGAGATTATTTCTTTGTTGTCATTAAACATTTCTTACTAAAAAAATATATAGTATTTTGTGCTCTAAGCACAAAAGACAGATATACTGATCAAAGCTTACATAATTTCTCAGATGCACATGCATGAGCCATTTAGAGGGAAAAGGTCATTGGGGCAGTAATGGAAGAAAACTTTACTTTTGGTTGCAAGGATAAGATCAGATTCCATTGATTAAGGTAGTTTTCCCTTGGCCCCCATATATTTCTCTAATGGCCCCTACTTGTTCAGACGAGGGGGCCAGTCGGCCCCACAGATTTGATTTCTAGAATGAACCCTGGTGACAATGACCCACAGATCAACAGAGCCCTGACAGTATTTTTTGGTTCTCTTTAAAAAAACAGGCATCCTAATAAAATGAAGGTTGTTTCATCACATAAAAATAAGCCATGCTCTGGCAAAAGGGGCTTAATGTATCTCCGTGATGCTTTGTACCAATCATGCCATCATATAATTATGGATCCATAATAGCCATTCTTTTAAAAACCGACAGAATCATGAGGTAGACTGGTCCTTGGACATACAGAAAAATGACCTATAGCGAAAAGTTTCGGCCCAGGTCAGCCTGCCCGGACTGCGCAGGCTGACCTGAGTCAATATTTTTGGCAGAAGCATTAAACCCCCTTTTCATGGAGCATGGTTCAAATAATTCATAACCAGTTCAAGAAATACTACATTATTAAGTTTGAAAAGATTTGCAAACAACAAGTCAGAAATGACAAATATCATTGGATCTGTTTGTGAAGGATAAAAAACACATTTGGAAAACGGACAAAATATTTGTAAACTTGCAGGAAAATTAGAATGGCATCCAGCATTTTTCTCTTTTTCCCACAATGTTTACAACTCTTTTCAAAGAAAAAAAATCAATCCCATCTTCCAGCTAAATGTAATTTGTCATCTGCCGAAATTTTCATCATGGATGTTTTACCCTTTACCAAACAATCCAAAGTTTCAACAACACGGAGAGACAGGGCTTTTGAACACATTGTGGGAAAAGGAGAAAATGCTGCTACCAGCATTTTCTTCTTTTTCCACAATGTTTTTTTATGCTTTCAGAGAAAAATTCACTCATTTGAGTTACATCAAAGATGTTGTCTGCAAATGCTTTCAATTTGGTCAAGTGTGAAATTCTGTTGTTTGGGAAAGAGTTAAAAAATATTTATGGTCTGGAAAAGAGAGACAGTATAGAAAATCCTCACCTCCCCGGTTACATAGAATGGATTGTTCTGTAGCTCATAAAACACTTGAAAAAACTGGTATAGACAACTGCAAAAAATAAATGAAAATACTGAACTCTTTAACAAACGAGAAAAGAAATGTTAGACTTGCTGAAACTGAAAGCAGTTGCAGATAACAATATAAATGTAAACATGTCTCAAAAACTGAAATTCTGTCTAGAAAGAGTAAAAAGCATTGTGGAAAAAGAAGAAATGCTGGTTACTACCAGCAATTCCTCCTTTTCCCATAAAGACTTCAAAAGCTTTCTTTCTCAGGATCATTCAAACTTGAGATTATTCAGTAAAGGGTTAACTCTTTACCACACAATCCCGAGTTTTAACGACCCTGAGGGAGAAGCCTTTGGAAAACATTGTGGGAAAAGTAGAAAATGCTGGTAACCAGCATTTTCTCCTTTTCCCACAATGTTTTCTACTCTTCCCAAAACAATTTTCAATTTTTGAGAAACATTTATTTTGTCGTCTGCTAAAGCTTTCAATTTGGACTGATCTAAAATTTTGTTGTTTGGTAAAGAGTTAATCTGTATTTGCCCAGTTTAATTTCGGTCAAGATATGAAAGAATTTGTAGAAACTGTAAATCAAATAATTATGACTGAAGGTGTATGCTACTTGTTAATAATATGTCCAAAAATTCACAGACCTCAGAAACAAATTCATCAGTATTCCACTATACTTGGCTGACAATTCAAAAATTAGCAAACTTAATGTCAAAAACATCTAAAAAGTTATTGCCAGTGATGTGCCTAAATTTTTATACTAAGTTGCTCCTCTTTGTTGAATTTCATATATTCGACATTACTTATATGTGTATATTCACACAATTCTATGTTCATCAGCAAATCCATGTTTTCTTTTTTCTTATATGTTTTCTTCTTGCCATAAACATTGTAATGATTATGTCGGGCAATTCACCTGAGTCTACCAGCATTTTCTCCTTTGTCCACAACATTTTCAAAATCTGTTTCCTTAACGGCCATTAAAACACTGGATTTACGTATGATAGTGGAGACAAACTAAAGGGGCTCAAACTTAAAACTACCTATACAGGTCACGTCCAACATCTACTTCATTGGTAGCGTATCCTTCATCCATGTCCGTAAAACTGAAGCCTGTACCCACAGGATTATCTATGTAAAGCATGGAGTATTTGCTGTTCCAAGTGTAGGGTTTCCTTACAACTGAAATGTAATAGCAAATGACCTATAACACTGTAATTCATAGAGCTCTTACTGCCATTCAATTGTTTTGAAAATATTCATGGGGGAAAGCAGCCAGTGGCTTGGGAAGAATATTGTGCTAAGCACTGGTAAAAGAAAATTCCATGAAAGCAAGGATAGGTGCACTGGATACTGTGATATAACTGAAATAATGTTAAAAACTGCATTAACTCTTTAACCACACAATCCCAAGTTTTAATGGCTCTAGAAGAGAAGGTTTTTCAAAAAATTGTCGGAAAAGCAGAAACCAGCATTTTCTCCTTTTCCCACTATGTTTTTTACCTTATCGAAGGCAAAAGTCATCATTTCAGCCTCATTTAATTTGTCTTCTGCAAATGCTTTCCATTTGGTCCAGTCCAAAATTTTGTTGTGTGGTAAAGGGTTAAACACCATATTACAAATGAAATTTGTAGAGTTTTAATTTCTGTTGGTCGAGTTGGTCTGGGGAAACACACTGATAAAAGGAAGAAGGTGTCTGTAAAATCCTTCTCATAAGAAGGCTTTTGAAAACACTGTGGGAAAAGGAGAAAACACTTGAGTGTTGTAACCAGCATTTTTCTAGTTTTCCAACAAAGTTTTCTACCCTGTCACAGACATTTATAGGGTTTCTTTACAACATAAATGTAATGACAAATTACTTTGAATACAGTAATCTAGAGAGCGCTAAATACTGTTGGTATGCGAAGTGGTGCGGCAAACAGTGGTAAAAGGTATTGGGTGTCTGCAAAATCCTCTCAATATGAAGGCTTTTGAAAAAGTGGGAAAAGGAGAAAATGCTGGTAACTGGCATTTTCTCCTTGTCCCACAATGTTTTCTACCTTTTCCTTTCCCATAATGTTTTCTGCCTTATCAAATACAAATACATGCTTTCTTTACAAGTGAAACAAAATGAGAAATGGTAACCAGCATTTTCTCCTTTTCCCATAATGTTTTGTACCCCATCAAAGACAAAATATAGCTTTTCTTTACAACTGACATGTAATGACAAACCCACTGTATTTAATACAGAATATTGATATAACAATAACTTTTTTTCCAACAATTGACTTTTTACCAGATGGCAAAATTTTAGACATATCCAAATTGAATGCATCTTCAGATGTCAAATTAAATGTGCCTAAAATGGTCAGATTAGTTTTTAAATGATTAGAAAACATTGAGGATATGGAAAAAATGCTGGTTTTCAGCATTTTATCCATTTCCCACAATATTTTCAAAGACCTACTTCCTGGGGGTCCATTAAAACACAGAATTGTGTGGTGAAGGGTTAGGTCCTTACCATACAATCCCAAGTTTAAATGACCCCAAGGTAAGAGGCAGTTGAAAACACTGTAGGAAAAGGAGAAAATGCTGGTAACCAACATTTTCTCCTTTTCCCACAATGTTCTCTACCCTTTCTGACACAAATCCCACAATTCCAGAATCATTTTATTTGTCATCTTCAAATGCTTTGAATTTGGACCAGTCTAAAATTTTGTCATTTGGTAAAGAGTTAAACAGTACCTCCATTCAGAAGTGCAATTGTAACATAGCCAAACAGACTGGCTGTGTGATTCTTTATACTCACAGTTGTAGTTGCTGTCAATACTGTATGGTCCATTCTCCACAAACATTCCAAACAGTGATGACCCACCAGGACCTCCTTGTAACCACAGAACCACTGGTGCCAAGGATGAATTATTCTGCAATACAGTCATGTCATTAACCTTTTACCAAACTATTCCAAGTTTTTAAGCATCCTGATTGCGAAAGCTTTTGAAAACATTGTGGAAAAAGGAGAGAATACTGGTAGCTGAAATGGGCCATGCTCTGGCAAAAAGGGGTTTGATACACCTCCATGATGCATTATACAAAGCAAGACATCACATAACATTTCGATGACCAGCCCACATAGATCAGGTGGTAGAGTGTAGGACTTGTAAACATCAAGTCTTAGGTCACTTGAGGGTGTGGGTTCGAGCCCAACGGCTGGCCATCTAAAATTACTGATGGTCTTCAACTCTGCCAAGGACAACTTTGCTGACACTGTAGATCAGATCTTGGTTTTACTCAGCCAGTCAATTTTATGTAAGGACCAAAACATTTTTTACCTGTGGAATTGAATACTTTTTTCTTTGTGAAAAGAGGATGAATCTTTTAATAAGCTGTAAAAGAAGCAACCCATTACAAAACAATCCCATGGAAGAGATGGCTGTTGAAAACATTGCAGGAAAGAGAGAAAATGGTGATAACCAGCATTAAATTTTCTCCTTTTCCCACATTTTCTACCATTTCAAAGAAAGAAATAATCTTGTGAGCTACTTTTTAACTGCTGTCTGTAAATGCTTTCAATGTGAAAAAGTAAAAACTTTAGTTGCCTGGTAAAGAGGTAATGTCTTAACCCTTTACCACACAATCCCGACTTTTAACGACCCTGATGAAGAAGGCATTTGAAAACATTGTGAGAAAAGGAGAAAATGCTGGTAACCAGCATTCTCTCCTTTTCCAAAAATATTTTCTGTCCTGCCCAAAAAACAATTTTCAATTTTTAAGTCATAATTATTTTTTCATCTGCAAAGGCCTTTAATTTCAAAATGTCTAAAATATTGCCGTGTGATAAAGGGTTAAACAAAGCTGTGGTGTTTACCTGAGCAGGCCAGAACCAGAAGTACATGTTACTATTGGTGGTTTTGTTGACGGTGAAGAAGCCTGCATAACTGTCCTGTTTAACTCCTTTAATAGGCCCAACTTTACTTGCAGCTTGAGCTAAAAATTGTATCAAATTCAATAAGAATATCAGCTCTTTACCTGTTAACTCTTTTACCAAACGACAAAAATGTAGACTGGTCCAAATTGGAAGCATTTGCAGACGACAACTGAAATGTGAATCAAATGATGTAAACTGTCTTTGATAGAGTAGAAAACATTGAGGGAAAAGGAGAAAATGCTGGTTACCAGCATTTTCTCCTTTTCCCACAATGTTTTCAAAAGGCTTTTTCTTCAGGGTCGTTAAAAGTCGGGATTGTGTGGTTATGGGTTAACCAAACGACCAAATTTTAGACTGGTCCAAATTGAAAGCATTTGCAGACGACAATATGAATGTGGCTCAAGTATTGAAATTTGTTTTTGGAAGGCTGAAAACATTGTGGGAAAAGGAGAGAATGCTGGTAACCCTTTCTCACATTGTTTTCAAAAGGGTTCTTTCTCAGGGTCGTTAAAACTTGTGATTGTGTGGTAAGGGGTTAAACCACCAACTCCTTACAAGACAACATAATTCTTAGCTTGACGAAATTCAAAACATTTGCAGACAACGAAATAAATGTGGCTTAAATGATAATTTTTGTGTTTGAAATGGTGGAAAACATTGTGGGAAAAAGGAGCAAATGCTGGTTACCTATGTTTTCTCCTCTTTCCACAATATTTTTGAAAGTCTTTTTCTTCAGCGTCATTAAAACTCGGAATTGTGTGGCAAAGAGTTAATATGCCAAACTTCAAAATTGTATCAAATTCATTGAAAATATCAGTTCTTAACCCTTTACCACAAAATCCCAAATTTTAATGACTCTGAGACAGAAAGCTTGTAGATGGGTGGGTGGGTGGGTAGGTAGGTGTCTATCTTTCTGTCTGTCTGTCTATCTGTCTGTCTGTCCCTCTCTCTCTCTCTCTCTCTTTCTCTCTCTATCTATCTATCTATCTAAAGCCCCATTTCCACAGAGCAAGGCTCTTATTACTTAATCTCAGACAGTTTCCTTTTTTTTTTCCTTTAAATGATTTCTCTCCAGCATCACCAATATGTATACCTTCATCAAACATTCCTTTCTCAACAAAGGGTGTTAAAAATACAGGTTGGCCTGGGTCCACGCCTTCCTTTTCCATGATTGGATAACTCCGTGGAAACATTCCTCGTAAAGCACTCTTTCCCTTGACACAAACCACCACCATGGAAATGACGAAAACCGACAGTAAAACCCTCATCTTTGTTCTCTTCTTTGTGATCTGAAATCAGAAATGCTTCTTGCACAGCTAACTAAACTATAAGCCAGGTTGGAGCCGATTTTGACCCCAGGGCTAAACTTTGAACAAACTTGGTACTGGTAGTGATCTACTATCTTGCGTCCAAGCATAAAAATATGAGCCATGCTCTGGCAAAAGGGGGCTTAATGCATCTCCGTGTTACATTATACCAACCAAGTCATCACATTATTGTGAATAATGAATCCATAACATCCGTCTTGAACAACAACCGGCTGAATCATGACGTACATTGGTCCATTGGCACACAGAAAATTGACCAATAGCAAAAAGTTTCGACCCACATCAGCCTGCGCGGACTGTGTAGGCTGATATGGGTCGATACTGTTTGCAGATGCATTAAGCCCCCTTATCACAGAGCATGGCTCATAATTTAACAACAAAAATAGAAACCCTGATTTTGTGTAAGAATTGAAATAATTAGATCTACTTATTCCGATACAATAGGGCAGGTTAGTCCAATTCCAAATATCGTACGATGCAGAATACTTTCAATCAATCAGTCCTATTTCTACAAACGTACACACTATCCAAATTTGAAGTCTGCAAAATTTTACGAAGTCAGGAAATTCCACTTTGTTTGAAAGACAGGAAGCCTTCTCGTATCTCTTACATAGTATGTTAAGGTAGACGGTTTCAATATTTTCTTGTTACACTGTCATGTGAATAATTTCTATGCTGGTACAAGTGTAAATTGATGAAAGAATGCAAACTGTTAGTATAAGAGCATTTAAATGCCACAAGTCAATGATTTAACTCTTTACCAAACAACAAAACTTTAGACTGGTCCAAACTTTTAGACGACAAATTACAGGTGATCCAAATGACGAAATTTGTCCTTGACAGAGCTGAAAACATTGTGAGGAAAGGAGAAAATGCTGGTTACAAGCATTTTCTCCTTTTTCCACAATGTTTCAAAAGCCTTCTTTCTTAGGGTCGTTAAAAGCTGGGATTGTGTGGCAAACAGTTAAAACATTGATCGGGATATACTTAGAAGTGGCAACCATAGGCATAGCAAGATATAAAATATTTCTAGGCACAGTGAGACACAAAGTCCCAATGGGAGATTGAGCCAATTTAGGAGGAGGGGGCCTCCACTGGTAATTTTTGGAGAATATAGATGTGAAATGGTGGCTTTTGGAATACTTTTAATTCTTGACAGCATTTTCCATGTTAATACATTGTTTGTATTGCTGTTTTTTTCAAAAAAGCAGTTTCAACCTCTCAGTTTTATGCACACATGCGTATTGTGGGTAATGAGCACTATGCCCTCGGTGACATTAACCCTTTCCCAAACAAGCCCTGGTTTTCATGTGTTTGCAGTACAAGTCTTTTGAAAACACTGTGGGAAAAGGAGAAACTGCTCATAATGAGCAATTTCTCCTTTTCCCACAGTGTTTTCTACCCTTTTTGATAACTTTCTGCCATTTTCATCAAATTTAAAATTGTCGTCTGCAAACTCTTTCAATTTGGACCAGTCCAAAATTTGTCGTTTGGGAAAGGGTTAAACTGTACAGTCTGGTCCTTTGGATATTGTGTTTTTATATACACATCACTTTATTCAATAATCTATGATAACCATCTAGTGTTAGATGACAGTGGATGGTTTAGATCTAGGATCAGACTGCGCATTTGTGCGGTCTGATCCTGATCTACAGTCTGCAACAGCTATTCAATGTGGCATCTTCAGATGCTGTGTAAACTCAAATGCTTATGTCTAGATTAATTCCAGTTTCCATGTATGTTTATGTTATATTACCAGTATATATTATACCACTACCAGTATTATACCAGTTATATTACCAGTAGGCCTTAGAAGTATAAAAACTTAAATGTTTATATGTAAATTAATTTCAGTTTCCATATGTATGTATGTTTTGTGCATGGATTTTGTTGCCTTCTGTATGGTTCACGTTGTCATTTGAGGTTTTGATAGTTAATGTTGAGACGATGACCTGTATAGGTTATGTCAATAAAATGATCTGTTCTGTTCTGTTAAATCTAATTGTTTGTACAAGAAGTTTTATTTAATCTACGCAGATATTTTTAAAATGGTTTATTAGCTGAACTTCCTATGGTCTGTTGATTACGTAAGATCTAGCATTATCCAAGACACATTGTATTGTAAAAGGTGCCTGGTTTATTTTGTTATTTTGTGAAACATAGACTATCCACACTCGACAATATCCATGGTAAACATCTTAACTTGGTAACCAGCATAAATATATTCGTGGCATTCAAATACTTTTTGTATTAATCAATTTTCTCTTAAGTATCCAGAAATTGCCAAGAGAGCTCTAGAAACATTTTTTTTGAAAATTGGAATTGTTTCTTGATCTATTTAACCCAGATTCCGGGTACCTTCAGTCTGAAGGTTCGCTCCGATGTTATTTTTCTCGTGGAGAAACAATCGAAAAATAACATCGGAGTGAATCTTCTGACTGAAGGTAGGTTCCGGGAGTTTGATGAACAGTTACAGGTATTTCATAACAACAAAACAAAACATACATGAATTTGACACCTATATCTTTCAAACATATGACCTAGTACGCTGAAGTCCATGAGAGGTACGTTCCGGTAGTGGTACGCTTCGTACGTCACCCGAAACTAAAGTTAATAATCCGAATGCGTCAAAAAACTGTGCCACAATTTGTGGCAATTTGTTGCAAAAAGAGAAAACCTCTAATGCATGCAATATCACCTTCCATTCAAATATTTTCGCTGGTGTAGATCTATGCTGCCACTCTAAAATTAATGTCGTCTGCAGTGGGCCCTGTCGTCTGCGGAAGATCGAATTCACCCCAAAATCAGAAGCGATACTGATAGCCTTAAATGAAACCGAAACTAGGGCCCGTTGAGAATCTGCACGACTGCACAGTGCTCAATGATAATTCCAGAGTTCACGTCCGACCATAGAAACAACGGTTTGCACAAAATGAAACATTAAAAAGAAATTCTATTTACCGATTATTCTGCTTTACTAAGCGTTGTTTGTGGCCGGTTTCCCGATGTTTGTCATGGGACAGTCACAAGTCACCTGTGTGAGAAGCGGTCAAAGGTCACTAATTCCATGGTGTCACACCACTGGTTTTTTTTTCCCCACAGTAAGAGAAGGGGGGATGAAAATGACAGTCTTTGTCCCCCTTTCTGTACTTTTATCGACAAATCCACAGATTTGCGTTTATTTCTATCAAATATATGTCCAATGTCCTAATCAAGAAGCAAGAAAAATGATATCTCAACCTATTGCGTTTTTTGCCATTCAACCTCAAACCAGGGATCGTATATTACGATCCCTGCTCAAACACAAGTTCTACCTTTGAACAATCACGCTGAAAAAAGGACCTACGGGTGGTTGACCATCTTCCTTAATGATGCCACAGGCTCAAAATAGTTCCCTTAAAAATAACAAGCTTACTCTCAGTTTCCCCCAGAAATCATAAAAAAAAATACAGAAATACAGACCTGTATTTTCATTTTCTCCCTTAAAACAGCGCGGCAGAAGCGTTTTCTGTCAAATAGGGCTGCTTTTGATACTACGACCTTTGACAGTGATGTGGACATAGGACAAAAGCCCCTTGAAAATGAAGCCTCCTAGGACAAAAGCCCCATGGACAAAAGTTCCACAGAACAAAAGCCCCATAGGACAACTGCTCTCTGGGACAAAAGCCCCATGTCATCTAATAAAGCATTCTACAGACCTCCAGATAAGAGGGCGTGAAAGTTTTCTCACTCCATTATTTCTCTTCCAAACTCTATGTTGTGGGTACTCATTAGAATCGTCTCGATGAGACGATTCTAATGAGTACCCATAACATAGGGTTTAGTGGAGAGGTGTTAATATTTTCAATTTTGAAGTCAAAATCACTCCCTCTATCTGGACCTCTGATTCTATCTAACTGGTCGATTTTTTTTTTTGTCCTACCAACAGAGGAACTATTGTTGACGTAGACCTATGAGCTTTACTTTATAGATTCATAATCCATAGTATAACTTCTGTATTTTCAATGTGTTTTCAAACGGCCTCAAATACGAATGATGATAATTTAAAATTATGTGAGCACATTAGATAAGCAGTGACATCTGGGTCCGTATTCACCAACCATTCTTAAGAACGTTCTTAGACTTAATCTTCAAGATTTTCCAAGTTTAAAAGTAACACACCTTCGGATTGGCTAAACCAAATGGTTTAGCCAATCAGAAGGTGTTTTACTTTCAAATTTGGAAAATTTTGAAGAACAAGACCAAGAATGTTCTTAAGAATGGTTGGTGAATACGGACCCTGATCTTTTATGTTTTTAAAAGAACAGATACGATCGTTTGGCAAGGCATGTTGAACCTTATTCTGTTGATTAGTTTAGAAGGTGACAATCTGTAAGGTCTTACCTTCTTAATAATATGTCAAACATTATGTTGAAATCCCGTGTTTCAAGAAAAAAAAAGCACATTTCCTCATACAGACCTCCAGATAAAAAGAGAGTAATAGTAGTTTAAATCCATTATTTCTCTTCGAAACCCTATGTTGTGGGTACTCATTAGAATCGTCTCGAGGAGACGATTCTAATGAGTACCCATAACATAGGGTTTAGTGGAGAGTGATTAATATTTTCAATTTTGAAATCAAAATCACTCTCTCTATCTGGAGCTCTGCTCATAGATCAATGAACAGCACGTCTATGTCATTTCATATGTGAAAATAACATGACACAGGTTGAAAACCTGTGCATGCCACTTACACACAAACAATGAACTTCAGAGTCCAATGTTATGGAATTAGCTCTAGATTTGGAACTTGCCTCGTTCACAACCACCAAAATACTCTATTAAAATCATTCCAAATCACTGTCATTCCACCTCAAACCACGTTACTAACACCTCTTACATGCATGCAAATCGCTTAGATGCGCGATTTTATGGATAATGGTCATTTCATGAAATAACGCTGCCAACCTTTTTTTTTTTTTTTAAATTGTTGTCAACAGTCAGATGAATGAATTTTTAATGAACTGGTCCAATGTTAAACACTAGTTTCTGGCAAATTTCTACCATTACCTTCTTTTTGTACTTTCAGCACTTTGATTACTTTACGAGAGGATGTTGTCAAATGTGTGACTAGGCCAGAGATTAAAGACACATAAATAAACATACTTGCAAACTTAAGTTCGTATTTCCGTAATGTGCATGGGGCTTTTGTTCGTAGAATTTTTGTCCCATGGGGCGTTCATCCGTACCCCTATTGGTGCAACACCATGGGTTTTATCACTGCCGCTGTCTTGTCTGGGAAAACAGTCGAGTCAGCGAGTTTCACGCTTTACCAAACGACAAAATTTTAGACTGATTCACATTAAAAGTATTTGCACGCGACATATTGAAGTTAAACAGAGGATGATTTCTGTCTCTCAAAGGGTAGAAAAAACCTTCTTCCTTGGGAGTCATTAAATCTTGCGATTGTGTGCTACAGGGTTAATAAATAATGACCGACGAAAATAAATAAATAAATAAATCGGGAAGACTGTATAATTAAACATGCTTCAGCATTCCTCCCGAGCTGTTGAGCAATGAACGACCAAGAAGCCAGAGGGTGACATGATAACATAAATAGAACTAAGTGCTGCCAGCATTGTAATGGGTCGAACATGATTAACTACAATGTTTTAAAACTACACACCACATGAACTGCGACCTATATACAGGAAAAAAGGAAGCCCGTGTACTATTGCCGTTTAACCCTTAACCTGAAAAATTAAATTCATGAAAGTTTCAAGGCAATAGTAAAAATCCGAATGTTGCTCTCCAGGTATTTTAGGGTAAAATATCTCCTAATCGGATAATGTAGATCCAAGATCAGACTGCACGTTCTGTGCAGTCTGATCGCGATCTACACTGTCCGCAAAAGGTCGTTGAGTCACGCTTAGCAGCCTAGGTGTTAACCTAGATTGGGACCTTGACCACTCGTCACAACTCGGCTGATTCCGTATCTACATCTAACTTGATCACCGGATCACCCGAGGTATGCCGAATGGACCTTGACATCGGACTAAGAAATCCATTCGTATTCATACAAAGGACTATCTGGAAAAGATTTAAATTGGGGCTGCTTTCAACAGTATTTCAGTCATATCACGACGACAGCTTACTTGTTCGTGTATGACATGGATTTCACCAGTACATGTACTTGGCTAGGGCACTGGGTTGTCTTGCCCAGAGACACTACAACGAAAAACCCCTTGCTTTTCATTAGGATCGAACCCGGACTCCAGGTTTTGAATCCTACTCCTTACAAATCTGCCACGTAGGATCCCAACCTTTATTTTTTTTTAAGTGTCTTTTACAAATTGGTAGAATAATCGAATGATTAAAAATAGATTTTTGCCAGTCGTCAGAAATAAAATGTAACAGATATGAGACAATATTTATCACCGATACATATTATCAAGCTTCGGATATCACTCATACGTAAGTCACAGTTTCTGTCAAACTTTTCTTAACCCTCAAACTGCTAACTAAATGAAACGAAAATTTTCACTCGGTAGCAAAACCCCGAATATTGCTATTTCAAAGTTGATTTCACCAGAAAAAATACCGTATCGGACAATGTAGATTCAGGACCAGACTGTACGTTTTGTGCGGACTGATTTTGATCTACACTGTCCACAGAAGCGCCCCGAGTAGCTCTTAGCATCCTAAGGGTTAAAGAAAAAAGAAATAGAAAACCCAGAGATTATAATTTATTTCACCTGTAGATAATAATATACATCACATTACAAAATGTTATGTTTTACAAATCAACAACAGTCAACAGTGAAATGGAGAGAGAACAGAAATGGTATTAAAAGACAAATAATATTTAAAAAAAAAATAAAGGTAACGGGTCGAAAGGACTGGCTCTATTTAAACCAAGTCCCTTTAACTCTTGACCACATGAGCAAAATTTGAGGTCATCTAAACTGAAAGCAGACGACAGTTTGAATGTGGCTGGAATTATGCTTTTAGCTGTGAAACGGTAGAAAACATTGTGGGAAAAGGAGAAAATGTTGGTTACCAGCATTTTCTCCTTTTTCAACAATGTTTTCAAATGTTCTTTTTCTAGGTCGTTAAAACTCGGGATTGTGTGGTAAACGGTTAAATGGGAGCTGAAGGTTTGGTTCCCTGAAGAGAGACTTTACCAGCAGAGCAACGAACTGTTTGCTAAAAGTGCAAGCCTTTGGTCCTTTTTCCTCAATGCTTCCATATTTTGTCAAAACAATCCAAACAAGTCACAGCTGAAAACGTAAACACAAAACTTACATAAAGTCCGAAAGCGAAATGTGGCGACACAGGAAAACTCTCTCCAAACTGTATGCAAAATAATAATCCGGTTTGCATACTATGTTGCTTACATGGATATCGTTTTCCGTGTACAATTTGGTCTTTATATGCTATTTTAACCCTTTTTGCGCAAGAGGCGAAAACATGGGTCTTTTGCAGATAGCATAGATCAAGATCAGACTGCACAGAACTTGCAGTCTGATCCTTGATCTATACCGTCCGCGTTCTTAGTCAAGCCTATACACTAATTATTAAATTACTGTTACAGTTTAATGTATTTTCAGCCGTCGAGTTTGGTCGAGTACATATGAGCCGTGCTCTGTGAAAAGGGGGCTTAATGCACCTGCGAAAAGTATCGACCCAGGTCAGCCTGCGCACTCAGCGCAGGCTGATCTGGGCCGAAACTTTTCGCTATAGGTCAATTTTCTGTATGTCCAAGGACCAGTCTACCTTATGATACAGTCGGTTGTTAGACATAATGAATTTTATTGATCCCTTACTATGTGATGTCCTGCTTGGTATGATGCATCGCGGAGATGCAGTAAGCCCCCTTTTCACAGAGCATGGCTCATATATCTCTGGCGCCGAGTCAGCTGTACGGCATCTGTTACTACGAGGAGTGTTCAAATGTGAATTCATCTAAGCACATAAAATTTGATTCTTCATAGGTTTCACTGAAATTTGTAATTTTATTCCCTGAGAGTATTCACTTCCAGCAGATATACAAAGTTTCAGTCTCAGGATCCAATTCTTGAAGGCGTTTTCATAGTCTTTTTTAACGTGTACTATGTAGACACTGGAATTCAGTTTCTGTCAACTCTATTTCAATGTGGTGTGTAAGACGTCAGTTTCAGTCATTGTCCTTTTTACGAGGTGCAAGTTTCTTCAAGCAGGAAAAAGTCGTTGTGCTCCCCCGCCCTCCGTATTCACCTGACCTTGCCCCTTGTAACTTCCTTTTGTTTCCAAAGCTTAAAAAAAATACCTTTCAGGTCGAAAATTGTTCAGCGAAAACACTTCGGTTCTGCAGTGTCCCAGTGTCTTCATAGTATACCTGAAAAAGACCGTAAAATGCCTTCAAAAATTGGATCCGGAGACTGAAAGTTTGTACATTTGTTGGAGGTGAACACTTTGAGGGAATAAAATAAAAATTTCAGTGAAACCTATAAAGAATCAAAGTTTAGTGGCTTCGATGCATTCATATTTGAACGCTCCTCGTAGCACCTTAACCCTTAGACTGCTGAGCGCCTCTCAACGACCGTAAGCGGACAGTGTAGATCAAGATCAGACTGCACAGGATGTGCAGTCTGATCTTAGATCTACACCGTCCGCCAAGGAGATGTTTCTCCTCCAAAATAACTTTAAAATAGCAGCCTTTGGGTTTTTATAGAGCTGACTCTTGCAAAAGCGGGCTTAATGCATCTCCGTGATGCATGATACCAAGCAGACCATCACATGATCATAGATCCATCAAGTCCATTTTGTCTAAAAACCGACTGAATTATGACGTAGACTGGTCATTTGACATTCAGAAAATTGACCAAACAGAAAAAGTTTCGGTCCAGGTCAGCCTGCGCGGCCTGTGCAGGCTGACCGGAGGCGATACCTTCTGCAAATGCATTTAAGCCTCTTTTTCACAGAGCATGGCTTTAATATATATATCTGTTCATTGGAATGTGCTTGTTATCATAAAACTTATGAGCTTGCTTCTTCATCGTATCATATATCAAACTTGGACCTGTGCTAGCTCTAAGGTCAGTACTTTGATAATTTCAGTCTCACCTTTCACTTTTTCACGTGCACTGTCTTCTACTAGATGGATTTTTTTTCAAATAGGACTTGCGTAGTCAACGTTTCGCGTGTGGCATACTTCAGCCAATCAAAAACGGAAAAAATTAAAGCGGGAAGGTGATCTGTGGACAATAGGGGAGGCATTGATGACTCAGAGGAAAAAAGAAATAAAGGTAAATCTCTGAATTCCTCGCAGTATTTGAATTCCTTATTGGATTGTACTCCTGAATGATCTACAGTAGCATGGTAATTGGTATGTATCATTGGATATTTTTCTGTCTTCCTCGTACTTTCGTGGCCCGCCCGGGGAGCTCAGTGGTTCGCGTATCTGACCCGTGACCTGGTTGTTGCGAGTTCGATATCCGGTTGAGCCAAACTTTCTTTCCGGCGATTTTTCGCAGCTCACCTCTGATTCATGTGGGAAAAGTAGTCCGTGACTTGGAAAGAAAGGTTTGTCAATACTGGTGTGAGAAGGGAATTCATGCGATCAAACCGTACTCAAACCGAAACGTACACAAAATATAACTCAAGATGGACCCAAAAATAACATCAAAATGTACCCAAAAGAAAAGTCAAAAATTACCAAAACATAAGATTTATCTTGTATCAGTTTTTATTTTAAATAAAAGTAAAATATAGATTTTACCTTTCAAGGCTGGTTTAACTCCAAAGTCTCTGTACGTGTTGTTTATACATGTACAATAACCCTTAAAGCCCTGGAGCCAACTTAAGTCGTTTTTACAGTCTGATCTTGATCTACACTGCCTGCTACTATATTACATATTTAAATGGAAACAACCTTGAAATAGCAATATTCTGGGATGTTTTTCCAAATGAACCCTTTACCACACAATCCCAACTTTTAACGACCCCGAAGGACAAGGCTTTTGAAAACATTGTGGAAAAAGGAGAAAACGCTGGTCACCAGCATTTTCTCCTTATCCCACGATGTTTTCTACTCTATCAAAGACAGAAATTAGTATTTTAGCAACATTTAATTTGTCGTCTGCAAATGCTTTGAATCTGGTCCTGTCCAAAACTTTTTCGTTCGGTACTGAAGAGTTAAAGAGGTCCAAATCATTAATTCAGCACTTTAACTAACAACAAAATTTTGGACGCGACCGTATTTAAAGCATTTACAGACAAGACGTTGTGACTCAAATGGTGAGTGAACCTTGTCTATGATAGCCTGCGCGGATACAGCCATTTTTCTCAGGGGGAGGTCCGACCTAACCCCTATTATGAAAAACGTAGATATCTAAACATTAATGAGTCGATACCCGAAAAGTCCGTCAGTAACGCATTGGCCCGTAATGCTTAGGTTAAGAGTTCGATTCCTGACCTGTCTAACATCCTTGTCGAGATTTGACGAAATGTCATTGTTGCAAGCGTCGTTTGTCTTTCATCAAAGGACGAATAATATGCACTGCATTATCCGCCGCTAGGTGGCATTTTTCAAAAAAAATACCGATCTGCTTTGGGCATTCCGGTTACAGAACCGGACTTCTTTTCAAGGCGGCAATCGATGCAGCGAATACAAAAATTGAAATATTCGTTTACTCACTAAAACCTACCGTGTACGTTTCATCCAGCAATGGTTAGCTAGCATATAACCAATGCACCAGCCATTTATAAACATAGCCCATATAAGCTTGGCAAATAGCCCCGGATTGGAATTCCTTACCAGATGATGTTAAGAACGGAAACATTGTCATCTTTTGAATATCGTTTAAATGTAGACGAATCTTGTCCACGGAGACTTTACCTTTTAGGCCATAGGTAAATTCAAATTATACATGCTAGATTATGCAACAGATGCAGTTGTCTCAATGAGCATATGCAGTTTAAAAAAAATGGTGGAATCACTACTCTGTAGATGTGGGGCTGTAGAATCGACTACATACTACTTTTTAGAATGTCCTCTTTATAATAACCAAAGAATAAATCTAAGTATTAACGGTATAACAAGATTAACACGCCAAATCATTCTATTATGGAATGAAAGTCTTAATCTGTTTGATAACCAAAGAATATTTGCTGCCGTGCATACATACATATATCCGTGATAGTAGAATAATTACCCCGTAATATCTAATTACTGTGTTTTCTTGGTAATAGTTGAATCTACACCCAATCTATTCTTATCTATTCATTTCTTTTCATTTTCTTTTCAAATTTTTCTATCGGTTTATACCCTTCGAGCACGGTATGCCAATATTCTTATACCGCTGGCTGACCTGGGTCGATACTTTTGGCAGATGCATTAAGCCCCCTTTTCACAGAGCATGGCTCATATACTTTGCAGAGATGTTTTAAAATCGTCTGCTATTAATATGTTTCAGGTGATGGTGAACAAATGGATGCAGGCTAACAAAAGGAACTACATTGTATATAAGTAATCACGGTAGATCTACGTTTCCAGAAACTCAACTTATTATCTCGGAAAATCTGTGTTTACTTTCACTTGTAGGAATTTCTACTTTCGATCCTCCGAACAACAGTCAGTTTTGTGTCGGCTAGATAAACGATGTTGTACATGCAAGTAGTACCACAGGCCGTTGAAGCTTGATGTGATCTACCACGGAAGACCGAAATTTTCATTTGTCGATCATCGAACACTGTTACTTAAAATACCACATTTTGCACATCGCTTCTATTAACCCCTAAGCTGCTAAGCGCGACTTACTGACCTTTCGCGGACAGTGTAGATCAAGATCTACACTGTCCGATGAGGAGATATCTTTTCACAAAAAATACCTTTGAAATAGCAATATTTGGGTTTTTACTATCGGGTTGAAAATTTCATTTCACTTATTTAGCAGGATAAGGGTTAAACACGCTATAGAAGCAACGAGCCAGTAACCTATTTTTAGTAACAGTGTTAGATGATCCACCAATCGAAAATTTCGGTGCTCCGAGTTAGACCAATGGAGTTTAAAAGCTATGTGATAGTACTTACTACAAGCGAGCGATGCTGTGGGAAAAGGAGGTTTAACTCTTTACCGAACAATCCCGACTTTTAACGGTCCTGAGAAAGACGCCTGGTAACCAGCATTTTCTTCTTTTTCCACAATGTTTTCTACCTTTCCCAAAACAAATTTCAATTTTTGAGTCACATTTAATTGGTCGTCTGCAACTGCTCTCCAATTGGACCAGTCCAAAATTTTGTCGTGTGGTAAAGAGTTAAACCTTTACCAGACGACAAAATGTTAGCGTTGTCCAAATTGAAAGCATTTGAAGACGACAATTTCAATGTGGCTCAAATGGTGCAATTTTTCTTTGATAGGGCAGAAAACAGTGTGAGAAAGGGAGAAAATGCTGGTGACCAGCATTTTCTCTTTTTCCCACAATGTTTTCAAAAGGCCTCTTTCCCAGGGTCGTTAAAAGGTAGCATTGTGCGGTAAAGGGTTAAAGCATCTTCTCCGTCTATTATGCTAAGCATTTTATTGATTGATTGATTGTACGGTGTTTAACGCCGTTTTCAACATTATTTCAGTTATATCGTGGCGGCCAGTGCACCCATCCATGCTTTCCTGGAATTTTTTTATCAGTACTCCGCACAATATTCTTTCCAAGCCACTGGCCGCTTTCCCACATAGCCATTGTCGAAACACAACGGTGGGAGAGGAATTAATCCTGTCGCAATGACTATCATCAATCCTCGGAAAGAAATTGGCCAAGCCAGGGATCGAACCAGCGACCTCCTGTTCTCAAGTCCTGTACGCTACGGGGCTCGGCGGCTAAGCATTGTAATGGATGCATCTGATCTAAAAATAAGGGGGAGTTACCAAACATTCCTATATTTTAACGACCGTAAGGAAGAAGGCTTTTGAAAATATCATGGGAAAAGGATAAAACGCTGGTAACTGGTTAACCCTTTGCCACACAATCCCGACTTTTAACGACCCTTACGTAGAAGCCTTTTGAAAACATTGTGGGAAAAGGAGAAAATGCTGGTAACCAGCATTTTCTCCTTTTCCCACAATGTTTTCTACCCCTCCCATAACGAATTTCAATATATGAGTCACGTTAATTTTGTCGTCTGCAAATGCTTTCAGATTGGACAATTCAAAAATTTTGTCGTCTGGTAAAGGATTAAACGGGCTGTCACAATACAAGTATAAGTATCTATAGATAGCAATGAAGGTAGTGTAAAACCAAACTCAGATAAAGATTTGACGAACTAAAATACTGCGAAATTTACGACCGAGACCGATGTGCAAAGCACGTATTTTCAGATTAGATAAAAATGCGTTCTTTGGACTTTGATAGCCACTATACATGTATATGCAGAACGAGTAAAATCACACTTGACGTGCTGACCGGGACAAACCCTGGTAGCAAGTGGCACAGTTAGGGCTGCATAGTACATCCAGTATGATCTTACGGCTAATTTACACGGTATGTTCTAAGAGAATGATAGGGTAGGTCTAATTCTAAGCATATCTGTATTTTTACACGGTACTCGTATGTTCAGAATATCTGCCTCTTATTATTTATTTTACCCGTTTAGTCGGGATAAATCACCACCTGTCAGTTGTGTAATTGTATGTGATTTTCCAATAGATAGCCTTGTGTCTTTTTAGTGTACAGAAAACAAAAGTAAGCATTTGGATAGTACTACAGGTATAATTAACACAAGATAAAGGGCTGGAATCTGGTACCATACTCAGCACTGTCCCAAACAAGCCCTGGTTTTCACGTGTCTGCAGTACAAGTCTTTTGAAAACACTGTGGAAAAAGGAGAAATTGCTCGTAGCGAGCAATTTCTCCTTTTCCCACAGTGTTTTCTATCCTTTTTGAGAACTTTCTGCCATTTTCATCAAATTTAAAATTGTCGTCTGCAAACTCTTTCAAATTGGACCAGTCCAAAATTTGTCGTTTGGGAAAGGGTTAAACACCAATACATTCAACGAATTCAGCTTTGAAGGGGGTTAGGGTAACCCATGTCATGCGGAATAAGTTAAGTGATACACTCGAGTTGACAGTTGAGACCCAAAGGTGGCTATTTTAAAGTTATTTTAGGGAAGAAATATCTCCTTGTCGGATAGTGTAGATTAAAGATCCGGCTGCACGTTTTGTGCGGCCTTATCTTGATCTACACTGTCTGCAAAAAGTCATTAAGTCGCGCTAAGGCAGCCAAAAGGTTAAGATGCTGGCAACAGATGTAGTACAATTAACTCAGCACCGCAGATATCTATCTATTCGACCAAATTTGACTGTTGAAAATTCTTACATTTTAATTCAACTGTAACCGTCAATTTAAGTAGAGTAGGCTTGACTAAGCACGCGGACGGTATAGATTAAAGATCAGATCTGTGCAGTCTGATCTTAATCTATGCCGTCCGCAAAAGCCTCCGTGTTTTCGCCTCTTGCGCTGAAAGGGTAAAACATAGCATATTAAGACCAAATCCTACACGGAAAACCACATCCTTGTAAGCAACATTGCACGCAGGCTGGATTATTATGATTATTTGGCATACAGTTTGGGGAGAGTTTTCCTGTGTTGCTGCGTTTCGCTTTCGGAATTTGTGTAAGTTTTGTTTACAGCCGTGACTTGTTTGGATTTATTGACTTGGTGTGGAACACGGTAATTTACAAATGATTTATGAGTCCTCTGTGAAAAGGTGGTTTAATTAATGTCTCTGCAAAAAGTATCGACCCATATCACCCTGCGCTTCCCGCACAGGCTGATGGGGATCGAAATATTTCGATATTGGTTATCTTCTGCCCGTCAAAGGACATGGTCCAGCCTTTATATAGATAAATTGGAATCAATAACGCATTGTCACCGTAAAGATTCGTTAAACCTCTTTTTCCCAGACCGCCGCTCAAATATATAGAATCTAGTGCATTCGCATTGCTCCTACATATTTATCTGCTACTTCTCATGCCCCCGAAAAAAAATTTGGGCACATACAGTTTTTGTTCAGTCTTGTCTGTCCATCTGTCCATTCGTCCGTCTGTCCCTTTTCGTGTCCGGGCAGTAACTTTTTTTCCCCATCACTTAATTTCAACTTCGCACAAATGTGAATCACATCGAGACGACGTGTCAAAGGTCACAGCAAAGTCAAATATGTTTTTTTTGGGGGGAGGGGGGGGGGAATAGTATCCCTGTCAGGCCTATACCTTTTTTTTATTATAGTATATTTCAGTATACCTTTGCAGATTTGTTAACCACTTAAAGACGATATGTGGCGTGCAAGAACCATGCCAGTAGATCAAATGTCAAGGTCACAGCAAGATCAAATACATGTATGTTTAAAAATAGAAATTTTGGACAATTGTCCGTGTCCGGCCTGTAACTTTTTTAATTACAAAATAAATTTCAAGACAACTCAGCAGAATTGTCAACTTCATAAAGGCAATGTGACCTGCGCAAAAATCATGTCCATAGGTCAAAGGTCAAGGTCATGGCAGGTCAAATGTCCGTGTTCATGTCTGGGCCATAACTTTTTTCCCTATGACTTAAAAATAAAAGCTTTCCACAAGTGTTAACCCCATCAAGACGATGGGTCATGCGCAAGTCTTGTCCATAGGTTAAGGGTCAAGGTCATAGCAAGGTTAAATATGTATTTCGGTGGTAGTTTTTGTGTTCGAGCTGTTATTTCTTTTTTTTAAATTATGAATGAATTACAGTATGACTTTGCAGAATTATCAATCACATATGACCAATGTGTCGCGAGCAATAACCTTATCCGTAGGTGAATAGTCAAGATCGAGGCAAGGTCAGAAGTCCTTAGTCAATGTTTATTTTCACAGCTCACAGGAAGCAACAGTCACTGGTTTTGCCAAGTACATGCACCTTGCCTAGGGAACATCACAAAAAAAAAAAAGTGCTTAGAATAAGGATCGAACGCGGGGACGGTTGTTGATTACTGCACAGTGTTCGGTCTCGGACAGGCTGCTCTGTACTGTCTGTGACTGTACCACCAGCGGCGAAAATATAAACTGAGATAATCATATTACATAAATTACATGAATTTACTATATTCAGAGGCTTGATTCGGGATTGTCAGTATTACAGGGAAAAAAATATCGGAAATAAATGAGCCAAGCTCTGGCAAAAGGGGGCTTAATGCATCTCCCTACTGCATGATACCAAGCAAGTCATCACGTGATCATGGATCCATGAAATCCATTTTGTTTAACAACCATCTGAATCCTGAGGTAGAATGGTCCTTGGACCTGCAGAAAATTTACAAACAGCAAAATGTAAAGACCGGTCCGCGCAGGCTTACACGGGTCGATACTCTTTACAGCTGCATTACTTCCCCTTTTCAAAAAGCATAGCTCAAATTAAACATTTCGTTTGTATAGTATCTAGTATCAGTATTTCCGGTTGAAGGTCACTGCCGTACTGAATTTCTTGTGTTGCAATACAGTTTAGATCTATGTAAAAGTTTGCATATTTTACAGCTAACGAAACGGAAAGCCTTACTTTTTTAATGGCCCACCTAACGTAAGCAAATTGGGGTCAAATTTCAGACAAATGACATCCATGTTTAACCTTTCGGGTGCAAAGCACAACTCACAGACCTTTAGCGGACAGCGTAGATCAAGATCAGACTGCACAGAACGTGCAGCCTGATCTTGAATCTACACTGTCCGATAAGATGTTTCCTCAACCCCCATAACCTTGAAATACCAACATTTTGGTTTTTACCATTGGCTTGAAAGTTTCATTTAACCCTTTACCACACAATCCCGAGTTTTAATGACCTAGAGGAAGAAGCCTTTTGAAAACATTGTGGGAAATGGAGAAAATGCTGGTAACCAGCATTTACTCCTTTTTCCCACAATGTTTTCTACCGTATAAACAAACATCACATTATTTGAGCCCCATTGAAATTGTCGTCTGCAAATGCTTTCAATTTGG
The DNA here is from genome assembly GCA_945859785.2 of Tridacna gigas. NCBI lineage: Eukaryota > Metazoa > Mollusca > Bivalvia > Cardiida > Cardiidae > Tridacna > Tridacna gigas. The sequence goes on from OX244039.2 coordinate 52,064,492, forward strand.
ACGGGTATAAATTTTTGTCGTGTGGTAAAGGGTTAAGTTATTTAGCAAGATAAGGGTTAAAGCTATGGATATAATTAAGATTCTGATATAAAGTGTTACAGTAGGGTCGGTCAGAGTTCCAGTTGCTGGCGCCGAGCCCCGGTAGCTCAGTCGATAGCGTACAGGACTTGAGAACAGGGGGTCTCTGGTTCGATCCCCGGCTCGGTCAATTGTTGATAATAGTCATTGCGACAGGATTCTTTTCTCTCTCGACGCTGACCATTGTTTTGGCTTGGAAAGAATATTGTGGTTAGCACTGGTCAAAGAACTTCCGGTAAAGCATGGATAGGTGCACTGGCCGCCGTGATATAACTGAAATAGTGTTAAACATCATACAATCAAATCCAGTTGCTGGTAGAAAAATGTATCGTAAAACTAGAACAAAAGTGCCAGCTATGACGCATACAGACAATCTTTGATATTCCGATAACACAATTTTTTACACAGTACGCTCCTAAAAACTCGTGACATCAGAATCTACGAATCCCGATATCTCTGCCTCAAATGTAACCATTTTATTATGAGAGGCAGCATTGTGTCTAATAACTTGAAATTTTCTTCGTGCAAAAAGTAACCATAATTATACAAATAAAAATCAAGAATTTAGAATTTGGGTGTCAGTGAGGTGAACAACGTTCTGGTATTTGGTCTGAAACTATTACCCCTCTATTAACATGTTCATTGCCCATTGTTTTTCATCAAAGGGGACATCGGGCTTTAATTAATCACAAAATTACAAATGTAGCCAAGAGCAGCTTATGGGTATCACCAGTCTCGGGACATGGATAGATAATCATAGAATTCTGAGAGAGAGAGAGAGAGACAGACAGACAGACAGACAGAAACACAGTCAGACAGAAAACAGACAGACAGAAACAAAGGCAGAGACAGTCAGACAGAAACAGACAGAAACACAGTCAGAAATATTGACAGACACACAGAAACGGAGACACAAAGAAACACAGGTAGACAGAAACAGAGACACACAGATAGAAAACACAAACAGAAATACAACAGAAACACAGACAGACAGACAGAAACACAGTTAGACGAGAACACAGACAGACGGAAACACAGACAGAAAGAAACACAGACAGACAGAAGCAGAGACAGACTAAGAAAAGAACTGTTTACAGGAATTGGCAGGATAAGAATTGCCTATATTTTTTCCCATTTGCTCGTATGGTTTCATCTGTTTAAACCCTTTCCAGATCAAACCCGTATCTTAACTCTTTACCACACAATCCGAGTTTTAACGACCCTGCAGGAGAATGCTTTTGAAAACATTGTGTGAAAAGGAGAAAATGCTGGTAACCAGCATTTTCTCCTTTTCACGCAAAGCTTTCTACCCTATCAAAGACAGAAATCATCATTCGAACAACATTTAATTTGCCGTCTGGAAAAATTGGTCGGGGCCGGAATTTTGTCGTTCTGTGAAGAGTTAAGGATCCTGAGTAGATAGCATTTCTCCTTTTCCCACAAAATTTTCTACCCTTTTGGAAAAAAAGATAACACTACTCTACCGTCATTCAATTTGTTGTCTGCGAAAGTTTTCTTTTTGGAAAAGTCTTTAATCGTTAAGAAATTGGTTAAGTACTGAATAAGTGCCATTAAACATGTATATAAGCCTTGCTCTGGCAAAAGGCGGCTTAACGCATCTCCATGATGCATAATAACAAGCAAGTCATCACAGTATTGTGGATCCGTAGAATCCATTTTGTGTAACAACCGGCTGAATTATGAGGTAAACTGATCTTTTGAACAGCAGAAAACTGACAAATAGCAAAAAGTTTCGGCCTACTTTTCGCAGATGCATTAAGCCCCCTTTTCACAGAGCATGGCTCAAATTTTAAAGGCGTCAGAAGTGAGGTAGTCTTAACTCTTTACCGAACGACAAAATTTTGGGCTGGTCCAACTTGAAAGCATTTGCAGACGACGAACAAAAAGTGGCTGAAATGCTCAAATAGGTCTAAGAAAGGAGAGAAAACATAGTGGGAAAAGGTCACCAGCATTTTTTTCCTTTTCCCACATTGTTTTCAAAAACCCTATTCTCCAGGGTCGGTAAAACACGGGATTGTGTGGTGAAGGGTTAAGGAGAGAAATCGGATCCGTTCAGTATAAGCATGTATAAGTATCATGCTTGTACGCTTTACCGAAGGACAAAATTTTATACTTTTCCAAATTGAAAGCATACAGCAAATTTGACGTAATGCGAAAGATTATTACTGTCTATGACTTGATGATAGTCATCGCGACAGGATTCATTCCTCTCTCACCGCTGACCATTGTTTCGCAATTGAACTTTATTGACACACATGACCAAGGACAAATTAAGAAATGTTTCGTTACCTATTTAAGCACTTTTAGGAGTCTTTTATAACATGTAAATCTTGGAAAAAAAAAAACTAACGAAATGTATCGTGTTTGGCGGCCATTTTGTGTGTATTTGAAGATGTAAACACCTCGATTAACAGATGAATTAAACTTTTTTTTCATATGTTTAGCGCTTAAATTGAAGATATTTGTATTTGAAACAAAGGATTATTGAATGGAACAGGTATGTTCAAATTCTAGTTTTGTCTCGTATAAATACGAGAGAATGTGAAGGAAACAGATTAAGTGTAATAATGATAGCGAAAATTACTGTGATTTGGTCCTTATTTCCTCTGGCTGAAAGTGTTGGCTTGATTTATTTGTTGCTTTATTCCTCTTAACCAAACGATGGATTCTGGACTTGTCCAAATCCAAAGCATTTGAGCCATGCTCTGTGAAATGGGGGCTTAATGCATCTCCGTAATGCATTGTTGCAAGCAAGATATCACATAATTAGGGATCCATAAAAGCCATCTTGCTGGACAACCATATGAATACTTAGGTAGAAAGTACCTTTGACATACAGAAGATTGGCCAATAGCAAAAGGTTTCAGCCCAGGTCAGCCTGCGCGGACTTCAGTCAGCCCCTGTTTCATAAAACACGGACGACAAATTAAATGTGATTTGTCTTTGAGAGGGTAGAAAACATCGTGGAAAAAGAAGAAAATGCTGGTTACCAGCATTTTCTTCTTTTTTTTCCACAATGTTTTCAAAAGCTTCTTACCTGAGGGTCATTGAAATTCGATAATGTGTGGTGTACAAAGAGAGTGTGTTGGAAACAAACGTCCGGGTACCGTTCGTTGTAACCGTTAGTGTCCATACTGGTGAATTAGAGTAGAACAAAATCAGCCTCCAGTTCCATGCAATCTGATCAGTATTGGTCTACACTCGTCAACTCCAGTTTAAAACTCTATACAAAACGACAGAAATTTGGACTGGTCCAAAGTGAAGGCATTTGCAGACGACAAATTAAAAGTGGCTAAAATTATTGAAAATGCGTCTAAAAGAGTAGAAAACGTTGTAGGAAAAGGAGAAAATGCTGATTACGAGCATTTTCTTCTTTTCCCACAGTGATTTCAAAGCTTTCTTCGCCCGGGGTCGTTTAATCTTGGGATTTTGTTGTGAAAGGGTAAAGCCTACTCTACTCTACTTGTACAGTTTTAGCAAGGAGCTGACGAGATACTTGCCTTTACTCAATAATTAGATGATTAGTTTCCGGTGATTCTATTCAATTACCGGAAAAAAGGGAGCCACTTAGTTTTTTTATGACGTAAATCAAAATTTCCTGTAACACATGATTAATACTACTAGATATGTGGCATGCTCTGGCAAAAGGGGGCTTAATGCATCTCCGTAATGCATTTTATCAAGCAAGACATCACCAAATTACTGAACTATGAAAACAGTTTTGTCAAACAACCGACTGAATCATGGGGTAGAATTATCCCTTGACAAGCATAAAATTTAAAAATAGCGAAAAATTTCGGCCCATGTCAGCCTGCGCGGATTGCGCAGGCTAACATGGGTCGATACTTTTCGCAAATGCATTAAGCCCCCTTTACACAAAGCATGGCTCACACACACACACATATATATATATATATTTTTTTTTTTTATTTGCAGTCATATGACCTTTATGGCTAAATTCAGTGAAAAAAATGCAATTTTGGGCGCTTTGATATCTGGATGTTTGCTTAGCAATCGGTAAGTCCATATATTTTTAAATGAGCCATACTCTGGTAAAAGGGGGCTCAATGCATCTCCGTGATGCATGGTACCAATCAAGCCATCTCATAGTCATGGATACCTTACAGCCACTTTTTGTTTTAAAATAACCTACTTAATCATGAGGTAGATTGGTCCTTGGACATACAGAAAATTGAGCGATAGCGAAAAGTTTCGGCCCAGGTCAGCCTGCGCGGACTGCGCAGGCTGACCTGAGTCGATACTTTTCGCAAATGTGTTAAGCCCCCTTTTCACAGAGCACGGCCGATATGCATATGAATCAGATATGACGTCATGATACTGATTTGAATACGGATCCTCGTCATCGACGTGTCTAACTGATCATGTATCATTCTCACTTGTCTTTGCAAAACTGTGGTGCGAAGTCTGAAATTACTTTAAAAGGCTACGTAGCCCATTATGGAAATGCCATTGAAAAAATATTGGCTTCTTACTTTTGTCTTTCTTCTTAAATAATGTTTTGCTAGCTATCGCCTTGCATAATTCAATGATGAAAGTCATGGAATTACAAATATTTGATTGATTGATTGATTGATTGATTGATTGATTGATTGATTGATTGATTGATTGACTGACTGATTGACTGACTGACTGACTGACTGACTGACTCATTGACTGGTTGGTAGGTTGGTTGGTTTGTTGGTTGATGTTTTTAACGCCGCTTTCTGCATTGTTTCAGTCATATCATGGCGACAGCTCACATATTCTTGTATTCCCTAGGTTTCACCGTTACCTAGCTAGGACTCTGAAGTGTCTTGCCCAAGGACACTCCCACGAATAACCAATATCTGATTAAGTCCCTTTACAGATCAAACATGAGATGTATCCTGATTAGCAGCTCAGCAGCATTTAGCTTTGTCAGCACAAAACATTTCAACACGACCTCAATAGACGGCTTATAATATAATACAATGTACAGAAACCGAGAAATTCCTTTGTCTTACAGGCTTGACTAAACAAGCGAACGGCAGAGATTCAAGATCAGATTGCACGTTTTGTGCAGTCTGATCTTGATCTCTGCCGTCCGCAAAAGCCCCTGTTTGCGCTGATAGGGTAAACTCTTTTACCAAACGACAAATGTGTAGACTTGTCCAAAATGAAAGAATTTGCAGACGGCAAAATACAAGTGGCTCAAATGATGATGTTTGTATCTGAAATAGCAGATAACATTGTGGAAAATGAAAAAAATGCTGGTTATTAGCATTTTCTTTTTTTTTTCCCCACAAAGTTTTCAACAACCTTTTTTCTCGGGGTCGGTAAAACATTGGATTGTTTGATAACGGGTCAGTGTTGGTAGCTGTTCTCCTTTTGCCGCAATGTCTTCACGTATACTGTACATATTCAAACAGTGGTTTCAAACTGTGGTTTCAAACTGTGGTTTCAAATAGTGGTTTCAAACTGTGGTTTCAAACTGTGGTTTCAAAAGTCGAGAGTTTCTCTTTCGGGTACTCTTTGTTAGCTATGTGTTGATTTATAATGTAATTTTAAGTCTTTATTTTATTACACCTGTATTTTCTGTTTTTTATGGATTCTGTAGCTTTTATGAGCCAAGTTGCGTTTTTGCAACGCGATAATATCTTTTCTCGTCGAAGTTTAAATTAGTGATAGACGTAAGCTTACTACGTCTATGATTACGAGTCTGATCTCTAGAAGATCTGAGTGCATTGTGGGAATGGAGGAAAATGCCAGTTTATCGCCGGCTTTTTCTGCTTTTCTCGCAATGGTTTCACGGGTCTATTTCCGAAAAGATCTATAGAATACAGGGTTGAGTGTTTAACCCAAAGTATCCACACTTTAGTAATGTGGCTGGTCGATGGAGCTGCATATGTATTTGACCGTCTGACAAATGCAGAAGCAACTCTTACGATTGCCACCTGCAAGGAACATGTATAACCATACTTGTACTGTTATTCGAACCTGAAACTGTTAGTGCTCATTCTCCACCTTCTATTTCCTGATTCCTTTCTCTTTTCTGTTTTTCTCTCTCTCTTTTTTGTTACGTCATTTCATTATTTATTTCAGCACTTGTAGTGACCTTTAATTTGTATTATATATGAGTATATTACGAAATGCATGTGTATGCATAAGTAATTAATAAAATCTAATCATATTCATATGATAAATGTTTATTGGTATGAGCCATGCTCTGTGAAAAGGGGGCTTAATGCATTTCTAAGACGCATGATACCAAGAAAGTCATCACAGTATAGATCTTTAAAAGCCGTTTTGTATCACAACCTACGGAATCGTGAGTTACACTGATCCTTAGACATACAGAATATTGACCAGTAACGAAAGTTTCGTCCCAGGTCAGCCTGCGCGGACTGCGCAGGCTGACCTGGGTCGATACTTTTCGCAGATGCATTCGGCCCCCTTTTCACAGAGCCTGGCTCATATTTATTGTCAACATTTTACAATTAATTCACAAATCATTTTCTGAAAAGTTGTTTAGGTGAAGAGTTAATCCGTTACCATACAATCCTGTAATTTGGATGATACTATGGTCGTGAAAATATGTATGCTTAAATATAATACTGCCATATACAATGACGATGGCTCTCTCATCTAAGGCAAAAGAAATCGTAGGAAACGTCACCCGGCATTTCAGCAGAGAAGAGTCAGACCCGAATACGGCTACTCACGATGATATCCGAATTACCTATCTTACCTCATTATCTTCCGCTAGGTGGCATTTTTCAAATACATCAAAGAATATGACATGCGCAGACAACGATCTTAGCTCAATATAAAATGCAGTGAACTGTAACATAGCTCCGAACCGCCAGGTCAGTTCTTACAGCCAAAGAGCACCCATTCTGTGTTGTCGTTTTGGAATTTTTGTGTATAAAAATAAGTCATGTTCTGCAAAAAACGGGCTAAATGTAACTGCAAAGAGTATCGACCCAGGACAGCCAGTGCAGTCCACACAGGCCGACCTGGGCCCAAACTTTTTGCTTTCGGTAAATTTTTCTGCATGTCAAAGGACCAGTGTACCTCATGATTCAGTAGGTTCCCACACAAAATGGATTTTATGGATCCATAATTATGTGATGCCTTGCTTGGTATAATGAATCACAGAGATGCATTAAGCCCCTTTTTGTCTGAGCATGGTTCTAGTACAAGAGTCACACTGCCGACGATCAAGTATGGAATATTTACAATGCACTTCAGTCACATTAATATACGCTTACTGCTGTTTGCTTTTGTGTTACCAAATTAAGATTTACAGTTATCATCAAATAAGCACTCACTCAACTAACATAAAAGACGAGCCAAGCTCTGGCGGAAGGGGGTTAAATGCATCTGCGTGTTGCATTATACCAAGCAAGTCATCATATAATTACGGTCTCACCGCTGACCATTGTTTCGACGATGGTTATGTGGGAAAGCAGCCAGTGGCTTGGAGAGAATATTGTGCGTAGTACTGGCAAAAGAAACTCTAGAAAAGCATGGATAGGTGCACTGGCCGCCGTGGTATAACTGAAATAATGTTGAAAACGGCGTTAAACACCAAACAATCAATCAGCCATATAACTACGGATCCATAAAACCCATTTTGTCCGACAACCGACTGATTCCTGAGGTAGAATGGTCCTTGGCCATGCAAGAAATTTACCAAAGCAAAAAGTTTCGACCCAGGTCAGCCTGCGAAGGCTGACCTTGATCACATTTTGTGGATGCAATAAACCTCCTTTTCACAGAGCATGGCTCTAATGTTGGTTTTTTTTACCACCGAGGTCAGCCCCCTATCAGCCAAAAATATGATAAAATCAATTTTGAAAGTGTCCTTGAAAGCGCTGTTACGACGAGCACTTCACGTATAAAAGGAGTTCTAACTACATGTATTTAGACTATTAACTGGATTTCAGGTAGCTGTGTTTGCCTGTGTATCTGTCTGTCTATAGTCTGTCTGTCTGTCTGTCTGTCTGTCTGTCTGTCTGTCATAAAGGAACCGATAAACAGTTTTTTTCAACCATCTGTGAAGGGAGGATACGTCGCTATGAGGTGTGCGGGCCTGTAAATCCTTAGGCCGCTAAGCGTGACCTACTGACCTTTTGCGGACAGTGTAGATCCAAGATCAGACTGCACAGAACGTGCAGTCTGATCTTGGATCCACACTGTCCGATAAAGGGTTATTTTTCTCCCAACAAATAATTTCGTAACAGCATCATTTTGGTTTTTACTATCGGCTTGAAAGTTTCATTCATGTTAAACAGCAGGATAAGGGTTAAACTAGAGCCCGTATTCACCCAACATTCTGAACTGTATTCCCAGTCTTAGTCATAGAGCACCGAACCCCGCTGGTTCAGTCGGTAGCGTATAGGACTTGAAAGCAAGGGGGGGTGCAGTTCGGGTCACTGGTTCGATTCCCGGCTAGGCCAATTTTTTTCCGAGGATTGGTGATATTCATTGCGACAGGATTCATTCGTCTCTCACCACTGACCATTGCATCGACGATGGTTATGTGGGAAAGCAGCCAGTGGCTTAGAAAGAACATTCTGTAAAGTAATGGTAAAAGAAACTCCAGGAAAGCATGGATAGGTGCACTGGCTGCCGCGATATAACTGAAATAATGTTGAAAACAGCGTTAAACACCTAAACACCATACAATCAATCAATCTTATTAATAAAGTCTTCTTGGAAAGTCACTCTCACACAGCCCCACCCCCACCCACCCCTCCACCCTCGTTTCAGCCATCCAGCCAAATAAACACCGACCAGCCGATCATTTGATCCTTATTTACTTATCCAACTGATCGTATTAACCGATACCTACAATTTTTTAACAATATTAGAACCAGAAATGTACCTGTCATTTTGTATACCAAATAGTCACATAAAAGCAATGGCTAGATTTCGATATCCCAACCATGAATTTGCTTAGAAACTGGTAGACATAACAATATCCCGAAAACTGATCGATTGTTTACCTTTTGCTTGGAAGAGTCAAACGCTAGATGTTTAGAAGATGAGTATCATGTATTAGTTAAGTGTCAAAGATATGTTTAAGAAAGAACTAATTATCTTTATAACTGGTATGTTGGAAATAGTGAAACTGTCGATTTCCACAACCCTTTGAGAAGAAATAACGAATTTAGAATACAGAAAATTGCAAACTATGTGTATCAGATAATGAGTAGAGCATATTGACCCTTTCAAAATTATAGTTGCTATAGTGGCCAGTTTATGACAAGATCAGACTGCACTAAATATGCAATCTGATCTTTGATATCACTGTCCACAGTTCTGAGATATCCTAGACAATAACAACCCTGAGATTCTGTATCCGGACTGAAAACAACTATCTGCGATATTCTTAACCCTTTCCCAAACAAGCCCTGGTTTTCACGTGTCTGCAGTACAAGTCTTTTGAAAACACTGTGGGAAAAGGAGAAATTGCTCGAAAGGAGCAATTTCTCCTTTTCCCACTGTTTTCTACCCTTTTTGAGACCTTTCTGCCATTTTCATCAAATTTAAAATTGTCGTCTGCAAACTCTTTCAATTTGGACCAGTACAAAATTTGTCGTTTGGGAAAGGGTTAACAGGTTATGTCCGGAGTTCGAGACATGGCCTCGGGGTCAATTCATGAGAGTCAGTGGTTGTTGTTAACTCAAAACTAATATGTTGGAATCAAGTATTGTATTTTGGGCGGGGGCCTTTATACAGGATATAAAGTTCATTTTCATTGTTCATTATTGATCGTCATTAACTCATCACTGTAAACAATATTTTTCCCTTTACCCCTTTACCAAACAATCCCGTGTTTTAACGACTCTGAAGATGTAGCCTTTCGAAAACATCGTGGGAAAAGGAGAAAATGCTGGTAACATTATTTCAGTTACTAGCATTTTCCCCTTTTCCAACACTCTTTTCTATCATGTCAAAGACCTTCATTTAGTTTTAACACGTTCAAATTTTTCATATTCGGAATGCTTTCCATGTGAAGGAGTCTAAAATTTGTTGTTTTGAAAAAAGGTCAAGACATATACACAAAAACATTATTTCAGTGTTTTTTCCCCCAGATAACAGCTTCAACAATGGCCGGGTGGGATTTAGATCTGCCAGAAGATGGCGATATCAGAGAGGAAGATTTGACAGAGGAGGAAGAGACTAAGAACATATATAGGAAATCAGTATGTGATCAGTGCTCAATAAATAAAGAAAAAGATGGTGGAACAGTGAATGCCTCATATCTGTGTTACCTATGTGAGTCCTATCTATGTGCAAAATGTTTTGACGGGCATGAATTTCATCAATATATGACTGCCGGAAGTGAAGAAAAGGAGAAAAGTGAAGCCAGAGAAAGGTTTCTGAGAGAAATGATAAGTGAGAAAAAGAGAGACGTTGAATTTGAGAAAGAGAAAATTTTCGTCAGTGATAGAGTGAATGTGAAGCATGCGTTAGATGAGAAGGACTGCTGGATAACTGGGTTGTGTGGAATAGTGGGTAACAGATGGGTCGCTTGTGATTCGTTTAATTATTCGATCAAGATATACAAGTCAGGAAATAACGACTTACACCGTTACATAAGGCTGTGGACAGAGCCCAGAGATGTAACGGAACTTGACATCAAACCCACGGTAACAGAATCCGGAAGCGGAAGTAACGCAGATGTTTCCGCAGATGAACTTGAGAAACCGGTTGATACACCATGTTTGATCGCAGTCACATTGCGATGGGAATATCAGATATTAATAATCGATGTGGGTAAATACCCGGCTGCAAAATATAAAGTTTTACAGACGGACAAACTTTGTGGTGCTATAAAAGGGACTGACAACACTATTGTTGCTCTCTGTAAAGAAACCCACGGCGAACGTTTCTGTTCAGTGTGTATTTTATCACTTGATGGGGATACCCTACACACCATAAACGCAGGAACACGGGAACTATTTTATCACGTCATTTTTCCTGGAAGGATTTATTTAACCGATGCCGTAAATCACAAAGTCCGATGTATTGACATGGAGGGTAAAACTGTGTCCGAAATCGTAATTAAACGGTCAGGACCGGAAGGGATCACTGTAGACAATGAGTATAATATTTATGTGTCGGCAACAAGCGGTCATAAGATTTATAAACTGAATTTTGATCTTAAGCAATATAAAACTTTGCGAGTTCCCGATTCTGTCAATATGACGAGACCCCGAACTTTGTGTTTTTATAATAATAAACTTTTTGTTGGCCACGAATGGGTATCGTCCCTTTGTAACTTCGTAACTGTAATCAAACTGTGAAAGTTTTAAACCTTTACAAAACAATCCCGTGTTTAAACAACTCTGAAAAAGAGTATTTTCCATAACATCATGACAAAAGGAGAAAATGCTGGTAACCAGCATTTTCTCCTTTTGTCAAAATGTTTTCATTCCTTTCAAAGACAAATTCCACTTTTTGAGCATTATTTCATTTGTCGTCTGCAAATGCTTTCCATTTGGATCGGTCCAAAATTATATCGTGTGTTCAAGAGTTAAAGTATGTTTGGTTCCGTTGATTTTTTTATAGAGGTGGATACAGGTTATAGAATTCTAGTTTTACATTAATCAGAACAGAGAGACCTGTGTTAAGAACACATTTACTACATTTTATTTTTTACTTCTATGTATTTATCATCATTATGTTAAATGATATTTTCATTTATTTGACATATTCATACTCTGTATGTCTGTCTGTCTGTCTGTCTTCCTGCCTGCCTCTCTGTCTGTCTATCGCCCACTGTGTGTATCTCTTGTATTCACCTTCATACAAGCTCTCTCTCTCTCTCTCTCTCTCTCTCTCTCTCTTTTATATTCACCTTCATACAGGCTATTTTAGCCGTTTCGATAGGAATGGTAACCATCGTTTACTTCTTTTCCTTTGACGTTTTGTACCCTTTCAAAGACAAACCACATCATTTGAGACGCCCTTAAAAAAAAAAAAAAAAAAAACGCACCTTCTTAAAAATGTTCTAAATGTCATATTGTAGATTTAGAAAGTAACACATGTTCTGATTGGCTAAATCAAATGGTTTAGCCAATCAGAACTTGCCTTACTTTCAAATCTCGACAATTCTTCAGAACAAGCCTAAGAATGCTCTTAACAATGGTTGGTGAATATGAACGCTGATATCATGACAGTAGAGAAATCCAGAACTTGCAATTACAAAGATTTTAATCCATTTTATCTCAGTATGACCAAAACTTATCTTCTTATCTTCAATATCAAAGTGACATTCAACGTCTTATTCTAAAACAGTTTCTGATTGGCTAAAACAACTTTGATAGGCCAGTCAAAAATTGTGTTGATTTCAGATTTAGAAAAGAAATCGAGAAATATACTCCATAGCAGTAAAGGAGTCAAGAAATTGCAGTTTCAAAGTTTTTTAGCAATTTTCAGCGCCACCGGCAGAAGGCAGGCGAGCTTATGTCATGGCGAAGTGTCCGTCGTGCGTCCGTCCGTGCGTGTGTGCGTTAACTTTTATTTCAAACATCTTCCTCTCAGAAACCACCCATCTAATTTTAATGAAACTTCACATAAGTGATCGTGGTATAAATGACAATTGATTAGACCTTTGCATTGAAAAAAGACATGACTTTTTTTTTTCTTTGGAGGGGCTTAGGCTTTTTTTTTGTTTTTGTTTTTGTTTTTGTTTTTTGCTTTTATTTCCAAGTTTATTGCCATACAATTTTCTTATGATTTATGTCTCTGTCGATGTCAATTTTAAAAATGCATGATACACTTAGTGCAGTGGAGCGATACAGGGCCATCGTGGCCCTCTTGTTTCATACTGTTGTCAACTCTTATCTTCTTATCTTCAAGAGGCGAAACGCCTCCTAGTGAAGGAGAAGCTAAGGCCCATTGAGGACGTTATTAATTTTATAGTGTTTATTCAATTGATTTTTGTAAGAATAAGCAAATGTAAATGGGCCGTGCTCAGTGAAAAGGGAGCTTAATGCATTTGCGAAAAGTATCGACTCAGGTCAGCCTGCGCAGTCCGCGCAGGCTGACCTGAGTCGATACTTTTCGCTATTGGTAAATCTCTGCATGTCCATGGACCATTCTACCTCATCATTCAGTTGGTTGTCAGACAAAAAGGATTTTACGGATCCACAATTATTTATAATGCGCCTCGGAGATGCTTTAAACCCCCTTCTGCCAGATCATGGCTCACTTATTGATTGTTATGATGAAGAATAACGCAAGATGTTATAGTAGAGGAAATTATTGATAAGGAACAACGTTTTAAACTATATTTTACCGATGTATTTTTGTTAGATCTCTCTCTCTCTCTCTTCCTCCCCCCCCCCCTTGCAACATGGGTCTTATTTAAAACTTTACAACACATTCCCGAGTTTTAACGACCTTGAGAAAGAGGATTTTGAAAACATTATGATAACCAGCATTTTCTCCTCTTCTCACAATGCTTTCTACGCCTTCAAAGACAAATTCCACAATTTGATCTACATTTAATACCGGTATGTCGTATGCAAATGCTTGAAATTTGGTCAAGCCGATTTTTTTTGGTCGTTTTGTAAAGAGTTGACTTACATGGTCCAATATCGGTCTGAATATTGAATGAGATGGAAACTTCACTTGTGTGTGTGAAGTAAGAGCCCCTGGTTACAGGCCCTGCTGCCTAAAGTACTTTCTTCAGCTCATTTGCTTCTTGTTGTTGGACGGGTTTTGGAAATTGAGGAAATAAAAAAACAGAAAAATGGCGTCTGAAATGAAAGATCTGACGACGATTAATGTTGGAAGAGGTAAAGGTAAGAAAAATGTTTTTTTTGCTTGGCTTTGCTATTATGGTATTAAATCTTCTTCTTCTTCTTCTTCTTCACATTCTGCACCCCAAATATTCTTGTTGTCCATCCATCTCATTGTCTTCCATTTCTTATTACTTTCTTTATGATCTCCTCCTCCTTGTCATCATCATCATCATCACCACCACCACCATCATCATCATCATAATCGTCATCACTTTTATCATTGCCTTCACCATCAACTTCTTTTTACATCTTCTTGGGCTCTCATGTTCTGGTTGATTTATTTTTTGCCTATTTTATCCCACGGTTTTCTATTCCGATTTAGGTACTGAAAGACTAGCTCCCATGTAACTCGAAGACAAATTTCATTATTTCACCTAACTTATTTCGTCGTCTAAAAATGCCGTCAGTTTGGACGAGTCTAAAATTTTGTCGTTAGGTAATGAGCTTCATTTGATTAACTCTTTACCACACAATCCCGACTTTTAACACCCTTGAGAAAGAAGTCTTTTGAAAACATTGTGGGTAAAGGAGAAAATGCTGGTAACCAGCATTTTCTCCTTTTCCCACAATGTTTTGTACCCTATCAAACAAAAATCACATCATTTGAACCACATTGAAATTGTCGTCTGCAAATGCTTTCAATTTGGACTGGTATAAATTTTTGTCGTGTGGTAAAGGGTTAATCAACAAGACTTAAGGAATAATGACACGAATACAAGAGGAGATAATATGGGGAATAAATGAGCCACGCTCTGGCAAAAGGGGGCTTAATACATCTCCGGGATGCATGCTACCAAGCAAGTCATCACATGATCATGGATCCATAAAGTCCGTTTTGTCTAACAACCGACTGAATCATGAGGCAGCCTGGTCCTTGAACTTGCAGAAAAATTAACCAATAGCAAAAGGTTTCGGCCCAGGTCAGCCTGCGCGGACTGCGCAGGCTGACCTGGGTCGATACTTTTTGCAGATGCCCTAAGCCCCCTTTTCATAGAGCATGGCTCAAATTTTCTTATTTCCACCGTGTTTCCAAATGTGTCCTACTGCATTGCTCACAAAGCGATCATCACCAGGTAATGGACTGTAGCGGTAAACCAAAGAATGCAATTGAATGCCTCTCTGGGACAAGGGGATTTAATATCTCCTCTGGATGCTGTTACGGTAGATCACTCCTTCCTTACAGCATAGCTTCTTCCCTAATAAAATCAATACCTGACAACTGCGTCGGGGAGAATTCTGTTTAGCTCAGGGTTTAGTGTATTGGTCTTTTAAACCTCAATAAACGAGGATCTTTGCCCGAACGGGTGCGAATCCCAGCCGGAGCGGTTTGTATTTGAGCTTTGTTGCGAACTTTCATGTTCGTTAGAATGCATTATACCAAGCAACTCATTACATGATAAGGATCCATTTTGTCTTAGCCCTTAAGCAGCTGTTAAGCGCGACTCACTGACCTTTTGCGGACAATGTAGATCAAGATCAGACTGCACAGAACGTGCAGTCTGACCTTGAATCTACACTGTCCGATAAGGAGATATTTATCCCTAGAAAAATACCCATGAAATAGTTAAAATTGGGTTTTTGCAATCGACTTGAAAATTTCGTTTCGCTTAGACAGCAGCCAAAGGGTTAAAACCGACCGCATCGTGAAGTAGAAGAGTCCTTTGACATGCAGAAGATGTACGAATAGCAAAAAGTTTCGACCCAGGTCAGCCTGCGCGAAAAGCGCAGGCTGACCTGGGTCGATACTTTTTGCAGATGCATTAGACCCCCTTTTCACAGAGCACGACTCATATGTGAATGTAAAATCAGAAATAAAATGAGTGAGGATACGACGTTCCTTATTGTAGATCCGATCCCGTCCTACACATCGAGTAGAAGATCCACAACGTTTGACATGTTCGGTAAACAAACGAGCAAACCCCTCATTCGGACACCAAATCCGTCCCAACGTAAGAAGGTAAACAATTTGTTCATTTGTAAATAAAGGCCTATACGTCGGTTATTTCCCTTGATAGCTCGTCGACATTTTTATAGGCGTCCAGTCAGTGATATGTTTTTATCATAGGCCACTGAAATTCCATTGATCTATCACGGGAGTGACGGGATGACAAAATTTTCCTGAGCGGACACCGTTACTATAAATAGCACACTGGCGACTGCCTCTATATCGTTTATTATATACAATATAGAGGGAGTCTCCAATGTGCTATTTATAGTAACAGTGTAAAGAAAATTTGAGTAATCCGCGATATACAGGCGATGCACCAATCTGCAATGATCGACCAAGGAAAATTTGGTGTTGCGTGATAGACAAATAGAGTTTCAAAGGCCTGTGGTTTGTATGACGTTTTACGCCGTTTTCAACGTTGTTTCAGTTATACGGCGGCGGCTGTTGCACCTATCATGATGTCTTCGTGTTTCTTTTACCAGTGCTCCGCATAATATTCTTCCAAAGCCACTGTTTGCATAGCTTGGGTTCCAGTCCGATCATTTTTTTTTTTATTTTCCTTTTATATATATATAGATCTATATATATATATATATATATATTCGGACGTTCGAATATATATAAGGAAAAAAATCATAGGACTGCAACCCAGGCTACTTGCTGCTCTTTCGGACAATCATTGTCAAAGCAATGATCAGAGGTGGGAGAGGAACAAACCTTGTCGCCTCGGAAAGAAACTGGACTTAAACCAGCGACGCCTGGTATCAACTTCTAGACGTTACCGACAGAGCTAAGAGGCTTGGCAGCCAGGTAGTATGTTTGAAGTCAAAAGGCAGACATGCAGGTTAATTGTGTCTGGGTAACTGACTAGATAGCTGACTGACCACCTTGCCGGCTCGCTGGCAGGGACTAACTCGCGGGCTGGCTCTTTGGCTGATAGATTGCCATGAGAATTTTCTAGCTGAATGGAAGTTCGACACATTTACTTGCATACTTGCAGACTCGTGAATAGATCGATTGGTTTATTGACTGGCTGGCTAATTGACGGTTAGGCTCAAAAACTTGCTTACTGGCAAATTGACTGGGCCAGCTGATTTACTGATTGGGTGAATGGTTGACTGGGCTGTTTACTTAACTAGCTAACTTACTGATTATCTCGCTCTCGTGAGTTACTTCCTAACATGATGATTAGCTAAGTCGTTGGCGGAGTTACATATTAAATTGCGGGCCGACTCATTTCTAAACCCTTATCCTGCTAAATAAAAGAAATCAAACTTTCAAGCCGATAGTATAAACCCAACTTTTCCTGTTCCAAAGGTAATTTTGGAGGAAATATATCTCCTTATCGGACAGCGTAGATCCAAGATCAGACTGCACATTTTATCCAGTCTGATCTTGATCTACAGTGTACGCAAAAGGTCAGTGAGTCGCGCTTAGCAGCCTAAGGGCCAAAAGCTTAATGAGTTGTCAATGGCAGATTTGTCCATTGAATTGCATAAGAGTTGCTAATTACTAATTGACTGATTGACTGATGGTCTGACCGATCAACCTACGGATCGAACAACTTAGACACCGTTTGAGCTTACCTGACTGCTTAACTAACTTATGGACAGACCGGCCGACCGACCAAAACAACGACTGCGCTTGCCGCCTGGCTGGCTGGCTGGCTGACTGACTGATCTTTGACCGATTGAAATACTTAGCCGCCGATCGTCCTTCTTTCTGTCTGTGTCTGTCCGTCCGTCGATGAGACCTATTTACGCGATAGATTCCACGTTAGTGGTCTGAATTCCTGAAACGGACAAAGATTGCTTGTACAACTAATAGCTTGAAACCTGCCGAAAATGTGGGAAAATAGATCTCTGGCGAAGGAAAAGAACCTATCTGTAGCTAAACTTTATCATTCTTGTTTCCATGGTTAAATTTGCATTTATTGTTCCGAAGTTCCCATGAAACTTGTAGCGACCATTTGTTTTATGTAGGACCTAGCTTGGGGAAAAAGAAGCGAAAACCTAATGACCGTTTTTAGTAAAGTAGATCTTGTCATGATTTTTAAGACGTTACAGTCTAACACCAAGTTTTATTTCGAATATGTTCTTTATACTTTCAGACACGAAATCTTAAAACTTGAGGCATGATAGTACGAACCCAGCAGGCTAGAAGAAGAGATTCATTATTCATTAGAGCTGCCGGGGGGAAATGAGAAAAAAAAAACAAACTCATGTTCTCATAATGGACTCGTATTTAACGTTTGGCATAATTAATTGAACCATGCTCCGTGAAAAGGGGCTTAATGCATCTGCGTGATCCATCAATCCATCAATACCATTCAAGCCATCACATAATTATGGATCCATAATAGCCACTTTTTTTTTAACAACCGACTAAATCATGAGGTAGACTGGTATTTGGACATACAGAAAATGAACCAATAGCGAAAAGTGTCGGCCCAGGTCAGCCAGCGTGGACTGTGCAGACTGACCTGGGTCGATACTTTTCGGAGATGCATTAAGCCCCCATTTGACAGAGCATGACTCAATTGTAAGCGTAACTCCCCTTCACTTTAAGATATTGTGGCTAGTAACTATCAAGTAGAGCGACAAGGCCATCATGGACCTCTTGTTTAATCAGGCAGATTATAAAAAATAAATGACTGTAAACTAAAATATGAACAGTTAGCGGATCTGGCCACCCCCGATAACATTGTAAATAAAGTTGACGTGGCCTATGATAACTTGATTTTGACGTCGACTCTTTCACCCTAAGGCCATATTTACACTTACCATTCCTTACTTTAAAAACGAAGCATAAATATGAAGGACTTTTAAAATCGTCAATTTGAATAGTATTGAAAGCATTTCGAGAAAATGAGAATTTGCTTGTAAGTGCCGTTTGTTCGAAGTCATGTGCTGCAAGTTTGTTCCAGGACGTGGAGAGTTAATCCTTTACAAGACGACAAAATTGTAGACAAATTCAAATTCAAATAATGTTCAAAGCAAATGATGCTGTCTATCTTTGATACAATAGAAATGATTGTGAGAAAAGGAGAAAATGCTGGTTACCAGCATTTTCTCCTTTTCCCACAATCTTTTCTACTCTGTCAATTCCAAGTCCCATCATTTGCACCACGCTGAATTTGTCGTCCGCAAATGCTTTGGATTTGGACTGGTCTAAAATTTTGTTGTCTGGCCTAGAGTCAAGTCATCGAAAGAGACTGATATAAGCGGTTGAACTTAATTTTGTGTCACAATCAATGTTAAGTAGGATGGGGTTTTTTGTCTATGCTGATTTTATTTCAGGATTTGGGATTGATACAATGTCGTTTTCTTATATTTTTTTCAGTTTAAATGATTATTGGTGATGGTTTTAGGTTGGTGAATAGGAGTGAATATCAAGATTTAAAAAGTGCAACAAAGCGATCGGCCAATGTAAAACTGTTATTAAAAAAAAAAAACTTCATAAAGTTTTGAGATTTAATTGTTACTCATTTATTTGTTTTCTATGTATGAACGTGAAATGACTGCATGACCGACCGACCGTCGATTTGTCCGTAAAGTTTCTTTCTTTCTTATTTTATTCATCTTATTTATTTATCTTAATTATTTACAATATTTTAAATATGTATTCATATAAAAGCCACCGCCACACTATAAGTTCTACTACGATAAATGTGTGAACGGATGGAGAGAGAAACAGAAAGAAACGGCTATTTCCAGATGGAATAAAGCAAGAGGTGCACTCAGAGTGGGTAACTTTGTAAGTCACGTCTTTTTCAAAACCTTATAGCCTTCCTTTGTAATCACCTCTGTCACATCAGTTTAGTCTTCATTTACGATTTTTTTTTTTTCAAAAAACCGTGCCAAACTTGGAGAGATTTCTGCGCATGTATCTATACTATGATAATCAAATTTTATATTTGATAATTGACATAAGTTGAAAATGCGTTATAAACGTGTCTAGAAAAAACGATTTTGATGTTTTAAAAAAAAGAGAAATGGTCATGCTTGTTGTTACTATTTTTCCTTTAAACAATTAACAAACAACCTCGTGTTTTAATGACCCTGAAGCAAAAGGCTGTTGAAAACGTTGGAAAAGACAAAAAAAACTGTTAATCAGCATTTTCTTCCCTTCCCCAAAATGTTTTCTACCCCTTTCACAAACGAATTACATGTTACAAGCCACATTTAATTTGTCGTCAGCAAACTGGTTTCAATTTGGACAAGTCTAGAATTTTGTTGTTTGGTAAGGATTCCGTGATGCGAGAATTCAATGTATCTTTTTTTGTGACTGATACCTCGATTTATCTCTTTACCAAACAACGAATTTTAGACCAGATCAAAATTGAAAGCATTTGCAGACGACAAGTTAATTGTGGCTCAAATGACGGAATTTGTCTATAATACGATAGAAAACATTGTGGGAAAAGGAGAAAAAGCTGGTTACCAGCATTTTCCCCTTTTCCCACAATATTTTCAAAAGGTTTTTCCTCGTGGTCATTAAAACTCGGGATTGTGTGGTAAAGGGTTAAACTGAATTTCCATTTTCCGTGTATATTTCAGTTTATTGCTGTTAAGAGGAACCCGGGAACCGTTCTAAATATTGACGTAAAATCCCTGGTCAGGGCAACAGAACAAAATGTACGTGTTTACATACATGTACATGTATATCCATAGATAGATTAATCGATTTAATCATTTACATGATTATTATTTTGTTTAACTTCGTCATAATGTTCTGAGACACATCTTTAAACCCATTACCAAATAATCTCGTATTCTATTGACTTTTAACTCTTTACCAAACGACAACATTTTAGAATGGTCCAAATTGAAAGCATTTGCAGGTGACAAAATTTTAGACTGGTCCAAATTGAAAGCATTTGCAGACGATATATTAAATGTGGCTCAAATGATGGAATTTGTATCCGAAAGAGTTGTAAACATTGTGGGAAAAGGAGAATATGCTGGTTACCAACATTTTCTCCTTTTCCCACAATGTTTTCAAAAACCTTCTTTCTACATGGTCGATAAAAGTCGGGATTTTGTGGTAAATGTTTAAAAAGAAGGCTGATAACCAGTATTTTTCTTTTCCCACAATGTTTTCGACCTGTTCAACGGTAAATCCCATCTTCTGAGTCACGTGTAATTTGTCATCTGCAAATATTTTCAGTTTGGGCAAGTCTAAGATTTTGTCGTTTGGTAAAGACTCTGTACCCAAAAACAAAAATTTGGAATAGTTCAAATCGAAAGCATTTGCAGACCAAAAATTAAATGAGGCTTAAATGAAGTCCATTTGCCTTTGAAAGAGCAGAAAACATTATAGGAATAGGAGAAAATCCTGGTTACCAGCATTTTCTCATTTTCTTACAATGTTTTCAAAAGCTTTCTTCCTTAGGGGCGTTAAAATTCGAGATTGTTTGGTAAAGGGTTAACCCTTAGGCTGCTAAGCGCGACTCACCGACATTTTGCGGACAGTGTAGATCAAGATCAGACTGGACAGAAAGTGCAGTCTGATCTTTGATCCACACTGTCCGATAGGAGATAGGAGATATATCCTTAACCCCCATAACTTTGAAATACCAATTATTTTAGTCTTTACCCTCGACATGAAAGTTTCATTTAAGTTATTTCGCAGGATAAGGGTTAAATACCTATTACAGACGTCATTTCTCGCCTTGTAGTACACGATCTTCAAAAGCGATGTGGCGAGTAGAAATTTCTCCCAACATGTTTGATTGGTCAAGTTTATACGCTGTTCTAGTCTGTTTAAAACCTGCTAAGCGCGACTCGATGAGCTTTTGCGGACAGTGTAGATCCTAGATCAGACTGCACAGAACGTGTAGTCTGATCTTGGATCTAAACTGTCCGATGTTTTTCTCCTTAAAATAAGTTTGAAATAGCTAAATTCGGTTTTTTTCCTATCTGCTTGAGAATTTCATTTCACTTATTTAGCAGGTTAAGAGTTACATGACATCTGTACTGGACTCTAAGTTCTATCATAGGCCATGAAATTCCATTGTTCCATTCCGGGATGATTAAATTTTCCTAAGCGGACACCGTTACTATAAATAGCACATTGGCGACTGTCTCTATCATTTGTAAACCCATCTGCAACGTTAACTTTTTTTTATTTTTTTATTTTTTATTTATTTATTTATTTATATATTTATTTATTTTTTCCTTTTTTTTGGTAAACTATTATCTCTGAACGGGGACAGGGGTAAAATTTTCTTCGATTTTGTTGCACACCTTGTCGTATTATATATAATGTAGAGTCAGTCGCCAATGTACTATTTATAGTAACGGTGTAAATGATAAATAGGTGATGCACCTATGTGCAAAAGTGTTCAATGATCGACCCAGGAAAATTTTAGTGTTCCGTAATAGGCCAATGGAGTTTCATAGGCCTGGGGTTCTATGGTATTGCAAACTTATTAGAAAAAAAAAAAAGAATGACACCTTTAGTGCCAGACAAACCCGTTTTCTAGAAAGGTACCTTTATCCGTAACAACAGTGTTGTCTCGCAGAATTTAGATGACAATGTGGTTTCGTTGAATATTATTTCTTATAAATTGTAATAATGATTACCTCCCTTTATGTCGGGCTTTCAGAGAATGGAAAATAGTGACTTGTCAGCGTCTGCGGATATTGAAAATGAACTCCAGGTGGGTTATCTGACTTGAAATAAATGAGACTGACAGACAGACAGATGGAGGAAAGTACAACACATGATGAATTTGGACAATGTGGTAAACTTGCATGTGAAAGTCATCTTATACTAATATGCTTTTCTCTAGAAAGATAATAAGAATGAAAAATAGGTCAGGGTTTAGAAATTACAAAATAATGAAGGAAAATGAAACTAACAGGCTTATGTTTTTTTACCAGACGACGGGACACTAAAATTTTCCCAGGTCGATCATCGAACACTTTTGCACATAGGTGCATCACCTGTATATCATTTACACCGTTACTATAAATAGCACATTGGCTACTGCCTCTATCATTTGTGAACCCATCTGCAACGTTAACTTTTTTTTTTTTTTTTTTTCCTTTTTTTGGTAAAATATTACCTCTGACGGGGTAAAATTTTCTTCGATTTCGTTGCACACCTTGTCCTATTATATATAATGTAGAGTCAGTCGCCAATGTACTATTTATAGTAACGGTGTAAATGATATACAAAATAATGATGGAAAATAAAACTAACAGGCTTATGTTTTTTTACCAGACAACGGAAATCGGGCTGATTGATTGTATGACGTTTAACGCCTTTTTCAACATTATTTCAGTTATATCGCGGCGGCCAGTGCAACTATCCAGGCTTTCCTTGGGTTTCTTATACCAGCACTACGCACAATATTCTTCCCAAACCACTGGCTGCTTTCCAACACAACCATCGTCGAAACAATGGTCAGGGGTGAGAGAGGAATGAACCCTGTCGCAATGACCATCGTCAGTCCTGGGAAAGAAATTGGCCATATCAGGGATCGAACCAGCGACCTCCTGTTCTCAAGTCCTCTACGCTACGTACCGGGGCTTGGCTGACAGAAATCTGAACTTGTCCAAAGCGAAAGCAATAGCAGACGACAAAATCATTTATTACTCAAAATAAGAAATTTTTCTTTCAAAGGGCAAATAATGTTGTGGGAAAAGGAGAAAATGCTAGTTACCAGTATTTTCTGCTTTTCCCACAATGCTTTCAAAAGTCTTCTGTCTGAAGGGCGTTAACCATTAGGCTACTAAGCGCGATTGAAGGACCCGTTGTGGACAGTGTAGATCAAAGATCAGACTGCACGTTCTGTGCAGTCTGATCTTGATTTACACTGTCCGACAAGGAGATACCCCTCCCCACAAAAAAAAAGACCAATTTGAAACAGCAAAATTATGGGGTTTACTATCGCCTTGAAAGTTTCATTTCACTTATCTAGCGGATTAAGGGGTAATTTTTATCCTACTAAATAAGTGATACGAAATTTTCAGGTTCATACTAAGAACTTAAATTCTGCTAATTCAAAGGTAGTTTTGGGGAAAGATATCTCCTTATCAGACAGTGGAGATCCAAGATCAGACTGCACGTTCTGTGCAGTCTGATCTTAATCTACGCTGTCCACTGAAGGTCAGCGAGTCGCGGGTAGCAGCTTGAAGGTTAAGCGTGGACGCAGACATTCTGATCTTGATCTACACTGTCCGCAAAATGATTCTTGAGTTGTTTTTAGCAGATTAAGGGTTACACGTCTGTATTGTTCAGCAAAGGGATATAAAGCTGGGTAGTGCTGTGAAATTCCAAGGGAAAGTAGCCTTGTTTGGAGTCCGACCTGCTGCCTATGTCCTTTTCTCTAGGACTGATTTTTGTGGCATTTGTCGAAGACAATGCCACTAGGAGTTCAATAAGGTATTTTGAAAATCATGTATCGTTGTCTGTGCAAAACAGAAGGAAGTAAATCCGATTAAACTGTTTTTTTTTTTAAGACAAATAAATGTTTCGATCGCATTCAGATATATAATTAACAACGGAGTATTAAAATAAAATGGATTAGGGCATCGATCATGGGAATACCTCTCTTTTATTGAAAATATTTATATCCGCTATGGCCTTCTACTGGCGCAAAGATACACACAATTTTTGTCTCCTGACCGTCTAAACTGGCAGCCTGTTATCGATCTTCATATTAACTGGACGGTTACGAGAGATACAACGGGTACCAGTTTACTATCGGACAGTTACGTGAAATACAACGGGTACCAGTTTACTGACCGTGTTCGTCCCAAAACCAGTTCGTCCCTGGGCTTGTTTGTCTTTTGGCTTATTCGTTCGGGCTTGTTCGTCCCACATCATTGTTTGTTTATTTTTCAAAGTATTAATTCGACACAATGGCTCCCTTGACAAATGCCACACCAGTGCTTTCAGCGCTTTGATTGTTCCTCTATTTCAGCGAGCTCTCCACGAGGCAAGCACAATAAAAAAGCCCTTTGTTAGACATCAAGAGCAGAACTACAATGGTGTATGGAAAATCCCAAAGTCTGCAAGACCAAAGACTGAAAGGTAAGTTGTAATTATTTGATCTCGTTGGACCAGTCGGAATAGCCCAAGAGGTAGAGCATAGGACTTGGAAACGGCAGGTCCGGGGCCACTTTAGGCTGTGGATTCGATTCCCACGGCTGGCCATCTTAAATTTCTAATAGTCTTTCGGATGAGACGTTAAACCGAGGGACGTGCCTGTGTGATGTGCTATACAATGAACACGTTAAAGTACCAGTCGTATCTTAGGATGTGTTTCGTCTTGAATCTTGCACGAGACCCCGTAACTAACAGCTTTTTATGGGAGTCGCCCTTATAGGCAACCGGTAGCGACGATGAATAAACAATTATCAATTAATAAATCAATCAATCAACCATTCAACCAACCGACCAACCAATCTCTCTCCCTCTCTCTCTCTCTCCGTCTTTCTCTGTCTGTTTGTCTGTCTGTCTCTGTCTGTCTGTCTGTCTGTCTGTCTGTCTCTCCCTCTCTCGCTCTCTCTCTCTCTCTCTCTCTCTCTGAACTAGGATAATTCGATTTCCATTCAAAAAACATGTACATGTACTTTCCATAGAAACAAAGACTTCGAGTGGGAAAAACCAAGGACGGAGCGAAAACAACTTGTGGAGTCCGCTTCGAAATACCAGGCAGAGTATCTACAGAAAGTCATTAAAGAAAAAGATAAAGAAATGCGACTGATTGTGAACCAGTTGTTAAAGGCGAACAAGGAAAATGTCAGTTTGCTGAAGGAGCTGGACGGGTGAGAAATTATCTTTTCATGTATTACCTTTTGTGGAGATATTTTTGGGTTTGCTTTGTTGAAAAGGGACGCTAGCCCGTAAGCTGCTAGGCGCGACTCACTGACCTTTTGCGGACAGTGTAGATCAAGATCAGACTGCACAGAACGTGCAGTCTGATCTTGGATCTACACTGTCCGACGCGGCGATATTTTTTCCCAAAATATACTTTTGAAATAACAACACTTGGATTTTTACTGTCGGCTTGGAAGTTTCATTTCATTTTATTTAGCAGGATAAGGGTTAAACCTTAAACTGCTAGATAAATGAAACGAAAATTTCCACTCAATAGTAAAAACCCAAATATTTCGTTTTCAGAGTTGATTTCACAAGAAAGAAAATACCGTATCGGACAGTGTTTATCAAAAACCAAGACTGCACGTTTTGTGCAGTCTGATCTTGATCTATTCTGTCGGCAAAAAGCGCCCGGATCGCCCTTAGCAGCACATGAATTACACCAGATTTTGACCCAAACTGTTTTTGGATTAAGAAAAATGATATTTTGCAAGGAAAAACCGTAAAGGACCTGACTGTTTATATTAAGCTGGGTCGGGGGGAACAACAACAACAAAAACTCGGTAATTCCTGATGTTATCTACACGTATTCCTATCTATATTAAAATTCTAAAGCCATGTTCACACTCAGTTGAAAATAAGCAGTCTTTGTCCAGATTTAAAAAAAAAAAAACTTGCAAAGGGCAATCTAACTTAATGCTCCTGTAAGTAGGACCGACCTTTGCTTTACGCTAACTGGAGCTACTTTAACCTGTATCCTGCTAAATAAGTTCAATAAAACTTTCAAGCCTATAGTTTAAACCCGATAAAGATTATTTCAAACTCTTTTCTTAGAGAAAAAATAACCTTCTTATCGGACAGTGTAGGTCCAAGATTGAAGATCAGACGGTACTTTCTGTGCCGTCTGATCTTGATCTATACTGTCCGCAAAAGGTCAGTGAGACGCGCTAACAGCCTAAGGGTTAAATACTGTTCTTTATGGGAGTAAAACTTATTTTGTTTTGAATTTCAGATATCGTGGTAAAAACTATGATGAACTTTTTAAGGAAAACAATGTGTTAAAAGAACAGATTGCTCGGGCATGCAAGGAAAATGCAATTCTAGCCGGACAACTTCGTCAGCAGAGTAACAAAAGATTACAGAAAGTGCGGCGTGAACGAACTATCGTGTGAACGTAAATCACTTTTTAGTTCACCTCTCATGTGCCGGAAGGACCTTGGACATATTCAGCGGCCATTCTAGTGTTATTCTAGATTTAGAAAGTAACGCATTTTCTGATTGGCTAAACCATTTGGTTTAGCCAATTAGATATGGCGTTATTTTGAAATTTAGACATTTCTTGATAACTTGACAAAGAATACTACTTAGAATAGATGGTAAATATGGCCCTTTGTGTTCCAAATTTAACTCTTAGCTCAATGGCTGGCTGTATGATAGGCGGAGATTTGTCAGAATTTATTGAATGACTGGGCTTTTGCTTCTTGGAAATTAATCGTATTAGCCAATGATAAAGACTGTCCTTGTAATGTAAATAATAGTCGTGTGCAAATTTCTTAGACAATAGCGCCATGCTGGTTAAGTAAATAAACACTCTGTACAGTTACTTACAAGTAATTAATAAATCAAAGTATTGAAATCGAATGTTTTACATACGATTACTAAAGGTGAAAATAGTTATCGATACGTCGCTGATATTCTTGATGCTGTCGCAGGTGTTGGTGCTGCTACTCTTGATGTTGTTGTCATCGTTAATGACGACGACGGTGATGATGATGATGATGATGATGATGATGGGGAGGATGGTAGGAGGAGAGAGAACTCGATGCACGCTCGTAAGTTAGTGTAAATGAATTTTGGCAAGATTAGATTTAAGCAAAACTACAGAGAATAAAGTTTTATTGCGAAATCCAAAAACAAAGATCAGAATGTTTAGAGTAAATGTTACGCTACTAAAATGGCTGCGGCGCCAAAGGAAAGTGAGCCATGCTCTTTAAAAAGGGAGCTTAATGCATTTGCAAAAAGTATCGACCCAGGTCAGCCTGCGCATTCCGCGCAGGCTCACCTGGGCCGAAACTTTCCGCTACGGCGCCTGTTTTTTGCATATCAAAGGACCATTCTACCCGAGAATTCAGTCGGTTTTTAGGCAAGATGGATTTTATGGTTCCATAATTATGTGATGACTTGCTTGGTATAGTGTGTTACGGAGATGCATTAAGCTCCCTTTTGCCAGAGCATGGCGCAAGTGTTTTGTTCTCCTTATATCAGTGCATCGTCTCTATCAGATACAGATATAGAGCAAGTCCAAATCTATCGACGGGAATCCTAAACAAATGAGCGGCACTCTTGTAAAAGGGGGTTTAATGCATCTCCTTTATCCATTATACCAAGGAAGTCTTGGCATAACTGTGGATTCATAAAATCGATTGTGTGTAGCAACCACATAAATAATGAGTTAGACTGGTCCTTTAATAAAATAATGAGTTAGACTGGTCCTTTAATATACAGAAAAATTGACCAATAGCAAAACGTTTTGACCCCGGGAGTTTGCACGGACTGCACAAGCTGACGTAAGTCGATACATTTTGCAAATGCGTGAAACCCACTTTTCACAGAGCATTGTTCAAATATATATAACAGGAAATACACGATAACGTTTTTTTTCTTTTTTTGAAAAATGAATTGATTTTGATTTTTTTTCTATCAAAATAAAGTACTCTTTGTATCATAAGAAAGAATAAAATTATGTAAATAGGAGAACTTTTTACCAAACTATAATTTTTTGGACTCATCCAATTTTGAAATTTTGTGTAGACATCCAATTAAACGCGTCTGAAGCTAAAATTATAAGTTCTTTTTTTGTTGTTGTTGTTGTTGTTGTTTTTGAAACGATAGAAGTTAATAAATCAAAATAGGAGGAAAAGTAAGAAAAGGGTGGTTGTAAGTATTTCCTCTTATTGTCCGCAATGATTCCAAAAGCTTTCTTCCTAACGAATTTCTTTCGTGAAGGGTAAGGAAGTCTTCATCTATCTTTTGTATGAAATACTTCATATCATATAACTGTACATTCCACTTTTAACCTTTACGCTGCTAATCGCGACTCGAGGACGTTTTGCGGACAGTGTAGATCAAGTTCAGACTGCACAGAACGTGCAGTCTGATCTTGAATCTACACTGTCCAATAAGGAGATGTCTTACAAAAAAAAAAAATACTTTGAAAGTGCGAAATTCGGATTTTTTTACTATCGGCTTGAAAGTTCCAACTCTCTTAATCAGCAGGATAAGGGTTAAATATTAGAACTAGGGAGGAGAAAAAATAGTCACGGCAAAAGGAGGCTTAATGCATCTCTGTGATGCAATGTACCAATCAAGTCATCACATAAGTATGGACCCATAACAGCCACTTTTTTTTTTAACAACCGACTGAAATATGAGGTAGACTGTTCCTTGAACATACAGAAAATTGACCAATAGCGAAAAGTATCAACCCAGGTCAGCCTGCGCGGACTGCGCAGGCTGACCGGGGTCGATACTTTTCGCAGATGCATTAAGCCCCCTTTTTTTCACAGAGCATGGCTCAAATTTGAAACGTTAAATCAATAATCGTAATCGTCCTCGCCTTCGCTTTCATCAATGGTGTCAACTCCGACTTCTTCGTAATCTTTCTCGAGTGCTGCCAGATCTTCTCTGGCTTCCGAGAACTCGCCCTCTTCCATTCCTTCTCCAACAAACCAGTGAACGAATGCTCTTTTAGCATACATCAAATCAAACTTGTGATCGAGCCTTGCCCAGGCTTCTGCAATAGCCGTTGTGTTACTAAGCATACAAACAGCGCGTTTCACCATGGCGAGATCGCCCCCTGGTACCGTAGTCGGAGGTTGATAGTTGATTCCAACTTTGAAGCCAGTTGGGCACCAGTCGACAAACTGAATGGTTCGCTTTGTTTTGATTGCTGCTATGGCAGCATTGATGTCCTTCGGTACGACATCGCCTCTGTAAAGCAAACAGCAAGCCATGTACTTGCCGTGCCGAGGATCGCACTTGACCATCTGGTTTACAGGCTCAAAGCAGGCATTTGTCAGCTCTCCGACGCTTAGCTGTTCATGGTAAGCTTTCTCGGCGGAAATGACGGGTGCGTATGTTGCCAGGGGAAAATGGATTCTTGGATACGGCACCAAATTGGTTTGGAATTCCGTCAAGTCGACATTCAAGGCACCGTCGAACCGAAGGGAAGCTGTTATTGAGCTTACAATCTGGCCAATAAGTCGGTTCAGGTTTGTATAAGTTGGGCGTTCGATGTCCAAGTTACGTCGACAAATATCGTAGATCGCCTCGTTATCCACCATGAAGGCGCAGTCAGTATGTTCCAGCGTGGTGTGGGTGGTCAGGATGGAGTTGTAAGGCTCCACCACGGCTGTAGAAACTTGCGGCGCCGGATAAATGGCGAATTCCAGCTTTGACTTCTTGCCATAATCTACACTTAACCGTTCCATTAGGAGGGAACAGAACCCCGAGCCGGTGCCACCTCCAAAGCTGTGGAATACAAGAAAGCCTTGCAATCCTGTACAATTTTCGGACAGTTTTCTTGTCCTGTCCATGACGACGTCTATGATCTCCTTGCCAATCGTGTAATGACCTCTTGCATAATTGTTTGCCGCGTCTTCTTTCCCATTGAAGAGCTGTTCTGGGTGGAACAGCTGTCTATACGTGCCCATGCGTATCTCATCTGAAAGTAAACATGTACATTGGGCTGTGGTGCAAATCATAATGATATGAGTCATGCTCCGTGAAAAAGAGGCTTAATACATCTGCGAAAAGTATCGATCCAGGTTAGCCTGCGCAGTGACCTGGGCCAAAACTTTTCGCTATTGGCAATTTTTTGTATGTCCAAGGACCACTCTACCTCATGATGAAGTCGGTTCTTAAAAAATGTGGCTACTATGGGTCCATAATGATATGATGACTGGTATCTTGGATCACGGAGGTGCATTGAGTTCCATTTTGCGAGAGCATGGCTCATATTTCATGTCAATCCTTTACCAAACGGCAAACATTTCAGACTTGTCCTGATCGAAAACATTTGCAAACGAAAAACTCATTACGGTTCATATGATAAGATTTGTCTTTGAAGAAATAGAAAACATCGTGGAAAAAATGAAATGCTGGTTACCTCCAGTTTCTCCTTTTTCCACGTTTTCAACAGCCAATTTGCTCAGACAAGGTCGTTAGAACTCGGGATTATATAAAACGATGTTTTAGTGACTGGAATTACTTCTATTCTTACACGAAACCATCAGATTACTATTCTAAATTCGATGAAGTGGTAGGCTATGCTTGCTTGCAAATGAGAATACACGTGTTATAGAGAATCTTGTCTTTGCCGCGCTTGTGTAAATCTGCGCTTGCACTCGGTAGAACGGTTTAGAAATCAGAAGAAAAACAGATTTTCTGAAGGTTAAATGACAAATTTTAATGAAATACAGATCTATGACGAAATATTTTTTTTTTTAAAGATATTCAAAGTTCGAGAAATGGGCTGCGTTGGTTTCAATAGACTGCGTTACGCAAATTATTTAGGACTGTATATACACACATTCGATTCCTGCGTTACCGAAACGTACGAGCTTGCGTAAAGTTATGCAAACATTTACTCAAATCGTTAAGTTACGCAAAGTTAGTGAAACTTGCTATCAGACTCGATGCTTGCTTACCTAAACTGCGTACGTAAATTTTGTGCGTACACAGTTTGATAAAAGGCAGCCCTGGTGCTTTTCAAAAGTTGCTGAGTGTAGATCTATGTATGTGAAGTTGGCAACATATAGCTTGTGACCGCACATGCACCAATGAAAACATTTATGCCCGTAGAGCCTTGAGATGAGAAGCGCCATAACACAGTATTCAGTCTAAAGGTGTACTAAATATGTACCTACCAACAACTGTTGGTTCCAGGTCGACAAATACAGCTCTGGGAACATGCTTGCCGGCTCCAGTCTCGCTGAAAAAAGTATTGTAGGAATCGTCCTCGACCCCCATACTTTTGTCGCTCGGCATCATCCCGTCCGGCTGGATCCCGTGTTCAAGGCAATACAGCTCCCAGCATGCATTGCCCATCTGGACTCCGGCTTGTCCGATATGGATGGAAATACACTCACGCTGAAAATATGCATTTCGTCAAACTCTTTAAAAACCTTTTACCACACAATCTCGATTTTCAACGACCCACGGAAAGAGGTCTTCTGAAAACATTGTGGGAAAAGGAGAAAATGCTGGTAACCAGCATTTTCTCCTTTTCCCACAACGTTTTCTAGCCTTCGCAGAACAAATTTCAATTTTTCAGTCGAATACATTTTGTCGTCTGCATATGCCTTGAATTAGGACTAGTCTAAATTTTTTCGTTTGGAAAAGAGTTAAAGGGATATGTAAACAACTGGTTTTCAGATTAAACCAATTTTAAAGACTGAAATTCTTTCGAAATTATCTGAAAATGTTTCTTGTGTTAAGCCTAATACTGTTCTAAATATTCGCGTTTCAGAAATAAATGAAGACAGCACACAGAATGAACACACTGCTGCCACAAACCGTTCGCAAACCAGGCGGGTGTACATAGCTCTGCTCGCATACCCATCTATCCTAGGTTCCGCAAGGCCTTGAGTTTTCTACAATGTTACTTCACTTTTGATCAATCGAATCAGACATTCAAATTTATAAATGACATAATTATTCAACATTTTTACTAAAAGACAATCATTTAGACTTGTCCAAATTTAAATCCTTTGCAGACAATGAATTGCACGTGACTTAATTGATGGTAACTTTGTGAGAGGTAAAAAAAAACGTTGTGAGAAATGGAGAAAATGCTGGTTAGCAAATACAGGATCGTTAAGGATCAATTAAATGTAGCAACATACGAGTTGGACTGAAATGGGAAGAAAGAACGAACGAATGATCGACCGAGTGACCGACAAACACACTGATCGACTGAACGTCAGACAAGCAGACAGACAGAGAGATAGAAAAAGAAGCAGATACTGTAGACAAAAGGAAAAACAGAGCTTACCATTTTGTATTGTATCAGCAAATACGCCTTTCAGAATAGAAACTCTGGGAAACTCCTCGCAACGTGATGCGTTTGCTCAGAGATGCCTCTATTTTACGAGTGATCGAGGAATATACTGTGCATCATACCAGTTCATCACTAATATTGTATTATTTAGAAATTAACACTTTCCCTTTTTTTTGTCAGGGAAAACTTTAGTGACAATTAAAAAAAATAGCAACTTATTCATCTTTCTCGGTCGATAACGGAAATGAATCTTCAGAAAAAGCCGCCATTGACAATGACCAAACATCAACTACCAAAAACATGTGTATAGCAATGTTCTCTTTTGCATTGTCATCGTTTTTGTCATCAGTGCTACCAGTAGCTGCACTGTATGGTGTGTTTGTTTTGTAGATCCATCCATAAAGTTATGGTTTGAAAACCATCATCAATTATTACTTGAGTATAACATACAGCTGACGGCGAGGTTTTCAACTGGGAATTCTGGGTAATTAGAACCCCTTTCGCCGCAAAATGAATAAAATTCATGCTTCCTTTTTCGAGAGCTGATGTCATGAATTCAGTTACAGTTAATCCTTAGGCTGCGAAGCGCGACTCAAGGACCTTTTGTAGACAGTGTAGATCAAGACCAGACTGCGTAGAACGTGCAGTCTGGTCTTAGATCTACGCTGTCCGTAAAGGAATTTTTTTTTTACCCAAAAATGACTTTGAAATAGCACCATTTGGGTTTTTACTATCGGTTTGAAAGTTTCATTCAATTTAGGCCTACTTAGCAGGTTAAGGGTCAAAATATTCAGAGATTTTTTAGCCATAGTTTATGACCATCTGGCAGACGGTGTACATCAAAGATCAGACTGTGCGTTCTGTTTAGTCTGATCTTGATATTTACCCTCCCCAAACACTACTTCTTACGTTATTGGTGATGGATGGATTAACCCTTACCCTGCTAAATAACTGATATGAAATTTTCAAGCCGGTAGAACTTAAAACACCGAATAATGCGCTTTCAAACTTATTTCTAGGAAAAGAATATCTCCTTATTGCACAGTGTAGATCCAAGATCAGACTGCACGTTCTGTGCCATCTGATCTTGATTCAAACTGCCCGCAAAGGGTTAGTGAGTTGTGTTTAGCAGCCTAACGGCAAAAGTCTAGGTCCAAATCGAAAGCATTTGCAGATCAAAAACCAGATGAAGTTCAGATTTCAGAATGCATCATTGAAACGGAAGAAAAAAACATTTTGAGAAAAGGAGAAAATGATGGTTACCAACATTTTTCTCCTTTTTCTCACGATGTTTTCAAAAGCCTTCTTCCCCAGGGTCGTTAGAACTCGGAATTATTTGGTAAAGGGTTGTAACAAAATGCCCCGGTAGTACTTTACCTGTTGTCACATTCCTGTACGGAAAAATCAGATTGCTGCGTCAAAAAAAAAACAGAAGGACGTCGCGTTGTGTTTAACGTCATTTTCAGCATTGTTCTAGTTATTTCAAGGCAGCCTGTGCACGTATCCAAAATAATTCTTCTTGAAATATTGGCTAAGTTAACCCTTAAGCTGCTAAGCGCGACTCACTGACCTTTTGCGGACGGTGTAGATCAAGATCAGACTGCACAAAACGTGCAGTCTGATCTTGGATCTACACTGTCCGATCAGGAGATATTTTTTCCCCAAAGAGCAATTTTGAAATAGCACCATTTCGGTTTTTAACTATTGGCTTGAAAGTTTTTTATTTAACTTATTTAGCAGGATAAGGGTTCAGCTAGGAAAACAGAGGTGTCAGTTAGACTGGTATCTAAGCAGAGGTGTCAGTTAGACTGGTATCTAAGCAGAGGTGTCAGTTAGACTGGTATCTAAGCAGAGGTGTCAGTTAGACTGGTATCTAAGCAGAGGTGTCAGTCACTCATGTAATGTTATAAATGTCTGATTTAACTATAAAGAGCAAGTATCAACACATATTGCTGTAGATTCACTATACCCTGTTTGTTGAAATGACTCAAATGCAGGGCCAGAATGCCAGGCAACGGTGTAAGTAGGCGCAGAAGCCTGCCATAAGGCTGCTTACAAAACCATGTTTTATTTTACATGAAAGTTGCCGACCATCATTTCTGTCTTGCTGATCCAAACGACTTTGGAAATCTTCTTATACGAGTATAATAAAGACAATCAACTTGGCCTTAAGTCTTAATCAAATGGTATTTACGGCGCTTTCAACGTTATCATGGCGACAGCTCAATTATTAATGTATGCCCCGGGTTTCTTCGGTACTAGGCTGGGGCCCTGATGTGTCTTGTCCAAGGACACTCCCACGAAAAACCCAGTACTTCGAGTGAGGATCGTGCTTGGGCCTCCAGGCTTCCTTTCCTTCACCTTTATCACAGAGCTATGCAGGAATCCCTAGTTGTTTATGTAAATCTGCAATTCTCTGAGAAAAGGAAACTTAATAGCATCTGAAAAGAGTATCGACCCAGGTCAGCCTGTGCAATCCTATTGGTCAGTTCTCTACATTTTTTCCCTTGGACAAGAAACTTCAGAACCCTAGTCTAGTACTAGTGCAACCTAGGACAGACATGTTTATGTGAGATGTCGTCCAGATATGACTTAAATAATGTTGAAAGCGGCGTAAAACACGTTTCATTTTTTTTTTTTTTTTTTCAAAAAGTTTTATTTCAAACGTTGGTTTCTGCAAGACGTTTTAGTTAAGCTATCCATTTTAAGGTTTAACCGTTTAGAAACGACAAATTTTAGACTTGCTCGAAATTATTTCTAGCGTTTGTAGATGACAATTTTAATTTTTCTCAAATGGTGGATTTTGTCACAAGTTTCGAAACAGTGCAAAGCGTTTTGGGAAAAAAATAGAATGTTGGTTACCAGCTTTTTCTCATTTTTCCACAATGGTTTCAAAGGCTTTCGTTCTCAGAGTCGTTAAAACCCTTGACTGTGTGGTAGAGGGTTAACGCGTTAACGGATGTTCGTGATTTAGTTTTCAATCATTTAAAAAGAAAAACATAGAGAAGGATGTCGAAAGTTCCCGGGAGAAATTCCTGAATAAAATAGATATACAAAATAAATTAATAAAGGGAATCTTTCATCTCCGTTGTTTAAGTATATACCTTAGAGATTTCATTAGTTTTGGTTGACCAGTGAACCACATGAATCTTCTCTTTTAAACTTTTAAGTTATTTTAACCCTTTCGTCGCCATAATAGAAATCAGGGCGCCTTTGCGGACGGTATAGATCAAGATCAGACTGCACAGAACGTGCAGTCTGATCTTGGATCTATACCGTCCGCTTGTTCAGGCAAGCTTGTATAAATTAAAGTCTCCGAGTTTCAGAGGATTGCATTTTCAACTGTCGACAGAGGTCTACTTTATATATAGGCGCAGAAAGCCTTAATTTGATTGATTGATTGGTTGATTGATTGATTGTATGGTGTTTAACGCCGTTTTCAACATTATTTCAGTTATATCGCGGCGGCCAGTGCACCTATCCATGCTTTCCTGGAGTTTCTTTTACCAGTACTCCGCACAATATTCTTTTCAAGCCACTGGCTGCTTTCCCACATAACCATCGTCGAGACAATGGTCAGCGGAGAGAGAGGAATGAATCCTGTTGCAATGACTATCATCAATCATCGGAAAGAAATTGGCCAAGCCGGGGATCGAACCAGCGACCTCCTGTTCTCAAGTCCTGTACGCTACCGACTGAGCTACCGGGGCTTGGCAGAAAACCTTAAAGATACATCCTTACAGTCAGAGAGATAAAACGCTATTAAAACTTGAAAGTGTCTAGAATGGCTCAAAATTTGGTCGGCTGTGTAAGCATAGATAAGCTACCAATGTATAAGGTGTAAGGGATAGAGAAATTCAAGAGATTTGACCTCATTTAAAACCGGAAACGACAACATTGATTTCTTTGAAGGCTGCCAAAAAATGAAATTAATTTTCTATCCCGTCGTAATCTGTGCAACCTTGCAGCCGTCTGGGGCAATATTTGGCATGAAGATACCAAAATGATTATGGTTTCATAAAATAAAGATGATATGGGTTAAAAACAAGATGAAAACGAAGAGACATGTAGCTTTAACCAATAGAGTGCCGATCAGAACTCTACTTCCTTTTTATAGGACAGGGTAGATCAAGATCACTCTGCGCAGAATGTGCTGTCTGATCTTGAATCAGCACCGTCCATATTTTGTGAGATTCCTAGCACCCTAGCTAAAAAAATACAGGTAATTATTCAGGTTTTATCTTTCTTCAACGACTGAATAATAAAACTTTAGACTAGTCCATTTTGAAAGCAATTGCAGACTTGGCACCAAGTTAAATAAGAGTCACATAATATGACTTGTTCTTGAAATGGTAGAAAATATTGTGGAAAAGGAGAAAATGCTGGTTATCGACATTTTCTCCTTTCCCCACAATATTTTCATGTCCCTTCTTTTCGGGATGGTTCAAATTCGGGATTATGTGGTAAAGGGTTCAGGACAAAATTAAGTAAAATCGATATCGCACTCGCTTATCAGATATCAACAAGTCGGTTTCTATGGAAACATCCTTGGAAGGACACACACAGTACCCGTTTAGTCCCCTTGATTTGCCCGATATCTGTGTGCACGTCCGTCTTTCTTTCTGACACCGGAACCGGTACAAAGTAAAACACGATGTGCTAATCCAAAACGTTGAATACATTCATTACATTTAGTATTCGTTTTTTGCTCGTCATGACTGTGGTATAAATTCTCAATGAAGTTGAATCACATGTTTTTCAGCAACGGCTCCGAGTATAATTTCTAGACATCATATTAGTAGTTTATTTTTCGAGGGCAATGTTGCAGGAAATTCTTTCCTTTTTCCTCTCTCATACTCCCTGACGAAACAAGCTGCCCAGGGGTTTGAGTTTCATCTCTCCCTCGACCTTCGCACATGTGATGCTCGTCAAGGGTCGCCTCTCGTATCATCAGTCAAAATCGTTCCTGCATCGATGATCACTACCATTGACAAGGATCTCATATAACCTGCTGGGTTAACTGTTTTTCTTTTTAGAACGCGTTATATTATGCCGTTTTTGAATTGCGGTGTCAGCACGACAGCTCACTTGTTCACGTCTTTCCCAACTTTCAGCTTTACTTTCATTTTTTTTTTTTTTTTTTTCATTACCTTGCCAAACATTAAAAGACAATGGATAGTAATGACAATATGTTCAAAAAACAATCAAATCGAAAATCTGATCAATATCTTGTTTGAATGTACCCTTGGGAAGAGTACTTTGAAAACAATGTGGAGAAAGTGCTGGAAACCAGTCTTTTTCCTACAACGTTTTGTTTCCTTCTTCTCCTAAGTAGTCAAACCAATGAGCGACAGACAATTTGCATATGTACTAGAATGTTCACTGACGATAGTGTAGTTTGAAAGATGTCTACTTGAGGACCAGTGTTTAAGTCTTTACCAAACGACAAAATGTTAGATTGGTCCAAATTGCAAGCATCTGCAGTCGATAATTTCAGTGCAGCTAAAACGGTGCATTTTTTCTTTGATAGTGTGGAAAACATGGTGGTAAAAGGAGAAAATGCTGGTTACCAGCATTTTCTCCTTTTCCCACAATGTTTTCAAGAGGCTTCTTTCCCAGGGTAGTTAAACGGTGGCATTGTGCTGTAAAAGGTTAAGTAGAAAATGCACTAACACACAACCCATCCCAGCACTGAAATAACCTAGTTGAAGCCTTCACATAAAGAACTTGGTCTCGATATGGCTGAAATACTGCTAAAAGTAAAATTAATCTAACGTCTTTTAAATAATCCGTTCATGATTGCATTTTCCTTTTCGTTGTAATTATGACCGTTTGCTCCTTTTATTAATGAGTTGTCTCCCTTCCGTCAACAAAGGAGGTCACCGACAGTCGCCAAAATGAAAATGGCAACGGAGAGTGCGACTATCCTGAGAAGAAACCGACCAGGCACCAAAGCACATGTAAATTCTTATCATAATGTTGATATTTTATAATTTAGGAAGTTAGTTTATCTTAACAGAAACTCAAATTTCTCACACTGATTTGTTATGTTGTGTTTTATGATAATGTAAATCTACGTCATCCGTTTTCGTGCAATGAAATTTGCCTTGGGGAACCCTTTCCGAAACCACAAATTTTAGACCCTTCCAACATGAAAGCATCTGCAGACGACAAATTTGAAAGTGGTACAAATGAACTTAAGTTTTTCGCTAGGGTAGAAAACATTGTGGGAAAAAGAGAAAATGCTGGTAACCAGGATTTTCTCCTTTTCCAACAAGGTTTTCAAAGTATTTCCTCGGGGTCTTTAAAACTCGGAATAGTGTAGTAAAGAGTTAAATAAAGAGTTTACTTGAATCTTCACCATAACCGTATGTTCTCGTATTTAGATAAAAATATTTTGTAAACTTCAAAAATGGGATGTGTGCATAAACTTCATAAGTAAGGTATGAATACAGAAATGTTGACCTAGAAAAACAGGTAATTGATCAAGCAAGCTGCATTAAGCATAGAACACTATTTGATTAGATTATATTTGATGCACAGGTCTGAAACTTAGCAGCATTAAGATATATCATGCAAGGCTCCAGGCAAGAACTGTAACCATGTAATTAGTGGTAGATTTTTCAGTGATACCGGTATTGCTGAAATTAAATCTATACCAACTGCTGGACTGTAAAAATGAATCTGTAAAAGACCGCTTTCTATCCCTGTGGCACCATCAGTGTAACTAGACAGAGCTCCAGATAAGAGGGAGTGATGGTATTCTAAATCCATTATTTCTCTTCCAAACCCTATGTTGTGGGTATTCATTAGAATCGTCTCGATGAGACGATTCTAATGATTACCCATAACATAGGGTTTTTTTTTGAGAACAATTAATATTTTCAATTTTGAAATCAAAATCACTCCCTCTATCTGGAGCTCTGACTAGAGACAAGTTAACAGTTTGATTAGGTGTATAGCATACTGCAAAAGCTCAGCAGAAAACTTTAATCCAGAAAAACACTCAATATTGGAACAGATTTATAATGAGAAGTGTAAAAATCATAGGCATTAAGAATTTAAGAGTAAGACTATGAAAACATGTGGACTTGTTGGGTATTTCTGTTATAAATAGAATAATATTATTTAAGAATATTATATCGGAAAAGCCCCATTTTTTTCATTTACTTCTCAAGAAATTTCTGCGATGTCCAGCATTAAATATATGAAAATTAGCTTTATGCAATGATATAGATTACTTGTTCAGTATCAGTTACTTGGGGACTGACCCAGACACTTTAGTAGATAGAGACTTAACTCTTTACCAAACAACAAAATGCTGGACTCATCCATATTGAAATCATTTTCAGGTAACAATTTAAACATGGCTCAAATGATATAATTTGTCTTATAAAGGGTAGAAAACATTTTTGGAAAAGGAGAAAATGCTGGTTACCAGCCAGTGCTCCAGCTAGGTTTGGAAAAGGGCAGGGTGCTAGTGCCCTGAAAGGGCACTCCGAGTCGCGAAGCGACGAGTCGGGGGAGGGTGTGGGAGGGGGTGTCCCCCTCCCACTAGGGGGTTTAGGGGGCCTCTCCCAAGAAAATTTTGCAAATATAGTGCTTAAAGATGGGCTCTGGTGGGTTTTTGAGAGATAATTTGAGTTTTATTAAAAAAAAAAAGATTGTTTCAACCCCCTGCATGGATCTCATCAGGCAGGTGGCAGTAGAAGTCTTTCGAAAACAAACACTGCAGATAATCCCCTACTACACTCTTTTTTTTTTTAAACTTTGATTAAGACATGCCCAAGCAAAAGTGCACAAATTAAATAAGCCTGAAAATTCAGACTAGGAAGTTCATACTGGCAGACCATTCATGTCAACAGTTTTTTTTTTTCCAAATTCTGCAAGGTTGATCTGAGTCTTTTCATGATAAATTTTGCTTATGCATGGCTCAATAAAGTTTTTTTTACATAAAAAATATAATGTGGGTCGAAAGGTCACGATTCCCGATGACAAAAATAAATAGTCGGGAAGGGTACAACGGACACTCATTTTCCGACTTTACACTTCTGCCGGGCGCTATTATGCCATATCTATAATCGAGGTTTTCTGCTAGAAGGGTATCACTTTCGAACATCACCCTCGTAGTCTTGTCATAGCTGTCTGAATCCTTTAATTGGTGTTTGTATACAAATGTCAAAAACCATAAACGGGCATGTGCCATTTGTCATCCATAGATTATCGGGAACTGCTCGATCGATAACGAATCGCGCATTCTGATTGGTTGTACTTCTCGATATTGGCCACGCCTTCCTCTTCTAGTGCCCGACTTTAATTATCACCCGTGTACAGTCGAACCGCGTTTATCCGGGCTCCATAATTCCGGAAATCTCAGGATCCAGACAAAAACATCAGGGAACGGATATTTTCTATACAAATTTTACTTTTTATTCCGGAAATCCGCGTTCCGGAACCGGAATGAAAAAATCGGGAACGAAGGGTTAAAAATTAGTACAAACCTTATCCAAGAAACCGGACGTGGCCTGACTGTGTATCACACAATTTAAACTGGTACCCGTTGTATCTCCCGTAACCGTCCGATAAATACAAAAATCGATAACAGGCTACTAGTTTACACACAATTTAGACTTGTTATTTTCCCCGGGACCATAGACTGGTTATCATAAATATCATAAATACAGTCTACTTCGAGCGATTTCGGACTGGTTCGTCGTGAATAACACGGGTATCAGTCTAAATAGTGTCAGGTGTTGCAGACGATTTTCACACGTTTTGAAAACACGCGTGTTAATTAGTACTGTTCTCGAAAACCGTTAAT
Source organism: Tridacna gigas (assembly GCA_945859785.2). NCBI lineage: Eukaryota > Metazoa > Mollusca > Bivalvia > Cardiida > Cardiidae > Tridacna > Tridacna gigas. The sequence continues at coordinate 52,106,056 of OX244039.2, forward strand.
TGACGTTCTCGTGCCATCGACAATTGTCAGCTTAACAGATTATCCATACACATGGTACTGAAGTGACAATTCCACGCTTTTGTTGTTTAATTATTACTGGATCTACTTGATTACAGTAACGATCGCTAAAAAAATAACTGAAATGTCCGCAAAGATTTTGTGGGCATGTTTAAACTTATCTTTCAAAACTAAACGCAAAACTAAAATATGAACATACCGTCTGCTTGCATATTCAATAATCCTTTGTTTCAAAAACAAATATTTTCAATTTAAATGGTAAACCATAGGGAAAAAAAACAGTTTGATTCATGTGTTAACTCGAGATGTTTATGTTCCCCAAAGTACACACAAAATGGCCGCCAAACACGATAAATTTCGTTAGGTTTTTCGAAAATATTTTACTCCTAACAGACTGTAAAGATGATTGAAAATATGCCTGTCTTCGATATCGAATCAATTGGCAATCAATCTCAATTAGTCTTTGCCATTTTACCACTTTGAAAGTACGACTATCAGAAGCCAACAGTATGTCTACACCACCAGCAAAAGACGAGTTGAAGTTTCGACTTCCGTGAAAAAAGACATTTGTCAGTACAAAGAAGACCATCCAAAAAAAAGAAAAAACACTTTTGCAGGAATTCGACAACTCGTCATGTACATTTAAAATACTGTGCATATCGTGTTTTCCTTTTGTTTCGCCCTTTTCATGGCGTTTTCAAAAGTCATAAATGTGCCGAGCTTTACAAGCGCACCTGTTTGCACAATAGGTATGCATGTGCATGTAATTAGGTACAAGTAAAAAGACATGTACAAAAATAGACAAATAACAAAAAGGCAAAATGCAAATTTATGACACCCTTTATTTTATAAACCTGAACAATCGTAGGAGCAGGTGCTTGTATACAAGTGCTTGTGTAAAACATACGCTGTTGTAATTCTTACGATACACGGTGTCCCTTATCAACATGGAGGTTATTGACCTAGCTTAACTTGGATGCCATGCCAGCAATCACAGTTCGTCGATCCGGAAATACGGCTGATCCGGAAACATTCATAGGAAACAGAAGTGGCTGGATAAACGAGGCTCGACTGTATTGGATTTACGCATCGGTGATCACGTCGAAGTCAAGTGATTTATTAAACAAAGGCTGTAATCAAACGGTACTTGCCGATTTGGGACGCATGTTATGAAATTCATGATCGTTTTTAGGGCAGGGCGTCGTAGAAAAGGGCAGGGCGCTGGTTTTTGAGGGCAGGGCGCGGCGCCCTTCCAAAAGGGCCTAGCTGGAGCACTGCCAGCATTTTCTTCTTTTTCTCAAGATGTTTTCAAAGCCAACAGCCTTAAGGTCATTGAAACTTTATTGTGTGGTGAAGGTAAGAAAGAACAAACATGTTTTATTTTCAGAATTGGAGTAGTTGGCCAGATGAACCCTTTGAGGAGATGGATAGCACACTGGCTGTTCAACAGTTTATACAGCAGACAATAAGTAAGGATCCACAAGCTGTGGAAGATATCCTTACGCCGCCAGATGGACAGGATGAAGGCGTCTGGAAATACGAACATCTAAGGTAAATATATATGAGTGGCGTTCCAGGAAAAGGGCTTTAATGCATCTTCATATGATATGTTTTACCAAGGGAGTTGTCTCATAATATTTATTTATGTGTTCTCAAAGCCAGAAGAATCTGCATCCTGAAGTACAGAGCTCCAGATAGAGGGAGTGATTTCGATTTCAAAATTGAACTGTTCAACATATTAATCACTCCACTAAACCTCATTTTATGGGTACTCATTAGAATCGTCTCATCGAGATGATTCTAATGAGTACCCACAATATAGGGTTTGGAAGAGGAATGATGGATTTAGAATACTATCACTCCCTTTTATCTGGAGGTCTGTGAAGTAGAATGGTCCTTTCACATGCAGAAAATTTGCCTGTAACTAAAAGGTTTTGACTAAGGTCAGCTTGCACAGGCTGCGCAGGCTGAGCTTGGTTGATGCTTTTTGCAGATGCATTAAACCCCAATTCATAGTGACTCTAAGTGTCTTATTTGGTGACTCACCAAATAAAAATATTTCTACATTGCACATAGCTTATTGAAATGCTGTGCTGTGCTGCACAGTATTTAAAACATCTCAAAACTCAATTTCATTTGTAAAACTTTTCGAAACAATTTTGTCCTAGGTTTCTCTGTCTGCACTTTTGAGAAGTTTTAAGTTGTTTGGCAAGAGTTCTGCCATGTTAGATCAATCACAGTGATCAGTCTATTGCAAGTTATGTCCTATTACATGGAACCTAAATGCATTGGATGCTTATAGATTGTAATTCCCTTCAACTGTGATGAACAAGTCAGCAGCTGAGATCTATGATTGCTTTTCACTGGTCTAAGAAAGCGCTGCAACTCTGTATTAACCCTTATCCTGCTAAATAACTTAAATGAAACGTTCAAGCTGCACGTAAAATCCTTAGTATGACTTTGTTCAAAGTTATTTTTGCGGCAAAAATCTCTCATCAGACAGTGTAGATCCAAGATCAGACTGCACATTCTGTGCAGTCTGATCTTCAAGTAACATTGTCCACAAAAAGCCGTCGAGTGGCGCTTAGCATCTGAAGGGTTAAGGGAAACTCAGGGGCCACCTAAGAAACATTCCACCACTGCAGTTTAGTGTCATGATTTAGACCTTAAAAAGCTCATTTTTATACCCCCCACTACGAAGTGGAGGGGGGTATACTGGAATCGCCATGGCTGTCCGTCCGTCCGTCTGTAGACACAATTTTGTCCGGAGCTTTTTTCCTACAGTTTTTCAAGTACTGCACTGAAATTTATGTAGCTGGGTACAGGTATTTGGTGATATATCGTGCGACCGTATCGACATGTGGTTCGTTAGCTCAGTTGGTTAGAGTGCAGGAACGGTATTCCCGAGGCCCTGGGTTCGAATCCCAGTCGAGCCATGATATTTTTCACCACCTGTTACATTTGGCGCCCGACGTGAATAACCCACGATGTGGATGGCTACTGCTTAGGCACCTCGAGAACATTTCACAAAGGTTCTCTGTCTCCAGAATTTGGGACAAATTCTAAATTAGGAGGGGGTATATGTAGCTGGGTACAGGTATTTGGTGATATATCGTGCGACCGTATCGACATGTGATTCGGTAGCTCAGTTGGTTAGAGTGCAGGAACGGTATTCCTGAGGGCCTGGGTTCGAATCCCGGTCGAGCCATGATATTTTTCACCACCTGTTACATTTACACATAATGTTTGGGTACATATGAAATTGTGCATGTGCAATTTTCACGACCTTGCTGCCATTGGTTGCCGAATTATCTCCCCTTAAGCTTGTTGCCCTTTGTAAATTTTAACTATGGATTTTTGTCCAGGGCATAACTTCCAAAGTATAGAAGCTAGGAACTTCAAACTTCACACAAAGTTAGATCACATTAAGGAGAAGTGCAGTGTACAAGAACAGTAACTCTATTTCATTTATTTTTCGAGTTATTGCCCTTTGTAAATTTTAACTTTGGATTTTTGTCCAGGGCATAACTTCCAAAGTATAGAAGCTTATGACTTCAAACTTCACACACAGATAGATCACTATAAGGCAAAGTGCAGTGTACAAGAACCATAACTCTATTCCATTTATTTTTCGAGTTATTGCCCTTTGTAACTTCTGAATCATTTAAGCTAGTGACATTAAACTTCATATACAGATAGACCACATTAATGAGAAGCGCAGTTTACAAGTACCATAACTCTTTTCCCACTTTTTTTTTCAACTCTTATTTTTTTACGAAACCATTCTGCATTCTGTGACAGAGAGCTGTTTTGTGACAAGGAGCTGGTGGGGGGTATGATCACTTTTAGTGATAGCTCTAGTTTTTTTTTATTTTGCAGACAATTTTGTATGGAGCTCAATGGTTTAGCAGTAAAATTACAGGTATGTTTACAAGGTTTTTAAGTATTTTAAAGCCTGTCTGAGGTCTTGAATGAAATGTTTAGTATCCAGTTGTTTATACTATGACTGATGATCACTGGTCATCAGTGAATCATTGGACATATGTGTACAGATATTTTTTTTTTTCTTTTCTTTGTTTGGGGGGAGGAGGGTTTACCTTGATGTTATGATGTTTTCATTATTATACAATAAAACAATTTTTTGTCTTCCAAATATTTCCATATTGTGTCAGTTGTACAGGTGATGAGAAAAGATATCAAGTATAATAAATTTGTTATGGATAAACTTATTATACCCCCGCAAAACGAATGTTTTCGGGGGTATACTGGAATCAGCCTGTCCGTCTGTCTGTGTGTCCGTGTGTCCGTCTGTGTACAAAATACTAGCAATTTTGTGTCGCAAACTCCTCCTAGAGTTTTCCTTCAATTCCATTGAAACTTTGCACATGTATTGATCATATATTGAAGATTTGCAAGACGTAATTTTAAAGTGTCGACTCCCCCTGGTTGAGGAATTATCTCCCCTTGAAATTGACACTTTTTTTTGTCAGAGCGCTGGCGGGGATATTAAGTCACATTCAGTGACAGCTCTAGTTACCTGAGGAAACATATTTGAAGCTCAGGGTTTAAAACATTGTTGTAGTAAAAGATGAATAGCCTAGACGAGTCAAGATACAATCTGTGAATACATGATTGTATGTTGTGGTTGAAGGAATTACTTTGCCAGTAATTTGTCCTTTTTGCTTACCCCTTTCCCATACAACAAATTTTGGACTGGTCCAAACTGAAAGAGTTTGCAGACAACAATTTTAAATTTGATGAAAATGGCAGAAAGGTCTCTAAAAGGGTAGAAAACACTGTGGGAAAAGGAGAAATTGCTCATTAAGAGCAATTTCTCCTTTTCCCACTGTGTTTTCAAAAGACTTGTACTGCAGACACGTGAAAACCAGGGCTTGTTTGGGAAAGGGTTAAAATGGTTTTACTTTGACTGATGATCACTGATCATCAGAAAATCATTGGACATACATTCAACAAGTAGTTTTTTTTGGGGGTGGGGGGGGCAAAAAATGTTTTTTGCCCATTTAAGCCTTGCCAAACATCTGTGGTTTCACAACCCTGAGGGAGTGGCCTTTCGAAAACCTTGTTGAAAAACGAGAAAATGCTGGTAACCAGCATGTTCTCCTTTTCGCACAATGTTTAATAACCTGTCCAAGAAATTCATTTCATTGGTACCACTTTCGGATTTGATGTCTGCAGATGCTCTCAATTTCTCAATTCAGCAGAGCCTTAAATTTGTTGTTTGGGAAAGGGTAAATGTATTAACTGGCAGAATGTAACAATTATTGTATGCTGATAATGTATGTATAGTAAAATCTTACTGTTAGTGTTAATCAAAAGATGCAATGATTGTAATATGCCTACCAACCAAGTTGAATTCCAAAATGTACACAGAGTCCACTGGCCAAACATACAAGATACATAATAGCAAAATTTCACTTTTTTACCATACAACAAAATGTTAGACTGGTCCAATTGAAAGCATTTGCAGACCAAAATTTGTCCTTCATACATTAGAAAACATTGTGGAAACAGGATAACATGCTGGGTACCAGCGTTTTTCTTCGTTTTCCACAATATTTTCAAAATACTTCTTCTTCAGGGTCGTGAAAAGTTAGGATTGTGTGGTAAAATGTTAAAGTAATCAATTGAAAGTATTTTGCTGGAACTGACAGCATTTTCTCCTTTTCCCACAATGTTTTCAATCCTATTAAAGAAAAATTACACCATTTGAGCCACATTGAAATTGTTGTCTGCAAATGCTTTCAATTTGGACAAGGCTAAAATTTTATTGTCTGGTAAAGGTTAACCCTTAAGCACAAAATCCAAAGTTTTATCAACCCCAGGGAAGAAGGCTTTTGAAAACATTGAAGGAAAAGAATAAAATGCTGTCAGCCAGGTTTGTCTCTTTTTCTCTTGATGTTTTCCATACTAATTTTTGCCAAAGCCAAATTCCATCATTTGAGCTATTGTTTAGTTTGTTGGCTGCAGATTCTGTCAGTTTGGAACAGACTAAAATGTTGTGTTTTTGGTAAAGTATAATTGTGTGATTGTATGAATTGTCACTCAGAATTGAAAAATGTCGTTATAATCATGTCTTGAAGAGTTGAAAAATGTCGTTATAATCATGTCTTGGAGAGATTTTCTTACAACTGACACTACATTTATAAACTATCTATCTGTCTATTTTCTCCTGTAGAATGACTGTAAACCAGAGACATGTACACAAATGACAGCCACAGAACAGTGGATATTTCTCTGTGCAGCACACAAAACTCCAAAAGAGGTATCTATGGTCTTTAGAAGGCCCTTATAAAGAGCTATTTTAAGTTGTATTCGTAGTGAAACTCTCTGCATACTGTTAAACCTTTACCACAGAATCCTGAGTTTTAACAACCCAATGGAAAAGGACTCTGGAAAGTCTTAGGGGAAAAGGAGAAAATGTTGGTAACCAGAATTTTCTCCTTTACCCACAATGTTTCCTGCTGTTTCAGAGACAAAAATCGTCTTTAGAGTTACATTGAATTTGTCATTTGTAAATTCTTTAAACTTGGTTGAGTCAAAAAAATTTTGTTTGGTAAAGAGTTAACCCTTTATCGCGAAATCCCTAGTTTTAACGAAGCTGAGAAGGAAGGCTTCTGAAAATTGTAGAAATCATTGTGAGAAAAGGAGAAAATGCTAGTAACAAGCATTTTCTCCTCTTCCCACAATGTTTTCTACCCTTTCAATGACAATTTCCAGCATTTGAGCCACATTGAATTTGTTGTCTGCAAATGCTTCCAAATATGACATGTGCAAAATTTTGTTGTATGGTAAAGACTTAAAGCTTATCCATCTGTTCTCAACTATGGATCAGTATTCTGCCAATATTTTGAGATGTTTTCCCATGGAATTAGAAAAAAAAGTCCATCATAATGTTTGTGTTAACACAGTCAGTAGCATACAGAACTTGGGACTAGGGTGTAGCTGCTTCAATTCCCCAGCTTAGCAAATTTCTTTCTGAGGGATTAAACACAGCAGTGGCAGAAATGTTATCAATGCACACTTTTCTCTTCCTCCAACAGTGTCCAGCTATTGACTATACAAGACACACACTGGATGGAGCCGCCTGCCTATTAAACAGTAATAAATACTTTCCGAGCAGGTATGTCTATGTTTGCTTTCTTGATTAATTAACAGCAAAAGACGTTATTAGAAGGATAAATGGAGAAATCAGTTATGCAGAGCTTTTTTTCAATGTTTTGCCACATTGTTTTCATCACAGTGTCTACAAAACTTTCTTCCTGGCTAGTATGCCAGGGCTTGCGAGTATTAATTCAAGCTTGGATAAACTCTGTGGCTAATATGATTGAATTCATCTTTGAAATGTTAAAACATTGTTTGAAAAGTAGAAAATGCTGGTAACTTTTCTTCTTTTCCCACGGTGTTTTCAAAAGCTTTCGATATTAAAGTTGTTAAAACTCGAGATTGTTTGGTAAAGTGTAATATTTGTTAACATAGTTCTGATTTTGTGGCTTTTAGTGTTGTTCAGTTCAAATTGGTACAAGTGAACTTAAGTTCTCTGATAGAATAGAAAACATAATGTTTCAAAAGCCTTCTTTCCAAGGGATGGTTTGGTAAAGGGTTGAAGAAACTTTAGAAAAGTATGCATAGGTGTTGTGGCGGCCGTCGGATATTACTTAAATATTGTTGAATATGATGTTAAATGCCATACAGACAAATGATTGATTTTACTGGAGAAGATTATTTGCGTAAACAGTCTGATGGAAATGTTAGGTACTTCAATGGATTATTTTGATGACATTTTGGTCAAAACATTCCTGACATCTGCAGAGAGGGGTGAAGTCTTCTTTCACCCTTTACCACACAATGCCGAGTTTTAACGACCCTGAGGAAGAAGCCTTTGAAAACATTGTGGGAAAAGGAGAAAATGCTGGTAACCAGCATTTTCTCCTTTTCCCACAATGTTTTCTACCCTATCAAAGACAATCTACATCATTTGATCCATATTTCAATTGTGGTCTGCAAATGCTTTCAGTTTGGACCAGTCTACATTTTTTATCCTTTGGTAAAGAGTTAATAGACTGATTTTTTTTTTTTGTTACAGAGTAAATATACGAGAGACATCAGTATCTAAGCTTGGATCAGTTTGTCGCAGAGTGTATAGAATATTTTCTCATGCTTATTTTCATCACCGAGCATTGTTTGATGAATATGAGGTAAGACTTGACATTTGATTCATATTTCAGTTGTGGTCTGCTATTGCTTTCAATTTGCAAAAGATATCTTAACTCTTTACAGCATGACACAGTCCCAAGAGGAGAACATGCTGGTAACCAGGATTTCCTCTTTTTCCCACATTGTTTTCTACCTAATAAAATCGAAAAAACCTCAAAATTCAGCAACATTTAATTTGTTGTCTGCAAATGCTTTCAAGTCTAAAATTTTGACATGTGGCAAAGAGCTAACTCTTGAGCAAACAACAAAATTTTAGATTTGTCAGAAATGAAAGTATTTGCGGCTAACAAAATAAATGTGACTGAAATATTAAAATTTTGTGTTTGGAAAGGTAGAATACACCATGGGAAAATTAAAAAACTCTGGTAAGCAGCATTTTCTCTGTGTGCAACAAATGTTTTCAAAAGTCTACACTGTACAGTCATTAAAACATGGGATTGTTTTGTAAAGAGTTAAGGATTAATCATGAAAGTACCAGCAACAACTTCAAGGGCTTAGAGAACATCAAATTGAGGCTTTACAGGGCTTGATATCTTGTTTCTGATGCACAGTGGCTGCTCTGTAGTGGCAAACACTTGCAGTAGCTTAGTCCTTTTCCTCAGTGAAAATGTACACTTACCCTGAAAAAGAAAGCTTTTGGGAAACTTGTGGAAAAAGGAGAAAATGCTGGTAACCAGCATTTCTTCTTTTCCCACAATGCTTTCTACTTTTCTCAAAACAAATTTCAACTTTTGAGTCATGTTTATTTTCTTGTCTGAAAGTGCTTTCAATTTGTACTGGTCTTGAATTGTGGCGTTTGGGAAAGAGTAAATTTCTTTGGACACAAAATTGCTAAAAAATAAGCATCTCAAAGGTAAGTGCCTGCCTTTAAAGAAATTTTAAAGGGTAGAAAACATTTTTTGGAAAGTTAAATTTGCTGGTTACCAGCCTGTTCCCCTTTTCCCTGGAATGTTTTCTAACATTTATTCCTGAGGGTTGTTAAAACACAGGATTCTTTTGGTTGCACAGCAAGAACAATGTTTTCATAAGCTGTATTTCTCAGGGTTGTTAAAACATAGGAATGTTGGGGTTGCACAGCAAAAGCTAATGATATTGTTAACCCTTTACCAAGCATCCAATGATTTAACAACTCCAAGGAAGACATGTTTTGAAAACATTATGGGAAATGGAGAAAATGCTGGTAACCAGCATTTTCTCCATTTCCTACAATGTTTTTTACCCTGTCAAAAGACTTCTGTTGGTTTGTACCAATGTCTGTCAGCTCCAGATGCATTCATTTCTCCAGAGTCTCAGTAGCTCAGTCAGTAGTGTATGGGACATGAGAACACGGGGTCGCTGGTTCGATCCCTGGGTTGTCCAATTTCTTTCCAAGGATTGATGACAGTCATTGTGACAGGATTCATTTCTTACTTCCCGCTGACCATTGTTTTGACGATGGTTATATGGGAAAGCAGCCAGTGGCTTGGAAAGAATATTGTGCAGAGTACTGGTAAAAAAAACTAAGGGAAAGCATGGCTAGGTGGACTGGTGGCAGTGATATAAATGAAATAATGTTGAAAACGGCATTAAACAGTAAACACCATGCAATCAATCATTCAATTCTGAAGAGTCTAAGAATTGTCCTTTGGGTAAGGGTTACACAGTTTATTAGCCAGTCTGCACTTTTAATGATTATTTTCTCTTTTTCAGAATGAGACTTGCTTGTGTAAGAGATTCACGATGTTTGTAACTAAGTATAAACTCATGTCTAAAGACAATCTGATAGTGCCAATACTCGAGTATGACCAACAAAATATCACAGGAGAAAGTGATGCCTGATGTGAACAGATTTTATATTTCAATAAGATATACAGAAACTGTCCTCTAGTAGAAAATTATACATATGAGCTATACTGGCAAAAGGGGGCTTAATATATCTCTGTGATGCATTATACCAAGTAGGGCATCATATAATTATGGATCCATATAATCTATTTTGTCTAACAAACAACTGGACATTAGGTAGGCTGGTCTTTTGATATGCAGAAAATTGACCGATAGCAAAAAGTTTCTGCCTAGGTCAGCCTGCAGGGACTGATTAGGCTGACGAGGGTCGATGCTTTTTGCAGATGCATTAACTCTTTACCACACAGTCCCAACTTTTAATGACCCTGAGGAAGAAACCTTTTGAAAACATTGTGGGAAAAGGAGAAAATGCCAGTACCAGCATTTTTTCCTTTTCCTACAGTGTTTTCTACCATATCAAATGCAAAGTTCCTCATTTGAGTCACATTTAAATGGTCATCTCCAAATGCTCTCAGCTTGGACTGGTCTAGATTTTCCTCATGTAGTAAAGAGTTAAGCCCATTTTTCATAGAGCATGGCTCGTGTATAAACACAGTGTCTAAAGCCCTGTCAATAGCACACGGATAACAGGGTCGAACCCATCATAGCAAATGTTCTACATAATCCTTTGATAAAAGTTATCATAACCCATAACCAAATTTTATTTTTGAAAAAGCAGCCAGTGACTTGGAGAATGTTATGCGCAGTCAATGTAAAGATATTGATATAACAGAAAAGGATAGATAGATGCTTTTTCCATGATGAGGCAAGTCAAGTACCACTGGAATGCAATACCATACAAACCTAAACTTATTAGCCATGCTCTGGGAAAAGGCAGCTTACAGCATCTACAAAAAGTTTCAACCCAGGTCACCCTGCACAGTCTTTGCAGGCTGACCTAGGTTGAAACCTTTTGCTATTCAGTCAATTTTTTCAAAAAACAGGTTTGATTGATCCATAATTTGTGATGACTTGCTTGGTATAATATAATATAATATACCTTGCACCTTTGGAAACACCTTTGGAAACATTGTGCACTTGTCATGCTGTCTGCGCTGAGACTGGTAGCATAGAACCTGCAACCAGGCGGTCACTGGCTTGATTTTCCAGCCTAGCAAATTTCTATCTGAGGATTGATGATAGTACATAAAGATTTATTCCTCTCTCACGGCTGATTATTGTTTTAATGATAATTATGTGGGAAAGCCACCAATGGTAGGGGAAGAATATTGTGCAAAGCACTGGTCAAAGATATTACAGAAAAGCATGGGTAGGTGCACTGACTGCTGTTATAACACTGAAATGATTGTGAATATGGCGTAACCACCTCACAAACAAGCAAACAAACATACTGTGTGCATCCAGACTGTCCAAATTTGAATCTCATTCTGAATGTTTTGTTTTGTCTTTATCCATTCATTAAGAAAGGTCATATTCAGTTTATTCTCTGCAAATGCTTTGAAAATAGATGGGTGTAAAATTTTGTTGTTTGGCCAAGATTGAAATCTGTTTGATACATATACCATAGCAATGTTGTAACTCACTATTGAACCTGAACAAAGTTACATAGCCTTGCCAAAGGTGGAAGGAGAGTGGATGATGTAGATCAAGATTAGGCTGCATGTAAGATGCAGTCTGATCATTGATCTATACTTCCATCCTGCTTAAGCAGAGTTTAAACCTATTTGAGCCATGCTCAAGCAAAAGGGACTGACTCATTACCACATGAGAAAACTGTAGACTTGTCCAAGTTGAAAGCATTTGCAGACATAAATATGAGCTGTGCTCTGGTAAAAAGGGGGCTTAATGCATCTCCGTAATCCATGATACCAAGCTAGTCATCACCTATTTATGTATGAATAAAATCCATTTTGTATGCCAACTGACTGAACCACGAGATACACTGGTCCTTTGACATGCAGAATATTGATCAGTGGTGAAAAGTTTCGGCCCAGGTCAACCTGTGCGGACTGTGCAGGCTGACCTTGGTCGACACATTTCGCAGATGCATTAAGCCCCCTTTTCACAGAGCGTGGCTCATATGAATGATACTCAAATAATGGAATTTGTCTTTGAAAGGGTAGAAAACATTGTGGGAAAAGGAGAAAATGCTGGTTACCAGCATTTTCTCCTTTTCCCACAATGTTTTCTGAAGACCTTTACCCACAATGTTTTCTGAAGGCCTGGTCTTCAGGGTCGTTCAAACTCTGGATTGTGCGGTTAAGCCTTAAGCAATCTCCATGATACATATTTTCTCCTTTTTCTTTTCTCCTTTTCTCCTTACGAGCATTTTCTCCTTTTCCCACAATGTTTTTTAAAGGTTTCGCCTTCAGGGTCGTTAAAAGTCGGGATTGTGTGATAAAGGCTTAATGCATCTCTATGATGCATATTACCAAGCAAGTCATCATATAATTAGGGATCCATAAAATCCATTTTGTCTCGCGACGGATTGAATTATCAGGTAGAATGATCCTTTGGACATGCAGAAAATTGACCAATAGCAAAAGGTTTCGGCCCAGATCAGCCTGCACAGATTGCCCAGGCTAACCCGGATTGATACTTTTTTGCAGATGCATTGAGCCCCATTTTCACAGAGCATTGCTCATTTATTTTACCTCCTGCTTGATTCTATGCAATAGCAAGAATATCTAGCCATGATCCGTGAAAAGGAGGTTCAGTGCATATGCAAAAATTATCAACCCAGGTCAGCCTGTGCAAGCTGACTTGGGCAGAAACTTTTTGCTATCGATCAATTTTCTGCCTGTTACAGGACTGATCTACCTCATGACTCAATCAGTCAGACAAATGGGTTTTTATGGATCCATAATCAAATGATTACTTGCTTGGTATAATGCATCATTGAGATGCATTAAATCCCCTTTTACTGGAGCATGGCTCATTTAGAACCCTTAAACAAATGAACCATGCTTTGTGAAAAGGGGGCTTAATGCATCTGCAAAAAGTATCGACCCAGGTCAGCCTGCGCAGTCCGCGCAGGCTGACCTGGGCCGAAACTTTTTGCTTTCGGTCAATTTTCTACATGTCAAAGGACCAGTGTACCTCGTGATTAAGACGGTTGTTAGAGAAAATGGATTTTATGTATCCAGAATTACATGTACCCGGTATATGATGACTTGCTTGGTATCATGGATCACGGAGATGCATTAAACCCCCTTTTGCCAGAACATGGCTCATATACTTTCGTGTAAGCAGCACTGTCATGTTGTAACAACATTATCTGCTACTTAGAGTATTTTTGTAACAACTTAAACTCTTCACCAAACAACTAGATTTTGGTTTTGTTTGTATTGGAGTTTAACACCGTTTTAACAGCTTAGGCCATATCATGGCGGTCAGGGCAACTAGGCATGTGTTTCCTGGTGTTCCCACACCTTTACTGACACAGCATTGCCTCAACCGGGTATCAAACCTACAACCACCAGGTCACGAGTTGGATACACTAATCACTGAGTGACCCGGGCGGGTACTAGATTTTGGACAAAACCCAATTCACAGCATTTGCAGTCAAAATAAATTCAGCTCATATGATGATTTCCATCTTTCGTTGTCTAGAAAACATTGTGAAAAAAGGAGGAAATGCTGGTGACTGGTGCATTTTCTCCTTTTCCCACAATGTTTTCAAGGGCATCTTGTTCACCACTAGTGGTTGTGTCATAAAGGGTAAAAGGACCACTAGTGGCCAAAAGGAAACAAATTGGGCATCAAATTGCAGGCAAATTGAATTGATGCCATTTAAAATTATGGGATTTTGTTTTTAGTCCTATAATTTGTTACAGTGCAGTCAGTCAAAGGTCCAGTCACTGGCAGAAAAAAAAAATTAATTTTAAAACTAAAATTGAACTGTAAATTGAATTTGTTCCAATCTTTTTCATGTAACTTGAATTTTTAGAATATTAACATGTATGTAATTATTATTTTGAATAAAATATGTTTAAAGTTTAATCCTTTACAGCACAATGCTGACTTTTAATGACCCTTGCAAAAAAAAAGTCTTTTGAAAACATTGTGGGAAAAGGAGAAAATGTTGGTAACTAGCATTTTCTCCTTTCCTCACAATGTTTACCACCCTTTCAAAGAAAAATTGCACCTTTTGAGCCACACTGAAATTGTCGTCTGCAAATGCTTTCACTTTGGACAACGCTAAAATTTTGTCGTCTGGTAAAGGGTTTAAAAAAAAAAAACTATTTATTTTACATCCTGTATGATTCTTAGCAATAGCCAGAATTTCTTTTCAATTGGAAAGGAATTAATACGGGCCATGCTCTGTGAAAAGGGGGTTTAATGCATCTACAAAAAGTATCGACCCATAACAGCCTGCGCAGTCCGCACAGGCAGACATGGGTTGAACACTTTTGCTCTATGTATGTTTTTTTTGTATATCCAAGGAGCATTCTACGGCATGGCACAGTCATTTGTTGGACAAAATGGATTTTATGGATTCGTAACTATTTGACGAATAACTTGGTACCATGCACCGCGGAGATGCAAAAAAATCCGTTTGGCTAGAGTATGGTTCATATTTTTATATGTAATTGATTTTTAGAAGTAACTGCTCCATTTTCCCACAATGTTTTTTAACTCTTTACCAAACAACAAAATTTTAGACCAGTCCAAATTCAAAGCATATGCAGATGACAAAGTAAATGTTACTCAAAAATTGAAATTTGTTTTGGGAAGAGTTGAAAACGTTGAGGGAAAAGGAGAAAATGCTGGTTACCAGCATTTTCTCCGTTTCCCACAATATTTTCAAAAGGCTTTTCCTCAGGGTCGTTAAAAGTCGGGATTGTTTGGTAAAGGGTTAAGGCTGTTTACTGCAGGAATGTAAAACTTGTATTTTCATGTTAGTGGAATAAGTCCTGTTTGTATTATGTTTAATGTCAAAATTCAATTTTTATTTAATCATGTCAGTAAACTTACAGAAAAAAGGAAATCAGTGCCTTAACCATTTCTTGACTTAGTCTGTCCATTTCTTCTGTTTCTTGCCTCTCCTGTCTCTGTGTCCAGTCGATTTGGCATGTATATTTGAGCCATGCTCTGGCGAAAGGAGGCTTGATGAATCCCCGTGCTGCATTATACCACAGGCCTTTGAAGCACCATTGGTTTATCACGGATCACTAATATTTTTCTTGGTCGAACATCGAACACACATAGGGACAATTATGCATCGCCTGTATGTATAATGGAATACTGAAATTGTCACCAACACCGTTACTATAAATAGCACATTGACGACTGCCTCTAGTTGTATATTTACAGCAAGACTTGTCTTACTATATAGGATATAGAGGCAGTCGTCAATGTGCTATTCATAGTAACGGTGTTCGATAATGAAAAATTCCGTATCCCGTGATAGACCAATAGAGTTTCAGTGGCCTATGATTATACCAAGCAAGTCATCACACAACTATGTGTATCCATGTTTATGGATCCATAAATTTGTTTTTGTCTAACAACCGACCGAATCGTGGAGTAGAATGGTCCTTAGACATTGAGAAAATTTGCGAATAGCGAAAAGTTTCGACCATGTCAGCCTGCGCAGGCTGACATGGGTCGATACTTTGTGCAGATGCATTAAATTCCCTTTAAACAGAGCATGGCTCGTTTATTTCCTTTCTGCCCCTTTTGTGCCGAGCCCCCGTAGCTCAGTCGGTAGCGTATAGGACTTGAGAACAGGAGGTCGCTGGTTCGATCTCCGGCGCGGCCAATTTCCTTCCGAGGATTAATGATAGTCATTGCGACAGGATTCATTCCTCTCTCACCGCTGATCATTGTTTCGACGATGGTTATGTGGGAAAGCAGCCAGTGGCTTGGAAAGAATATTGTGCGTAGTACTAGTAAAAGAAACTCCAGGAAAGCATGGATAGGTGCACTGGCCTCCGCGATATAACTGAAATAACGTTGAAAACGGCGTTAAACACCATACAATCATCAATCTGTCCCAGTCTTTGCATCGCACACCCCTCTTATCAACCCCATCTCTCTGTTCAGATCTTTCCCCCTTTCATTGGATTCCCGACGAATCTAACTATGACTTCTTCAAACGCTTCGTTCGTCTCTTCTCTCTCTTTCTTTGTGTCTCTGTCTCTGTCCTCTCTGTCTGTCTATCTCTCTCTCTCTCTCGGGACAAAATTTTAAGTTGTCCTAAATTGAAAGCCTTTGCGGACAACAAATGGATTGTGCCTCAAATGATTGGACTGGTCTTTAAAGGAGAAGAAAGCATTTTGGGAAAGGGGGAAATGCTGGTTACCAGCTTTTTCTCCTTTTCCCATATGTTTTCAAAAGCCTTCCCTTCCAGGGTCGTTAAATCTCAGGATTGTGTGTTTCCTCCTGTGTCTTACTATTATTCCCTGTTACATGACTAACAGTCTTCTGTGCGCGTCACCCGTGTGGACAACCGGTGGCGACGAGAATTAAACGGAAATTAAAGCAATCAAACAGTAACACCATTTTGGCATTCAAAGTGGACGTGCGCAGAAACAGTGTGCTAGAGACAGGCTAAGAATATTTCATATTCAAGTGGATTTCAAGAAAACAGAACAGGGTCCTTATTCACCTTCTATTCTTAAGAATATTCTTAGTCTTATGCTGAATTCAATATTATTTCTGGTTATAACGCGGCGGCCAGTGTACCTATCCATGCTTTCATGGCGTAATCTAGGTACACTGGCCGCCGCGTTATAACCAGAAATAATATTGCATACAGCGTCGTTAAACACCATATGATCATTCAATTTATATAGATCTGTTAAGAAATTATGTACTTACAGAAGTATGTGATGTGGATTAGGGCATTTTTCTTCCCTCTCGTATTTCATCAGTAAAATCCCTGTCTAGTAGAAATAGTATGCAATTACTTTAACCCTTATCCTGCTAAATAAAAGAAATGAAACTTTCAAGCCGATTGTAAAAACCCATA
This sequence comes from Tridacna gigas, assembly GCA_945859785.2. NCBI lineage: Eukaryota > Metazoa > Mollusca > Bivalvia > Cardiida > Cardiidae > Tridacna > Tridacna gigas. Next base: position 52,123,070 of record OX244039.2, read on the forward strand.
TTTTCCTATTACAAAGGTAAGTTTGGAGGAGAGATAATATCTCCATGTCGGACAGTGTAGATCCAAGATCAGACTGCACGTTCTGTGCAGTCTGATCTTGATCTGCGCTGTCCGCAAAAGGTTGGTGAGTCGCGCTTATTGGCCTAGGGGTTAGGCTTTCCTTGCTCTTCTTTGTGCCATGATAATGTATCCGATTGCTAACAGATGGGTCGTTGTTGTTTACCATAACACATTAGTCATCTGTAAGTGAGTAACTCTACTGATGTTAACATTGCATGTGAAAGCATAGTATCAGATGTAATTAAACCTTAATCCTTTACCACAGGACAAAACGTTAGACCCGTCCAACTTGAAAGCAATTGCAGACAACAATTTCAATGTGGCTCAAATGATGTTTTTTTTCTTTTTTTTTTTTTTTTTTATAGGGTAGAAAACATTGTGGGAAAAGGAGAAAATGCTGGTTACCAGCATTTTCTCCTTTTCTCACAATGTTTTCAAGAAGCTTCTTCCTCAGGGTCGTTAAAAGTCGGCATTGTATAGTAAAGGGTTAAGCTGCTAAATAAATGAAACGAAAATTTCCACTCAATACAAAAAACAAAACACTCAAATATTGCGATTTCAAAGTTAATTTCACCGGAAAGAAAATAAAATATCGGACAGTGTAGATCGAAGATCAAACTGCACGTTCTTTGCAGTCTGATCTTGATCTACACTGTCCGCAAACTATCAGTGAGTCGCGCTTAGCAGCCTAAAGGTTAAAGAAACATCTTGAAACTCTTTACCAAACCACAAAATTTTAGGCGTGCCTGAATTGGAAGCATTTGCAGACGACAAACTAAACATACTCGTATCTCAAAGGATGGAATCTGTCTTTGAAAAGGTAAAAAACATTGTCGAAAAGGAGAAAATGTTGGTTACCATCATTTTTCCTTCTCCCGCTATGTTTTCTAAATTTTTCCTGCTCAGGGTCGTTAAAAAACGGTGCTGTTTGGCAAAGGATTAATGACGTTTTTAGTCGTGCGAACTGCCTTCATGTTGTTCTGCACTATCGTGTTGATAGTTATCTCTCAAACCTTTGAACTACTTTGTAGTGTGAACATCCGCTATCATCAAATAGTTCGGTTGCAATCATTTTATTTTTTTGTCCGAAAGTGCACCTTCTCTGACTCAAAATGATATGTGGGGAAAAAAAGCAAGGTAAGGTTACATGAAAAGCTTTCTGTGTCAATTGGACGACAGTATATTACTGTTAATTTATCATGGTGGATTTGAAATGTCTATAACGCGAACCAATTGTGGTCCACCCTTTGTCACTCGTGTGACGTTTTTTACGTCCCCACAGAGCACAATATTTAAAAAAAAAAATATTGATAATAAAGGAGCGACTGCTTGTTAAATGTAATTGCATCTTTTACGTCAACGTTTTCGGTCTTACTGAAATTCAAGATTTGTTTTCCTTTGTTTTTCATATGACATTTTAATTGGTCTAAAACGGGAATGTGCTGTTATGCATATACACATGCAACCATCTGATATTGTTGTTGTTGTTTGGCAAGAAACATAGGGTTTTTTTTAACGCTTTGTAGCCTACTTGTTCGTCTAATCTATCTCATTGAAAGTTTCTTGTGGGCTCGGGTAACGCCGCGTAATTTGATTTACTGCACAGTACTTGCAGTCTTATCTTGGGTCTACATTCTCCAATATTGTTTGGACTGTTCTAAAGAAACTAGTGTCTGTTGTTATTTTTTTATTTTGAGCGTGTTCTTTTCATTTATACTCGTACATGAAATTTTCGGTCCCAGTAAAGTTTTTAAATGACGATAAAATTTGTTTTGCCTTACCAAGTACAAATTTATTGTTAAGTAATACCAATGAAAAAAGTCTCTCTCTCTCTCTCTCTCTCTCTCTCTCTCAAGAAATTATTTCGTCTTAATGGTTTGCCCCTCCCACTTTTCAGATTGAATAGATTACCCTCCTTTAACCCTTCACCACACAATCCCGTGTTTTAACGACCCTGGAAGAGATGGCCTTCGGAAACATTGTAGGAAAAGGAGAAAATGCTGGTAACCAGCATTTTCTCCTTTTCCAACAATGTTTTCTACCCCATCAAAGACATAAATCATCATTTAAGCTACATTTAATTTGTCGTCTGCAAAATGCTTTCAATTTGGTCAAGTCCAGAATTTTGTCGTTTGGTAGAGAGTTAAATTTAAAACTATCCTTTAATGAATAGAATAAAGTTTATTAATTTTATTTGTTCAGTAGATAGTTCCAGCCTAAACTTTCGTAAAGAAAGAAATTCAAGTATATTAGATATATCTAGCTGTAGGTACCGCTCTCTATTCTTCATATTAGATGTTTAACCCTTTACCAAATAGTCCAATGTTTTATTGACCCCGTCGGAAGAATGATTTTGAAAACGTTGTGGGAAAAGGAGAAAATACTGGTAATCAGCATTTTCTCCTTTTCCCACAATGTTTTCTACCCTCTCACACAATAATGAATCATTTCAGCTGTATTTAACCCTTAGGCTGCTAAGCGCGACTCACTGACCTTTTGCGGACAGCGTTGATCAAGATCAGACTGCACAGAACGTGCAGTCTGATCTTGGATCTACACTGTCCGATAAGGAGATATCTCTTCTCCAAAATTACCTATGAAATAGGAAAATTTTGTTTTTGACTATCGGCTTGAAAGTTTCAGCTCTTTTATTTAGCAGGAGAAGAGTTAATTTGTTGACTGCATTTTTTTCAGTGGTGCAGACAAATCTAAAATTGTGTCGTCTTCGTACATACTTAAGTCCCCAAATAAACCTATCAGAAACTTTGAGTCTAGAAATAAGAATCAAATAATTCCAATGTCAAGGCTGCTCTTGTCCAGAATGTCTCAGTAAAGCGGACAGTGAAGATCAAAGATCAGACAGCACGTTTTGTGTAGTCTGATCTTGATCTACATTCATCGCAAAGGCATCTTTAGTAGTAAAAGGCACTTGAACCATTTACCACACAATCCCGAACGACCCTATTGAAAAAGGCTTTTGAAACGTTGTGGGAAAAGGAGGAAATGCTAGAAACCAGCATTTTGTCCCTTTCCCACAATTTTTCGTTCGTTTCAAACAACAAATTCCAACGTTTCAGTCACATTTACTTTAGTCTGGATTACCTGCCCCTACCACTACGTTATAGGTACTTTTGAAGCACGGCGGGGTACCAGACTAATTTACTTTGTCGTCTGCAAAACCTTTCATCTTGGACAAGTCCAAAATTTTGTCGTTTGGTACAGAGTTCAGGAATCACTCATGTGGTAGATAAACAATTTCTGTCACAGAATATTCAAGCAGCCTCTATACTGGCTGCGTAGATTGATATCAGACTGGCACAGATTGTGCAGTCTGATCTTCGTTCTACACCATGCATTACTTGATTCAAAACTACGAGCTGAGTTTTTTTATCTTCATTTTGATTGGCATATTCAGACCGAGTAAACAGCTGCCTTTATTCAGTTTGTAAAGAGTTAACCCTTTACCAAACAATCCTGGCTTTTCAAGACCCTGAGGGAAGGGGAAAATCACTTTTAAAAACCTTGTGGAAAAGAAAGAATGAAAAAAAAAAAAATTCTTGTAACCAGAATTTTTCCAACAATGTTTTCTATCCTTTCAAAGACAAATACCAGCATTTAAGCCACGTTCAATTTGCTTTTAATTTGGAAGAGTCTAAAATTTTGTTGTACGGTAAAAAAGTTAAGATATAATCAAGTTTACTGTCTAATTTTGTTTGAATAAACTTTAATTAAGTTTATTTTTCTCAAAATCCCTTCTCTAGTTTTCATTATTAGGACGGTAAAATACATTCATAGAATGTTTAATTAAACGAAAAGATATTGTCCGACCGCACCCTATAGGAATATAATGGTTCATTGTAGTGAGATAAATAAAGTGCAAACTGCTTCTAATGGGAGCTGAAGTTTTATTTACTTATCATGTTACAAAAAGAAAACTTGTTCAGATGAAAAACACTACGCTGTGATAGACGATATTGTATTCAAAAGAAATGAGCCATGCTCTGTGAAAAGGGGCCTTAATGCACCTGCAAAAAGTATCGACCCAGGTCAGCCTGCGCAGTCCGCGCAGGCTGACCTGGGCCGAAACTTTCTGCTATAAGTCAACTTTCTGCATGTCACAGAAACAGTTTATCTCATGATTCAGTTGGTTGTTAGACAAAATGGACTTTATGGATCCATGATCTTGTAATGACTTGCTTGGTATCATTCATCATGGAGATGCATTAAGCCCCCTTTTTGCCAGAATAGGGCTCAAATTAATTTCGCAGTTTGTTGTGTCTCATTTTCTCATTTGTCTCTTTTTTTTTTTTGTGTGTGTGAATGTAGTTCGGTATTTGCTTTCCACGAGAGAGAAAGAGAGAGAGAGAGAGAGGGGGACGGGCGGAAGAAAAAAGACAGAGGTATAGAAAGACAAACTGCGAAATTAATTTTAGAGACAGACAAACGTATTGTCAATATTTTATGACTAGTTAAAATCATCTCGCTCTGTAAAGACCACACTTTATGTGCCTTGTCTTTGCACCCTTGGAAAGAAGCCACGGCAACTTTATTTTTGCCGTTGATATGCTCTCATAAGATAGTGCCTTGCTCTACCGAGATAGCATTTGCTCTCATGAGATCGTTTCTTGCTCCCACGAGATAGTTTCTTGCTCTCAAGAGATAATTTCTTGCTCCCACGAGATAATTTCTTACTCTCTTGAGGTCTCCCAACAAGTAATTTTTTTCTCCCATGAGAAAGTTTCCTTGCTCCATTGAGATGATTTCCTGCTCCCTTGAGATGATTTCTTGCCTCATGAAATAATTTCTTGCTCTCACGAGATAATTTCTTGTTCCCTGGAAGTCTCCTACGAGGTAACTTTTTGCTCTCATGAGAAAGTTTTCTTGCTCCCTTGAGATGATTTCCTGCTCCCTTGAGATGATTTCTTGCCCCCATGAAATAATTTCTTGCTCTCACGAGATAATTTCTTGTTCACTGGAAGTCTCCTACGAGGTAACTTTTTGCTCTCATGAGAAAGTTTTCTTGCTCCAAAGATATAATGCCTCATTCCCTCGGGCCAACCATCTCGTTCCAGTGACAAAATATATCGTTCTCTCGGGATATTTTTTGTTCGCACGAGATACGTTCATGCTCACACGTGATAGATTTTCGCTCCCACAACATAACATCTCGTTCGTACGATATATATAGTTTCTTGCTCCCACGACATAATTATCTGGCTCGCACGATTTAGTTGTTTGTTCCCAAGATAATTCTGTTTCCACAAAATAGCTATCTTGCTCTTACGATACGATGCCTCATTGCCACGAGATAAACATCTCGCCCCATGACATAATATCTCGTTTCCTTCTAATAATTTCTTGCTTCCCTTAAATAATTTCTTGCTTCCGTGAGATGGTTTCTTGCTTCTACGAGTTAATATTGTGCTTCCACGGGATTATCTATCTTGCTTCTACGATGCCTCATTGCCAGGATTATCAACTCGTCCTCACGACATAATAGCTCGTTTTCTCTTGATAACTTTTTCCTCCTACGAGATTAACCTTAAGCTAATATATCGATGAGACAAAAATTTCCTCCGAGAAGTAAAACTCCAAATATTGCCTTTTGGCATTTACAGCACTGCACAAGTTCTAGTTATGGTTCCAACAAACAATCAGTTAGTTGTAAAGTGATTTGTTCGTTTTTTGTATTTTTTTTTTTTTTATTTTTATTACTAGCTTCATTTGCTACAATGTTTTCAAAACTAGCTTGCCTTAACCCTTTACCACACAATCCCGAGTTTTAATGACCCTGAAAAAGGAGCCTTTTGAAAACATTGTGGGAAAAGGAGAATATGCTGGTTACCATCATTTTCTCCTTTTCCCACAATGTTTCCTAATCTTTCAGAAACAAATTCTATCATTTGAGCCACATTGACTTTGTCGTCTGCAAATGCTTTCAATTTGGACAAGTCTACCATTTTGTCGTCTGTTAAAGTGTAAAGTACGTTTAGAAAAGCCGTGTGTTTAGGAGTAAACGTGGGGGTGGGGATAGAGAGAAACAATTAACCATCCAGACTCGCATTCTGTCACAAAAAGGTTACCGGGTGCATTTGGCCGTCCATTGATTGAAAATTTATGTTTCTCACGAGCTATACACATCTGTCAATTGAAATATTTACGACAAAGCGAAATATGTGGATCAAGTCGCCCCAAGATTACTTCGTAACGACTCCACAAAAGAGGCAAATTTATCTTAAACCGACTTTCAAAGAAATTATAGAGTAATTTACCTTTTTTTTAATCTGTAGACCTCCTGTTGTATTTTTGGGAATACCTTGGTGAGAATACGTTACAAAAATCGAAAATTGTTGATTAACCCATTACTAAAAACCCAGACCTTAATTAAGAGGGCCTTTGAAAACATTGGGGGAAAAAGAGAAAATACGGGTAACTAGGTTTTTTTTTTTTCCTGTTCCCACAATGTTTTGTACCCAATCAAAGACAAATAAATCCCATCCTATGAGACATTTAATTTGTTTCCTACCCAAGAATGCTTTGAGTAGGGACTTGTCTAGAATTTTGTTGTCTGGCACAGTGTTTGGGATTCGACGTCAATGTTTGTCAACCCTTAGGCTTCTAAGCGCGATTCACGGACCTTTATGCGGACAGTGTAGATCAAGATCAGACTGCACAGAACGTGCAGTCTGATCTTGGAACTATACTGTCCGATAAGGAGGTATTTCCCCAACCCCCATAACTTTAACATACCAACATTTTTATTTTTTCCATCGGCTCGAAAGTTTCATTTCATTTACTTTAAAGGATGCGGTTTAAAGAGCTACCTTGTCTATATGGTATTCAACGACTTTTTTTTCCGAACCAAATGATTCAGCCAATCAAAACTTGTGTTACTTACCAAATTTAGATGTAGATCTAGCCTAAGAATTTAGATCTAATAGTAAGAATAGTCACATAGTAAATGCATGCCCTGCGTATGTATACATTAAAAGACTATTTATATAAATAACTTATATACCAACCCGTGGTAAAATATAGAAATGTAGGTCTACGCCGATTTCTTCGAGCATAAAAATGATTAGATCTAGTAAGCAAAGTGGAAAAGAGAATCAAATAACAGACCTAGATCTAATACCTGTACTTTTTTCTCTGACCGAGACGCCGAGAATGCTGACTGCGCACGTGATCTACTAGTTGGCGCGGTATAAATATCGGATAAAGACATGTATTATCGTTGTCGTCTCCTTTGAAATTCATTCTTAATATTGTTTGATTGGTCTCTGTCTACATCAAGTTCACATGTTTCACATTTTACTACATATCTAAAGGTAGGTTACAAGGATAAACTTTATGGTAATCTGAGTTCGATTTCAATATCGTATATTTTTGTTTTTATTTCCAAAACTTACAGGAAGGTCTAGTAACAGCTGCAGAATATAAACGCTTTGAAATAAGTCCTTTAAATCAACATAGAGAAAACGGGTATATATTTTGAGAGTAAGTGACAAATCTCGGGACACTTCAATGTTTGGTTTCGATTTCTATGGCTAGCCACCGAAGAAATTACTAATGGCATCGCAAATGTAAACGCTAAACCGAGGTCCTATGTGTCGGTGCTATACGCAGAGCACCAGGCCCAACAGGTTTCGTGCTGTATCTTGTACTATCCTTCACAGCATAATAACAGCCTACGGAGGGGTCGCCCATACAGGCAACTGGTGTCGACTATAGATAAAACAGAAAATTAATCAATTGTTAAAAATATTTCTTTTCTTTTTTTTCAAAATATCAAACAGCGATTAGCTGTGATCCGACTATACATTTTATTCAATCTAATTTTGATCTACAGTGTCCGCAGACAAGAACTATATAGTTACCTTTAACACAGACAAGGTTTAACAGATCGAGCCATGCCGATTGTCGATTTTCATGTGATTTCAAAGTAATGGATAAAGATTAAGGAAAGTCAATTAAATACCCGCCATCTTTCATAGACAGGATTGCAATGGGTGGGGGAAATACGCAAACCTCATGTCACGGATGAAAGATAAAACGAAAATAAAACAAAATTTCTTTGATGATAATTTGATGAAAAGACCGAAATTATCAGCTAAAACAAACACAATATTTATCAATATTAAAATTGAATCGTTTGGCGCCACAGGTGAAAGACAAGGGGGCTTTTGTGACGGCATAGATCAAGATCAGACTGCACAGAAAGTGCAGTCTGATCTTGGATCTATACCGTCCGCATTTTTTTTTTTTTTTTTTTTGCCAAGCCTTTAAAATCAGATAGTGTCTGAATTAGCGGACTATAATTTTAGCTATTGAAAGTATGATCTTTGTATGATGGTTGACTTCAGAATTTCAGTGCTGAGAGTTAACTCTTAACCTACTATGTAATTAATATGAAACTTTCAAGTCGATAGTAAAAAACGCAAATAATGCTATTTCAAAGTTATTTTGGGGAAAAATATCTCCTTATCGGACAGTGTAGATCCAAGATCAGAGTGCACGTTCTGTGCAGTCTGATCTTGGATCTACACTGTCCGCAAAAGGTCCTTGAGTCGCGCTTTAGCAGTCTAGAGGTTGAAATAATGTCTATAGTTGATCAATTGACACAAAGCTGATACTTTCAGCGCACAGTTTTGGCTGCTTTTGCTGCCAGAAGAGATCAAAATTAGACTACACGAACGCAGCGTCTGATATTTGATTAACTCTTTACCAAACTACAAAATTGTAGACTTGTCCAAATTGGAAGCATTTGCAGACGATACATTAAATGTGACCAAAACGATGATTTCAATTTTTGAAATGGTAGAAAACATTGTGGGAAAAGGTGAAAATTCTGGTAACTTCCTTTTCTCACAATGTTTTCAAAAGCCATTTCAGGGTCGTTAAAACTGGGATTGTGTGGTAAATGATTAACAGAGCTCGATATTTTTACATTTATTTAATAGAAATAAATAAAGGAGAAAAGCTTGAGGCAATACGTTCAAAATTTTATATAATTCTGAATAAGTTTAACTCTTTACCAAACGACAAAATATTTGACTCGTGAAATTTGAAAGCTCAGGCAGACGACAAATCAAATGTGGCTGAGATGATTGGAATTTTATTTGAAGGGGTAGAAAACATCGTGAGAAAAGGAGAAAATACTGGTTACCATTTGTGTACAGGAGTAACAACATGTAATGGCATTTTTCCTTAATCATAGATATGCCGCTGTACTGTAACGATATTGTTTGCATATATAGGATAGTTATATGAAATTATAGTTATAATAATCTTAAGCGTATTCTTTCTCCACGACAAGTCTTAAGTTACTGAACCACAATGCATTTTCTTCCGATCTTAAATGCAAGTAGATTTGCACCTGGAAGTATGTGTGTTTTTGATAGAGAGAGAGAGTCTATTAAGTACCATGACATTTGTAAAAATAGTTTGTTAGATGACAATGTACATACGTATAAGTCGATAAACATTCATTCATTAATCAAGATAAATTATTTCGCTGACAGACAGAAGATCGGACGGATGCAGTGGGCGGACAGAGAGATAAACTGGCTTGAATATTTTCATGATATTTTCATAATAACTCTATTGTTTAGTCATCATTTTTAATGAAGATATAAAAAAAAAACGTTCTTGTTTCAATAAAATTTCAATCTGATCAATCCATGTTTATTTAACGCTTTACCAGACAACAATATTTTTATCAAGTCCAAATTAAAAACACTTGCAGACGACAATTTAAGTATGAGCCTTGCTCTAGCAAGAGGGAGCTTAATGCATCTCCGCAATGCATGATACCAAGCAAGTCATCACTGGTTCTTTGACATGCAGAAAATTGACCAATATCGGACTGCGCAGGCTGATCTGGACCGAAACTTTTTGCAAATCTATTAAGACCCTTTTCACAGAGCATGGCTCATATGACTTTAATTCATGGGACTGGTCAATGATAAGGTAGAAAATATTGTTGGAAAAGGAGAAAATGCTGGTTACCAGCATTTTCTCCATTTTCCACAAAGTTTTGAAAGACCTTCTGCCCCAATGTCATTAACCCTTTACCAAACGTTCCCGAGTTTTAAAGACCATGGGAAACAAGACTTATGAAAACATTGTGGGAAACGGAGAAAAGGCTGGTTACCAGTATTTTCTCCGTTTCCCACAATGTTTTCTACTCTATCAACTCTCTACCAGATGACAAGATTTTCTTCTAATCCAAATTTAAATCATTTGCAGACGACAACTTAGATATGTCATTAATTAATGAGACTAGCCAATGATAAGGTAGAAATATTGTGGAAAAGGAGGTCAATGATAAGGTAGGAAATATTGTGGGAAAAGGAGAAAATGCTGGTTGAGTTTCGAGAGACCTTCTGCCTCAAGTTCGTTAAACCATGTGACCATTTGGTAAAGGGTTGAGAATGGATACACTACTGGTTTTTCAATAACCGATAAGCCTTCCGCCTAGGTTACAAAATGATTGTCTATTGTTATGAAGAATGTATATCCTTAGGGCTTTATCAAATCCTTTTTATAAGCAACTCCTACTAAATCCCGTATTTACATGAACCCGAAGAAAGAAAGCCTTTGAAAACATCTTGGAATGGATGGATGGATGAATGAATGAATGAATGTTGTTTTATGGCGCATCGACAGCTTTGGTCATTTAGAGGGCATATCTCAGTTAAAAGATGATAAAAGCAGAATTTTTAGCTGAAAAAGATTTGAACAAAATGATGACAGTAAAAGGACTGAATTAAGAGGGATTATGTGTGATCTTGATATGCAAAAAGACATTACTGAGTGATAGGGCAATCCCTATCTACTCTTTGGGAAAGGATAAAAATGCTGATAATCTGCATTTTCTCCTTTTCTCACAATGTTTTCATCCAATTCTTTGATAAATCCCATCATTCCATGCACATTTGATTTGTTGTCTCCAAATGCTTTCAATTTGGACAAGTCTGGAAATTTCCTGTCTGATCTAGAAGAGAGTAAAGTGCTGCCCAAAGTGACACTGCGACTTGTGATTAGTTTAGAAAGGTGTATTAAAAATATTGATGAGTGTCAGAAAGAAGAAATGGGCGATGCTCTGGCAAAAGGGGGCTTAATGCATCTCCGTGATGCATGATACCAAGCAAGTCATCACATGATTATGGATCCATAAGTCCATTTTGTCTTACAACTGACTGAATAATGAGGTAGAATGGTCCTTTGACATGCGGAAAATTGACCTTTATCAAAAAGTTTCAGCCCAGGTCAGCCTGCGCGAACTGCGCAGGCTGACCTGGGTTGATATTTTTTTTCTTCAGATGCATTAAGCCCCCTTTTTCACAGAACATGGCCCAAAGAATTATTCACGCCAGCCTATCTTTTTCTATAGACATTTGTTCAGCGATGGCCTGTAACTATGATTTAAAACAGATAAAGCAAATTTCATTATAGAAATCCGTTTACGTGAAAAATGCAACGTAAAGGTGATATTGCAAAATACCAGACAGTCCTAAACTGATTAAGTCCACCATTTTTCTCCATGGATCGAGGCATGTTCTTTTGTGCTAGGCTTACGGTAGGCAATGGGGGCGTGACAGGATACCTTTTTATATATAGATATGAGCCATACTCTGTGAAAAGGGGACTTAATGCATATGCAAAAAAAAATTCGACCCAGGACCGCGCAGACTAACATGGACCGTTTCTTTTTTGCTATTGGTCCAATTTCTGCATGTCAAAGGACTAGTATATCTCACGATACAGTTTGTTGGTAGACACAATTAATTTTACGGATTCATAATACTGTGAAGACTTGGTTGGTATCATATATCACGGAGATACATTAAACCCCCTTTCGCCAGAGCAGGTCTCATATATAAATATGTCGAGCAATAAAATAGAGTTTTAGAATAGGCTGCAGAAGCTCTGTTGGTCTATTACGGAGTACCGAAATTTTAACATAGCTTGATCATAGAAGACTTTTACTTAATATAGCACCTTGGCGCATCACCTCTATATAAGAACAAGGTGTGCTACGAAATCGGAGGAAATTTGACCCTCTGTCCCCTTCGAAGAGAATGTTTCACCGAAAACGAAAAAAAAAAAAAACCCTAGGAATCGGTGCAGATGGGCTCAGAAATTTAGGGACTGTGAATTGTGGGACGTCAGCGCATGGCCATCCGGAAAATGTACAAGTTCTTATGAAATTCGTGAGATCTAATTTATGAGATCAGCACCAATGCCTGGGAGCAAGAGCCGTTTGAAACTTCCGAATGTCAGGGAACAAAAGAAAATGACTTTCTGAGCCCATCTAGATATAAACCAATAACGAAGTATCCTTCTTGCTCCGTAAGACAAGGCTGCGGGGGGGGGGGGGGGGGGAGGCTTAATTTTTTCCCCGATATCGTTGCACACCTGGTGTTACTATATACTACATAGAAGCAATGCTCCAGTGTGCTAATTTTATTGACGGTGTCAAATGATCGACCACCGAAAATTTCGGTGCTCCATGATATACCAGTGAAACTTCAAAGGCCTGTGATTTTACATAGGCCAAGTAGTCTCGGTCTTGTAATATGGGCAAACAAAATCAGCCAGAGAGTCTCTTTTAACTAGACAGCTCATATTTTTAAGTATTTCAGTCATTTAGAAATTCGACCATTTTACCTCCTTACCACACAACTTCTCGTTTTAAAAACGCTGACGAAGAGGGTTTTTGGAAACGTAATGGTAACCTGCATATTCTTCTTTTTCAACAATATACAGAGGACTTTTTTTTTTTCGGTGAAAGATCGAAATTTATTTCATCCAGTGAACATCATAGGTAATATTTTCACGAGTGGCGCAGCCACGTTGAAAATATTACCGTATGATGATCACGAGATGAAATAAATTTCAATCTTTCACCGAAAAAAAAAACAAAACACAAATGTTTCTATTTATTTCATTCATCTAACCCCTTTTTGTCGGAACTTTCATGGAAAATCCAGTACAGTTGTTTTTGGTTATTACCCGTGGCGTACCCCCACATAAGACCGCATTACAATAAGAATGTATTTACCAGTTCACAAAGAAAACAGTTCATTGGTAGAGACCAGAATTATAACAGTATTGATTATGTTTTAATCAGTTTGAGAGAATATCTCATTCAGTGAATTATTTTAAAAAAAAAGACAAAAATCCATTATCAAATAAACTGTCATAATCTTCAATCTTAAAATTGCAAAATATATCCTTCCAAGTTAGTGTCATATTTGTCCGCCATTTATTTACATTCGAAACAAAGAACCAACAAAACTCATAAACCTGAATTTAACAGGATTGATAAACATTTTGCAAAAGTTTTTTTTTTTTTTGGGGGGGGGGGGGGGGGGGGGGGGGTCTCGATTTAATCATAGTCTGAAATAGATCTGATGCGTGTGAAAGGGTGAAGTTATATACGTGGTGCAAGAATATAAGTAGTTCCGTACTAGTAGCCATCTAATCGGTAAATTTCAAAGCACCGTTTAACCCTTTACCACACAGTCCCGAATTTTAACGACCCTGAAAGAGAAGGCTTTTGAAAACATTGTGGGAAAAGGAGAAAATGCTGGTAACCAGCATCTTCTCCTTTTCCCACAATGTTTTCTACCCCTCCCAACTCAAATTTCAATTGTTAAATCACATTTATTTTATCGTCTGCAAATGCTTTCAATTTGGACAAGTCTAAAATGGTGTCGTTTGGTAAAGAGTTAAAGACATCAAAAAGAAGGGAGATACATCATCTGCTGACCAAAGCACTGAGGCAAATGGAGAGATTGTCTATATGACCAGTTCCCCTTACACCACACAGGGGCATAACCAGACTTTTGGAATCATTATGATTATTATGTCATTGCGATCATAATGTAATGATTCTATTTTGGGCTCGACCAAGTTGAAAGCATTTGCAGACGACAAAGTAATTGTAGCTCAAATGCTGATTTCTGTCTTTGATAAAGTAGAAAACATTTTTGTCTTAGAAGTCATAATTGTAGACATCTCCATTTTGAAAGCATCTGCAGAGCAAAAAGTAAATGTAGCTCAAATAATGATATCTGTCTTTGAAAGGATAGAACACGCCGTAGAAAAATGAGAAAATGCCGGTTACCAACATTTTCTACCTTTCCAGCTGTTCTTAAAGGTCTTCTTCCCGAAGGTCGTTCAAAAACTTGATTTTTCAGATAAGAATTATCAATGTGGATGAAATTCTTCCCTAAAGAGACAAAACCCCCCATGTTCCCATTTTCACATTCCGCACTTGCGTACGTTGTCTGCGCATGTAATATTCTTCGAAGATGTGTATTTGAAAAATGTCACCTAGCGGAAGATAATGCACTGCGTATTGTGCATTATGGGTGCTACACCCTTGTCAAATTCTTTTTCTTATCATACAGTAATTGTATGATACAGGTTCGTCAAAGCACGTCTATAAATTGGAAATTATTCGATTCGATTGGATGGTATTTTAAGCTACCTTAAACATTACTTCAGTCATGTCACGGGGACACATATTCATGTATTTCCTGGGTTTCACCAGTACTAGACTGGGGTTCTGAAGTGTCTTGCCCAAGGATACCCCCACGAAAAACTCAAAGGATCCAGTGAGGTTCGAGCCTGGTGCTTCCAGATCATGAGTCCTGCACTTTACAACTGAGCCACACACCCGACACCTCTTTAGCCTATAACATATATAACTTAGTAAGCAGGGTTTTTTTTTTTTATCGCACTTCTGACACAAGTAGAGTCCATTATGTCACAATCTAACGCGCCCATGATGGGCGTCGGCAATGGGATAGAAAGGCCACCCGACCACGTGTTCCAGGGCCAAGACTGATTAGAATTACATGTCTCCCCGTTTCCTGTGCATGTATATCCGTTCGTTTCTACTTCGCTGTCCACATCGTATCGCTTGATACAGCGCCTGCGACATCGTGCATAAAGTCGGCATCGGATGCTTACGAGTCCATGATCAAAATACAGCCGAAGAAATGAGGAAAAAAACGGATAATATGGATTAAAGTATATGGAAAAACAATATTTTTGTTGAAAATAATAAAAATTCTATCACGTGACACAATTTTCTGAACCCATTTATCCATAAATTCGACTGTGTCTTAAACTTTTGACAGGTGCCATAGTAGCGTCCCGGTAGGTACTTGTCAGGTGATCATAGTGAAGTCACGTGATAACTGATGAATGTATACTGTTGGAAAAAAGATATGTTTCTTGTTATTGGTGGTGTTTTTTTTTGTGACAGAGTTTCATATACGAAAACTTGTTGCGGCGTTACCAGAATAAATGTGTGTTGGCAAATGATAAAAATCAAAAAATAAAAATTAAAAGAAAATAATAATTAATCATGTGCATTTTTTTGTTCACTAAAATGCCCAGCCTATGATACAGCTAAGTGACTAAACATAAACAAAATCAATAAAGAAAGTTTTTGTTTTTCTTCACAGGTACATCCTCACAAGAAAGTGAAGGGCAGAAATAAACCCGCTTACACTAATGAAGTGATACTTAAAGCTTACAATGAAGTTAAAAAAGGTCACCCAATAAAAAACCAACTGCTAGAAAGTATGGTATACCAGATCAGACACTAAGAGATATGGTTGTTGGTCTTGTAGATCCAGATAACTGTGCTCCTGGTCCAGATACTTTACTTTCCTTTGAAGAAGAAGAGACTCTTGTAGAGCATGTTTTGACATTAGCAGAACTCGGCTATGGCTACACAAATGTTCAGCTTCAGCCTTCAAGTTTGGGCAGTTTTATAAGAATTAACAAAAAGCCTTTAGCAACTGCGTTCAGCCTCAGCATCTTCGTGGTGAATTAGCCTTTTAGTTTGGGTATTTACATAAGAATTCACAAAAGGCCTTAAGCAATTGCTGGCTCTGTGGGTTTCCTAAGCGCTGGAAACATAAAGTTACCTCTGTAAATCCAAGAAGACTTGACAGTTGTGCAAAACGTGCAACTGCTAAACAGATCTCATCCTACTATGACACTCTAAGTGAAATTCTTGAAAGATATGATTTAAAAGACAAATCATTGTACATTTTCAACTTGGATAAGACAGCATTGCAGCCTTATCACAAACCTTCAGATATTATTGCCGTACCGAATAGCAAACCTCAGGCGACAGTCTCTTCTAAGTCAACAAACCACTGTCACATTAACTGGGTGTGCCGATGCCATTGGCAACAGTCTGCCTCCATACTAAAGATGGAATCCAGGCCTGATGAAGGAAGCCAGCGCTGGAGCCAGAGGAGTGTTGTCTGACAGCGGGTGGTCTAAATCTACCGTCTTCCAAAAATACCTTTTGGAACACTTTTTGCCTCGTGTCAGCTTTTCAACTGATGCCTCACAGCCGTTACTTCTGCTTCATGATGGCCATTCATCTCACATCTCTAACTCTCTGATTGATTGGGCAAAAGAAAAAAAGTCTGATCCTGTTTGTACTGCCCCCCCCCCCCCACCAGCATTTGTTGCAGCCATTAGATGTGGGTATCTATGGACCCTTTAAATCACATTACCATGCTGAGTGTAGTATGTATATGAAGAAGAACATGGGGGAAGTAGTCACAAGGAACAATATGTGCGAGATTGCACGCAAAGCCTACCTAAAAGCAATCACCCCAGTGAACATTCAAACAGCTTTTAGAAAAACAGGAAGATACCCATACTCAAGACAAGTTGTTTCTGCTGACAATCTTTATCCAAGAAGTTTTTTTTTTTTTTTTTTTTCCCGAGAAGATCAGCCAGTGAAAAAGGTCACAGGCATGAAGATCAGCAAAGAAGATGAAAAATTCCATGTAGAAAAATCCGAAAAACAGTGCTAAAAATCTGAAAATCAAAACCAAAACTAAGAAAGCGTCGGGACTGCTCTTGCTACCTCAAGACCCAGAGCTGTTGGGTTGGCCATCACAGACGGCCCTTACAACAACAAACTTTTACGGTATGAGCTAGAAAAATCAGCACAATCTATTCAAAAAAAAAAAAGGAAGAATGATATTGAAAAATCCTGCAAACTGCCAATCGGATTCTCATCAAAGACAGTGGAATACAGACCGAGAGCTTGGGTGTACACCAATCAAGTGACACTAATGATGATACTATGGACGATATTTCACCATCAGATGCTGGCTGTGTTTGTAAGCTGTATTCTCCCAAAGGACTGGAAGATTTCCCCAAATTAGTCATTGTAAAGTGATTGAAATGCGACAACCCTGCCTGCACACATTGGGCTCATTTCAAGTTCTGCACAAAAGGGCCTGTCATTAGACGGTACAGCACATTTCTGTGCTCTCAATGTCTAGAATAGAATGTCTGCTAAAATTTTTAATTTGTAAATAAATATTATGTTTGTTTTGTTTTTAAACTTGACCTTCTTTTATGCTGGTTTTAAGTGAAGTACTTGTAACAAATTTGGGATTTTAATTGGCGGTAGACATTTTTGTCTAATGCAATCATACTTACAAAGCTGAATTTTCTGGCTTATTGTTCTCATGATCCGTTTTAAATTGATCCTGAATAACAAAAAATCGTAATGATTTTACATATTTAACATGTCCTGGACATGCCCAGTGCTAAATCTTTTTCGTATAGTATATAGATATGACTCAATTGTTTACATGTGTCTACCTACAATGATCTATGACGTCACAGAGAACGGAGTACCAGGAAAATGGCGGCAGGAATCGCAACATGGGAGTGAGTTGAAAACAAGTTGTTTCCTTCTTGAAATTGGTTTGTTTTGTTACTTTTAACGCTATATTTGGATAGAAAAATCATTGTTCTACACACCCTAGTACTCGAAAACGAGAGTTAGTTCGAAATTAATATATTTTGCGGTTGATGATTTGTTAAGGAGAACGGAGATACAAGAGAATTGGATACTTGTATTTTTCATTTTCTTCTATTTTAAAATACTTTTTCACACCTGAAAAAAGAGTTTTAGGGAAAAAACACTCCTGTTTTGCAAAATTAATATCTAGATGTACTAGATATAAGCCTATGTTAAAATTAAATGAGCCATGCTCTCTGAGAAGGGGATTTAATGCATCTGCAAGAAATATCGACCCAGGTCAGCATGTGCTATCCGTGCAGGCTGATCTTGGTCGAAGTTTTTTGCTTTTGGAAAATTTTCGGCAAGTTCAGGGACCATTCTACCTCAGAATTCAGCCGGTTGTTAAAAAAAATGGATTTTATGGATCCATACTTATGTGATGTATTGATTGGTTTAATGTATCACGGAAACCCATTAAACCCCCCTTTGCCAGAGTACGGCTGGCTCAGGTGTATTTTGTTTAGCATCAAGATTGAGGCAAGTCGAATGAAATGCATTTATTTATATTAATACAATGTGTTCCAGTGTATTGAGTGAACTACTTTCCAATGATAACACTTCCTTCGTCGCTATCTTCAAACAAAAGCACACCAGAAAATAAGCTATGGTCCTCGCCATGCACAGCTGGATCACGATCGATTATACTCCGCACAGTGACGTCATCGCCTGCGTCAAGATGTACGATGAGGGTCTGACTCGTTTCGTCATATACGTTCTCCGAACCTCTAACTATGAACCAGGTCTCACGTTTCTGATTGATATATACTGCAAAATGACCGTTAATTCCTTCATGTGTCGTGATAGTTGTGGAAATAAGGTAAACACCACCAACTGGTGCCTTGAAAACGCCGACGTTCTTATCGTATCCATTTCCAATATTAGTAACCACGCTGTCAAAAACAACCGTTCGGCCATCGCCCAGATGAAGAGCAGTGTTTGAAAGTTTTGCAAAAAATGCAACGTGTGACGCTGTTATTTCTCTTTTTGAATCTCTTTTTGCATTTCGACGTAAGGATTGTGTACTGTCAGCTGCAAATTTTCGAAAAAAAAAAAAGTATGGATTAAATGCAAATTAAAGAAAACTTTTCTAGTTCGAGCTAGCTAGTTTTAAAAAGACGAATCTGTTTGTATATCCTTCCCAAATAGAATTCAACATAAATCGCTTTCAATACTATTTCAAGAGATATGATGATTTTGATAATAAATTTATTTAAACATTTCTTTAAAAACTGAATGAAACGCGGTCTACTAGTTTTCAAGTAAAAGGTGTTTTTTAAAGAAAGACAGCAATTCCCCTTTTTTTTTTCGGTGTCAGTAAACGCTTCATGACAGAGAAAAGGAAGTGCTTTCAAAAGATATGAGTCATGCTCTGGCAAAAGGGGGCTTAATGCATATTCGTGATCCATGATACCAAGCAAGTCAATGCATAATCGTGGATCTATAAAATCCATTTTGTATAACAACCGACTTATTCATGAAATACACTGGTACTTTGACATGCAGAAAATTGACCAATAGCGAAAAGTTTCGGCCCAGGTCAGCCTGCGCGGACTGCGCAGGCTGACCTGGGTCGATACTTTTCGCAGATGCGTTAAGCCCCCTTTTCACAGACTCATCTAAATGAGTCATGCCCTGTGAAATGGGGGATTGAAGTATTCTGCAAAAAGTATCGACTAAGTTCAGCCTGCGCAGTGCTCAAAGATGACCTCTGTCGATTCTTTTCTTCGTAAATTTTCTGCATGGCCAAGAACCAATCTACATCAGGATTCAGCCAGTTGTTAGACAAAATAGGTTTTATGGATTCATAATTATGTGATGACATCACGGAGCTGCATGAACCCGCCCTTTGCCAGAGCATGGCTCAAATATGGCATCTACAGCAGCAAGTTTCTTCCATTCTTTGAATAGACCTACTTGAACCTGTCATAAAAACTTAGTAACGATGATAATGCAAATTTGACACGATTGTTCAGGTGGTTAGGCTTATTTGTCTGTGTAGGTGTCACACGAAAGGAATATTAGCAAATTCGAATTATCATCTCCTGGGCTTGTATTCACAAACCAGTCAAGATTAGTCTTAAACAAAATCTAAAAAGTAGCACGGATTTCGATTAGGGTTAGAAGTTCCGTTACTTTGAAATTTAGAAAAGTCTTCAGTATTATGCTAAAAATGTCATTAAGAATAATTTGTAAGTATGAGCCTTGGTACAGCATTGATAGTTTTTCGGATACAAACAGATTGCACCTCCTGCCCTTCCAAGACTGAGATATCTAAGGCTTTGTCCTTGTCCTATCAGTTATGGCTGGTTTTAGCTGGTAATTACTATCTCTGGTAAAAATATGCCAAGAGAGTCAAGACAAGGACACGCGATCACTATTACAATCAGTCTATAATACAACTCGGCGGTATAGGTGTTGTAATACTTTCAGGCTCTTGGGAAAATTGTGAGTGAGATTTTCGACGTAACAGTTTTAATAGTAGTATTATTTGCTTTTCCATACGATATGCTGCTTTATTTGGCACCATCATTACCAGTGATACGCTAGGATAGCCGGAACGACAACAGCAAGTAAGATATATGTAGGTAGATAAGGAATCGTTAACCTGTGCACATTTGTAGTTGACTAATTGTAATGTTCTCGGTAAGAATGAAAAAAAGCTATACGTGTAGTTAAGGAAAATTATCATTAGGAATTGACTTGCGATGCATTTCTGGGGCAAATCTTCTTGTAGTCTTTCCTCGTTGGAGTCGATTTCAGTAATTGCATCTGGTTTCCTTTCCGGTGGAGGCGGACCTTTAATATCATCTGTAATTTTAAACCCTTCTTCATGCCCAGTCACATCATTTCTTGTAGTATTGTCGGCAAGGTCAGGGTCTTTTATTTTGTTACCCTGTCTGTTCTCGCAGAGTTGACGAATAGCCGTTAATTCACGCCGAAATTCCTGACGTTGTTTTTCAATCTCCTCTTTGTGTTGTTGTCGCATGGCTGACATGCTTGTCTTCAGGCTTTCTATCTCAAGTCTAAGAGATTGTGTTGTAGATTCCAAATAACTCTTTATCGTTTGTACAACAACTCCGTCGGCGACATTTTCCAACACTTGTGGAACTATAACTTCTTCAAATGGTTTTGGTGAACATAAAACCAGTGAAACTTGAACGAAAAAAACAAAAAACAATTTCGTAGTCATTTTTGAAACGACGGCTCAACTTTTCTTTATCTATGACGAAAACTTTATTTGTCCTTGTTCTTTTTCTTATCGGAACAAGCACCTTATAGCACCTATAGCCTGACATGTCATTTGAAAATGGAACGCGTTATGGCATATATGAGTCGGAAAAAAAGCTAATACAGAAATTATGACACTACTGTTTATAATTTGCTTTGTGTTACATACAGATTTCTCTATATGTTACATGTCGAAGATCCTATACATGTATATGTATAGTTTACTTATATGCCAGTGTTTCTAAATACGGACTAAACAAGCTCCCGTACATACATATATGAGACATGCGGTGTGAAAAGGGGGTTTGACGCATATGCAAAAAGTATCGACCCAGGTCAGCATGCGCAATCCAAGGCTGACCTTGGTCGAAACTTATTGCTACTGGTCAACTCTCTGCATGTCAATGTCCAGCGCACCTCATGATTCAGTCCGTTGTTATACAAAATGGATCTTATGAGTTCATAATTATGTGATGTCTTTCTTAGCATCGTGCATCACGGCGATTCATTTATCCCATTTTGCCAGAGTATGGCTCATGTAACACGTGATTAGCTGCATCAGGGTGGGTAATCAATCTAAATAAAGAGTTGACAAACATCCATTCATTTCCGGTGTGATTTAAGTTATTGCACTAAGAAACGTTAACTATGTCGTCGTTCTTTAAAGGGCGTCGTTTAGATTTTTTTCTTTTCGATTCAGCGATAAAAGTTTCTTGTTAAATACTGATGGATACTACTATATACCACCTTTATTTGCAAGCCTAAAGCATCTGTAAAGCATTTACTTTCATTTGAGGGAGTACATTTGGCGTTTGAAATACGGGATAGTCTTTTGCAATCGGGAATTCCGTCTATTTTCATGAGACGAAATATGACGTTAGACACACGCCTTCTTTTCATGTATGCATTTTTTTTAATGCGCATTAATCCTTAACCCTGTTATTTTGAATAGAGACTCTCTTTTGTTTAATGCGGGAAAGCTGCCAGTCAAAGAACGATGATATTGAAGTGCCAGGATTGTATGGGCATGCAGGATAAACACAGTGCCATTACTTAAATAATGACGAAAACAGCTTTTGATTTAACTCACCCCGACGACAAAGTTTTAAACTTAACCAGATTGAAAGCATTTGCAGACGACAAATTAAATGAAGCCCAAATAATGATTTATCTCTGAAAGGCTTGCAAAAAGAATGTGAGAAAAATAGACCGTGGCAATGGCGGTTATCAGCATGTGTTTTTTTTTTCAAAATGCCTCTTCCTCGGGGTCGTTAATACACGGGAGTGTTAGGTAAGGGTTAAACGAAAAAAAGGAATAATAATAATCAAAGGGTAAAGATGGTCCACAATGTTAAGCCTTATCGTGCTAAATAAGTGATGTAAACTTTCAAGCCGATAGTAAAAACCCAAATTTTGCTACTTCAAAGATATTTTTGGGGGAAAGACATCTCCTAATCGGACAGTGTAGTTCCAAGATCAAGCTGCACAGTCTGTGCAGTCTGATGTTGATCTACACTGTCCACAAAAGGTCCTCGAGGCACGCTTAGCAGCCGAAGGGTTAATACGCCTATATTAATTGAATGAATAAACTATTTCGATATGGAAAAAACAACTGGTATGTTGTTTTGTTTGTTTGGTATCTAACGCCGTGTTTAATATTATATGAATTATATTGCAGCGGTCAGTGCACCCATCCATGCTTCCCAGGAGTTTCTTGAACCAGCATTCCGGACAGTAATTTTCCAGGGTCACTGGCTGGTTTCTCAAATAACCATCGTCAAAACGATGTTACAAATGGATCCTGTCGCAATGATTATCGTCAATCCTCGGCCTAGCTGGGGATTCGAATCAGCCACCCCTGTTCTCAAGTCCTGCGCTACCTGGGTCAGAAAGATCAATTAGAGAGGTATCATAATTCTTAAAGCGCCTTTCACGTCTTTATTTTCCTTTACAGTCAGTGAAGATTAAGACCAGTCTCCACAAAACGTGTGGCCTGATCTTTGATCTAGCCTACCCGCTCTCTTTAGACAATTTGGACAATAGCACCCTTGAAATTCCTCTTGTAATGTTTTATTTCTGGAATGAATATGTCCGTCGGATTTATTCGGCGCTCTAAGGGTTAAAAAACAACATATACATGTACATTGCCAATCCGTCCCTCCAATCATCTATGTGTGAGAATGTGACTAATCATTGTCTCATCTTTCTGTTTGAATGTGTTTTTACTTGAGTTTAAAAACATACTATTCAGCTTTTGTAAAACAGTAAAATTACAACAAACGGGTGCAAAGGATTAGAACTAAAGCCTTTGAGTTTATGTAGTTCTTCTCCATAGTTCAGTTCAGTTACTGAATAAAACGTTGTCTGAATTACATAATAACGAAATCTGAATATTTATTTTGACTTAAAAGCTATTGTCTGACTTACAAAATAAAGAAACCTGAAGATTGTATAGTGACTAGGAAGAACTATTGTCTGACATACATAATAAAGAAACCTGAAGATTGTACAGTGACTAGGAAGAATGCTGTATGAATTTCGTAATAAAAAATCCCTAAATATAGTACATTTACCTAATAAAATGTCTGAATAACGTAGTACGAAACCTGCATATTGTACGGTGACCTAATAAAATGTTGTCTGAATTACATAATAACGAAATCTGAATATTGTTTAGTTGATTAATAAATATTTGTCTGATTCACGTAATAAATAAACTTGATTACTGTGTAGTGACTTAAAAAAATGTTGTCTGAATTACATAATAACGAAATCAAATTATTATACAAGGCCTTGATAAAACGCTGTCTAAATTACATAATCACGGAATCTGAATATTGTTCAGTGACTTAATAAAAATGTTGTCTGAATTACTGTACGTAATAACGAAATCTGAATATTATAAAATGACTTGATAAAATGTTCTCTGAATTACATAATTACAAAATCTGATTATTGTTCAGCGACTTAATAAAATTTTGTCTGAATTACATAATAACTAAACTAGAATAGTGTATAATGCCTTGAAAAAATGTTTTCTAAATTACCTAATATTGTAAAGTGACTTAATAGAAAATGTTGTCTGAATTACGTAGTAGCCAAATCTGAATATTATAGAATGACTTAATAAAATATTCTCTGAATTACATGATACCAAAATCTGATTACTGTACAGTGCCTTTATAAAACGCTGTCTGAATTACATAATAACAAAATCTGAATATTGTTCAGTAACTCAATAAAATGCTTTCTGTATTACATAATAACGAAACTTGAATATTGTACAGTGACCTAACAAAATGTTTTCTGAATTACACAATAACAAAATCTGATTATTGTGCAGTGACTTAGCTAAAAGTTGTCTGAATTTCGTAACAACGAAATCTGAATATTGTACAACGACTGTATAAAATGTTGTCTGAATTACATAATAAAGAAATATGTGCCTTAAGGACAATGCCACAGTATTTTTTTTTTCCGATGGACGGATTTTTTTTATAGCTCAGATAATAATAAAATGTATGCAAAGTAAAATGAAAAAAAAAAATCTACATGTACCAAAATCTGTGTATCGTTCTGTGGCTTAATAAATTGTTGTCTGAATTACATGATAACGAAATTTGAATATTAGAACTCCAGGAAAATTGAAGTTGGCTACATGTACTTAACAAAGTGTATGTAGAGAAAGAATATGCATATGTAGGTACATTTAGATCCTTTGAGCCCGAAAATAAAATAAACGAAGTCAATCGTTTGGTCAGTTTTATAAAGGCGTTTAGACTCATAAATCATGAAAAAACAGTACAGCATAAAATCAAGACCAGGCCACAAGCAATATGCAGTCTTAGTCCAATTCGCACTGTATCAAAATTTATTAAGACATTAAATGGCAATGAGAAAAAAAATGGGTTAATTGGGAAAAAAATGCAAAGATTATGAACCCCCCCACTTTAAAACTTAATAAAAGTAATGTAAAAAATGTTTTTTTACAACCATTAAGCTGACAAGCGTGACTCATCGACTTTTGCAGACAGTGTAGATCAAGATCAGACTGCATAGAACGTGCAGTCTGATCTTTGATCTACACTGTCCGATAAGGAGATATTGTTATGCAAAAAATAAGTTTTATATAGCGTTATTCGGTTTTTTTTACAATCGACTTGAAAGTTTTATTTTACTTATTTAGCAGAATAAGGATAACTATATCTGTCTACAACGCCAAACTTTATGTACAATACATGTATTTATCGTATTTATTATTTGTCACTGTATACTGTCGGTATCAACAGCTCAGCTTGCTCTCTCTTAGTAAGGTTTTATAGTTGTGCTGGATGGATTCGGGGGCATCTCACCCTTTGAAAACAACGGTGCAACCTTGTGAATTCCTAAGTTGTACTGATGAAAGGAATCCATAAACACATAAACAGGAGTGCGAGCCAACGTGGTACGGCAGAGATAATGCTGAAAACGACTTTAAACACCAAACAGACGGTCAAGGGGTCAAAATGTAAGCACACAGAGCACACATGTATACACTTTTCCCCTATAGCATCAAACTCTTGACTCTTCTTTCATTACCTCACTGATATTTCTTTCACCTCTTTACCAAAGACAAAAAAGTGGATGTATCCAAATTGAAAGCATTTGCAGACAACAAATCAAAAGTGACTCAAATGATGGCACGTGGTTTGATAGGGTAAAACATCGTGGGAGTGGGAGAAAATGCTGGTTTCCAGCATTTTCTCCTTTTCCCTCAATGTTTTCAAAAAGGCTTCTTCCCCAAGGTTGTTAAAACGAGGGATTGTTTTGTAAATGTTTAAAAACGTTTGATAATGTTAAGTATAAATGAACGTCCCTTTTTTACCCAATGAAATTCCAGTACACCGAAATGACCTCGCCCCTGGATTGGTTGAATATTTCTCATTCTATCGGCTTGTAAAAGCCCTTATAAATTATAGTAATTTTTCACCTGCGATTTAGCCGATATTTACCTTTCAACTGTATTGTTTTGTTCAAAGTTTAATGAGCGCTTTGATGACCAAAGAAGCTTTCATGTTTGTTTAGTGGGAATGGTATAAATCAGGGTTCGAATTATTCATTCAAAGAACGGAATGACTATATAAGTGCGGTTCAAACTGGATGTAGTGTAATATTCTTCGGATTAGCCACACATAATGCGCTGAACGGTAATATATTATTATATGAAAGTGTCTTGCAAAACTTAAATTGTTTCACTGCGAACAATGTAGATCAAAATTTGATTGCACAGGTTGTGCAGTTTGATTTTATATCTACACTGTCCGCATTTTTTGTGTTTGTGAGAATTTGACGACGACGCCTTGAGTTTGCTATACCTTGGTATTTTCAAGCCGAAATCATTTTTTTTTTTCATTGAATGCTTTAAGGTTTAATTTTCGTGTTGTATTCTATGTAAGTTTTTTTTTTTTAAAGTGCTAGGTTAAAAGGGCTTACGTTCATCAATTTCTGGATCAAAATTGTAATTATATATTTTACATAAAAGGGGGTTATTTGGAAATATTCTAGTAGTCGATGTAACCTATCCTCTCAGTCATTTTTCAATGGAATACATGTATATGCGCCATGCACTGTGAAACAAGGGGGGGGGGGGGGGGGGGAATTGTATGCATCTGCAAAAAGTATCGACCCAGGCCAGCCTGCGCATTCCGCACAGGCGCAGGCTGACCTGGATCGATATTTTTTGCTATGGGTCAATTTTCTGCATGTCAAAGGACCATTCTACTTCATAATTTAATTTCAGTCGGTTTTTAGACAAAAGGGGTTTTACAGATCCATATTATCCAAAGAATTGCTTGGTATGACGCATAACGAAGACGTTTTAAACCCCCTTTTGCCAGAGCATGGCTCAAATATAAATAAACAATGTTTATATGATCGTGTTCGGCATCATGGTTTATTAACCCTTTCAGCGCCATAGGCGAAAACGTGGTCTTTTGCGGACGGCATAGATCAAGATCAGACTGCACAGAACGTGCAGTCTGATCTTTGATCTATGCTGTCCGATTGTGTTTTCAGGCCTATGAAGTAAAGATCTTTCTCAGTTTCAATGGATGGCATTCTAAGCCATTGGAAGAGAACAGGTTTATATATTTGGCGCCGAAAGAGTTAATATTCACAAAATGCATACATACTTCCATTGTACATTATACACAGTTTTCAAAACCTCTCTTTTGATGATGAACACCGTGACACGGCTGTGTTATTGTTGAAAACGGTGTTTACTCCTCACCAGACAACAAAATGTTAGACTTGTTTAAATCGAAAGCCTTTGCAGACGAAAAATTCAGTGTGAATCGAATGAAGGGATTTGTCTGTGACAGAGTGGGCAAAAAATTGTGGGAAAATGAGAAAATACTTCTCACCAGGATTTTGTAGTTTTCCAACAATGTTTTAAAAGCTTCATTCCTATGTTTGGTGATACACGGTAGTGTTTGGTAAAGAGTTCATTCATTATCTCTTGAAACAAATGTGCAGGAGACGACGGAAGCACCGTTGTAAACTAGGAATAATCAACAAGAATTCAGATTATCTTCATTCTTATTAATTAAATCTGGACTGAATATTTCGGCAAGAGGAATGACTGCTCAGGACAATTTCTCCATTTGTAACATCAATGTAAAACGAAATGAGCCATATCCTGGCAAAAAGGGGATAAATGCATCTCCGTAATGCATTATACCAAGCAAGATGTCACATAATTAGGGATCCATAAAATCGTTTATATTTAACAACAGACTGTGTCATAAGGTAGAATGGTCCTTTGACATACAGAAAATTGACCAATAGCGAAAAGTATCAACCCAGGTCAGTCTGCGCAGTCTGCGCAGACTGACCTGGGTCGATATTTTTCGGAGATGCATTAAGCCCCCTTTTCACAGGGCATGCCTCAAATATAATCGCAGACAGTTTTGTTTTCAACGTCAAATATAACAGTCGACCTCTTTCAGCGGTTGAAAATAAAGTCCACTGAAACTGCTCTGGCAAAAGGGGGATTAATGCATCTCCGCGATGCTTTGCCTGAGTTCCAGTCCGATCATTTTTTTCCTTTATTTATATTCGGACGTTATTTTGTCATTTTTGACGAAGTAACGTCCGAACATAAAAAGAAGAAAAAAAAAAAATGATCGGACTGGAACCAAGAATACGTGATACCAAGCAAGTCATCACAGTATTATATATCCTGAAACCCGTTTTGTATAACAGCCAACTGAATCGTGAGGTACACTGGTCCTCTGACATGCAGAGAATTTACCAAAAAGCAAAAGGCCTCGATACAGGTCATCCTGCGCGAACTGCACAGGCTGACGTGGGTCGATACTTTTTGCAAATGCATTAAGGCCCCATTTCACAGAGCATGGTTCATTTTTGTAGCTAAATCAGAGGGCGGTATATATTTGTATATGATCAGATTCCAGGTTCTGTGCAATCTGATCTTGATCCATGCCGTCTGAAAAAGCCCCTGTTTTAGAATTATGGCACTGAAATGACAAAAAAAACCCCAACGAACAAAATTATTATGCGGTATGATATTAAACGTTGCTTCTAGGCTGGACTTTACAAGCCGAACGGTATAGATCTAAGATCAGACTGCGCATATTGCGCAGTCTGGTCTTGGCCTATATCGTCCGCAAATGCTCCTATTTTTCCACATGGCACAGAAATTATTCAACACCCCACGAACACATATGCGTTATGACATCAACTGTTGTTTGAAATTTACTTTGTGACATTTAACGTTTAGTTAAACATAGCATATTTAGATTTTGTTTATCAAAACGTAGATTTCCTGCTTTTTAGTGTTTTTATTTAAGACCTGTGTAAAACACAGTAAAATGCCAAATAGTACTCAAGTCAGTATAAAGAGCTGGTATCCAGTCTTTTCTCTTTTTCTAGTGATGTCTACCCTTTCTGTTACAATTTCCACCATTTGTGCCAAATTTGATCCGCAGCTTGCAAGTGATAGCAATTTAGCCCAGTCTATAAACTTTGTCATTTGGTAAAGATTTAAGCCATAATAATGAAACTGTCGGATGCCGACCCATAGTTTTTATGGCTTTTTACAGGCATCATGAGCCCAGTTGCTAAGTCGGTCACGTGCAGGGTTTCAAAGCAGGGGTTGCTGGTTCGAATCTCTAGCTCGGCTATTTTTGCTGAGGATTGGTGACATATAGTCACCGCTGGCCGTTGTTTTGATGATGCTTATATGGGAAAGCAGCCAGTGACTTGAGAACAATTTTGTGTGAAGAACTGGTAAAAAGCTATTCCGGGGAAGCATAGATGGGTGCACTGGCCACCGCGTTATAACTGAAATAGTAGTGAAAACAGTATTAAACACCATACAAACAAACAAACAAAGCCAGAATAGTGTTACAAGAAAGCGGACATTGTAGATTCAAGATCAGACTGCACGGTCTGTGCAGTCTAATCTTGATCTGCACAGTCCGCAACAGGCAGTCTGATCCTGATCTACATTATTTACAAACACAACTGACCTCTAGCAACAGCACGTAGGGGATTAATTGCTCGCTCTGAGACTTGGGAGAAAGGAAACTTTGAGATTAAAGTGTTTTGTTGACTTTCTCCTTAGTTAGGTCCGCCATATATTCAAACAGTTTATCAAAGAAATGGGTAAAAACTTAATTAGCTTATCAGATATGACCTTCCTTCTTTAATATGCTTAATGAACCGTCCTAAAATCAAAGGATTCAAATGAAATCATTTTCTGTCTTTAACCCATAGGTTGCTAAGCGCAACTTCAGGCATTTTTGCGGACAATGTAGATCCAAGATCAGACTGCACGGAACGTGCAGTCTGATCTTGGATCTACACTGTCCGATAAGGAGATTTTTTTTTCTCCAAATAATCAATTTTGAAATAGCAACGTCTGAGTTTTACTATCGTCCTGAAAGTTTCATTTAACTTATTAAGCAGTTTAAGCCTCGGTTTTTCGTGGGAGTGTCCTTGGGCAAGACACTTCAAAGCCCTAGCCTAGTACCGGTGAAACCCAGGAAATACATAACTATGTGAGCTGTCGCCGTGATATGACTAAAATATTGTTGAAAGCGGCATAAAACATCATTCAATCCATCAATAAAGCTTTGAAGTAGTAAAACGATCTATAAATAGATCGTTAATGTCTAAATTGAGCAATGGGAATAATTTTCAACCTTTGGCTGAAATATCAGTTGATTTTATTTTTTGTCTGTGAAGCAACTTTTAAGATAAGCTCATTGGTTATCGAGGAGCAATGTCAGGGTTTTTTTTTTTTATTCGGACGATATAGATGAAGATCAGAGAAAGCAGAATTTGCAGTCTGATTTTAGATTTACACCAGACGAGATACTGTTATAAATAATAGGCTTGGGATTGCAGTAAATATCCAACTCTTGACCCGAAGACAACATTTTAGACTCGTCCGAATTAAAAGGATAGTGTGGTTTATTTAACTGTGTACCAAATGACAAAACTTTGGACTCCACCAAACCGAAAGCACTTGCAGAAGACAAAAAGGGAATGTAGCTCAAATGTTGATTTCTGCCTTTGACAGGATGGAAAACATTGTTGGAAAAAAAGAAAATGCTGGTTACCAGCATTTTCTCCTTGTCCCACAATGTTTTCAAAAACCTTCTTCAGTGTCGTTAAAACTCGCGATCGTGTGGCAAAGAGATAACGGGACTCGTTTATGAAAGTGTCAAAAAGCAATGTGAGAAAAGGAGAAGACGTTGGTAACCGGCATTTTCTCTCTTTTCCACGATGTATTTAACCGTTTTTACGACTTTGTATGAAAAAAACAAAACGGGCTCATTTGGTAAAGGGGTTTAACGCTGTAAGCGCAATAGAGGCTTTTTGCGGACGGTGTAGATTAAGATCAGACTGCACAGAACGTCCACAGAACGTGCAGTCTGATCTTCGATCTATTTCTTCAGCTTCTAGAATCAAGCTTGTAAGATAGAAAAAGCTTTTAGATAAAAATAGATTGAGTGGATTGTATTTTCAGAGGTTGCGTTAACCCTTCACCACACAATCCTGACTTTTAAAGGATGAAGGCTTTTGAAAACATTGTGGGAAAAGGAGAAAAGGCTGATAACCAGCATTTTCTCCTTTTCCCACAATGTTTTCTACCCTATCAAAGGCGAATCTCAGCATTTGAGTTTCCTTTAATTTGCCGTCTGCAAATACTTTCAATTTGGACGAATCTAAAATTTTGTCGTTTGGTAAAGAGTTAATGTATTTAGCACTAAAAGAGTTAAGCCTTTCACCAAACAAAAAATTGGACTGGTCCAAATTAAAGTAACTTCCAATTGAAAGATAAATCTGACTCAAATGATGGGGTTTGTTTTTAAAAGGGTAGAAAAACATGGTGAAAAATACACAGTTTTCAAAAAAGCTTTCTTTCCTCAAGTTCATATACTCATGCGCTGCAGAATAAATCGATCTGGCTTTTCTCGAGGTTTACAAATATACTCTCTGTCGCATTTAAACATGATTTTTGGTCAAAGATCTGCATTTAATAGCGGATGGTGTAGATCCAAGATCAGACTGCACGTTTTGTGCAGTCTGATCTTGATCTACGCCATCCACAAAAGCCGTGTCCAACGCGACATTTGAAGTGTAAGAGTTAAAACACGAGAGTGTTTGGTAAAGGGTTAATTTCTAGTGTACAAAAAAAAAAAAGGGTCTAAATTTGAGCCAATCTTTTACAGGTACTCTCCGCTTACGAATTAATTGTGAAAGCGGCCTTTGAAGTTCTACCGACGACTGTCGAGTTTTAACTATTCACTTCACTGTATACGGGAATACGACGTGAGGAGAAAAAAAAGGCGGCGAGAGACGGTATTTTCACTGTAATTTTAGAACTGCGCTAACTAAAAGTGAATGGACAGTGAAGACGTATGGTATTTCAATATCGTATAGCAAGAAATTAGGAGTATCGTTTGACTGAAAACTGGTTGAATTGAGGGGTTTTTTTGTGTGTGTCTTGTAAATTTCTTGAAAAAAAAAAGTGAAGTAATGTCCTCAGGGGTATAAATAGATAAATAAAATGTTAAACAGTGGATTTTGACTAAAATACATTCACGGAAACATGTAATGTAGATTGCTTTTTAAAAAATCGTGATTTTTCACTGTGAGTAGTGTTTTAAGTTAATCTGATGTTCATTTGGACGCGTTAATGATTTCACACCTTTAACGTTGTGGTGGAAGGAAAGATCTGAATAAAAAAAATGATTTTGTGTAGAACTTTTGGGAAGATGTCCAGTAAGACTCTGTGGACGATTTCCTTTATTTTGTCCGAGGTGTGTTTATTTATGCGATCGTCCGGGGCACTGCAATATATGGAGAATAGTTCAGAGCGATTTGATCAGTTCGATCCTTTCAAAAGCGGCGAGGAACGCTGGGCCGATGCAGCCTACAGACTGATACATAACTTGGACTGTAACGACAGCGCGGATGCTTTCTTTACGACCAAGAGAGAGTGCAGAGAGTTGACCGCTGTCAACAGGAATGCTATGAACATTTATATAGCAGAACAGTCCATATTTGGAATAAAATATAAGACATTTCTACCCGACGAAGAATTATCGAGGTCGGAGAGCCACGACGCAGTGCTGGTTGTAGATCCATATCCTGCGGCGAATTTCGGACATCTTGTTGTGGTGTTTTATATCGACAATAACGTGAACCCAAGTGACTGTTATACAAGAGATGGAATAAATATTGGTAAGTAAGGCATTTCTTGTTCCCAAACACTTTGTCTCCTTTACCCTTTACTGCACAATGCCGCCTTTTAACGACCCTGGGAAAGAAGCCTTTTGAAAACATTGTGGGAAAAGGAGAAAATGCTGATAACCAGCATTTTCTCCTTTTCCCACAATGTTTTCTACCCTATCAAGAGAAAATTGCTCCATTTAAGCTACATTGAAATTGTCGTCTGCAAATGCTTTCAATTTGGACAAGGCTAAAATTTTGTCGTCTGGTAAAGCGTTAAATCTTTACCATTCGACAAAATTTTAGCCTTGTCCAAATTGAAAGCATGTGCAGACGACAGTTTCAATGTGGCTCAAACGGTGCAATTTTTCTTTGATAGGACAGAAAAAAAACATGGAGGGAAAAGGAGAAAATGCTGGTTACCAGCATTTTCTCCTTTTCCTACAATGTTTTTAAAAGGCTTCTTTCCTAGAGTCGTTTTCTTTGAAAGGACAGAAAAACATTTTTGGAAAAGGAGAAAATGCTGGTTACCAGCATTTTCTCCTTTTCCCAAAATGTTTTCAAAAGGCTTCTTTCCCTCAGTCGTTAAAAGGCGACATTGTGCGGTATGGGTTTAACCTTTTGATTGCCATAGGCGAAAACGTGCGGCTTTTGAAGATGAAGATCAGACTGCACAGAACGTTCACCTTGTTTGGTCAAGGCTGTAAGAAAAATGTCTGGCTTTTCGTGGATTTTACTTTCAGTCACCGAAAATATGGGGCTTATTGGGACGGCATAGATCAAGATCAGACAGCACAGACGGTGCAAACTGATCCAAAATCTATGCAGTCTGCTTGTCTAGATAAGCTTATATGATAAAATTCTTTCTAGCTTTTACTGAATTGTATTTCCAGTCTTCGACAGAGGTTGAGTGCATATGAACCATGCTCTGGCAAAAGAGGGTTTAATGCATCTCCGTGATGCATCATTTCAAGCAAGTCATCATATAATTATGGATCCAAAAAATCCATTTTGTCGAACAACCGACTTGGTCTGGAGGAGAATGATCCTTTTGACATACGAAAAATTGGTTAATAGCAAAAGATTTCGACCTAGGTCAGCCTGCACGGACTGCGCAGGCCGACCTAGGTCGATATTTTTTTGCAAATGCATTAAAGCACCAGAGCATGGCTCTTCTCTGTTTTGGCTAAAAGAGTTACACAGAGTCAAAGGTACGGACTTTGGAAACATGTTTACCAAATATAAGAATATGCCGTATTAAGGAACGGGTGGTACTCGTACCCGTCAACTCTCGTTCTGCCAACCATGTGTTTTGCGGATACTGTAGATCAAGATCAGCCTGCACATACGTGCAGTCTGATCTTGTTCTGCACTATCCGCTGCTCATTCAGTAGGCGTGCGTCATGTGAACCCCGTTAACTGACCAACACTGTACCGAAATTTGAACCATGCTCTGGCAAAAGGTGGCTTGATGCATCTCCGCTATACATTGTATTAATCAAGCCGTCACATAATTATGGATCCATAATAACCACTTTTTAACAACCGACTGGATCAGGAGGTTGACTGGTCCTTGGACAAACAGAAAATTGACCGATAGCGAAATGTTTCGGCCTAGGTCAGCCTGCGCAGACTGCGCAGGCTGACCTGGGTCGATACTTTTCGCAGATGCATTAAGCCCCCTTTTCACAAAGCATGGCTCATTTATTTTTGTCATCGTCTCACGAGTGTTAACGTCCAAGAAAGGGAAGTTTCCTGAAAACAATGTGGGAAAAGAGAGGAAAAAATGCTGGTAACTATCATTGTTCTTTTCCCACAACCTTTTCTACCCAAATTTAGACAGAAATCATCATTTGAGCCGCATTTAATTTGTCGTCTGCAAATGCTTTCGGTTTGCTTGAGTCCAGATTTTCGTCGCTTGGTGAAGAGTTAAATTGGGTCGGATAAGGGTTAAATACATGCGAAATCACAGTTACACAGCTGTTTACAGAAGTGCAAGCTGCAGATTTGGCTTGCAAGGT
This sequence comes from Tridacna gigas, assembly GCA_945859785.2. NCBI lineage: Eukaryota > Metazoa > Mollusca > Bivalvia > Cardiida > Cardiidae > Tridacna > Tridacna gigas. The sequence goes on from OX244039.2 coordinate 52,157,993, forward strand.
AATGATTTCAAGCGGGTGAGCTTAAATATGAATCAGAGCAAACGGATTTAAACCCGGTACCCCACGGTACGAGAGCCACGGGTGGGATATCGGTGCCGGGTGAATACGGCGGGGCACCAACCTGCGGTTTTTTAATTACAAACAAAGATTAAAAATTAAACGCCATTACCGAAAGTAATCCGATTACCCCACCTAAAACCTTGAAACAAGTAAATACATCAAAGGGATTTAAATATATCTTCAAAAGATCGCCGACACTTTTATACCAATATCGCCCGGTATCTGGACCAATTATTTGCTTGGTGTCTAACTATATATGTTGTCCAAATATGGAGACTAGACCATTTGACCAGCCTGTATAGCTCAGGTGGTAGAGTATAGGACTCTTAAATGTCATGTTTCGGGTCACTTGAGGCTGTGGGTTCGATTCCCACGACTAGCCACCTATCAGATCCAATCAGAATTAGTAATAGGCTTTCGATTGCGGCGTTAAACATAGGTTCCGTGTAACTGTGCTACACCGAGCACGTTAAAGAACCAGGCGTACTTTAGGATGGTTTTCATCCTGTATCTTGCACTACCCCTGGCAACAATACTAACAGCCTTCTGGGGGCGTCGCCCATATGGGCAACCGGTAGCGACGATAAGTAAACGAATATCACACAATCAATGGAGACCAAACTGTCATGTCCAAATAGCTTAGATGGTATCTAGAGCATCAGACTTGCAAACGACAAGTCTCTGGCCACTTAGTGGGTTTGATTCCCACCGCTAGTTATCTGAAATTACGAATAGTCTTTCGGGTGAAACATTAACACTTAAGCTGCTGAATAAATGAAACGCAAATTTCTACTCAGTACTAAAAGCCCAAACATTACGGTTTCAAAGTTGATTTCATCGGAAAGAAAATACCGTATCGGACAGTGTAGATCAAAGATCAGACTGCACGTTCTGTGCAGTCTGATCTTGATCTACACTGTCCGCAAGAGGTCAGTGGGTCGCGATTAGCAGCTTAAGGGTTAAAAAGCTCGGTCCAATGTGACGCTGCTATTCACCAGGTTCAAGAACTAGGCGTAATCTATGATGGGTTTCCTCCAATACCATGCGCTGTTCACAATAATATACCCACCTTCGTGGGGAGGTGCCCATATGGGCAACCGGTGGCGACGATAACTAAACGGAAAATCAGTCAATCCTGGAGACCAAATGCAAACAGTACTTATAAGCAAAGATGTAATTACCTAGAGACTTTTCTGTAAAAACATTACACAAAGCTGGAAATATCTGTTGCTTTGTTGCAAATAAGAAAGGTAACGAGCATTTTCTCCTTTTCCCATGGTCTTCGTAACTCGGGATTGCTTTTAAAAGGTTACGTCATCTTCCCTTGCATGTGTTATTTTGATTGATTGATTGTATGGTGTTTAACGCCGTTTTCAACATTACTTCAGTTATATCGCGGCGGCCAGTGCACCTATCCATGCTTTCGTGGAGTTTCTTTTACCAGTACTATGCACAACATTCTTTCCAAGCCACTGGCTACTTTCCCACATAGCCATCGTCGAAAGAATGGTCAGCGGTGAGAGAGGAATGAATCCTGTCGCAATGACTATCATCAATCCTCGGAAAGAAATTGGCCGAGCCGGGGATCGAACCAGCGACCTCCTGTTCTCAAGTTCTGTACGCTACCGACTGAGCTACCGGGGCTCGGCATGTGTTATTTTGAGTTTTGCATAAGACGAGCTTTTGAATACCTTGTAGATAAAGATATCCAAGCATCTACTGCTTTTCCCACTATGTTTTTAAAAGCCTCCTGCCGCAGGATCGAAAAAAAAAAAACCTGGAGAATTTATAAAAAGTTAGGATGTTATTTATAAAACCTTCCGTTGCATTGCTGTTCCCAGAGAACTGTGGATAAAGAGAAACAAGTCAATAAGGTCATTTAGGGATAAAGGGGCCTCAGAAAGATAACATACATAGGGTACTAGGAAATGTACAAATCCCTTAATCCACCCGGAAATGCCGGAACGTTGTCGCATTCTTTTGTAGGTCAGCCGAACATGCATATCATTTGAATCTTTCGTTCTTTCCCGTGCCTTTGAAAACATGGTGGGAAAAGCAGAAAATGCTGAAAACCAGCATTTTCTCCTTTTCACACCATATTTTCAAAACCTTTCTGTAGGATCGTAAAAACATGGCATTTTTTGGTAACGATTGATTGGTGTTTTACGCCGCTTTCAACATTATTTTTGTCATAACACGACAATAGCTCAACTATTCATGTATGTACTAGGTTTGACCAGTACTAGTCTAGGGCTCTGAGGTGTCATGCCCATGGACACCCGGTGCTACCAGTGAGGCTCGAACCTGAGCCTCCATGTTACGAGTCCTACACTTTACCTCTAAGCGGAGGTTTAAGTGTAAACTCGAACATACTAAAGGGTAAGTTCTTGGCATGTGAACAGCATTATTCTTGCAGTTTGATCTTGGTCTACTCTCTCCTCGCCCTTTTAAATGGTATCGCCAATACAATGCCAATTTAATGCCACTTGTGAACTTAACAAAATCTATTTTGGAAGAGAAATAGAAGTCACGTGAGGAGATGATAATTTATACCGGAAGTGTGTATCTGTACACAGATATCTTAACAAACCTTGACTTTGTAGTGGTAGCATCAAAGACGAGATACAAATTTTCGAAGTGGCACTGAGTGATAATGATAGATAGTGATTTTTCTCACCTCAAATTACCAACCGACAGACAGACGGATGGACGGATAGACTCGCAGATAGATAAAACGAGACAGACAAACATATAAAGACAAAGAGACAAAGATGTAGCCGAACAGACGGGCAGACAAGCAGGCTGGCAAGGACACGGAGACAGACAGGCAACAATCTGGAGAGAGAGAGAGAGCGTCTGACATTTATTTGTTTGTTCGGAGTTTAACATCTTCTTCAGCATAATTTCATTCATATGGCTGCGACCCGCGCATCTATTAATGGCTACCTGATTCTTCTTCAAAAGATACTTTGCACGACATTCTTTCCAAGTTATTGACTCCTTTTCGACATGGTCATTGTGGTTATCAAACCAATGAGACAGACAGACAGACAGACAGACAGACAGACAGAAATGAGGCAACCAGACGGACTGACCGTTACTTGAGTGCCGCTCTGGAAAACGGGGGTTTAATGCATCCCAGCTATGCATTATACCAAGCAAGACATCAGATAATTAATGAATCTATCAAATCCAGTTCGTCTAACAACCGACTGAAGCATCAGGTAGAATGGTCTTTGGACATGCAGAAAATTTACAAATAGCAAAATGTTTCGACCCATGTCAGCCTGCGCAGTCCGCGCAGGCTGACATGGGCCGATACATTTTGAAGATGTTTTTAAGTCGCCTTTTAATGGAGCATTGCTCATATTTTTTTTAATCAGTTTGATTGATAAGGACATGAGGCTGGATATACGTATACCTACGAAGACTTCAAAATCGCCCCAAACTATCCCACGGTCAGTTTGAGCGAAAATTTCGACCATGGCTATTTGATGTTTTGCTCTTGTGTTGATATCAAAGGGGAGACGTATCTGTTATGTGACTTCAAAGGAACACTTCAGTGATAAAACTAAAAACTTTAAAATATCTAAATCTCGGCCCACATGGCTAATCTGTATTTAACGTTTGAGCCGTGCTCTGACAATAGGGGGCTTAATGCATCTCCCTGATCTATGATTTCAATCAAGACATCACATAATTATGGATCGATAATAGCCACTTTTTAGCAAGCAACTTTATCGTGAGGTAGAATGGTCCTTGGACATACAGAAAATTGACCAACAGCGAAAAGTTTCGGCCGAGGTCAGCCTGCGCGGACAGCGCAGGTTGACCTGGGTCGATACCTTTCCCCAGATTTATTAAGCCCCCTTTTCACAGAGCATGGCTCATTTGTATAAACTTTTATACAGCTGTTAGAGGATCATGCAGATAGCATAGATAAAGATCATACTACGGAAAGTGCAGCCTAATGTTAGATGTACATTTGCCGATATTTTCTAGGATATTTATTGAAAGAAAAATTGGAATTGCTATTTTTGCTTAATAGAAATGTTCCGTTTTATTTATTTGACACCACTGCCCGAGAAATAACTGGTGCTTAACAAACTTTGAGTAGTACTAGTATATTGTACCGTGTTACTTTTTTCGAACGGCCTTTTTTTTTAAAACTAGTTGAGAAAACTGTTAAAATCGTAATTACCTTTAAATCTGTCTGCCTTTCCTTTTGAATATTGATGGACAGCGGGTCGCTGGCCGGGCGATTTGACGTTTAGATGTCAGGATCGGCCCAAGGGTCGTTGGGACCTACTTTTGTGTGTTGCACGTGCTCGATAGTTTTAGTTATACCGCAGAATGGTCAAATGCAGGGATAGAAGTAAACAGCCATTAATTTGACAGACAAAGTCCACATCTTAGATAACAACAGGAAGTTGGCTTGTCGATGTGACGTAAGGATCAAAGTATTCCAAGTATGCGGGTACGGAAATAAACTCTATTTGCACAGATGCGTTCTGTGAAAACACAGGCATGCAGTTGTGCAGAAATAATAACAGCGTTCACCCCAGGGTCTGTGTACGAGGTATTTACCCCGACACGGTTTTTAACCCTTTCAGAGCCATAGATCAAGATCAAGATCAGACATCTCAGAACGTGCAGTCTGATCTTGGATCAGTACCGCCCGCTTGTAGGGTCAAGCCCATGAGATAAAAATCTTTATAGGTTTTAGTGGATTGTATTTTCAGCAGTTGGTCAATTTTATATGAGCCATGCTCTGGCAAAAGGGGCTTAATGCATCTCCGTGATGCATGAAAGCAATCAAGCCATCACATAATAATGCATCCATAATAGACACTTTTTTGAAGAACCGACTCAACCATTAAGTAGACTGGTCCTTGGACATACAGAAAATTAACAAGAAGCGAAAAGTTTCGGCTCAGGTCAGCCTGCGCGGACTGCGCAGGCTGACCTGGGCCGATACTTTTCGCAGATGCAAGAAGCTTCCTTTTTACATAGCATGGCTCATATATCTGGCGTTATCATAATGCACTCAAACTTAAATCACACCATTTAAAAGTATGGAAAATATTGTGAAGATGACAATCTGTTATTGTGTGCTCGATTTAAGTGTAAATCGCTGGCAGAAAAAGGAATTCTAAAATCAGATAAAAAGTAAACAAAAGATAGGGTGACCTGGCAAGTTTTAACCTGGTTTTGAATTAATTTCTCTGCCAGGCACTAACACCTGGAACTACCGTACAGTAACAGATTGTCATATTCGCAATATTTTGCATAAATTTAAATGGTAGCCTATGATTTAGATCTAAATGCCGCTTTGTTTACATTTGGCCGCTACATTGCTTTTAATGAGAGAAAATTGCATTGTAGAGGCATTAACCTTTTACCAAACGACATATTCTACAGAATGGTCCAAACTGAAAGCATTTGCTGACGACAAATTAAATGTGGCTTGAATGATGGAATTTGTCCTTGAAAGGGTAAAAACATTACGGGAAAAGGAGAAAGTACTGGTAACCAGCATTTTTCTCCTTTTCCCATAATGTTTTTAAAAGGCTTCTTTGTGAGGATCGTTAAAACTCGGGATTGTGTGGTAAAAGGTTAACTCTTTACCAAACGACAGAATTTTGGCACTGACCAAATTGAAAGCATTTGCAGACGACAAATTAAGCCTTTACCACACTATCCCGAGTTTTGACGACCCTGAGGAAGAAGCCTTTTGAAAATATTGTAGGAAAAGGAGAAAATGCTGTTAACCAGCATTTTTTCCTTTCCCACACTGTTTTCTACTCTATCAAGGACAACTTTCTTCATTTGGGCCACCTTTGATTTGTCGTACGCAAATGCTTTCAATTAAGGTAAGTCTACATTTTTGTCATGGGGTAAAGAGTTAATTGTATCTCAAATGATGACCTCTGTCTTTGATAGGGTAGTTTGAAAACATGGCGGGAAAATGTAAAAATGCGAAAATGCTGTTTCCTCCTTTGTCTACGACATTTTCAGAAGGCTTCTTCCTCGGGGTCGTTAAAGCTCGGGATTGTGTGGTACAGGGTTGATTCGATGTCTGTAGATCTACTGGATGTGTAGAAAGACCATTCACATCCATTCTAAACAACAGACTAATCTAACTCTCCAGAATTTTCTAATTTTCAAAGAAACATAGTTTCTGATTGGATAAACTGAATGGGATTTATTAGCCAATCATGAACTGTATTACTTTTGAAATTTACAGTATTACTGAGAATCTGATATAGAATGGTTGGTGAATAACCAACCAGGCTTTTTCGAGGCCTCGTCTTCAATTAACCCTTTACCACACAATCCCGACTTTCAACGACCCTGGGGAAGAAGACTTTTGAAAAAAAAAAAAATGTGGAAAAAGGAGAAAATGCTGGTAACCAGCATTTTCTCCTTTTCCCACAATGTTTTTTCTTATCCGACCAAGGGCAAAATTCTTCATTTGGGCCACCTTTAATTTGTCGTCTGCAAATGCTTTCAAGTTGGACCTGTCTAAATTTTTGTCGTCTGGTAAAGAATTAATCAATCGATATATAGGACTAATAACATTTGAGCCACACTCTGGCAAAAGGGGGCTTAATACATCTCCATAATCCATGATACCAGTAATGCCATCACATCATTATAGATCGATGATAGCCCCTTTTTTTTGTAACAACCGACTGAATCATGAGGTAGACTTATCCTTGGACAGAACAGAACAGAACAGAACAGAACAGAACAGAACAGAACAGAACATATATTTTAATAGACGTGTACAAGTGTACATAGTCAAAATTACATGTTATATTCAACAAAACATTTGTCAAGGTCTCTCTCTCTCTCTCTCTCCCCCTCTCTCTCTCTCTCTCTCTCTCTCTCTCTCTGTTACATAGGAAACAATGATATAAAGTGAGGATGACATACGAAGGATTTTCGCTAAATATGAAAAATGGTAAATAACGTGTTTATACGATGACTAGTAAATACTAATAGTAATCATGACGAATCAACACCATTAGCGGTACAAAGTTTTGAAACGCATTGACAATGCAGATCTTATATAAAATGCCACATTTGATAAAATTCTTTTCTCTTGTTTCGTCAAAAGTTCAACTAACTTAAACATGCTTGGATTTCTAAGGTAGACATTATCAATGTATTGCCTACGTAAAACATTATACTTTGGGCAGATGAACATAAAGTGAAATTCGTCCTCGACCTCGTTCCTACTGCATACAGAAAATTGACTGATAGCGAAAATGTTCGGCCCAGGTAAGCCTGCGCGGACTGTGCAGGCTGACCTGGATCGATACTGTTTGCAGATGCATTAAGCCCCCTATTCACAGAGAATGACACATTTGAATTTCAAGACTTGGTTTTGTTCAGATTGCACAATATAGAGTCGAAATTAGATAGTACTATCTAAATATCTATTTACACTGTCTGCAAAAGCAAGTACCTGGTTACCAGCATTCTCTCCTTTTTCCACAATGTTCTAAAAAATTTTCGCCGTCAGGGTCCTTAAAAGTCGTGATTGTGAGATTAAAGGTTAAACGGCCCTCAACTGTGGTCTTTACTCACAAAATCTAAGAAAGGAATTTTACAAATGTCCCAAACGCAGAAAATCTGGCGAACAAAAGGAGAAAAATGTAGTGACAAATTACACGAAATGTTCGAACACAAATGGCAAGGGCAGTGGTCCGTCTCAGATCGGATACTTTGTGGTATTTCACCGACTCACACTCGGGTGCAGATGTATAAAGGCCGTGACAGGTCGAACTCTGATTCATTGCGGTAAAACACGCGACCATACAAACTCGTTTGTAACTCTTTCTCTCACTATGGTAACTTAACTCTTTACCGAACGGTAAAAGTATGTGCAGACGACAGACATGAAAGTAGCTCAAACGATGATTTCTATCATTAAAAGGGTAGAAAAAAACGTGGGAAAGGGAGAAAATGCTGGTAGCCAGCTTTCAGCTGGAACGAGTCAAACATTTGTGTCATCTGCTAAGAGGTTAACATGTCTGTCGGGTTTCAGGTCTTATAGGTCATGTCCGAAAGTAAGTAAACGGGAAAAAAATCTTTTGCCTTCGAAAGACCCTCTTGCAGAATTCTTTAAATATCTGACAAGACTGCGTGTCTGATTGACCGACTGACCGGCCAGTCGGCTGTACGAGTGAGTGAGTGTGTGATAAATGGACTGATTTTCTGTTACCCCGTTTTAAACATTATTTCAGTCATATCGAGACGATAGTTCACTTATAGTTCACCTTCTCCGACGAACTTCTCTACCCTATCCGAAACAAGTGTCTTCATTTTGAGCCATCTTTCAATATGAACCAGTCTAATACGCTGTTGTCTAGTAAAAGGTTAAATACAGTGTATTAAATATGAGTCATGCTCTGGCAAAAAGAGGTTTAATGCATTTCCGTGATGCATAATACCGAACAAGTCATCACATAATTGTGAATCTATGAAATCCGTTTTGGCTAACAACCGGCTTAATCACGAGGTAGAAATACTTACACTTGCAGAAAATTTACAAAAAGCAAAATTTTTCGAACCAGGTCAGCTTGTTCGGACCGCGCAGGCTGACCTGAACTGATACTTTTTGCAGATTCATTTTAACCCTTTCCCAAACAAGCCCTGGTTTTCATGTGTCTGCAGTACAAGTCTGTTGAAAACACTGTGGGAAAAGGAGAAATTGCTCGTAACGAGCAATTTCTCCTTTCCCCACAGTGTTTTCTACCCTTTTGGAGAACTTTCTGCCATTTTCATCAAATTTAAAATTGTCGTCTGCAAACTCTTTCAGTTTGGAAGGGTCTAAAATTTGTCGTTTCGGAAAGGGTTAAATCCCCTTTTCAGAAAAAGCATAGCGCATAAAAGTCTGCTCTTAATCTTAATTATCGTGTTTATCTTTGTTTCTTTCAGGTCGACAGCAATGTATGACTCTTGCATTAAGAAAGCGGTGTAAAAATGCTCTTGAGAAAAGATTCAAACGTCGCAATTATGCACGAAGATGTGAAATAAACTTTTTACCCGTCGTGCGGGAAGCAAAAACGGGGCAATATGACGACGATTACACGAAACGAGAAAACCATTTAAAATGTCGGTCAAATTTTGCCGGCTTCGGTACATGTCCAGATTTACGGACGCAGGCGGAAACAGCCGATCTTATCTGTAATCCAATCAGAGACAATACACAACGTTGCTCGACAACGCACGAGACTGTTCACACGAGTTGTCGAATGTTCGAGATCTGTGATCAGGCCGTGATCATTTCCGGCGGATGGAATAGACAGACAACCGGAAATCGCCATAAACGGAATGTGGAACTATTTTATTGGATGCTTCGTGAAAATGGATTTAAAAAGAGAAACATTAAGATATTTTTCGCCAATGGAGCAGAGGGTGTTCACGGTAAGTTTGCATTAGTTTTTTTGTATCTATTTGTTTCGCTTGCTGTACTTAACCCCTAGGCTGCTACGCGCGACTCACGGACCTTTTGCGGACAGTGTAGATCAAGATCAGACTGCACAGAACGTGCAGTCTGATCTTGACCTACACTGTCCGATAAGGAGATATTTTCCCGACTCCCATAGTTTTGAAATACCAACATTTTGGGTTTTTTTACCGTCGGCTTGAAAGTTTCGTTTAAGTTATTTAGCGGGATAAGGGTTAAGATGAAATTCGTACGAAAACGTATCTTACCTATTGGCTTACATATTGATACTATCCCGTTATATCCCGATTGGCAAAAACTTTCGTCTTCAAGATAAGAGTTCCATTCATATTGGCATCGCTTTCGGTCGGGATGTCTCTACAGGAATGTTAGAAGGGCGTCAAAATTTGTAATCTTACGTTTTTTTTTTTGCATCTGTCTGAGCAGTAGATATCTTGTTTCTGTTTTTAACGTACAAAACACACACACACACACACATACACACACACACACACACACACACACACACTCTCTCTCATATTATACCTTTATGTCCTCACTGTTGAAAAAAAAATATGGCAGAGTAACGGACAAACAAAACCTCCGACCAATATATCAATAATGAACGTTACCCGATCTTTGTTTTCTTCGGACATACGAAAGAAACCGAACAGAACCCAAGTCAAGGCTTGAGAATTCTTAGACTTATTTCGTTATCCCATGTTTGGTCGGAAACGACTTGTTATCACAATTATGAACCCATAACCAACAATGCCATACCCTGAGGATAACGCTTGCGTAAACATTGTTGGAAATGGAGAAAATGCTGGTTTCTGGGGATTTTTTCTTTATCCACAATGTCTCTAGCCTTCCAAGGATAAAAACGTTAGATCATTTAATTTGTCGTCTATCAACTTAAATTCTGTCGACGTAGACGATTTAAAAATTTTTCGCCTGGTAAGAAGCAAAAACACTCGATTTTACCTTATCTGCCAACAGTACATGTTCTGCACTGGATATCGTATTTATGAAAGTTAATTAGGCGAAACTAATGTCAATATCGAGTTTCATAATTATTTGTTTCATATGACAGGATTATATAATATTCCGCGTTACAGAGAGCTACTGAACGGTGCATGGACGTGTAGTTCGATTATCGTTATCTCAGTCTATAGAGTCGGAAGAAAACATTGTAGAGAATCGATAAATCGTTCCTTACGAACGATTTCTTAACTTGCCACTCAAAAAGCTAACAATGATTAATCTCTAGGTCAAACTGCCCATATAAAATTGATATTAGGGCCTTTTTAAATTGCTTAACAGCGAATTTATTTTGTTGTTGTTAAACGCTTGTAAATTCTACAAAAAAATTACTTCTCTTTGCAAACATAAAGAAACTAGATGTTTACATGCAGTAAAAACCTGCAAAACTTGCTTTCAAATAACAGGTAGGTCGATATGCAATTGGGAACTACTTAAAATTAATTATGTACAGTGTATATCTAAAAATGAAATTGACAAGGAATATGCATGAATTGAAATGAGCCATGGTCTGTGAAAAGGGGTCTTAATGCATCTGCTGAAAGTATCGACCCAGGTCAGCCTGCGCAGTCCGCGCAGGCTGACCTGGGCCGAAACTTTTCGCTATTGGTCAATTTTCCACGTGTCAAGGGACCATTTTACATCACGGTTCAGTTGGTCATTACAAAAAATTGGTTTTTTATGGATTCATGGTTATGTGACGACTTGCCTTGGTATCATGGATCACGGAGATGCATTAAGCCCCCTTTTGCCAGAGCATGGCTCATATATATATATATATAATTTGCCGACATGTCGAAATGAGCCATGCTCTTTGAAAAGGGAGTTTAATGCATCTTCGAAAAAGTTTCGAACCAGATCAGCCTGTGTCGAAAATTTTTTGCTTTTGGTAAATTTTCTGCTTGTCCAAGGAAAAGTCTACCTCAGGATTCAGTCGGTTGTTTTTATGGGTTCATGATTATGTGTTGAATTGCTTGGTATCATATATCAAGGCGATGTATTAAAGCCCCAGTGCCAGAGCATGGCTCATGTTTATGTATCGGTATACACTTGGTATTTACTGGAATTGTACATAAGTAGAAAACTGTCTGGCTGAACGAACACACTTTGTGAACTATACTGGTTGGTATACGTGTATATGTCCTGAATGATCCCTTATTAATCGATAAAATTTTGGATTCGTTCGAATCGTAAGCATTTTGCAGACAAAAAAAAAAGTAAATGTGGCTTAATAGTGGTTTGTCTTTGACAGTGTATAAAACATTGTGGGAAACTGAGAAAATGCTGGTCACCTGACCGCCACAGAGAGAGACAGAGAGAGGAAAGTAGTATACATGTAGTTATCAAAAATGGAAAAACCAAAGCACAAGAAATTACAAGACTGGTAATGCGACTGTGATTTTAGACAAGGTAGGATCTTAATGGGGTAGATGATGGAATTTCAATTGTCTCCCTTATTAGATATAAAACCAAGGTAACCAAACTGCAAGTTGGACCTTGTATTTTGTTTTCTTTTGCTTTTATCCTCGTTTTGCATATAGATGTTGCTATCAATATAATTTGGTTTGTAGATTACGTATGGGGCCTATATTGTATTTGCATAACAAAGTTATACATAAATACTACTAAAATGCATCAAATCGATCAAAACACAATTTGATAAATTTCCATGGACATATTTCAAGGATTAAACAAGTCTAGATAGTGCAAAGGGAATCTAGAATAAAAAACAAGTAATACTGTTATCAGGACCTGCACAGCATCTGAGAGGAATCAAAGGAAGGAACTTACTACTTTTTGCCATTATGAATGCAAAACGACAACAATAAAGTTATGTAAACATGGGCTGCGAAAAGACCAATTAACCCTTTCCCAAACGACAAATTTTAGACTGCACCAAATTCAAAGAGTTTGCAGACGACAATTTTAAATTTGATGAAAATGGCAGAAAGTTCTCAGAAAGGGTAGAAAACACTGTGGGAAAAGGAGAAATTGCTCGTTACGAGCAATTTCTCCTTTTCCCACAGTGTTTTCAAAAGACTTGTACTGCAGACACGTGAAAACCAGGGCTTGTTTGGGAAAGGGTTAAGTACATAACAACAAAGATGAAAAACTTCCAAAATACGAACCAACAAACACATACTAAAAGTGCTTGCCTCCTCATAGCTCCTTTCTTTGTTGTACAGTAACCAATAGTCTGTACTGGACGCTGTGGATCTATGATAAAACTTCACGTTTTGTGTCATCTAATCTTCTTGACAGCCGGTATAACTCAAGTGATAGGGTATGAAACTTGTAAGCGACGAATCTCTGGATGCTTGAGGGTGTCGGTTCGATTCCTACGGCCAGGCAAATAAAAAAGTAGTCTTTCAAATTAGACGTTAATTCAAGGTTCAGAGCGACTGTGCAGTACACCTAGCCGGCGTTACAATCTGGTCATTTTTCCTCTAATATATTCGGACGTTACTTAGTCAAAATGACAATAACCAAGGAACAGATTATCAGTTCATGGCCATAGTACTGTATAGATCGTGAAAGGAAACGGCGATAGAGAGTGATTAGAAATTTCTTACCGCCTGGACCCGGGCTACTCTACACATAGCACGTTAAAGAAGCAGGCGTTACTTTGGATGGGTTCGTCTTGTACTACCATGCACTGTCTCCCGTAATATATTCGTATCTATTAGTCTTCTTTGGGCGTCGCCCATATGGGCTACCGGTGGCGTCGATAAATAAGCAAAAATCAATCAATCAATCAAATTTGATATTCATCTTCACTTCCGTACAAAGGCCACGTATCTGCACAGTGACGTTTGAAAGGATAAACAGCAGGTTTACGGACCATGAGGAAAACGGCTTTTGAAAACATTGTGTGAAAATGAGAAAATGTTGGTAACCAGCATTTTCTCCTTTTCTCACAATGTTTTCTACCCTTTCAAAGAGATATTCCATTATTTGAGCAAATTTAATTTTTTTTTCTGCAAATGCTTTGAAATTGGGTCTCGCACGTAATTTTTCGATCGTTAAAGACTTACAAGTTACAGTTTTATAGAAAAGCTTTCAAGAAAAAAAAAAACCGCATTTGATAAGAATTATTATTCGGTGAAATAAGTTCGTGTTTTGGTGCGGTTTTGTTTTGCACTTAAAGGTACTCTCGAAAAGAAAGTAAGTATTTTCTAAGCGAAAAAAAAAAATTACTAACCCATAGGGCGATGTTATGTTCTACAGAATTTAGGTGCATTTTTTACTGACTGAGTATATTCATTTCATTTGAGTCATGCTCTGTGAAAAAGGGGGTTTAATGCATCTGCAAAAAGTATCGATCGGGGTCAGCCTGAAACTTTTTGCTGTTGGTCAATTTTTAACATGACAAGGACCTTTCTACCTCACAATTCGGACAACAGTGAGACAAACTGGATTTTATGGATCCATAATTATGTGATGACTTGCTTGGTATCGTGTATCACGGAGATGCATTAAACCCCTTTTACCAGAGTATGGCTCATTTATTTTGGGCTTCCTTGGTCAACCCATTACGACACATGTCATTTTTAGAATAACAGAAAACTCGTGCAAGAGACAGAAAGGCGAAACACATAGAAGAGTATGGAAATGCGTTTTCTAAATTGATTAAAAAATACTTTTCGAAAAGAAAAGATTTTTTTTTTTTGTTACAAGCAATTGATCCTTTTGCTACTTTTTTTACAATGCTTTCAAAAAGTATCCCATTCAAGGCTTTAAAACTGTAATTTTACGGTAATCGGATAACTAGACAGATTTACGACGGAATCCTTGCGGATCGACGGCAACGATATATATCAAACCGCAATTTTTCGGTCATAAATAATCGTTTATTCCGCATAAAATTCAATTTAGCATCCACATGCTATACGACCCAACACTAACTAGATAATGTTACCGCAGCCCGCAATCAAACCGCAGTTTAACTCTTTATCAAACTGGATTTTTTTTTTTGCATGTTCAAATTGAAAGCACTTGCAGAAGACAAATCAATTTTGTTTTCAGATGGGAAATTTTGTTTTTGTAGGACAGTAAACATTTTTGACAATGAGGAAAAATGCTGTTTACGAGCATTTTCTCCTTTTTCTTCAGTGTTTTTAAAGAGCATCTGTCCGCAGGGTCTTTAAAAATCCAGCTTGTATGCCGGGTAAAATATTAAGCCTGTACTACACAATCCCGAGTTTTAACGACCCTGATAGAAAGCTTTTGAAAACATTGTGGAAAAAGGAGAAAATGCTGGTAAACAGCATTTTCCCCTTTTCCCACAATGTTTTCTACTCAAACAAAATTCAGTTTTCACCATTGGAGCCACCTTGAATTTGTCGTCTGCAAATGCTTTGAATTTGGACAAGTCGAAAATTTTGTCCTGAGGGAAAGAGTTAACCCTTTCCCAAACAAGCCCTGGTTTTCACGTGTCTGCAGTACAAGTCTTTTGAAAACACTGTGGGAAAAGGAGCAATTTCTCCTTTTCCCACAGTGTTTTCTACCCTTTTTGAGACCTTTCTGCTATTTTCATCAAATTTAAAATTGTCTTCTACAAACTCTTTCAATTTGGACCAGTCCAAAATTTGTTGTTTGGGAAAGAGTTAAATGATATATACTAAATTGTTATAGCTACTTTCTAAACATTTGTAAGAGGTGTGCACCGCTTCCAACAGTATCTCAGGTATATCGCGGTGACAGCTCACTTATTCATGTTTCCTGGGTTTCAACTGCAACAGGGTAAAGCCTGCAATGCTATCTGCGAGGATCAAAGAAAGAACTGTCCAGGGTCCGAATTCACCAACCTCTCTTAAGAACGTTCTTTGTCTTGCTCTACAGAATTTTCTGCATCTGAAAGTAACACAACTCCTGACTGGCTAAACCATTTGGTTTAGCCAATCAGGAGCTGTGTTACTTTCAAATGTTGAAAATCGTGGAGAATATGACTAAGAATATTCTTAAGAATGGTTGGTGAATACGGACCCAGGACTATTCAGATTTTTATAGTCTCGCCAAACTTCAATCAAAGTTCTGAAAGCACTGATGGCTAGGCCAAAGGTTATATGCAAGCTACCCTAGTCAAGTTCTGTACCCAGACTGCCCGAATCAGATAGGCATGTATTTGAAAAATACCGCTGCAAGATAACTGACCGTACCCTAAGTGTACTTTTTTTTGACTGAATGTGACCGCACATTATCTATATGATTGCAAAGAAAAATAGATCTAGTCGTATTTATCGGTAGTTTACAAGTTACATGTATATTGATTCGCGGCATAAAAAACAAGATGGCCCCTTTAATTCTATTCTAGGTCTAATTTTAGATTAGCCTTCAAGCTGCTAAGCGCGAGTCACTAACCTTTTGCGGACAGTTTAGATCAAGATCAGACTGCACAGAACGTGCAGTCTGATCTTGGATCTACACTGTCCGATTAGGAGATAATTTTCTTCAAAACTAGGTTTGAAATAACACTATATGGGTTTTCACTACCGGCTTGAAAGCGACTTGAAAGCGTCATTTAACTTTTTTAGCAGGATAAGGGTTAAGCGAGTAACCCTAACCAATCAAAAGCTGTGTTACTTTCGAATAAAACCGAGATGTCCCTAAGAATTGTTGGTAAATACAGACCCTGGACAAGTCTAAAGTTTTGTCTTCCGGTATAGACGTAACCTTTCCATAAAGTACTTGTATCAAGACGGTTAACAGCACCCATGATATTGGAGTGTCAGTGCTGTTTAGCACGATTACTTCACAAATGAATGAGCCATGTGAAAAGGGGGCTTAATAAATCTACAAAAAGGTTTGATCCAGGTCAGCCTGCGCAGTATGCGCAGGCTGACCTGGGTCTAAACTTTTTGCTGTCAGTCAGTTTTCTGCGTGTCTAAGGACCAGTCTACCTCATGTAACAGTTAGTTTTTAGACAAAATGGATTTAATAAATCCTTAATTACATCGATACTTGCCTGGTATCATTCATCAAGGGGATGCATGAAACCCTCTTCTGCCAGAGCATGGTTCATATTACAAGTCCAGATCATACTTCACGATCTGTGTAGGCCGATCTTAATCCACTCTGTCTGCAAAAGAAACTTCAGTAAAAGTCTAGATTGGAAATTTTCATGGTAACGGTGCATTTGATAGACGTCGTTTTATTGCTGTACTTGAAGGCTGAAAAATAAAAACAACAACCTGTTTTGTGTTGAAAGTCAGCTCTCATCTATCTTGCTTGTTTGTCGGTAAACTTCAAAAGCAGAGATCAAAGGCGGCATAAAACGGTAGCCTTTGATCTTTTAATGAATTCTAAAACCTTTTCTTGTTACTGCTTGATTGTGGAGCGAAACCATTGTAACACGAATCGAGGTCTGCGATGTCAATATATAGCGCCATTTTACACCGGATTTCTTTCCTTCTTGGAAAAATAGACATAAAATAGTTTCAGATATAGAACATTTTGCTAGAAATCAGCTCTGCACAAATAATACGATAAACCTTTTCGTTTTACCTCAACACGTTTTTCGTGTTAGTTTATTTCGATCTAACGAAATAAAATTTGATTGACAGTTACCCCTTTACCACATAATAAAGTTTTAGACTCGTCCAAATTGGAAGCATGTGCAGACGACATCAAAAGTGGCTCAAAAATAATGTTGGCCTTTAGTGAAAGTTTCGAAAATATTGTGGTAAAAGGAGAAAACGCTGGTTACCAGCATTTTTTCCTTTTCCCACAATAGTTTCAAAAGGCTTCAACTTCCCGATTGTTAAAATTTGGGATTGATACATCGTTAAACCTTTCAAAGTAATGGGCAAAACATGGGCTTTCGCGTGCAGCATAGATCAAAATCAGACTGCACAGAACGTGCAGTCTGATCTTAAATTCACCGTTTGATTAGGAACGCCTAAAGATACATCCTTACAGCTAGTGAGAAAAAAAAAATGTAAAAATTTGATAGACTGTAGAATGGTCCAAAATGAGTGAAATGTGTAAACAGATAAATTACCGACACACATGATGTAGTGATATATAAATATAGTGGAACTCTCCTATTTAATACAGGAAACGTCACGACAATGATTTCTTTGATGGCCTCCAGAAAATAAAATGCATTTTCTATTTGTCGTGATCTATGCAGCCTTGCAACCATCAGGGGCAATATTTGGCATAAAGATATTTTAGAATAATTATCGTTTGATAAAAATAAAGATGAAATGGGTTAAAAACTGGCTGAAAATGAGTACAGATGTATCCTTAACATGGAAATCTGTTTTGAGTTTCTTTGCATGTCATTTTCTGCAGTGGTAAGGGGCCATGCTCTGTGAAAAGGGGGCTAATGCATCTGCAAAAACTATCGACCCAGGTCAGCCTACACGATCCGCGCAGGCTGACCTGGGCTGAAATTTCTTGCTACTGTTTCTTGCTACTGTTCTTGCTACTGTTCAATTTTCTGCATGTCTAAGGACCATTCAACCTCAAAATTCTGTCAGTTGTTAGAGAAAATGGATTTTAGGGATCCATTTTTATTATATTATGATGACTTTCTCGGTATCACGGATCACGAAAATGCATTCAGCCCCCTTTTGCCAGAGCATTGTTCATACATTTGAGGCTATAAGAATTACAATGGCATGCAAAGACTTGTGAAAAAGGAGTAACTGTTTATTACAAACAGTTGCTCCTTTCACAACAACGTTTCCCCATCTTTTTCAACTGCAGGGACATGATTAGTCGTAAATGTTGGTAAGAAAGTAAAAAGGAAATTATCAACTCTTTTCCAGACGACAGAATACTAGACTTGTCCCAGCTGAAAGCATTCTGCAGACGATAAAATAGCTGTGACTGAAAAATTGAAATTCGTATTCGGATTTATGTGTTTGTAATGGAGTTTAACGCCGTTTTAAAAGCTTAGGTGACATCACGGCGTTCAGTGCACCTACGCATGTGTTTCCTGGCTTCCTCACACCAGTACTGACACAACTTTCTTTCCAAGTCACTGACTACTTTTTTTCACATGCATCAGGTGAGAGAAGAAAAGTCGCTGAAAAGAAAGTTTACCTGAACCGGGTATCGAACTCGCAGCCACCAGGTCACGAGTCAGATACGCTAAACACAGAACTACCTGGCCGGGGCTAGTGTTTTGAAAGTTAGAAAAGCATTTTGGGGAAAATGGAGAAAATGCTGGTTGACATATGTACAGTATGGCTCTGTGTAGATCAACGATCAGACTGTTCAGTCTGATCTTAATCTACACTGTCCGCATTTAGTGGAACATGTGCAGCCTCCAAGACAACCATTATTCAGGTATGGCATAGTAAAGACTGAAATAAGACTCGCAGTCTAATCTTGTTCTACTCGCATATTAACTCTTGACCACATAACATAATTTTAGACCAGTCCAAATAGAAAACATTTGCAGACGACAAAAAAAAAAAAACTAATGTAACTCAAAAAATGAAATTTGTGTACGGAAGTGCAGAAAACATTGTGGGGAAAGGAGAAAATGCTGGTTACCAGCATTTTCTCCTTTTCTCACAATGTTTTCAAAAGCCTTCCTCCTCAGGGTCGTTATATACTCGGGATTGTGTGGTAAATGGTTTAATAAGGGCTTTAAACGTTGCGCTACGCACAAAACAGCGAGAGACAACAAAACAACATGTTTTTCATAACACTCAACTTGCTGTTTTTATAAAGTTTTTTTTTTTCGCAAAAAAAAAATCATCCTGTTTTCACATTCAACGCGTCGGCGGAAAGAGTTATTCACCCTTAGAGTGCTGAATAAACGCGACAGACTTTTTCGAGTCCAGAAATAAGACCCAAATCATTGCAATATCATGGTTGCTTTTGACTACAGTATTTAAGAAAAGCTGATGGTGTAGATCAAAGATCAGATTGCACGCTTTGTGCATTCTGATGTTGATCTACACTGGCTACAAAGGCAGCTAAAGTTGTGAATGTCGCTTGAAGGGTTAACCCTTTCCCAAACAAGCCCTGGTTTTCACGTGTCTGCAGTACAAGTCTTTTGAAAACACTGTGTGAAAAGGAGAAATTGCTCGTAATGAGCAATTTCTCCTTTTCCCACAGTGTTTTCTACCCTTTTTGGTAACTTTCTGCCATTTTCATCAAATTTGAAATTGTCGTCTGCAAACTCTTTCAATTTGGACCAGTCCAAAATTTGTCGTTTGAGAAAAGGGTTAAACTAGCTTTTTTTTTGTACTGCCGTTCGTTTGAACTTGGCAGTAGTGTAACTATTATACTAATGTTTTTATCACGCTCAAGGTGCTAAATAAATGAATCAATCAATTAACATTGGACATGGTAATCGATCAAACGGAAGGAAAAAACCGATCGCCGAGATCAGATCAAAGGAATGAAAGCACTGAGAGGCGGGAAAAGGGTCGACATTTTAATAATGGTTCATAGAAAAGTTTAGAGTGACAGATCCCCAGCAAAGTGTTATGTTTACTTCAGCTTGTTAATCTTTTATCACAAAGTTCCGCGCTTTAAAAATCCATAAGTAGAAGGCTTTTGAAAACATCGTGGGAAAAGGAGAAAATGCTGGTAACCGACCAGAGATATCAGATCAAAGGCAGGAGAGTGCTGAGAGGAAAGGGGTCAACATTTCGATAATGGTTCATAGGGAATTATGGAGTGACAGAACCTCAGGAAAGTGTTATGTTTACTTCGTTTCATCAAACCATTACCTCCCAATCTCGGGTTTTAACGATCCTAATGTAGGAGGCTTTTGAAAACATTGAGGGAGAAGGAGAAATGCTGGTAACAAATCCGAAAGATCCGATAAAAGGCATGACAGCACCGAAAGGCGGGAAAGGAGTCAGCTTTTCAACCCTAAGACTGCTAAGACTCGCTGATCTTTTCCGGACAGTTTTGATCAAGATCAGACTGTTCAAAACGTGCAGTCTGATCTTGGATCTACATGTATGCTATCCGATAAGGAGATTTTTCCCCAAAAATATTTATTTGAAATAGCATTGTTCTGGCTTCTACCGGTTTGAAAATTTCATTTCACTTTTAGGAAGGATAAGGGTTAACCCTTATCCTACTAAATACATGTAATTGAAATGAAATTTTCAAGCCCAAATTTTGCTATTTCCAAAGCTATTTTTGGGCGGAAAGATATCTTCTTATCGGACAGTATAGATCCAAGATCAGACTGCACGCTCTGTGCAGTTTGATCTTGATCTACACAGTCCGCAAAAGGTCAGTGAGTTGCCCTTAGCAGCCTATGGGTTAATGATGGTTCACAGAAAAGGTTGGAATGACAGATCCCCGGTAAAGTGTTATGTTAACTTCATTATACTAACCCTTTCCCAAACAAGCCCTGGTTTTCACGTGTCTGCAGTACAAGTCTTTTGAAAACACTGTGGGAAAAGGAGAAATTGCTCGTAACGAGCAATTTCTCCTTTTCCCACAGTGTTTTCTACCCTTTTTGAGACCTTTCCGCCATTTTCATCAAATTTAAAATTGTCGTCTGCAAACTCTTTCAATTTGTCGCTTGGGAAAGGGTTAAACTTCATTCAACACAATCCCAGAGCAGAAAATGCAGGGTCGTTAGCAGTTGGGATGCGGTGGTAAAAGGTTAAAAGAGTGATTTTTGTTAGGGCAACTCTGATTTTTTTCAAAGACATCACAAGGACATGTTCATTAATCGAGGAGAAAGATGCGTGTGCTCTAGGAAAGAAAAAAAAAAACATCAAAGTTTATTTGTTCATTTGATTTATCTGTGAGATTTTTTTAAACTCGAACGTAAGTATTATTCAACCTCCGTCCCTCTGAAACACATTAAATCAACGTAACCACCCACTGGTTAGAAACCAGTCATTGTTTTTTTTTTTTTCTGTAGCAGGTGACAAAATGTTATACTTGGCCAAATTGAAAGTATTTGAAGGCGACATATCAACTATGGCTCGAGCTGTAGGATTTGTCGGTTAGTCTATTACACGGTAGAAAATACTGTAGGAAAAGGAAATAACTGCACGATAGAAATTTACCGTAGAATTCTCATGATCGTGTGACCCAATGCTGGATAAAAATCAACCCAGCTCTTTCTTTCACCCCCACCCCCCAAAACAAACAAAAGCATGAGGATTATTAAAAAGTAAATAAACCAAGATCAATCGGTCCATCCCATATTCCGTCAATGGCAAGCTCTAGTGTCTTTAATCCAGTACGACACGACAAAATTTTAGACTTGTCCACTCCCAAAGCATTTACAGACGATAAATTAATGTGACTCCAATTGTGGAAGTTGTCTTTGATATCGTAGAAAACGTCATGGGAAAAGGAGAAAATGCTGGTTATCAGCGTTTTCTGTTTTTATCCCCATTTTTTTTCAAAAGTCTTCTTTCTCAAGGTCGTTTAAAGTCGAGATTGTGTGGTAAAGAGTTAACTGTGTAGAAGATTAAGATTACACTGCTCCCTTTATGGTCTGATCTTGTATCGCTGTCACTGATCCCCAAACAATTGTTCAACCCTTTATTACACCACCCCAAGTTTTAAC
Source organism: Tridacna gigas (assembly GCA_945859785.2). Lineage (NCBI taxonomy): Eukaryota > Metazoa > Mollusca > Bivalvia > Cardiida > Cardiidae > Tridacna > Tridacna gigas. The sequence goes on from OX244039.2 coordinate 52,180,069, forward strand.
TACCATGAGAAAGTAGCCTTTTGAAAACATTATAGGAAAAGGAGAAAATGCTAGTAACCAGCATTTTCTCCTTTTCCCAAAATGTTTTCTTCCCTTTCAAGGACAGATTCCATCATTTGAACCACATTTATTTTTTTGTCTACAAATGCTTTCGATTCTTACAAGTCTACATTTGTGTGACACTTGTCGAAGACAATGCCACTATAAGTTCAATACGAGTTATTCTTTAATACGAAAATCATGTATCGTAGTTTGTGCAAAACCGAAGGAAGTAAACCCAATTAAATTCAGTTTTTCCAAGACAAATAAGTGTTTCGATTGCACTTAGATATGAAATTGAAAATGGCGTATTAAAATAAATTGGATCAGGCCATCGGTCGTTGAAATACTTCTTTTTTATCGAAAAAAGCGTGATAAGCTATGGCCTTCTATTGGCGTAATGATACACATAATCTTTGTCTCCTGACTGCTTGTCCGTCCCAAAACCACTTCGCTCCTGGACTTATTCGTCCCCGGGCTTGTTCGCCTGTACTTGTTCGTCCCACAAGATTGCACGCTACTCTATCGGATTGTGCATGACTATATAGTATATTGACTTTTAAGCGAATATTTTGAAACTATTTCTATTGTTTATTTTTCAAATTGCTAACTCCACACGAAGGCTCCCTTGACAAATGCCACACCAGTGCTTTCAACGCTTTGATTTCCCCTGTGTTTAAGATTTAAATCTAGAAGACCTGGACTGTGAACACATCTAGTTCTTGATACATCCACAAGTATCCTGTATCTCTGCATTTAGGACGACTGTAAAGCGGACAGCTCGTCTAATCTACGTCTACATTGTTTGCCATTCTCTTCTGTTGCCAAAAAAAGAATCTGAATAACTAAACACAAAGAAATACATATAAGCCATGCTCTGGCTAAAGGGAGCTTAATGCATCTTCGTGATTCATGAGGTAGAATGGTCCTTTGGCATGCAGAAAATTTACCGAAAGCAAAAAGTTTCGACCCAAGTCAGCCTGCGCGGACTGCGCAGGCTGACATGGGTCGATACTTTTTGCAGATGCATTAATTCCCCTATTCACAGAGCATGGCTAATAATTATAGAAGTGCATCAGCCCCCGTGATATAACTGAAAAACGATTGAAAATGGCACACAATATCAAACAAATTTAAACAGTCTTATAAATCAGAGAGCTTCTGTGGGGCACATTTGTATTGTTAATTAATTATGAATAAAGTTATAAATATAGAAATTAAAAGGAAAATTTTATTTTCATTCCTGACAAAACAGTGACCCGTACTGCACTTAGCAATTTGCAAGGCCCTGCGTGGAGCAATGGTGCAGTGAAAGACTGGTAAACTGGAGGCCTCGGGTTCGGGCCTCACTGAAAGCACTGGGATTTTCGTGGGAGTTTCCTTTGGCAAGACAGTTCAGAACCATAGTTTACAACTAATGAAACGCAAAACAAACATGAATATATGAGCTCCCGTCGTGGTATGACTGAAATAATGTTGAAAGCAGCGTAAAACACCATTCAATCAATTAACGACTTAACAATTCGTGAATTGCGGACCGATTACGACTCAAATGATGGAGGTTTGTCTCAAAAGGATAACAAAATAATGTGGAAAAAGGAGAAAACGCTGGTCACCAGCATTTTCTCCTTTTCTCACAATGTTTTTAAAAGCTGTGTTCTTCAGGTTCGTTTTAACAGGAGACTTTTTGGTAAAGTCCCCCCCCCCCCCACCCGGTTAGATAATTATTAGACTGCACAGAACGTGCAGTCTGATCTTTGATCTACATTTGAAATATTTTTTAGCTAGTAAAACAGTCTGACCCAGAACCCTAAGAATCGCAGGTTTTTTATTTCTTTCCTGATTTATTGACAGAAAATTTTCGTTTTATTTATTCAGTGCCCTCACGGAAAAAAAAAACATAAATTTCTCTTATTTATTTTAGTAGTGCACTTTCAAATGTTCGCTAAATTTAAAGAATGCGCACTCTAAATGTTTTTCTACGCAGTGTGCACTTTTCACGCACATAAATACACTTTATTATAACCAACCTCCTTTTTAATCTTAGTCAATCCACTTAGAGAACTACAAATTTTCAGTTGCAATTTATACGACAGTATATAGTCAATTTGTATTGGTTCTATTCTTTTTTTACCTCGCTGGAAGCACTGGGTTTTTTTTTCCCCGAGGGAGTGTCCTTGGGCAAGACACTTCAGAGCCCTAGCCTAGTACTGGTGAAACCCAGAACATGCATGAACGTGTGAGCTGTCGCCGTGATGTAACTGAAATAATGTTGAAAGCGGCGTAAAACACCCCTCAATCAATCCGTCTTTTTTAATTGATTATTATAGAACTTTAAAAAAATCAGCTCGACCTGTTGGCTGAAAGAGCTTAGTAACTTAGGACTCGTAACCTGGAGGACCAGGGTTCGAACCTCACTTGAAGCACTGGGTTTTCCATAGGCAAGACACTTCAGAGCCTTTGTCTAGTACTGGTGAAACCCAGGACCTACTTGAATATGTGAGCTGTCGCTGTCATGCGACTGAAATAATGTAGAAAGTGGCGTAAAAACCATTCAATCAGTCAATTTATCTTTTTAGATAAATTGAGCCGTGCTCTTTGAAAAGGGGTCTCAAGATACCCGCGAAAAGTATCGACCAGGTCAGCCTGCACAGTCCGCGCAGGCTGACCTGGGCCGAAACTTTTCGCTGTCGTTCAATTTCTGTATGTCTAAGAACCAGTTTAGGTCATGATTCAGTCGGTTCTTAGACAAATGGACTTTATGGATCCATGATCATGTGATGACTTGCTCGGTGCCACGCATCGCGGAGATGCAATAAGCCCTCTTTTGCCAGAGTATGGCTCAATTATGTTAGCGATAAGGAAACCTCGGCGACTTTGGAAGCCTGAGAAAACAGACAACTGTGCAAGGCGGAAAGATTTTCATCAGATAGGATAGGATTGACAGGGTAGAAAACATTGTGGAAAAAGGAGAAAATGCTGGTTACCAGCATTTTCTCCTTTTCCAACAATGTCTTCAAAAGGTTTCTTCCTAAAGGTCATAAAAACACGCGATTGTTTGGGAAAGGGTTAAGCCGATTTTTAAAAGGGGGTAATAGTTGTATAGTTGTTTTCTATGGAACTATTTTTACGTACAACAACGTCACATAGGGTATTTTCTTTCCTATACAATATTGATTACTATCACATATAAAGTGTCCAGTTCTCTTCAGTTTAATCATAAACTTTAAAAAAAAAAATGTTTAATCGGATAGTAGACGTGACTTTCAACGATAAATTCACGATTATGATTTGACCTTGACTTGAGGACAGGATAGATCAAGATCAGACCTCGCAGAGTAATTTTGAATCTACGCTGTCGCGACAGATTTTTTTTTTGAGATAAGATGGCCAAAAGCAACAAAATGATTGCTATAATTTGATTGGCCTTATCGTAAATAGTAACAACTTCATTATTGTACATTTGAGAGGTTTAAATTGAAAAGGGTTTACCCTATTAATCAAATTCACCCGTACGTTTCGGTGATCCAGATACAGACGATATTGAAACATCGGGGGAAAAGAATAAAATGCTGGTAACCGGCATTTTCTCTTGTTTCAACATTTCTTTTTAATCCTTCCAAAGTCAACTTTTATCATTTATGCATCATTGTTTTTTTTTTTTCGAAATACGTGTATAATAAACGGGAACACTTTCATAACTTGTAAAGAGTAAAACTTCGTGTGTGGTAGTCTAGAGTCACGCTATCTCTATTCTTGCAAGAAATTCAACGCGTGTTTCGAATTACTAACCTTAAGTCTTGCGTGTTGCTAAGCACTAACCACGTAACCATGGCATAGTGGCAAAAACGTCGGCTTACGGAGCGGGAGGTCGGAGGTTCTTGCAGAAGAGGGCAGAGCAGGTTGTTCTGAAATGATAGGTTGACGAATGATCATCTGCCTGGTGCTTTTGCATGAGAAGGTTAGGACTACGTAAATAAATGTGTTTGACAAATGTGTCTCATAAGTGAGCCAATAGCAAAGAGGGTTTTGAGAATTTTTTATAATCAAACACCGTGATCTTCTAAACTGTCTAATCACTGAATTAAGTAAGGCAATTGCTTGCAAACTATCAATAATTAAGAATGAAAAGTAAACGAAAGAACCAAAAATCTTTTTAATGGTATTTCCTAAATTGGCTACATAGCATTTTCAGGTCATTCATAGATTTCGAGCCAAAACGTCGCAAAAAAAAATTGTGGGGATGTCACATTATCAATAGCGTGCACCGAGTATGTGTAAGCAGGATGACGTCACATCTGAACTTTTGAAAACAGACGTAACCGATTACAACACGACCGTTTCGTTATCTAAATCAACCCTTTACCACACAAGCCCGACTTTTAACGACCATGTGAAAGAATCTTTTTGAAAACATTGCGGGAAAAGGAGAAAATGCTGGTAACCGGCATTTTCTCCTTTTCCAACAATGTTTTCTACCATTCCCAAAACAAATATCTATTTTTCATCAATGTTTCTTTTGTCGTCTGCATATGCCTTCAATTTGAACCAGTCTGAAATTATGTCGTTTGGTAAAGAGTTAAACGCCAAACTTGCACTTTATTACTGAATGCAACATCCAGTTTCTTTACGCTTGCAGAGAAATGATACATTTTGTTGTATTCATCAGTATTTTACAGAAAGTTTTGATTTACCGCAAAGAAGTGCAATAAGGCCCTTACAGAGGGGTACACCATCACAAATAAACATTTACAGGACATTTACGCAAATTTGGAAATTAAATTCAAGAATTTTATTGTCTAAACCTTTACTAAACAATCCTTGGTTTTCACGACCTTGAGGAAGACGGTGTTTTGAAAACATTGCGAAAAAAGAAGATATCAAGCAGTTTCTCCCTTTTCCACAAAGCTGCATTTGAAAAAACGTTTGATTTGTCGTCTGCAAATGCTTTAGAATTGGTCATGTTTAAATTTTGTCGTCTGGTAAAGGGTTAAAATATATAAAAAAAAAATTGACCAATAGAAAAAAGTTTCGGCCAAGGTCAGCTTGCACAGATTGCATAGGCTGACTTGGTTCGACACATTTTGCAGATGTGTTCATTCCCGTTTTGACAAAGTTTGGCTCAAAAGCACAGATCTGTCAATCGATGTTTAGAATAAAGTAGCGAATGGTCTAGATCCAGGATCAGAAAGCATGTTTTGTATATAACTCATTTAGGAATGTAATTTAAGTACATAAAAAAGATGGTAAAAAAAACATATCGCATGTCATATTAATGTTTATATTCTAATTAAAACATAAATGTGACAAACGCTATGATAAGTCATTCTCTGAAGCTATGCAGTCTGCGTAAATTTTTCACCAGATGAAAAAATATTGGACTCGTCCATATTCTAAGCATTTGCAGACGACAATTTAATTTTGGCACAAGTGATACTATTTGTCTCGAAAGGGTTGAAAACATTGTGGGAAAAGAAGAAAATGCTGGTAACCAGCATTTTTCTTCTTTTCCCACAATGTTTTCCAAGGCCTTTTCTCCCCAGGGTCGTTGAAACACAGGATTGTATGGTTGAGGGTCAAAGGACGATGAATGAGAATAGTAATAGTACATTTAAATCGCAATAAAGTCAGGAATAACTTCAAACGGAGTTTTTGGGGCACGTTTTCTCGTTGATTGACAGTTTTATATACGTAGGAATTCTGTCGTGACAATTTTGAATTTCAATTTAAAGGGAAATGTGCATATTTTTAGTCAGATATTGTCTTTAGTTGGCTTTTAATCTGTAAAAATAATACCATAATAAAAAAAAGTTTCTTTAGAAGTCAGTATGTTGCTAAATACATTAACCCTTTCAGCGCCATAGGCGAAAACAGGGACTTTTGCGGACGGCATAGATCAAGATCAGACTGCACGTTCTGTGCAGTCTGATCTTTGATCTATGCCCTCCGCTTGTTTGGTCATTCCTATATGATAAAAGTCTTCTTTAGACTCAGAGTATTGTATTTACAGCCATCAAAAGAAGCCAAATTTGTTTATTTGGCGCCGAAAGAGTTAAAAAAAAAAAAAGCCATGCTCCGTGAAAGCCTGTTTTTTTTTTGCTCTTGGTCAGTTTTCTGGCATATAAAAGGACCATTCCACTCCTGATTCAGTCGGTTGTTACATGTAAAAATGGATTTTATGGATCAAGAATTATGTGGCTGGCTTGCTTTGTAAAATATATCACGGACATGCATTAAGCCTCCTTTTGCCAGAGCTCGGCTCCTTTTTATGCATTGATTTGGCATGATTGGAAGTTATTAACGGCGACTTATCCCTCATTTAGTCCAGACAAGTCCAACGGCATATAAATATTTCCTAGGATTTTGGCGGGTGATCATCACGAAGATGCATTAAGCCCCATTTTGCCAGATCATGGCACATAATGATTAACTCTTTCGGCGCCAAATAAACAAACTTGGCTTCTTTTGATGTTTGTAAATACAATCCACTGAGTCTCAAGAAGACTTTTATCATATAGGCATGACCAAACAAGCGAAGGGCATAGATCAAAGATCAGACTGCACGTTCTGTGCAGTCTGATCTTGATCTATGCCTTCAACAAAAGTCCCTGTTTTCGCCTATGGCGCTGAAAGGGTTAAGACTGAACCAAGGCTAGCCTCCGTCATGTGGACGTAATATGTGAAAAAGAAGGGACAACAATGACTATTTTGCAAGTCTTGAGGAAAAACACATGCCCTATGCTCTGTGGAAATTGGTTTAATGCGTCTGCAAAAAGTAGCAACCTATATCAGCTTGCAGGCTGACCTGAGTCGAAACGTTTTTGCTATTTCCCAATTTCCTGCATGTAAAAAGATCAGTCGTATCCCATGATTCAGTTGGCTTTTCGACAGAACAGATTTTATGGATCCATGATAACGCGATGACTTGCTTGGTACAGTGCATTACAGAAATGCATTAAACCCCTTTTTAGCCAGAGCGCCGCTCGCATATCTTCTTATAAATCAGACAATATAGCCAGAACACAATTGGGTGCGCTGGCTGTCTTTCTCATCTTGACCGTAATGCTGGTAACTAGGATTTTATCCTTTTCACACAATGTTTTTCAAAGGCTCTTAACTACAGACTTGTATAGATAAAGGATTATCTTTGAAATGCTAAACAAACTGAAGTACTTTCAATTTGCTTGAAAAAAAAATATCATTTACCGCCATTTTATTTTCTTACAGTTCCTGGAGAACATCCACACCAGCTACTTCCGGCTGCTATGAAACTCGCCTTCCGGTACCACTTGCAGACAATGTGCCAGACAACACACTGTGTAGACTCGCTCGTGTTGTACATGAATAACCCCGCGAAAACAGACGGCACTTCCTTACTCTGGGATGTCAACGGAAATGGGATGGTAAGGCTCAAAATATACGTTCTTTTAACTCGTAACAACATATAAATACATAGCCCCAAAAATAAGGGAACCCTGTTACTTGTTTCTTTTGACACGATATGACAGGGTGTCTTTACCTCTCCATATTTCAGCAGTTTCCTAGAGTAACGATACGCCGTACCATCACCAGCATGCCCACCAGGTGTCGTGCAGGTGTTGCTGCACATGGAGGTCACACCCGATATGGACTTGGATTCCATATCTGTTATATGTTTTCGGTAAAATAAAGAATTACCTCAAGGTGAAATAAAAGGGTTCCCTTATTTTTTTTATTCTACGTACATGTATATATACACGCAATCCCGAGTTTTAAGCGAATCTTGAGATGAACGGCTTTTGAAAACATAGCGAAAAAGGGAGAAAATGATGGTAACCAGCATTTTCCCTTTTTCCCCACAGTGTTTTCTTCTCTTTCTAAGACAAAAATCATCACTTGAGCTACATTCAGGTTGTCGTCTGTAAATCTTTTCAGTTTGGTCGAGTATAAAATATTGTCCTTTGATAAAGAGTTAACTAGTTATTTCGGCACCAAGTGTATAGACTTGACCTTGACCTCTTTCGACGGCTGAAAAGTATAATCAACTGAGACTAAGAAATGAGCCATGCTCAGTAAAAAAGGGCTTATTGCATCTGCAAAAAGTATCGACACGGGTCAGCCTGCGCAGTCCGCGCAGGCTGACCCTTGTCGATACTTTTTGCTGTTTGTCAATTTTCTGTTTGTCCGAAGACCAGTCTACCCCATAACTCAGTCGGTTAACTTGCATGGTTTTTTATGGATCCATGATTATGTTATGACTTGCTTGGTATCATGGATCATGCGGGGCGGGGTGCATTAAGCCCCCTTTTGTCAGAGCATGGCTCAAATATTTTTATTTTAAAGGCTTGGCTAAACATGCTGACGGTTGGATCCAAGATCAGACTGCATGTTCTTTGCAGTCTGATCGTTATCTATGCTGTCCGCACCCCCCCCTCCCCCCACCCCTGTGTTTTCGCCTATGGTGCTAAAACCGTTACATTGCCCCATTCAGTTTATTAAGAATTATAAGAAATGGGTATTCCTCGGCTGCAAAATCTACTGTTGTCTTGGCTCAAAATTAGTTACGGACCCGTATTAATCAACCATTTTTATAAGTAAATATTCTTAGTCCTTTTCTCCAAGATTGTCTAAATTTGAAAGTAACACAACTTCTGATTGGTTAAACCAAATGGTTTAGCCAATCAAAAGTTGTATTACTTTCAAATCCATTGCGGGCTTCGAGAATGTATGGCTCATACAGTGACATCGACTTGGCCGTTTGTATGGGCATTCCTTTGTCTCTGTTCTAGTTCCGAGCCTGGTAGCCCAGTCGGCCCTTGTTCTGAGCGTTTTACCATTTCTCACTGGTTCGATTCACAAGCTTTGCCAACTTCTTTCCGACGGTTGATGATAGTCCATGCGACAGGATTCATTCCTCTCTCAACATTAACATTGATTGACGACGTTTATTTGGGAAAGAAACCCAAAGCTTGGGGAAAATATTGTGCAAAGTGCTTGTAAAAGAAACTCCAGGAAAGCATGGATAGGGGCACTTGCAGCCGCAACAAAAATACAATATACCTGAAACAATGTTGAAAACGATGTTAAATATCATACAAACAAATGATCTATATTGACTTGTTTACCATTACTAATCCATGAGATGTACTTTTTTTTTTTTTTTTTTCAAAGAAAAATATTTAGATTTGTTTCTTTGTTTAGGCCGAGCCAGAGGAACAATATACTATAGAAGAACTAAAATCTGACCTGTCATATTGTAAGGCAAGAAAAGTGCATCTTGTCATCGACCAAAGTTATGCTGGCCAGGTCGCTCAAGAATTTAAGAATTCGAATGCATTCAAAAACGTCATAGTGTTTGCTAGTGGGCGGGATAATGAATATGCATTTAATGACGACTACACGATCCACTGGGTGAGAGCCAATCACAAGAAAGACTGTACACGACAAGTACATGAGGTAAGCGGCTCTTTGGTGCTTATAAATCCTCTACCACACAATCCCGAGTTTTGACGACCCGGAGGAAAGAGGCGTTTGAAAACATTGTGGGAAAAGGAGAAAATGCTGGTAACCAGCATTTTCTCCTTTTCCTACAATGTTTTCTACCCTACCTAGAATAAATTTCAGTTCTTGAGTACACTATTTTCGTCTGCAAATGCTTTGAATTTGGACAAATCGAAAAATCTGTCGTTTGGTAAGTAGTTAAATCCTTTACCCAACAATCCTGTGTTTTAACGACCGTGAGAAAGAAAGCTTTTGAAAATATAATGGAAAAAGGAGAAAATGCTGGTAATAAGCATTTTCTCCTTTTTCCACAATGTTTTTTGTTCTTAAAAGAGGTATTTCTCATTATTTGATCTGTTTTTGATTCATCGTCTGCAAATGCTCTCAATTTTGATCAGTCAACAATTTTGTCGTTTGCTATAGAGTTAAGATATCAACAATTTGTCTGTGTAAAACAAAGAAAAGGCGACTGTGGACTAAAATATCACCATCAGCAAAGACATTTAGCTTTCAAACAATTTTCTGATCTATGCTACTGAGTTTTGCACCATGAGTGCATGGAAAATCTACGGGATTCCTCCGTTGCCAAGTGCTCCAGATGTATCATGGATACAAGGGTGGTCGAGTTGGGGAGTCCGTGGGCAACGTAACATTGGTCTGAAACTGGCGAGCAATTGGGCCGTATTCACTAAGCATTATAATTCTAAATCTCAAGGACTTTTTCTAAAATTCAAAGGAACACAATGCCAGATGGACTAAATCGAGTGGCTTTGGAAGTCACGTAACTTTATAGATTTAGAACTAGGAAACAAATCAGTTATGCTCTGATATAAGGGGATCTAATGCATCTCCGTGTTCCATTATTCCAAGCAAATCGTCACACAGATCCGTAAAATCCACTTTGTTTGACATCAAGCTGAATCCAGAGGTAGACCGATCCTTGGATCCATTCAGAAAATTGGCCAATAGCACAAAAAGTTTCGAAACAGGTCAGCCTGCGCGGACTGCGCGGACTGACCTGAGTCGATACATTGTGCAAATGCACTAAGGCTCTTATTGCCAGAGCATGGCTTTTTTATATTGTTTGAAAACCGAGCTTAGCAGTACAATACTGGTTTCAAGACCACACGTATCTTCTGTTTCAGCACAGCACAAATATGGTTAGAAGTTCATCCCCAATCATGCGTGAAGGCAACCAAGGAGAAATCAAAGCAACAATATTTGGTGCACCATGTGACGTCACACCCGAATTTACTGACAGAGAACTGAAGGAAAATTATCTCGGATGTCAAAATCTTTCAACGGCAGAGTGGTTAAGACATTTAATGTCAAGAAAAAGATAGACAACATCTATTGACATAATTTGCTAGGACAGCACCGATATAATATATCGATATAGATCTAACATATCGGTAGAGGTACGTGACGATGACGTCACAACTGAAAGGCATGCAAATGACATCATTATTGTGACGCAGTCTGGGAAAAATGGCCCATCATTATGGTCGTTCAACAGATCTGGACAAAATGCGCTTGATAGAATCATTTTCACTGGGGCAAAATTATACAGGTCTATAAAATAACTTAAGAATTTATCGAGGTTGATGTGAATCACAGAATTTGTGAACAAAGACTAGATCTAATTGATGACAATGAATTCACCTATATCAAAAGTCGCTTCTTTTATAGTGAAAACCTTTTATCTTAGTTATGTTTTTCTTTCTACACCATTGCTTCTTACGTTCGACGGGTATTTTTTTTTTAATCAAGGAGATTTCATTGTGCTTATATAAAGACTTGCATGTAGTGTGCATTTAGTGATTTAATACGTAAAAAAAAACGTGGAAGATTTGCTGAATGACAGAAGGCCTAATGGCACAAAGCCATTTAGATTTTCTGTCAAATGATCACGGAGTGTGATAAGAGACTCTAGTTACAGTGTGAGATTAGATTTAATTATTCACGGACATTTTTTGCACGACAACAGTGCACTTCAAAGATATTTTTGTTACGAAACGTGTCTTTTATAGGAGGAAATAGTTCAGATACTGACTGAAAGTGTTGGAGTAAAGATTTGATTGGCTTGACACACGGAAAGCTGTTGATTGTAAACTCGAGACAATACAGAAAACTGTTCTTCGAAAAGCTTGCAATGCTTTCTATTTATTTCTTTCGTGTATATAAATGATATATGATATTACATGACACTTCTTTGACGTATGGAATTATATTGTTCTCGTTAAACGACAGATCATTAGAAATCTTAAAACAGCGATACCTACCAGAAGTAAATAAAGTGGTTTTTAAAATTTAATCTGAATTTAAATCATATCATTTAAAATTGGAAATTATTGTGAAGATGACATTCTGTTATTGTATGGTCAATGTTAGTCGCTGCCGGAGATATTAATTTCAAAACTAGTTTAAAAGTTGTCAGTTCACTCTATCTTTTATTTACTTTTTACCTGAATTTAAAATTCATTTTCTACACTTGGACCAACCACACAACAGATTGTCATCTTCACAATATTTGCCATGCTTTTGAATGATATGACTTGAATGTAAATATATTCTAACACCTGCATTGTTTTTTCCCTACTATTGGGCCAATAAAAGGAGCTCTCAATTTTTTTGTAATCTCTCCAAACATAAAAAGATGATTTATCAATGAATTAAGTAAGCCAATAGCTAGCAACTCACCAGTGAACAAGGATGACAAAGGTTAAAATAAAAAGGTATTATCTTGACGAGTTTGATAGCCTCTAGCCTGGCACCCCGGCGTACTTCAAAAGTACTTCAGGCAAAGCGCAATAATGGCGGCCCCCGTTTGTTATAAGCATAAATAACGGATTATTGCTATTTCACTTGATAAAGTCCTACTATAGACTGAATTGAAAACAGAACGGTAATGTATGTTTTGTATAAAATTGATCTAATTTTATTCACTGATCAAACTAGATCACATGAAATTGAAAAAAAACAGGAAAGCATACAGGGCTGAGCTTGAGATCGCCATGGAGGCCGCCATTATTGCGCTTTGCCTGACTTTATAACGTAGTGGTAGGGGCAGGTAATCCAGACTAGACAGCCTCTTGATAGCCTCTTACTTTTAGATTTCGCGTTTTGCAAAGTTTGGCAAAGACTTGTCGGAATGTCAAGTGATTAACACGTGTCCATTTCGAGGATTTGTATTCAAATCAGTATGATGACGTCATATCTGGTGTAATAAAAATAGCCAGAGTTACCAACTGCAAAATGACCATCTATTTGAACGCCCAAAATTGCTCCTTTTTGTTAAAACCGTACAATAAACCCTTAACCTGCTAAATAACTTTAATAAAACGGTCAAGCCGATAGTAAAAACCCTAATATTTTTTTGCAATGTTATTCTTAACTTATTATTTGGAGAAAAATATCCCTTCACCGGACGGTGTAGATCCAAGATCAGACTGCACATTATGCGCTGTCTGATCTTGATCTAGACTGTCCGTAAAAGGTCAGTGAGTCGCGCCAAGCAGCTTCAGGGTTAACACAATTGCAAAGGAAAATACATCTAGTTGTGTAGGTATTTTGCAAGAAATTTTGATTGGCGGTATAACCAAAGCGTTGAAAGCACTCGTGTGGTATTTGTCAAGGGAGCCATTGTGTGGAATTAATAATTTGAAAAATGAACCATAGAAATAGTTTCAAAATATTCGCTTGAAAGTCAGCCTACTAGATAGTCATGCACAATCAAATAGAGTGGCGTGCAATTTTGTGGGACGAACAAGTCCTTGCGAACAAGCCCAGGGACGAATAAGCCCAGGAACGAACTGGTTTGGGACGATCAAGCACGAAATCTGGTGGTCAGGAAACAAAGATTGTATGTATCATTACGCCAATAGAAGATCATAGCGGATCAAGCTATTTTCGATGAAAAAGAAGTATTTCCAAGATCGATGGCCTAATCCAATTTATTTTAATGCGCCATTTTCATTTTCATAACTGAGTGCAATCGAAACACTTATTTGTCTTAGAAAAAAATAAGTTTAATTGGGTTTACTTCATTCAGTTTTGCACAAAATACGATACATGATTTTCAAAATGCCGCATTGAACACATAGTGGCATTGTCTTCGACAAATGCCACAAAAACAAAATAGCCCCTCTGAAATAAAAAAAACCCTCATTCTAGAAAGTGACTCTATGAAAAAAATGACGTTAGTTGACATTTCGGTAGAAAACCTCTGTCACTAGGCAAAATGTTGAATGGGACCACTCTTTGACAAAAACAAACACACAGGTGTTAATGTTTTAATTCTTTACCAAACGATAAAATTTTAAACTTGTCCAAACTGAAAGCATTTACAGACGACAAATTAACTGTAACTGAACGGATGGTACATGTAATTGTCTGCGAAAGTGTAGAAAACCTTGTGGGAAAAGGAGAAAATACTGGTTAACAGCATTTTCTCCTTTTCCCACAAGGTTTTCAAAAGGCTATTTCTTCAGGGTCATTAAAACTCGGGATTATATGGTAAGGAGTCAAGTCAAGGAGCTTTTCATAGAAAACTTGTCCTAAAGGCAACCAGGTGTGTTTTGAAGGACAGCCCGATAGTTTATGGGATTGTCTATCCTGTCAAATCCACTTTAAAATACAACGTATTTTGCCTTTTACATAATCTGAAACTGTCTGATCCAGTTAAATATACTAGTATGTAACATACTCTGTGAAAAGGTGGTTTAAATCTCTACCAAACGATAAAATTGTAAATTTGTCCAAGTTCAAAGCATTTCGTTTAAACATATTTATTTTACATCGTTTGAGAAACAAGTTCTTACAACTTATACTAATCTCTCTCGATTCTCCTTTCTGGAAATTTCACAAGTACTCGCGCTGAATGTATGGGCCAGTTAACAATTCCAATTTCCAAAGTTGATACCCGCTCCTGGGAATCGAACTCAGAACCTTATGGTTACGAAGCCGACGCTCTACCCTACAACCACGGACATCACACAATTGACAGCATTTGCAGACGACAATCTTCTTTTTTCTGCTCAAATGATTGATTATCTCTTGGATGGGGTTTAAAACATAGTGGGAAAAAGAGAAAATGCTTTTCTCCTTTTTTCGCAACCATGTTTTCAAAAGACATCTTTGTCAGGGTCGTTAAAACCCGGGATTTTGTGGTACAGGTTTAATCCATCTGCAAAAAGTATCGACCCACGTGAGCCAGGACGGTCCTCTGTCGACTGCTGACTATACCTACAACGACGAAACAAACGGACGGTACAGATCCAAGATCAGGCTGCGGGTTCGTTCTTTGCAGTCTTACCTTGATCCATACAGTCCGCGAAAATTTCTATTTCGCCGATGGAACTGGAATGGGCGAACACTCCAGAGAACGACTTCAGAGAAAGGTTTCAAATCATTAGGCTCGATCATTTGTGTTGCATTGCCGTTTGCTTGAATTGTTCGACGAGGGCCAAACTATTTTTTCATTCTTTAGGATCAGTATTGAAAATTCATTTCTTTAAATATAGGATATCTTGAGAGCCATTCAAGAACTTGGACCCATATTCACCAGCCATTCTAAATTGCACTTAGATTTTTAAAGTAATGCAGTTTCTGATTGACTAAACCAAATCGTTTGGCCAGTCAGAAATTACTTTTCTTTGAAATTCAGATATTTCCTGAGCAATAGACATGGAGTGTGTGTCTTTTTTTTTAACTGATTGAACACGGACATATGAGGTTGTTTCCTAGCATATTGCAAGCACTATCGGACGCGCATTCGGCCTGTAACATGGGGGCTGCACGTTCAAATCCTGTTCAGCCAACAGTCTCTCCGAGGTTTGATGAAAGCCATTCCAATAGGAACTATTTTTCTACCACATTCCCATTCGGCAAACCTCGGGTGATCCGTTTGTCAAATCCCTAGGCTGTATTACGATGGATGATATACACCCACACGGTACATTTCTTCGTCGGAAATAGACGGCTTTACCGTTCTTAAAATTGTAAGGCTCCGCTTAAAAAAAGAGAGAGAAACCAGTCACAATTTTCTTTCAAAATCTTTCTTAAGGTAATTTCATCGACAGTTTGCATGTCCATTTTTTATCGTGGTTTATCAGTTCCGTCGAGAATTTTCTCCGACAGGTTCATAGATCTTGATAACTCCACAGTGGTTGTGGAACATTGTCGTTGCTAATCGATTTCTTGGGCGCCGCATGTTTAAAATCATGTGACTGGCAGATTTCAAACTTTGATGGAAACCTCCTTGATGCGGACGAAGTTAGAGCTACGGAAATCGAGTGCCAGATTTCCTCAGCTTTGTTTACACAGGAATGTGGCTGGAAAAGAAGCTCTGGAAATACATATACGGGATTTACGTGGAGGAGTGAGATGGTAACCGTGACATTACTGAATTACTAAATGAAACTTCATTAGACATTAAAGGATCATTATCATCGTCATCATCACAATTATCGTTATTATTTTTATTACTATTATTATTATTATTACGACGATTAACAGACGTTAGTTCTCCCCATACCGAACTATAGCCCTATTTCACAATTGCCAGTTTTACAGCCCTTGCGTGATCTCGTTAATTCAGAACGAGGCCAGGTGTGTATGCTCCGATCCAAATCATTCACAATATAGTGGATTGTCGGATCATAACAAATATTCTAAGGCAATAGCTATTCAGTCATCAGTTGTATCTGTCCGGGATATAACTACATGGGTGAATTCCGACAATCTTCGTTAGACATGTTCGACATCTTCCGGTATGATCGTCTCTTCTCGGCATAATTCATTTTGTCAAGATCGACCCCTCTCGTCATTAAGCTAACGATTATTATAAATACACGGGTTTAATTCCGACAATGTTCGTTGGACATGTTCGGCATATTTCGGCATGATAGTCTCTTCTCGGGATAATTCATTTTGTCAAGATCGACTCCTCTTGCCATTAAGCTGACGGTTATTAACAGAACAGGGTGTGAGATCGGCTAAGAAAGAATTCAGCAGGTAACTGAAGCTCGTTATATATATTACTCCAAACCAACAACAAGATTAAATAAGCCATGCTCTGGCAAAAGGGAGTTTAATGCATCTCCGTGATCCATGATACCAATCAAGTCAACACATTGTTATGGATCCATGAAATCCATTTTGTCCAACAACAGATTGATTCATGAGGTACACTGGTCCTTTGTCATGCACAAAATTTACCAAAAGCAAAAAGTTTCAGCCCAGGTCAGCCTGCGCTGTCCGCGCAGGCTGACCTGGGCCGATACTTTTTGCTTATGTATTAAGCCCCCTTTTCACAGCGCTTGGCTCAAATGAATTCATTCAAACTCATGTAGTTTATCATGTTGTTTTAATAGTATATATTTTGTAGTTTATTAAAAACAACCAAGTGAGTCTCCAAAGTTTTTTCCTAATGTTCGCTTTGTTCCAACATATCTCTTCAATATTTTTGCTGGACTGTTTGAAAGGAACCTATTCAGAATTTTATAATGTCTTCAAACTTTAAAGATGATTTACGAGTATCACTGCATCAAGTAAAGCGATAACCCGAAAATCGTTTGTGAAGAAGAAAGACAAAAGAAATAAGAAATATTTTTCAATGGTAGATCTAGATCTATTTCCTTAATGTGCTACGCAGCGTCTTCACTTGATTTTAGAACCAAAGTTTCGCAAAGACTTGTGGGAATGCCAAAAGATCAACAGCTCGCGTCGATTACGAGGACTTGTATTCAAATCAGTACAATGACGTCATATCTGAGGTAATAAAGATAGACGCAATTACCTATTGCAAAATTAAATAACATCGCATTGTTTGAACGCCCAAAATTTATAGAATAAAACGTTACATCTTCTTTAAGGTTGCGATAAAACATTATATCCATTTGTATTTATCCGTGATTTACAAGAAATTTTGATTTCCGGCATAAAAACTAAGTAGGCCCCCTTTAAGTCTTAACTAGACCATACAATTTTAGACCAGTTTAAATATAAAGCATTTCCAGACGACAGGTTAAATGGCTTTGATGGTGATTTTTTTTTTGTTGGGAGTTTAGAAAAGGAGAAAATAATGCCTATATACCATCAATTTCTCCTTTTACTACGATTTTTCTAAAGTGTCTTTCCTAAGGAAGGGTAAAGGACGAGATTTTTTTTTTGTAAATGCCTTAGACAGCAACATAGCCTACGTATTAAGCGTAACGACCACTGTCGAGTTGTCTTTGCATAAAGTCTTATATCAGTTTAAGCCTTAAAACGAAATGTTAATTTAACATTTTTTTTTTTTTTGTAAAACCAATAGGAAATGACGATTACAATCGGCGGATGGCGTAGATCAAGTTCGAACTGCTCAGAATTTGCAATCCAAGTTTAAATCAATGTCGTCCGTCACTGCAATCCTAAGCATGAATTATGAGTCTCGTCATTTGCAACAAAGCTGTATTTTAGGTCGTCGAATTCGGTCGTTGGATTCATTAACCTATGAAGCGCTGGAACCCAGTTAAGTTGTTGTTGCTGACAGTCTAGATCAAGATCAGACTGTACTCTCTGTGCAGTCTGATCTTTGATATACACCTTCAACTATTTCGGATGTTTTTTCCCTGATTCAAAAGGCCCTTTTCATTCATTCAGCGCTCTAAGGGTTAACCTGATGATTCAGGGTGCTTAATGCATCTGTAGAAAGTTTCGACCCATCATGGTGAGTCTGCCCAGTCCGCCTGGGCCGAAACTTGTTTATTGTTTGGTAAATATTCTGCATGTCAGTGGGCCAAACTCATGATTCAGCCAGCTTAACCCTTAGGCTGCTAAGCGCGACTCAAGGGCCTTTTGCGGACATTGTAGATCAAGATCAGACTGCACAGAACGTGCAGTCTGATCTTGGATCTACACTGTCCGTTAAGGAGATATCTTTCCACCAAAAAATACCTTTGAAATAGCAAAATTTGGGTTTTCAATTTGGGCTTGAAAGTTTCAATTCGTTTATTTAGCAGGATAAGAGTTAAGACAAAGTTGATTCATAATATACTTTGATTGATTGATTAATTTATTTTATGGTGTTTAACGCCGTTTTTAAAACTATTTCAGTGGTATCGCGGCGGCCAGTGCGCCTATCTATGCTTTCCTGGAGTTTCTTTTTCCGCACAAAATTATTTTCAAGCCATTGGCTGCTTTCCCACATAATCACCGTCTAAACAATGGTCAGCGGTGAGACGGAAATGAATCCTGTCGCAATGAATATCATCAAGCCTCGGAAAGAAGCTGGCCGAGTCGGGGATCGAACCAGCGACCTCCTGTTCTCAAGTCCTGTACGTTGTCGACTGAGCTACCGGGGCTCGACTCATATTATGCAAAGACTTGCTTGGTATAATATATTGTATACCTACAAAGGTCCATTTTCCCAGAGCGCCGCTCGTATCATTTCACATTCTATTTAGCAATGAGAGTGAACTTTGTAGGAGTTAAGAAGACTCTGTGAAGACTGTTATTAACTCTTTCGGCGCCAAATAAACAAACTTTGGTTCTTTTGATGGTTGTAAATACAATCCACTGAGTCTCCGGAAGACTTTTATCATATAGGCATGACCAAACAATCGGAGGGCATAGATCAAAGATCAAACTGAACGTTCTGTGCAGTCTGATCTTGATCTATGCCGTCCGCAAAAGTCCCTGTTTTCGCCTATGGCGCTGAAAGGGTTAAACTCCAGGGTAAATAACGACTTTGTGAGGTATGGGCTGTATATGGTAGAAAAATGAGGTGTTAGCACGTAAACAAGGCGACTGATATTCACAGAGGGCGGTTATTTTCTCCTTTGGTGTGAATTTTCAAAGACTGCGAGCCTAGTAATGTTCCTTTTCATTTTCGACTTCAAAGGGACCCATCCGTTTGATACTAAACAGGTGAAATTTAATCTGTCGATCCAGTGTATATCTAAACGCCATATTTCGTCTGTCACATTCAATTCTTATCTATCTCCCAGGATATCAAATGTATCCGAAATTATCATCCTGCAGAAGTCGAATAAATAAAAGAACGACAGAAATATCAGATGTTAAAGTATGGCGCAGCCTCGTTCTGGATTTCAAAGGCTGTCTCACGTGACATTGTTGACATTCGAATTACTTGGTCTTTATCATGTAAATGAGTACATCGGTAGCTCAAATTTTTGTTATTTTTCATTTACTTATTCGGATAAAAGGATCAGACGGGATAAAGAAAAGGCGTTTAATTTCAAATTAAGCTTCACATTTGATGTTTCATCCCATTTGCTATCTTACCATCAATTAATCTTGAAAGACCCTCGTGTCAGATCTAAAACATGGAAGGTTTTCAAAGAAAACACCGATGTGCATAATAATAGGCCTACCTACGGAATACCGTTAGGGCCATCGCCTTTGAATGTGTCAATTTAAAACGCGATACTCGATAGTACGATGATGATAATGCGAAATCACGAAACTACGATGATGAAAACGCGACAGTACGATGACGATAACGCGATACCACGATGGTGAAAACGCGAAGATACGATAGTACGATGATGAAAGTGCGATATAATATCGTGTTTTCACCATCGTACTTTCGCGTTTTCATCATCGTAGTATCGTACTATCGCGTTATCATCATCGTACTATCGCGTTTTCATCATCGTACTATCGCGTTATCATCATCGTACTATCGCGTTATCATCATCGTACTATCGTGTTTTCATCATCGTACTATCGTGTTTTCATCATCGTACTTTCGCGTTTTCACCATCGTACTATCGTATTTTCATCATCGTACTGTCGCGTTATCACCATCGTACTTCCGCGTTTTCACCATCGTTCTATCGCCTTCCGGTCCGCATGCGCATACACATTCAATGGCGATTGCACTAACGTTATTCCGTATAACTCTACTAGACTGTAATTCTTTTGCCACGCGGAAAACTTTACGGGAAAATGAGAAAATTCTGGTTACAAGCATTTTCTTATTTCTCTCAAGGTTTGCAAAAGCCTTCTTTCTTGAGATCCTTAAATCTGTGGGTTGTTGTGGGGGAAAGGGTTAACTTGTTTGTTCTTAGAAATATAAGAAGATTAATGCATTAGTCCTTATCCTGCCGAGTGCAATAATGGATTTATTTTGCGGAGAGTGTAGGGCAAGATCAGCCTGCATGTACGTGCAGTCTGATCTTGCTCTGAACTCTCCGCTGCTCTATCATTAATTTCGGTCAACGAAACCCCATCCATTGCCATTTAACCAATAGATATATGTGTAATCGCCAACAATTTAAATTCGGTAGGATAAGGGTTAATATATCTGAATTTTAGACAGAGACCTTTTTTAATTAATTTCGCTGGGAAAATAAGTGTTATTTGACGTGTTCCATTTGCCAAATTTTGAAGTGTCTTTTTAAAATTATTATAGCCAAAGAATGTGCGGTTTATTTATTTGGTGTTTAATGTCGTTTTCAACATTATTTCAGCTATATTGCGACGGCCAGTGCACCTATCAATGTTTTCTTGGAGTTTCATTTACCAGTACATTGCAGAATATCATTTCAAAGATAATAGCCACCATTTTCTCCATTTCCCACAAATTTTTCTACCCTATATAGGACAGAAGTAAGATTTTGAGCTACATTTAAGTTGTCCTCCGCAAATACTTTCTATTTGATGTAGTAAAAAATTTGTTATTTGGTAAAGAGTTAAGATGGAACTCAACAAAACGTGTAGTGTGATCTAATTCTACCCCGTCCGGTGTGTTGTGAGATATTTTGGCTCAAACTGTCTCATCCCACGTGATGTCTCACAGAATATCCGGCAATGAAGATCCAAGATCACGATGCACGTCCGTTGCAGTCTGATCTTGACCTACAATGTCGATTTCACCTCTTTAAGTACTAAAATATCCCGAGTTTAAATGACCCTTAGAAATAAGGATTTGGAAAAGCATCGTGGGAAAAGGAAAAAAATGCTGGTGACCAGCATATTTTTCCTTTTCCCATAATATTTTTTACACGTTCTAAGACAAATATGTCCATTTGAACCACAATTGATTTGTCGTCTGCAAATGCTTTCAGTTTAGAAAAGTAAAAAGTTTTGTCCATTGATAACGTAAATGTCCAGTCTAACATTATTGATTTTTAACCTTTAGATTGCCAATAAACCAAATGGACATTTTCATTCTAGAAAAAAAGGAATAAAACAAATGAAAGCAACCTTAAGATTGGCTTTGTACATAATGTCTCTACAAAGCAATCAGTATTAATTAAAGATCAGACTGCATATTTTATGCAGTCTGATTCTTAGATGTTATTACACGGCTGATGAGTACGAAATACCTTTGGGGCAATCGCCTTTGAATGTGTATGCGCATGCTCACCGGAAGGCGATAGTACGATGATGATAACACGATAGTACGATGGTGATAATGCGACAGTACGATGATGAAAACGCGATATTACGATGGTGAAAACGCGAAAGTACGATGGTGAAAACACGATAGTACGATGATGATAACGCGACAGTACGATGGTGATAACGCGATAATACGATACTACGATGGTGATAACGCGACAACACGACAATACGATGATGAAAACGCGACAGTACGATGGTGAAAACACGATATTATATCGCACTTTCATCATCGCACTATCGTATTGTCGCGTTTTCACCATCGTGGTATCGCGTTATCGTCATCGTACTATCGTGTTTTCATCATCTTAGTTTCGTGATTTCGCTTTATCATCATCGTGCTATCGAGCATCGCGTTTCAAATTAACACATTTAAAGGCGATGGCCCTAATGGTATTCCGTACCTACCTGCCATACATGGACATGCTTGCAAATTACAGGGAGAAAAGAAAAGATTGATTGGTAATTTTACGCCACTTTCAACATTATTTCAGTCATGTCACGGCGACAGCTCACATATTCATGTATGCAAATGCTGAAATTTTGTCGTTTGGTCCAGACTTAAAGAAGGAAATTTTCAGTCCTTAAAAAAAAAAAAACGCAGGCACCAATTTAACTCTTAGACTGCTAAGCGCGACTCAAATATGTACCTTTTGCGGACAGTGTAGATCAAGATCAGACTGCACAGAACGTGCAGTCTGATCTTTGATCAACACTGTCCGATAGGGTGATATCTTTTCCCAAATAATACTTTTGAAATAGCAGAATCTTGGTTTTTCACTATCGACCTGAAAATTTCATTTCATTTATTGAGTAGGATAAGGTTTCATTCATTACCAGACGACAAAATTTCAGAATCACCTAAACTGAAGGCTTCTGCAGACGACAAATCAAATATAGCTTAGAGAATGCGATTTGCCTTTGAAAGTGTGGCAAATAATGTAGGAAATGGACAAAATGCTAATTGACAGCATTTCCCGCTTTTCCCGCAATGTTTTTACATTTTTATCAAGTGTTCTATCCTTCAGGGACGTAAATGTATGGACTTGTTCGATATATGATGACGAAGTGTAGAAGAGAGTAGATCGATGATCTATGCTCTCCTGGCTGTTCCATAGCAGCTAGCAAAAGTCCTTACAAACCTCTGGTTTCAATCGGTCTTTTAATTCTTTCTGTCTGTCTGCCTGTCTGTGTGTCTGTCTGTCTGTTATTAATTTCACTCTTTTTTTAAGTCCATCTCTCTCTCTCTCTCTCTCAAATCGTTCTCGCCATAGTGCAGGCACCTCTCGACGCCTCTGCCCTTCGTCTTTTGTTTTTCTCTGGTCGTTCGCTTCTTTTCCCCTCTCTACCCTTTGCGGAAGGTATAGATCAAGGTCTGACTACACAGAATGTGCCGTCTGATCTTTGATCTACACGGTCCAATCAAGTATTTTCCGGCGAAATGAACTTTTGAATTGCAATATTTGAGTTTTTACTTATACCTGGAAGTTGTCATTTACCAAACGGGAAAAATTTAGACTTTTTCTAAATTGAAAGTATTGCAGACGACTCGTGAAATTTGGCTCATATTATCCAATTTGTCTTTGAATGGGTAGAAAATATTGTGAGAATAGAAGAAAATGCTGGCTATCAAATCTTAGACAAATAAGCCTGAGAATGTTCCTAAGAATTGTTTGGGTAAATATGAACCAAGGGTATCATAGAAAAACTTGCGGGAAAAGGAACAATTAACTCCAAAGCTGCTAAGCGAGACTCACTGACCTTTTGCGGAAGGTGTAGATCAAGATCATACTGCACAGAACGTGCATTCTGATCTTGGATCTTCACTGTCCGATAAGGATATATCTTTCTCCAAAAAATTCGTTTGAAAGAACATTATTCAGGTTTTTACTATCGGTTGCAGAGTTTTCATTTAACTTATTTAGTACGATAATAATTAACTGCGCGTCACATTGTAATCTCATCCCCAAAGTTGTATCTTCAACGGGCGTGACACAGTTTTATTTTTTTGTTGCAAGGTTATGTCCAAACAATCCCGTGTTTTACGACCCTGGCAAAACAGCTTTTTAAAACATTGTGGGAAAAGGAGAAATTAGAATTTAATACTGGTAAACGTCATTTCTTCCCTTTCCACAATATTTTTTTTCACGGGAGAACGGGGTTGAATGTGCCACGGGTTGAGTGTGCCATGAAGTTTGATGTCATCTAGTTATCCAACGTGTCATTTTTTGTGCATATCTTTTTGGCCATGTCAAAAAATCCAAAATCCGTTAACCCACGCTGCTGACAAGCCTGCTTTTCAACGGTAAACACCATTATTGTAGACACATTTGTCGTCTGCTGATGCTTTCAATTTGAATCGGTCTAAAATGTTGTGTCTGATTTAATTCTGTACTGGCCAGACGGCAAATTTTTAGACTCTCCCATTTTGAAAGCATCTACAGACGACAAATGAACCCTTTAGCTGGTAAGCGCGACTCACTGACCTTTTGAGGACAGTGTCGTTCAAGATCAAACTGAACGTGCAGTCTGATCTTGGATCTATACTGTCTGATAAGGGGATATTTTTCTCCAAAAACCATACTCGAAAAAACATTGTTCGGGTTTTTGGGGTGGGGTGCGAAGCATCCCAGCTCAGATTTACCATGTGGGAAATTGAACCTAAAATGTCTGATTCTAATATTGCAACCTGGAAAAATAGTACTATTAAGAAAGCATTTCATTCACTTTGGCATCAAGGCATGACTAAAACGTTAAAATAGGGAAATTCACACGACTTGGACGATAAATATTTAAACAAATACACCATTAGCTCTATCATAATGCAATTTAAGCAAAGAGTGTTAGAAAAGACTACCATAAGGCATGCGTAGGTATACGCATTTAAATAGCGCCAAGAAGCGTCAACAAGTGCCAGCACTCGTCACAACTCGGCCGATTCCGTACCTACATCTAACCTCGTCTGTATAAAGGCGGCTTCCATTTTGAACTACCAATCACATGATCTTAAACATGGCGGCGCCCCTGTAAATCGCTTAGCAACGACATGAACAACCACGATTAAGTTATTCACATCTATCGATCTGTCGATGAAAGCTCCCAGCGGAATTGATAAACCACGCTAAAAATTGAAAGTACAAACTTTTTGAGGACTGAAATAATCTTAGAAAGATAACGATTGACAATTGTCTCATGTTTTCTTTCTTAAGAGGATCCTTACAATTTCAATAACGGTAAAACGGTGTGCTTCCGGAGACGTGCGAAATGTACCGTGTAGGTGCATATCAAGCTACGTGATACAGCCGAGGGATTTGATCACCGGATCACCCGAGGTGTGCCGAATGCAAGTGCCATGAAAAGCGTAGAAGCGCCATGAGAGCTCTAGTGGTAATTTTTTTTAATAGGATTGCCTTATTTGTCCAGGTATTGCTTAATAATACTTCTCATGTCGTTTCATTTTGACATTCTATTGAACGCCCCCCCCCCCCCCCCCCCCAACACAAACACAAAAAAGAGAAACTTGTTAGGTTGGTCTGAGATTTATAGGAGAGATACCTCTTAACTCTTTAACCCTTTACCACACAATCCCGACTTTTAACGACCCTGAGGAAGAAGCCTTTTGAAAACATTGTGGGAAAAGGAGAAAATGCTGGTAACCAGCATTTTCTCCTTTTCCCACAATGTTTTCTTCTCTTCCCAAGACAAGTTTCAATTTTTGAGTCACATTTATTTTGTCGTCTGCAAATGTTTTCAATTCGGTCGAGTCTAAAATTTTGTCGTTTGGTAAAGAGTTAAATGTCTGCTTGCTTTTACTCAATCCTTTCTAGTAGCACTACGTGCTTATTATTTGGTACAACAGTTAGATTTCAACTTGAGCAGGATTAAACGCACCCCCACCTCAGCAGCGCTTTCACCGCTTTGATCACTATTGGCTCGAAAGTTCTGTTTAACCCTTTACCGCACAATGCCGCCTTTTAACGCCCCTGGGAAAGAAGCCTTTTGAAAACATCGTGAGAAAAGGAGAAAATGCTGGTAACCAGCATTTCTCCTTTTCCCACAATGTTTTCTACCCTATAAAAGTAAAGTTGCATCATTTGAGCCACTCTGAAATTGTCGTCTGCAAATGCTTTCAATTTGGGCAAGACTAAAATTTTGTCGTCTGGTAAAGGGTTAACTGATTTAGAAGGATAAAGGCTAAAAGCCCTTCGATTGATAGAACTTTTCTTTTGAAAGTAAAGAAACGTTGTGATGAGAGGATATTATGCTGGTTACCAGCATTTTCTTCTTTTCCCACAATGTTGAAAAAAAAAAATTATTTCACAGGGTCGTCAAAATTTGGGATTGTTTGATAGAGTTAAGCGAACACAAACCCTTGCAGCAATTTGTACTGATTTATATATACTTGAGGCGTGCTCTGGCAAAAGGGGGTTAATGCATCTCCGTGGTCCATGATACCAGTTAAGTCATCACATAATTATGGATCCATGATAGCCACTTTTTCAACAATCGACTGAATTATGAGGTAGACTGGTCCTTGGACATACAGAAAATTGACCGATAGCGAAAAGTTTCGGCCCAGGTCAGCCTGAGCGGACTGCGCAGGCTGACCTGAGTCGATACCTTTCGCAGATGCGTTAGACCCCCTTTTCACAGAGCATGGCTCACTTAAAATAAAGGTCTATTGTCGCCTTGGAAAAAAACATTAGGCTTGGGAGGGTATGATAGCTTCAGTGCAAAACAATATTCGACAAATTAGCAAATATTTAATTACATTCCAAATCCCTTGTTTCGCGGGTAAAATCAAAGGCATCTATTCTGAAATACGAGCAACAACTATTTGCTTACTCGACCGAAACATTGCGATTGTTTTAAACTCGACGCACCCCAAAGACTGTTGACGCTATTTGATTTTCCCCTTGTGCTTTCAGTCAGTGTATTTTTGACCTTTATATACGTTTGATCTATGGCAAATGAACGCGAAGGATTCATCCCAATATTGACTTATCTACATGTAAACCATACAATAATAAATAAATAGAATATTGCTTTACAAATTCTTATCAATAAGGAAGATTTTCTTTTCGGGTAATGTTTACGTATGCAAAAAAAAAGGATACGGTATTTATGTATGAGCCATGCTCTGGTAAAGGGAGGCTTAATGCATCTCCGTGATGCAAGATACCAAGCAAGTCATCACAGTATTATAAATCCCTAAAAATCAGTTTTGTAAAACAACTTAACGAATCATGAGGTACACTGGTCCTTTGACATGCAAAAAATTTACCAATAGCGAAAAGTTTCGGCCCAGGTCAGCCTGCGCGGTTTGCGCAGGCTGACCTGAGTCGATACTTTTCGCAGATACATCAAGCCCCCCTTTTCACAGAGCATGGCTCAAATATGGAATTTATTGAATGAGAGAAAACCTACTCTTCATCCACAACCACACAATCCCGTGTTTTAATGACGCCGATGAAGACGACTTTTGAGAACATTGTGGTAACCAGAATTTTTCTCCTTTTGGTATAATGTTTTCTACCTTTTCAAAGAAAATCAAATCATTTGAACCACATTAGATTTGTCGTCTGCGACGGGCTGGTCTACAATTTGATCGTGTGGTATAGAGTTTACCAGAGTCGTAAGGTTATCGTACATCTATTTATGATTCATTTCATAGCGTTTAAGAACGTTTTCAACATTATTTCATTTATCGCGGCAGCACGTGCACCTATCCTGGAGTTTCTTTTACAAATAATCCTCACAATATTCTTTCCAAGCAACCGGTTGCTTTCCCACATAACCATCGTCGAAAGGTCAGCAGTGAGAGAGGAATGAATCCTGTCGCAATGACTATCGTCAGTCCTCGGAAAGAAATTGGCAGAGCCGGGGATCGAACCAGCGACCTCTTGTTCTCAAGTTCTGTACGTTACCGATTGAGCTGCCGGAGGTCGGTTCGCACATCTATAAGAGTAAGTATGACACCTTTTACCTCACTGCAGTTCTTATTCTTCTGTTGAACGGACAGACAGAAACAAGGACAGACAGAAACAAGGACAGACAGGCTGGCGTACCGACAGACAAAAGCATAGACAGACAGACGTCTTGACCTATAGATCTGAAAATTTACCACACAATTCTTAGTTTTAACGACCCAGAGGATGAGGCTTTTTCCAAAAAATGGCGTAACGAACATCTTCTCATAATGTTTTCTACCCTGTCAAAGAACTTACCGGTAATTTCAATCGTACCACTTGCGGATTTGTCGTGTGTGGATGCTTTCAATCTGAAAAAAAAGTTTAACATTTGTCTTTTGTGAAGGGGGCAAAGAAGTTTAAAATAGAGAGCAGTATCACATTTCTCGTCAAGAACTTCTCTGTTACCATATGGAAACCTTTCTCGGGTTCCCGTTGCGATGGTAATCACAAAGGAATTTCCTATAGCAAGGCATTAAAAAGCTCAAGTTTAGCACCGGTAAAAAGTATCATGAAAAAGTAAGATGTCAACGCGGTATGACAAAAAATACGTTAAAAACATCACTCAAACAACTGGACAAAATGAAAAATAAGTGGTTCAACCCTTTATCAGACCAGCATTTTAAAATTTTCCCACAGTGTTTTCAAAACTCATCATTTCCTCAGGGTCGTTTAAACGCGTGATTTGGCAAAGAACTAATCGTCTCAGTGCCATAGACAAAAACACGGGCTTTTGCGGATTGCATGGATCAAGATCAGACGGTACAGAATGTGCAGTCTGATCCTGTATCTATGCCGTACATTTGTTAAGTCAAGCCTGCAAGTTAAAGCTCTTTCTGAGTTTTAGTATATCTCTAGAGTATTATTATATTTGTAGCCTTCGAAACAGGTTGAGTTTATGTATTTGGCGAGTTAATCCTTAGGCTGCTAAGCGCGACTCAATGACCTTTTGCGGACAGTGAAGATCAAGATCAGACTACACAGAACGTGCAGTCTGATCCACACTGTGCGGTAAAGAGATTTTTTCTAAAAAAAAAAAAACTTTGAAAGAGCAAAATTTTGTTTTTTACTATCAGCTTGAAAGTTTTATTTCAATTATTTTGCAGAATAAGGATTAAGAAGGACAAGACTGTTTGTTTTATTTCAAAGAGCAAACATGTTTTTTAACCAAACAGTTCCGAGTTTTAACGACCCTGGGAAAGAAAGCTTTAGAAAACATTGTGGAAAAAGGAGAAAATGCTGGTAACCAGCATTTTCTCCTTTTCACACAATGTTTTCTACCCTTCCCAAAGCAAATTTTGGCTTTTGAGTCGTATTTATTTTGTCGCCTGCAAATGCTTTCAAATTGGACTAGACTAAATTTTTCTTGTTTGGTAAAGAGTTAACCCTTAGGATGTTGAATAATTGAATGAGATATTTCGGAAAAATGAAAGTACTAAAATTTCACAATGTTTTGACCGCTTTTTGAAAGCATATCTAAAACTCAAAAAAAAAAAAAAATATCGGAGCATGTACATCAAAGATCAGATATCGATTTCTGTGCAATCTGATCTTGATCAATGCCGTCCCCTATCAGCAACCAAATTCGTGCACAACTTTGAAACTAATTTATGAGACATATTTATAATTTTCTATGCAAAACAAAGTCAGTAATGCGATACTTGCCGTGACGTCACGTTTCTAAATTTCAACACCATCTCGTAAAAATAATTAAAAGGGAAGCGAGTGCACAATTTCAGGATATAATCGGTGTTTTCATTGATATCTGATGAAATTAGTTTATTACGTAAATAACATAACCGCTTGTGATATCCCCCATTTTTTTTTTTTGTTTATTAATCCTTATCCAGCTAAATACTAGTAAGTTAAGTAACACTTTCAAGCCGATTGTAAAAACGTAAACAAATATGTTTCAAATTTAATTTTTGGAGGGGAAAAAAAAAAATACACGTATCTCCTTATCGGACAGTGTGGATCCAAGATAAGACTGCACCTTCTTAGCAGCCTAAGGGTTAAAATGCAGTTCCACTTGATTCTTGATTCTTACTTTTAACGACCCAATGGAAATGAACTTTTGAAAATATTTATGGAAAAGGAGAAGGTGCTGCTATCATCCGTTTTTCCACCATGTTTTTTACAACTTTAGAAAGAAATTTTGTTATCTCATCGAGTGAACATCATCGGTAATATTTTCACGAGTGGCGCAGCCACGAATGAAAATATTACCATAGATGTTAACGAGACGAAATAAATTTAGATTAGCAACCTAAGGGTTAACTTGCTTTTTCAGACCGTACAGACCAAAATCATACTGCACAGAGAAAACGGTATGATCTTGAATCTTCACCCTTCGTAAATATGGTCCAAATCAGCTCTACGAATTCACTGTAAACTCTTTACCAAACAACATCATGTCAGATTCATCCAAGCTAAAAGCATTTGCAAGCGAAAAGTCAATTTTAACTCAAAAAATATAATTGATTTGAAAGGCCAGAAAATATTGTAGGAAAAGAAGAAAATGCTGGTTACCCTCATTTTCTCCTTTTCCCATAATGTTTTCAAAAGCCTTACTCATTAAGGTCGTTTAAATTCGGGATTGTTTCGTAAAAGATTAAAACTATTTTATCCCTAAGGCTGCTAAGCGCGGCTTACTGACCTTTTGCAGACAGCGTAGATCAAGATCAGGCTGTACAGAACGTGGAGTCTGATCTTGGATCTACACTGTCCGATAAGGAGAAATCCCCCCCCCCCCCCATGCTCCTAGGAAAATTTTGGTTTATATCCTGTAGGTTTGAAAGTTTCATTTTTATAGCAGGTTAAGGGTTAAATGACTGAGAATGTCTATTTTATCTATCTAGTGCTCCAGAGGTCAAACACTTTTTTAACCCTTATCCGGCCTAATAAAAGAAATGAAACTTTCAAACCTATAGTATAAACCCACATTTTCCTATTTCAAATTTATTTTGGAGGAAAGATATCTCCTTATCGGACAGTGTAGATCCAAGATCAGACTGCACGTTCTGTGCAGTCTGATCTTGATCTACACTGTCCGCAAAAGGTCCTTGGTCGCTCTTAGCAGCCTAAGGGTTATGCTTAGGTCAAACACTTTTTAAGCTTCTGGGAAGATATTTTCTCATGTACCACAAATGGACTGATTACATTTTCAAAGTCATGAGAATTTAAGTTCAAAAGATTACCATCCCATGTATCCGAGAATAAGTACTGAATGGGAAAGTAAGTATGTTTACATTTTTGAATTAGTGGAAAAATAGTCGCACGATCGACCCTTGGTTCCCAATTTCGAATTGAACAAGGTACAGTTTGCAGCCTGTTATCGATCTGCGTATCAACGTCTTTGAGACGGTTACGGGAGATTCAACGGGTACCTGTTAACCTTTCACCTACTAAATAAGTGAAATGAAACTTTCAAGAATATAGTCAAAATCCAAATGTTGCTTTTTCAGAGTATTGGGGCAAAATATCTCCTTAACGCAGTGTTGATTCTAGGTCAGACTGATCTTGGTCTACACTATCTGCAAAAGGTCCTTGAGTTCTTGAGTCGCGCTTAGCAGCCCAAAGGTTGGGGTTAAATTTTTACGGAATGTAAACTTTCGGGTTGCTGTCTCCATACTGCAATATTGGTGCACTTTTCACGTGAAAATGTCCTTCAGCAAGGCAATTCAAAGCCCCAGTCCTGTTCTTTCGCAACTCGAGAAAGGCATGACTAAAGTTTTGTCTACTTATGACCGAAATGTTGTTGAAATAATAAACATGTCAAATTGGTGAGTGAGTGAGTGAGTATTTTTATTATACTGAAATGGGCATAAGCAGCAAACCATATGGACAAATAAATGATGATAATTAAACACGGTCTCATTGGTTTATTTCGTCACTTTCAAATACAGTTTCAATACAAATAAGCAAATACATTGTAACATTTCCAGAGCAACAGCGGTATTAACAGTACACTGATTAGAAGTATTATAACGAGAATGGATTAAATGATATGAGCCTTGCTCTGTGAAAAGGGGGCTTAATGCATTTGTTAAAACTATCGACCCATGTCAACCTGCACAGTCCGCGCAGTCTGACCTGGGCCGAAACTTTTTGCTATCGGTCAATTTTCTACAAGTCCAAGGACCAATTTACCCCATGATTCAGTCGGTTGTTAGGCAAAATGGACTTTATGGATCCATGATCATGTGATGACTTGCTTGGTATCATGCATCACGGAGATGTATTAAGCCCCCAGGGCTCGAATGTTTGTAACAATATTATGGAGGAAGAGGGGGGGGGGGGTCATCGTTGAAAAAGTGGCCAGCTGTTATTAGTTATATGAGGAGAACGAGTTAATGATCAAATGCACGTCGCATTCCTGCATGCATTTGTAATGTTTTTGTCTTTCACAGTTTAACAGGTAATGTCCCTATTGGTTGGAGTTAACCCTTTACCATGTAATCTTGACTTTTAGAGACCCTTAGAACGGAGGCTTTTAAAAATTTTGTGGGAAAAGGAGAAAATACTGGTAACCAGCGTTTTCTCCCTTTCCCATAATGTTTTCTTCCCTATGAAGGACAAATTTCCTGTTTTGATTTTCATTTAATTTGTCGTCTGCAAATGCTTTCAGTTTGGACACGGCTAAAATTTTGTCGTTTGGTACAGAGTTAAAACAGTTTGCGAGTATTGAAGATAAAAGACTGCTTTTATCCGAGGCTAAGTGAACACCTGGGAATTGATGACTGGTTTTCACACAGCAGTCAACCCTTTTACCTACCCATCGGCGAAATGAGTCCTTTAACGGACGATGTAGATCAAGATCAGACTGCACAGAATCTACAATCTGATCTTGTATGTACATAGTCCGCTTCGTCAGGCCTATTCTAAACTATGACCAAAAAGTATTTTTGGCTGCAGTGAATCTTTTTTATCTTTGATGCCTAAATAGACAGAAAAAAAAAAAGACGTAGATACTGTGCTCGTTAAACAGGGCTGATACACCTGTATGAAAACATTGTGACAATAGGACGATTTGGTCGTAAAGAGCAGTTTCTCCTTTTGTCTCAACGTTTTTGAAAGATGTCAACTGCAAGACAAGGAAATCGTCCTCTGAAGGGAGGCTAATGTATCGATACTGCGACAAGGTAGTTAACTCTTTACAAATCGACAAAATTTTAGACTCGTCCCAGTTCAAAGCACTTGCAGACGACACCAAAGTTCAACTGTTAAAAATTGTCCATGAAATGATAGAAAATATTGTGGGAAAAGGAGAAAATGCTGGTTACCAGCATTTTCTCCTTTTCCCAAAATGTTTACTAAAGACTCCTTTCTCAGGGTCGTAAAAACTCGGGATGGTGTGGTAAAGGGTTAGCGGTGTCCGATGATGCAGTCCTTGTACGAACGTAAAGAAAAAAAATCTTATCAGCACAAATTAATGATTTTTTTTTCACATGCCCTCTGTAAAGGATGTACTTTCATTCAAATGCTTTATTCATTAAAAATTCATTTGGAATGTTCAAATGAAAAGATAGTTCAACGAGTGCATTCTGCCATTGAAGTTGATACCATTAGGTCTTTGATCTTGGACGTACTATCGTACCCTGTTTTATTCATCCCTTGTATAATTAAATATCAATTATCGCGACTTTTATTCTTGTTTCATTGATATTGTTTGAAAAGTGATTTCAAAAGAGTCAAAACTAGTTTGATCACTATTTACAATCTTCTGTAAGTTGACATTTTCGCTTGATTACTGTTTCAAAAACACGTTTACGTAGATTAATTTACGAGACAAGATATCAGAAGAAAGCGGGGGATCAAACTGGCTAAAAAGAAGTCATTTGTTTTTGACAAAGCAAATATGAGAAGTATTTTAATTTTGGAGAAAAAAATTCAGCTAAAGGATCATTGTCTCTTCTCATGGAAAATATATCGGACGATATCTGAACTGTCATGATAAATAACACCTATACTTCTGTACTTATGCTACAACTAGTAATTATGAAATTAATAATGTACGACATGTCTTGCGTTCTATTAAAGTGTATATAAAGGAAAGCAAAACTTCTGATTGCTTGAAAATAAGAGGATGTACATACAAGTATACGCTACTGTCAGCTTTAACCTGTAAAATAAGTTAAATGAAACTTTCTAGCCCATGGTAAAAAAAAAAGACAAATATTGCACTTTCAAAGTCATTGGTTTGGGAAAAAATATATATATCTCCGTATCGGACAGTGTAGATCCAAGATCAGACTGCATGTTCTGGTCAGTATGATCTTGATCTACACCAACAGCAAAAGCGACAGTTGTCGCAGGTACGGGATAGCCTAAGGGTTGATTCATTGCCTTTCTTCTGATTTCTCTCACATAGATTTTTGTAACCGTTGAGCACAGGCATGTCGAGTTACAGTATGGATATTGTAGATAAATAACAGGCTGCATGTAATATACTGTCCGATCTTTTGTAGTAAATCTTTTACACTCAAGAAAGCAACAGAATTTGAATCTCAAAGTTTGTAAAATAGATTCAGCAAATCCATTTCACTAAATTTGCAATTAAACAGCATGTGGTAATTTTTTCTTCTATAACTCTTTATCTTAGGACAAAATTTTCGACTAGTCCATATTGAGAGTGTTTGTAGAGGATATATAAATTGTTGCTTAAATGGTGAATTTTGTCATTGAAAAGGAAGAAAACATTGTGGGGAAAAGGAGAAAATGCTGATTACTATCTTCTCTTTCTCACCTGATCTTTTCAAAAGACTAATTCTGGGGGCCGTAAGAACACTGGATTATTTGGTAAAGTCTGAAAAGAAGAAAAAGCTGGTAACCAACATATTCTCCTTTTTCCACCCTGTTTTCAAGAGCCCAATTTCCAAGAATCTTAAGAACACTGGTGTACTTAAATCCACCCTTTACCAAGCAATCCTTTATTTTCACAATCCTGATGTAAACATTATGGGAAAAGGAGAAAATGCTGATAACCAGCATTTTCTCCTTTTCCAGCAAGGTTTTCTATTTATCAAAAAACTTCAGTTCATTTTAAATACTTTCAGATTTGTTGACTGCACATGCTCTCAGTTTCGAAAGGTCTAACACTTGATGTTTGGGAAAGGGTTAAGTATCCCCCCTTCTTTTTGGTGATTTCAGATAACGACCGAGATGTATGGAAGAAAGAACAATGCATTTGTGTCATTCTCTGTGAAAAGGGGGCTTAATGCATATGCGAAAAGTATCAACCCAGGTCAGCCTGCGCAGTCCACGCAGGCTGACCTGGGCTGAAACTTTTCGCTATCAGTTAATTTTTTGTATGTCACAGGACCAATTCACCTCATGATTCAGTCGTTGTTAGACAAAATGGACTGTATGGTGTACTTGCTGCTGCAATGCAACCCAAATAATGTTGAAAGGGTTGTTAGACACGATACAAACACAGGATGTTTTGCACAGACCATTATGAGATGCTCGACTGACTTTCAGGCATTCTGGTATGCAAACACAGGCTGGAGAAAAAAGAAAGGTTTCACAAAAAACCACAGACAAAACTGATTGACTGAGAATAATCTTTATTTACCTACAACAAACAATTATTTAACCACCAACCCTTTACAATGGGCTCTGTTGTTGAAAGGGTACAAAACATTGTGGAAATGGAGAAAATGATACTTATCAGCATTTTCCCCCCTTTTCCACAATAATTTCAAAAGCCCTCTTTCTAACAGTTGTTAAAACACCGGATGATTTAGTACAGGGTTAAAAAACCAGAGGCAATTTTAGATATTTTTGAGGGCAGTTGTGCAGATCAATTATGATCAGACTGCACACAACTTACCACATCCTGTTGGCAGAATGTTTTCTAAAGGAATGTGCAGTATGACGATGAAGTTGCATTCAGATTGTAATTTGTTAAAACGATGAAAGTGAGAAAATATTTAGGAGTCTTTAGGATTAAGCCTTTCTGAAAGAAGAAATTCGGAATCGTGTTAACTGAAAACTGCTGCAGATGAAAAATTTGTACGGTAAATGAGCTGAACTTCTCAGATATGCTAGAAAACATTGTGGGAATGAAAATGCTGGTAACCAGCTTTTTCTCCTTTTCCCACAATGTTTTCAAAGGCCTTATTTCTCAGGGTCATCTGACTGCTTGGTAAAGGATTAAATTTCTAATCAGAATCTAATGCATCAAAACCAAAGTACAACAAAACATTTATTACATAAATCATCAACAATAAATCTGATCAAACAAAGTAAGAACACAACAGTGGTAAATCAGTTTATTCACTTTATCTTTCAAAAACCTTTTCCTGATTAAAAATTTTGACATCCTATTACTGAAAACTTTTAAGACCACAATTCAACCTTTTATCAAATGACAAAATTTAGGACTTGTCCAAATCTAAAACATTTGCAAACAACCAAATAGATATGGCTCAGATGGTGGAAATGTTCTACCTTTCCCACAATGTTTTCAAAAGCCTTCTTTCTAAAGGTTTTTCAAACTTGGGAGTGTATGGTATAGGGTTAAATATGCCTCAAATGGTAACTACTGTATTTGAAAATTTTGAAAAAAAAAAAAAAAAAAATCTGGAAATAAGAAGAAAATACTGGTTACAAGTAGTAGGCAAAATGAGAGATGACTTAACCCTTTACCACACAATGCCGCCTTTTGATGCCCCTGGGAAAGAAGCCTTTTGAAAACATTGTGGGAAAAGGAGACAATGCTGGTTACTGTAACCAGCATTTTCTCCTTTTCCCACAATGTTTTCTACCCTGTCAAAGAAAAATTGCACCATTTGAGCCACATTGAAATTGTCATCGGCAAATGCTTTCAATTTGGACAAGGCTAAATTTTGTCGTCTGGTAATGGGTTAAAAATTCATCCAAAACATTTAACTTTCAGCAAAACAACAATATTTTAGCCTTTTCCAAGTTGAAACCATTTGCAGACAACAAATTTAATGTGACTCAAACTATGGAATATGTCTGTGATAGGGTAGAAACATTGTGGGAAAAGGATAAAATGCAGCTTACCTTTCTTCCTCAGGCATACTGCCAAGCCCCCATAGCTCAGTCGGTAGCATACAGGACTTGAGAACAGGAGGTTGCCAGTTCGATCCTCGGCTTGGCCAATTTCTTTCTAAGGATTGATGATAGTCATTGCGACAGGATTCATTCCTCTCTCACCGCTGACCATTGTTTCGATGATGGTTATGTGGGAAACAGCCAGTGGCTTGGAAAGAATATTGTGCAGAGTACTGGTAAAAGAAACTCCAGGAAAGCATGGATAGGTGCACCTGCCGCCGCGATATAACTGAAAATGGCATTAAATACCACACAATCAATCCTCAGGCATACTGAAACACAGGAATGTGCTGTTAAGAGTTAACCTTTCACCAGTTGATAAAATTTTAGAATGATCCAATTTGGAACCATTAGCAAACAACAAACAAGATATGACTGAAAAAATGAAATTTGTGCCTTACTCTTTACCAAATGACAAAAATTTAGACTTGTCCAAATTGAAAGCATTTGCAGACAACAATTTAAA
This sequence comes from Tridacna gigas, assembly GCA_945859785.2. Lineage (NCBI taxonomy): Eukaryota > Metazoa > Mollusca > Bivalvia > Cardiida > Cardiidae > Tridacna > Tridacna gigas. Next base: position 52,217,515 of record OX244039.2, read on the forward strand.
TGTTACTCAAATGATGGACATTGTCATTAATATGGTAGAAAACATTGTGGGAAAAGGAGAAAATGCTGGTTACCAGCATTTTCTCCTTTTCCCACAATGTTTTCAAAAGGCTTTTTCTTCCGGGTCATTAAAACTCGGGATTGTGTGGTAAAGAGTTAAGAGGGAAGAAAATATTGCAGAAAAGGAGAAAATGATGGTCACCAGCATATTCTCCTTTTCCCACAATGCTTTCAAAAGCCTCCTTTCTCAGGGTTAGTAAAACACAGGATTGTGTGCTAAAGACTTAAAACAGTGATAGATTTTCAATTTTGATGGGGTGGGACATATAAATTCTAGAACCACAAATTCAGAGACAAAACAATAAAATCAAACAATACCACTATGTACAAATCATAAAGAAAACAAAAGTCTCCTATTTCATTCAAATCTACTAATGGTCCTCATTAACCCTGTAGCAACATTCTCAAATCCTAAATTGATGCTACAACTCAGACTCAACTAAGCAAAATAAATGGCCACATTAAGTAAACAGACTTAACAGAGTTGTCAACAGAGGACTTGAGAATATTACATAAGTCTGTTAACCCTTTCCCAAACAACAAATTTTGGACTGGTCCAAATTGAAAGACTTTGCAGACGACAATTTTAAATTTGATGAAAATGGCAGAAAGTTATCAAAAAGGGTAGAAAACACTGTGGGAAAAGGAGAAATTGCTTGTTACGAGTAATTTCTCCTTTTCCCACAGTGTTTTAAAAAAACTTGTACTGCAGACACATGAAAACCAGGGCTTGTTTGGGAAAGGGTTAATGTTAGTGAAATGCATCTAGAATAACAAACTCAACTTAAGTCTGAAAATAAGTCTGTTTGCAGATTTGAGTGAAATAACAGACTTAATTTTTTTCGAGAAACTGGGCCAAGAAACTTAAAACTGTACATAAACGATACATGTATAAATTCATCTTAGTCTTAACATTCTATCTTTACATCACATCTAAGTGATTAAAGTCTTATCTCTTAACTCTTTACCAAACAACAAATTTTTAGACTACACCAAATCGAAAGCATCTGCAGACGACAAAATAAATGTAACTCAAAAATTGAAATTTGTTTTGGGAAGGCTTGAAAATATTGTGGGAAAAGGAGAAAATGCTGGTTACCAGCATTTTCTCCTTTTCCCTCAATGTTTCCTTAAGGCCTCTTTCTCAGGGTCGTTGAAAGTCAGGATTGTGTGGTAAAGAGTTAAGTAAGCTTTTTCTTTCTCTGTAAATCCTTTTAAAAATGACAAATTTTAGACTTTTCCAAAATGAAAGCATTTGTAACATAACAAATTTAACCCTTAGGCTGCTAAGCACGCCTTAGGAACCTTTTGCAGACACTGTAGGCCAAGATCAGATTGCACAGAACTGCACGTTCTGATCTCAGATCTACACTGTCCCATTAGGAGATCTTTCCCCTAGAAATACCTTTGAAATAGCGAAATTTTGGATTTTACTATCTGCTTGAAAGTTTCATTCCATTCATTCAGCAGGATAAGGGTTAAAAAGGGTACAAATGAACTGAAGTTCTTTGACAGGATGAAAAACACAAGGGGAAATTCAGCATAGCCATTGTTTAACCTTTTACCAAACAGCAAAATTTCGGACTTATCCAGATTGAAAGCATTTGCAGACAAAAATATCGCTCAAAGTCTGCAATTTTTCTTTCAAGAGGCAGAAAATATTGTGGAAAAATGTTTTCAAAAGACTTCTTCCCTCTAGTCGTTGAAACACAGGATTGTGTGGTAGAGGGTTAACTCTTTACCACACGGCAAAAATGTAGACTTGTCCAAACTAAAAGCATTTGCAGACGACAACTTAAATAATAGAATTTGTCTTTGATGGAGTAGAAAACAGCATTACCAGCATTTTCTCCTTTTCCTACAATGTTTTCAAAAGGCTTCTTCCTCAGGGTAGTTAAAACCCGGGACTGTGTGGTACAGGGTTAAACAATAATCAGCGGTGAGACTGAAATGAAATCTGTTTCAATGAAAGTCATCAATATAAACTAGATCTGTGGCAGGCAACTCTACAAGCATTCTTCTGAAACACTTATGAGCCATGCTCTGAGAAAAGAGGGTTTAATGCATCTGCAAAAAGTATCGAAACAGGTCAGCCTGCCCCTGCACAGATACTTTTGCTTTTGGTAAATTCTCTGCATGTCAAAAGACCATTCCACCACAGGATCCAGCCAGTTCTTAGACAAAAAATGAATTTGAGCCATGCTCTGTGAAAAGGGGGTTTAATGCATCTCTTGATTATGGATCATAAAGACAAGCGTGTCTAACAACTGACTAGATCATGAGGTAGACTGGTCCTTTGACAAGCAGAAAACCGACAGATAGCAAAAGGTTTCGGCCCAGGTCAGCCTGCGCGGAGTGCGCAGGCTGACCGGGATTGAAATTTTTTGTAGATGCATTAAGCCCCATTTTCACAGAGCATGGCTCATTTCATGGATCATTTCATGTCACGTATCACGGAGATGCATTGAACCTCCTTTTGCAAGAGCATGGCTCCAACACATAAACCGGTAACCAAATTGGTCAGTTGCAAAGATGACCAACGTTGTCACAACATAGAAATGAGTAATACTTCTAACCCTAAGGACACCTTTCACTACTTTAGTAGCCTTTGAAGCCAGTGTAGATCAAGATCATGCTGCTAGAAATGTTCTCCGATCTTTGATTTGATAGCCAGCATCTTCTCCCTTCCCTAAAATGTTTTCTACCCTTTCAATGGCAAATCCCACATTTAGGTCAACTTTCACTTTGTCGTCTGCAAATACTTTCAACGTGGACGAGTCTGAAATTTCCTCCTTTGGTAAAGAGTTGCGGACAGACCTTCCTTTCGATCTTTCTTAAGCATCTACATACAGCTATACATACATGAAAAAATTAGGTGTACATATGATTTGAAATAAAACAGTTTAACAGGAATATGACATAAGATCCATAAAATTGTATTTACATAGCAAAGATGAAACTATTGCAAAATCAGTACCGGGGCAACAAAATTTATAAGGAAAACAAACACAACATGTAATATAATCTTTGATCTACACTTTACATCTTTTATACCTTTTCAGCCAAGACATTTTTGACTAGAGCTACCCTTGAAATTACAATTATTTGGGTCTTATTTCTAGACTGTCAAAGTCTGTTAGGTTATGTTGGTGCTCTACTGGGGTTTATCTCTTTACCAAATGTCAAAATTTTAGACTCGTCCAAATTGAAAGCATTTGCAGACAACAAAATTAGTGTCTCAAAAATTGAACTTTGCTTTGGGAAGGGTAGAAAACATTGTGAGAAAAGGAGAAAATGCTGGTTACCAGCATTTTCTCCTTTTCCCACAATGTTTTCAGAAGACTTCTTTCTCAGGGTCGAGAAAACCCTGTACTGTTTGGTAAAAAGGTTAATGGACTATTTCCAGTTCAAAAAGCCACGGCATCTTCAGTGTGTGTAGGTATAGCAGAATGAACTGTAAGAACATGGATCTCTGCCTCCCTGTAGGTATTGAAGGTAGCTTTACACTCGCTGCACGCAAACACTTCTACAGTGGTTTGTTCAGTTTCCACAGGTGCCTGTTCTACCTCCATCATTTCTTCGGTATTTGTTTCTTCAACAGCTGTTTCCATTTCTTGTGTATCCTTAGCAATCTCTGTCGTATCCAAATTCAGTTGCTGGTCTCCATCAAGCTTCAACTCTGGATCTACTGATTCGTTAACTGGTTCCATTGATGTGACATCAGTGCTGGTTCCTGGTTCCATTGATGTGACATCAGTGCTGGTTCCTGGTTCCATTGATGTGACATCAATACTGGTTCCTGGTTCCACTGGTGTAACATCATAACTGGTTCCAGGTTCAACTGGTGTCACATCAGTATTAGCTCCTGCTTCGACTGGTGTCACATCATTACTGGGTCCTGGTTCCGTGAACACAAGTAGAGTACCAGGTTGTGCTTGTAAGACGGTATTCTGTTTCCAGGTAAGACCTCTACATTTCTGAGAATGGAACTTCAAGGTACTCGCTGTAGAGAAAGTTTTGGAGCAATGTGGACAGATGTGTTTACTGGTGTTTGTATGAGTCGTGATATGGTTCTGTAGTAAATTCATTAACTTGAACCCTTTATGGCATATTCCGCATTTAAAAGGCCTTTCTGACGAATGAACAAATATCTTATGTTTCATCAACATGCTACGGAAACCAAAAGCTCTCTGACAAATGTCACATTTGTATGGTCTGGCACCTGTGTGTTTATTCAAGTGGTCTTGTAGATTGGATTTCAATCGAAAACGTTTTCCACAGTAGGAGCACATGTATCTGTATGTTCTCTCTGATGGATCTTTGTGTGTCTCAAGATGGTCCTTCAGGGAGGCTTTAGAACTCAAAGTTTTCTTACATATATTGCATGTGAAACCAGCAGATGAATGGTATTTCATGTGTTTGTTCAGGTAGGCATCATTGCTAAATGTTTTACTACAACCAGTACAGGACACAGAACTAGTGTTGTGAGTGAGCTTATTATGGCTTTTCAAACTTTGATAGGTCATGAAACATTTGTCACAATCCTGGCATTTGATTGGTTCCTCATGCTCCACTCTCTTATGTTCAAAAATGTCATTCATAGAGTTACATTTGTAAGTACACTTTTCACACGGGTATTTCTTCTCCTTTGGCACATCAGGTGTCCCTAGATGTACTCTACTAACATGACCTTGTAATCCATTATCAGATGCAAAACTCTTTTCACACTCTGGGTAGTCGCAAGTTTGCTTCACTTTCTGTCGACAGGGTTTGTGTTTTTTCTCAAGGTGATGATTCAGTGACTGAATTGTATCAAAATCTATTTCACATACATCACAACGAGGAGGATCGTAAACATGATGGAATACTTTCAAATGCTCTGTGAGGTCTGCAAATGATTGGGCAACATGGTCTTCACAAAGTGAGCATTTATTGTCAATTTCGTCTTTTTCCTTTTTGGATGTATTATTGCCAATCTCTATTGTACCATCATCAGCTGTCTTTGATTGTGTTCCCAGGAAGTTAGGTTTTCTGATACCCTTTTTAAAAACAGAAGGCACCAGTGTTTTGATTGTTCCTGTCTTTGATTTCTTTATCTCATGAATGGGAACTTTGCCCATTGTGTCATCAGATTTGACATCGCCATCAACAGTGTCCTTCTCACTATCTTCCACGTCATCTATGTCATCATCATCAAACAGTTCCCGATCACTGTCATCGTACAGAGATAAAGAATCGTCCATATCTTCACTTTCTTCACCTAAAATATCATCAGTATCTTTCTTATTCTTCTCATCACCTTTTTCATCTATTTCTTCATCATCCAAACCCTCCATACTGTCTTCCACATCACTTTCTGTATTAACATGATCACTCTCATGGTCATCCTCCTCATCTTTTATCTTCTTTCTTCCATATTTTCCAGCCTGTTTTCTTTTATCTGAAAAAGCCTTCCTAACTGAACGTCTATCCACCTCTTCAACATACAAATCCTCTGGGTCACTGACTGGTTCCTGTTTGATTTCCGTTTTATAACCCCCTGAACTCATCGCAAGGTAGTTCTTTCGGACTCCTCTTGTACCGTACCTTCCAGGAGTTTTAGGAACCTCTGGTTCCGGGCTTGGTCTCCTGGCTTTTACAATCTTATCCTTTTGTTTCTTTGCAGTTAAAGACTCAACTGTTATCTTTCGTGAAGCTTGCTGGACTTTGCCTGCAGTGTTCTTGGGAGGTCTGCCCCGTCCACGCTTGGGCGTGTCATCTTTAGCCCCTTTGGATGCCTCAATTATCTGACGAATTTCTGAGTAGGGAAAACTATCATCACCACCTTTATCCTTTTTTGGCCTGCCCCGGCCCTTTTTAACTTCCGCTTTCTTTGGAGGAACAGCTTTCTTTTTCGTCTTTGTACTTGATGAAGTCTTTGCCTTTGCTTTTGCTTTTATCTTTGCTTTTGTTTTTACTTTTGGTTTCACTTTTACCTTTAAAGCCGACTTGGTTCCTTTCATCTCCTTGTTTATTGTCTGAAGTTCAGAAAATATACACTTTAACTCTTTACCACACAATCCCAAGTTTTGACGACCCTGAGGAAGAAGCCTTTAGAAAACATTGTGGGAAAAGGAGAAAATGCTGGTAACCAGCATTTTCTCCTTTTCCCACAGTGTCTTCTACCCTATCAAAGACTAATTCGATCATCTGAGCCTCATTTAAATTATCCTCTGCAACTCCTTTCAATTTGGTAGAATCCAAAACTCTTTATCGAATGACATTTCAGAATTGTCCAAATTGAAAGCATTTGCAGATGTCAATATAACTACGGCTCAAATGATGGAACTTGTTTCTGAAAGAGCAGAAAACATTGTGGGACAGGAGAAAATGCTGGTTACCAGTATTTCTCCTCAGGGTTGTTAAATTTCATGATTGATTGGTACAGGTTAAAAAGCATTTATCGACACTTTAATACTTTGCCACACAACAAAATTTTAGAATGGTCCAAATTGAAAGAATTTCTAAATGACTAATGACAGGTGACTCAAAGAATTGAACTTGCCTTTGGAAGAGTAGAAAACCTATTGGGAAAAGGAGTTATCAGCATTTTCTCCTTTTCCTACCAGATCAATGTTTTCAAAAGCTTTCTTCCTTAACCCTTTACCACACAATTCCGACTCTGGTGAAGAGGCCTTTTGAAAACATTGTGGGAAAAGGAGAAAATGCTGGTAACCAGCATTTTCTCCTTTTCCCACAAAGTTTTCTAGCCTATGAAAGACAAATTCCATCATTTGAGCTATGTCTAAATTGTCGTCTGCAAATACTTCCAATTTGGACAAGTCTATATTTTGCTTGTGTGGTAAAGAGTTAACCCTTTACCATACAACCCTGACTTTTAATGATAAGAACGGCTTTTGAAAACACTGAGGGAAAAGGAGAAAATGCTGGTTTCTAGCATTTCCTCTTTTTCCCACAATGTTTTCTACCCTATCACAGACAGAAATCATAAATTCAGCATCATTTGTCCTCTACAAATGCTTTCACTTTGGTCAAATCCAAAATTTTGTTGTTTGGTTAAAGAGGTAAGGTCTAATAACAGGGATTGTATTGTAAAGGATTAAAAAGCACTATCAAAAGCATTTAACACTTTCCCACACAATCCAAAGTTTTAACAACCCTACAAAAGAGAACTTTTAAAAACATTCTGGGAAATGGAGAAAATGATAGGAACCAGCATTTTCTCCTTTTTCTACAATATTTTCCACTCTTCCAGAGACTCATTTCAGATTTTAAGATATATTTACTGTGTCGCCGTCAATTTGGGAAAGGCTGAAGTTTTGTCATCTAGTAAAGAGTTAACTCTTTACCAGATGACATTTCACCAAATAAGTAATTAAAAATCTTACCATTGCAACACATGGCTTTCAAATACTGTGTGAAAATATTTGCTTCATTTACATATATGGCGTGCAAGACACGAAAAGGGGCCTTCGGATATATGTGTAAAAGTGTGTCCTCCCAGATCAGCCTGTGCAGTCTGTGACTAATCCGAGACAACACTTTCCTATCATATGTGATTTTCTGTTTCACAAAAGTCTACTGTATGACAAAATCTTATGTAGTTGTAAAGTGCCGTCTCGGATTAGCCTGTGCGGGCTGCGCAGGCTAATCCAAGATGACACTTTACGCAAATGTCCGAATGTTTCATTTCACATGTTGCGGGCCATATGTATAAGATGTTAACCCTTCACCACAAGACAAAATTTTACACTTGTCCAAATTGAAAGCCTTTGCAGATGATAAATTAGACATGGCTCACATGGTGAGACTTGTCTGCTAAAGGACAGAAAACAGTGTGGGAAAAGGAGAAAATGCTGGTTACCAGCATTTTCTCCTTTTCTCACAATGTTTTCACAAGGTCTCTATCTCATGTCCATTAGAACTCGGGACTGTGTAGTAAATGGTTAATCTAACCAATAATCATACATTTTCCTACCTTTGTAAGCATTTTCTGTGCCTCCAAAAGTTCCTCAGCTGGGCCCGAAAGTAAATACTGACCCTTGCCGGACACCTTCAGCTTCACGCTTGTTGCCCCGGCAACGCCACCAAGAATGGATTTCAAGTGACTAGTTGATTTCACTTTCTTGGCTAGCTTGGGTGAAATATATGCCGAGCATGTTGCATATATCTGAAATTGATAACCTGCCATTTTAATTCTTATCCTTCTGAATTGTTATAATTACAAAATAATCTTTCTATCATTGTGTGTTGTTCGATAAACCACAGTTGTGAGTTATGAGGCACAATAAATAATCCACGAGGGTGACAGCCCAAGTACATGTAGTTTATTCATTGCCCCCCATAACTCTCAACCATGGTTTATTAAACGATACAACACGATAGAAAGAAGATTATTTTGATTCTAACATGACCAACACTTGATAAAAGGACAACAAGTCCATACTTAGTATACAAAAGTGGATGCCGAGTAATTCTTACTATACATAGAATATAGAATGATGCCAATTTTACCACGCTTTGGTTGTACTGTGGTTATAGAGCCGAATTCACGTGTCATGTTAGAAAATACCATTTACCACACAATCCTCAGTTTTAACGACCCTGAGAAAGGAAGGCATTTGAAAGCATTGTGGGAAAAGGAGAAAATGCTGGTAACCAACATTTTCTTTTTTTTCCGTCAATGTTTTCTGCTCTTTCAGAAATAAATATGTGTACCATCATTTGAGCCACATTTACATTGTCCTCTGCAACTGCATTCAATTTGGACAGGTCTAAAATTTTGTCTTTTGGTATTAACCCTTAGAGTGCCAAATAATCCTGCCAGACATTTTAATCCTAGAAATATGACCCAAATAATTGCAATTTCATGGTTGCATTTGTCTACAGTGATTCATCAAAGCAGCCAGTGTAGATCAAAGATCAGGCTGCATGTTTTGTGCAGCCTAATCTTGATCTACATTGGCTGCAAATGCAATTATAGTTGTGAAAGGCTCTTTAAGGGTTAACTCTTCAGACTGGTCCAAATTGAAAGTATTTGCAGACAACAATTTAAATGTGATTCAAATAACGGAATTTGTCTTAGATAGGGTATAAAACATTGTGGGAAAAGGAGAAAATGCTGGTTATCAGCATTTTCTCCTTTTCCGCACAATGTTTTCCAAAGGCTTCTTCCTCAGGGTCATTAAAAGTACGGACTGTGTGGTGAAGAGTTAATGAAATTAACACTCCAACAAATGTTGAGATTTTGGGTTTGTCAAATAGGAAAACATATGCAGATGACACAATGATTGTGGTTGCATTTATTGGAACTGTCTTTGAAAGGTTAGAAAGCATTGTGGGAAAAGAAAAAATTGCTGGTTACCAGCATTTTCTCTTTTTCCCAGCCTTCTTTCTCAAGGGTCTTTAAAGCTCTGGATTGCATGGTAAAGGATTAAGCTGAAGGTTTAGTCAGGCCTGTAAAATCCCTGGATCATTTGGTAAGGTGATTGATTGTATAGTGTTTAACGCTGTTTTTCAATATTATTCAGTTATATTGCTGCAGCCAGTGAACCTATCCATGCTTTCCTGGAGTTTCTGTTACCAGAACTTTGCACAATATTCTTCCCAAGCCAATGGCTGCTTTCCCACATAGCCATCATCTAAACAATGATCAGCGTCGCAATGGCTATCACCAATCCTTGGGAAAAAATGGCCAGGCTGGGGATTTGAACCAGGGACCCCCTTGTTCTCCAGTACTGTACCCTACCCACTGCACTACCAGGTCTAGGCTGGTAAAAGGTAAGTACAAAATAGTTACATACATCATTCTCCACTATAGGCTTGTCCCGCTTTTTATCCACCTTCACCTCCACTTCACTGTCCTCACTGTCTTCATCTTCAACCTCCTGTTTAATGGCCACCTTTCTTCCTCTATTATTTCTGCTGCCAAAGTTCTTAAAACTTTTCCTCTTGGTGGGTCTTATGTTCCGTCGGGAAAGTTTCTCTCTCTCCGCATTCTCCCTTGCCTGGGAAGTAAGTTGATCCTCCATGAATTCTACATTCTCGTTAAGAGGGGCGGACTCCTGAGTCAGGTTGATCTCATCTTCAATGGTTTGAGTAGTGTCCACTTTTGTGCTATAGGTAAAATGAAAAAAAAAAAAAAAAAAATGAGCCATACTCTGGCAAAAGGGGCTTAACTCTTTACCACACAATCCCGACTTTTAACCACCCCGAGGAAGAAGTCTTTTGAAAAAATTGCAGGAAAAGGAGAAAATGCCGGTAACCAGCATTTTCTCCTTTTCCCACAATTTTTTCTACCCTATCAAAGACAAATTTCATCATTTGAGGCACATTTAAATTGTCGTCTGCAAATGCTTTGAATTTGGACAGGTCTACATTTTTGTTGTGTGGTAAAGAGTTAACCCTTTACCAGACGACAAAATTTTAGCCTTGTCCAAATTGAAAGCGTTTGCAGATGACGATTTCAGTGTGGCTCATATGGTTTAATTTTCTCTTGATAGGGTAGAAATCATTGTGGGAAAAGGAGAAAATGCTGGTTACCAGCATTTTCTCCTTTTCCCACAATGTTTTCAAAAGGCATCTTTCCCAGGGGCATTAAAAGGCGGCATTGTGTGGTAAAGAGTTAAGGCATCTCCAAGATGCATGATACCATGCAAACCATCACATATTATGGATCCATAAAGTCCAATTTGTCCATAAATCCATTTTGTCTAATAACCGACTGAACATTGAGGTAGAATGATCCTTTGACATGCAGAAAATTGACTGATAGTGAAAAGTTTCAGCCCAAGTCAGCCTGTGTGGACTGAGCAGGCAGACCTGGGTCGACACTTTTCGCGGATGCATTAAGTTTATCATTTTGAACTCTTCCATATTAACCCTTTACCAAACTATCCTGTCTTTAACTCTTTACCAAATGACAAAATTTTGGACTTGTCTTAATTGAAACCATTTGCAGATGACAAAATAAATGCGTCTCAAATATTATTTTATTTTTGGAAGGGTAAGAAACAATCTTGGAAAAGGGGGAAATGCTGGGTGCCAGCATTTTCTCATGCTGTTTCTGACAAAGGATTGAAGATGGTAACCAGCATTTTCTCCTTTTCCCACAATGTTTTCAAAAGCCTCTTTTCTCAAGGTAGTTAAAACTCAGGAATGTGAGGTAAAGGGTCAAATGACCCCGAGGAAGAAGGTCTCTAAAAACATTGTTGGAAAAGGACAAAATGCTGGTTACCATCTTCAATCCTTTGTCAGAAACTGGCTGAGCTAGGGTTTTGAACCAGCAACCCCTCAGTTTCAAGCACTGTATGTTACCAACTAAGCAACTGAGCTTGCAACACAATATGATTGTATGGTGTTTAACGCCATTTTCAACATTATTTTAGTTATATCATGGCAGCCAGTGCACCTATTCATGCTTTCCTCGAGTTTCTTTCACCAGTACTCTGCACGATATTCTTTCCCAGTCACTGGCTGCTTTCCAACATAACCGTCGTCGAAACAATGGTCAGTGGTGAAAGAGGAATGAATCCTGTTGTGATGAATATCATCAATCCTCGGAAAGAAATTGGCCAGGCTATCCTCTGGCAAAAAGGGTTTAATACATCTCCGTGATGGATCCAACCAAGCAAGTCATCACATAATCATGGATCCATAAAATCCATGAGGTACACTGGTCCTTTGATATGGAGAAAACTGACCAATAACAAAAAGTTTCAACCCAGACCAGCCTGTGCGAATTGCACAGGCTGACCTGGGTTGATACTTTTTGCAAATGCATTAAACCTCCTTTTCACAGAGAAGCTCAACTTATACATCTGTTTGATGAGACATGACCAAATTTCTTAAAATAAAAGGACTGATATTGTCACAATTGAAAAACGCTGTCTAACATTGGTCCATCTGAATTTCGAATATACTGTTGTGTAACTTTTGATAAACTGATTGCAGTCTACATGTTACATTTTGTAATGCTTGGTGTGTCGTAAGTGTAGTACACACATAAACACATAGGCCTCTGATGGAAAACATTTGGCATCTTCAGAACACCATCTGATCATCAAAAAGTCTTTTAAATGCTAAATGGCAAATGTACCGATCACAGCAGGGATACTGAATAAAAAAATGGTGTCATAATGAAAAAAAAAATTTTTTTTTCCAGATAAAATTTTACCCAACTCTACATGCGTATTACAGACACCTTATTACCCTAGGAATAGACACCATTCTTTGAAGTAAGAGAAGAGAAGGAAATGATACACGCAATACCTCTGGATCAGGTTTTCACCAAATTTTAGCATGTTACAGGTCTGTAGATGTTCCTCAAAGGTGCCCTTAGTCAGTATAATTCTACCGCAAATAGGACAGTGATAGTGGTATCGAGTTTTACACATACTTCTGTCTATACCGTCACAAGGGTGGAAACACTTCAAAATATTCCAATCTAGTAAAATAAAATGTGCATGCGTTAAGTCTTTACCAAACAACAAAATTTCAGACTGGTCAAAACTGAAAGCATTTGCAGACAGGAAAATAAATGTTGCACAACTTATGAAATTTTTATTTGAAAGGTTAGAAAACATTGTGGTAAAAGGAGAAAATGCTGGTTACCAGCATTTTCTCCTTTTCCCACAATGTTTGCATTGGTCCTTTTCCTTGGGGTCATTAAAACTTGGGATAGTGTGGTAAAGGATTAAGGCTGACCATCACCCTAAAAACGACTATCATGATACTATTACTATCAGAGCATCCACTATCATGATACTCATACTACAATGGTCTTACAAACATGAAAGTCTGCAACAAAGCACAGCTGAAATACAAACTGCCCCTACTTTGATTCAAACCCATGTGGCAAAGATCCTAGTTTATCGAGGATAAAAAAATCAATTTACTAACCACTGAGCTAAAGAGAATTCTCCCTAACGCAGTTGCTATTGATGTATTGATTTTATACTGGAAGAAGCTATGCTGTAAGGAAGGAGTGATCTCCTGTAACGGAGGGTCTACCTGGTCTTATATCATGATCTATCAGAATATTATCAGATTAGAAGAAGATGCATGTCTAAATACATTTCACTCAGTTATGCATACATAATTCAACAGAATAGTGCATATAATATGTGTTTTCTTTCTCAGAAGAGGATCTTTTTCAATAATCAACAACTTGTCTAACTTTGAAGCAAATATCTTCAGTAATAACAGAGATATTATAAAATGTCAAAGTTTTTGCATTTTCTTTGAAACTGCTGAGCTAATAAAATTGTACATTGAATGCAAACTAAAGTGATATACATTTCCAGCTTTGTCTTTACTATCTCAAAATTTGCCGCAACGACAACAAAGACGCGCTCAATTTGCATGAACGGGAATTCACTATGGAATATCAACAGTTTATGACTTCTCTTGTTACATCTTCACTGAACAGAAATTTTAAAAAAGGACACAATTTTGACGAAATATAGATGAGCCATGCACTGGCAAAAAGGGCCTTAACAAATTTTCGAGGTACATTATACTATGCAAGTCATCAAATACTGTATACGTGGATATATATGCGTGTCAAAAAATTTGGGAATTACTGATTACGGACATTTTGTGTTCGGAAATGTTGGTGAATTCAGGACACTCGTTATTGTTGGTATATTTGAGGTAAAATACACAAACAGAAAAGTTCACAAATTTTTCAAATTCACCAAACTACACAAATTTCCACATCGCAACAAATTCCAATCATACAGTAACAGGTATAGATCCATAAAAATCTATTCTGTCAAACAACAGTCTGAATCCTATGGTAGACTGGTCCTTGTACATGCAGAAAATTGATCAATAGCAAAACGTTTCAACCTACTGCAGCCTGCACAGACTGCATAGGTTGATATGGCTCGATACTTTTGGCAGATACATTAAAAAACTCCATTTTCATGGAACAAGGCTCATATGTGCTACACAGTAGAATCAAGTCTAAGTTGACCAAATGTCGCTATCTTTTGTGCCATATTTGACATGTCATCTGCAAATAATTTCCATTTGGATATGTCTAAGATTCTATAGTTTTGCAAAGAGTTAAATCTTTAGCAAACCCCCAAATCTCAGACTTGTCCGAATTGAAAGCATTTGCGGACTACATATGAAATGTAAGTCAAACGACAGAATTAATTTGGGAGACAGTTTTGAGACATTGTGGGAAAAGGAGAAACTGATCCTACCTACATTTTCTTCATTTCCCGCAATGTCTTCAAAAGGCGTTTTCCTTCAGGGTCATTAACTCTCTATCAAACGAAAAAGAGAAGACCTGTCCAATTTGAAAGCAAATGTAGAAAACAAGTCAAAAATGACTCAAATGATAGAAGTTATCTTTGATTGGGTAGAGAACATTGTGGGAAAAGGAGAAAATGCTGGTTACCAGCATTTTCTTCTTTTCCCACAATGTTTTCGAACGGTTTCTTTCTTGGGGGTCATCAAAAATCGTGATTAAGTGGGAAAGAGTAAAAATATATGCTTGTTCAGTAAATGGTAAAAGTTTTCATAAAATGACTTACTTTTATATAGCACTCTCTGTTTCCAGTGGGTGACATAATGAGCTATGACTTACTTTTATATAGCACTCTCTGTTTCCAGTGGGTGACATAATGAGCTATCAGATGCTGCCTGTATGTGGGCATGAACACATTCTCAGGGCACAGTTTACAGTGATATTTCTGGTCGCAACATGCTATGCTTGTACACTTCTCCACTGGGATGTCTTTGAAGGCTTTCACATGGGAGAAATGAAGCTGTAAAATAACAGTACTTATTGGTTGGTTGGTTGGTTGGTTGGTTGGTTGGTCCATTGGTTGATTGTGCCTCGCAAGCATAATCAACGTAGGACATGTACAAATGTCTTTATACATATTCAATATACACAACTAATAACTGAATTTATTTGCAGACTACATATATATTCCTTTACAGTACATGTTCAACATTACATTCCCTTCCAAAGACTACACTTAGAAAACACTATGGGAAAAGCACTGGCTTGTGCCAAAAATTAAAAAAAAAAAAAAAAAACAGCTCCACATGTGAGGACCAAACCATGAAACTCAGTATTACAAATCAACCTCCTTTCTAAGAAACAGGACCATCGAGGACTGAACAAGACAAAAAAAAAAAAAAAAAAAAAATACTGACGCACCACTAACTGATCATCATCGGCTGCAGTCATCATTTCTTCATCGGGATCATCTGACGCATCCGTGGCCCCGTCTCTCTTCTTCTGTAAACATCGCCATAGATGGTTGACGGTCAAACTCCTCTCTCTACACATCTGAGAACAGTTTGGACAATGATAATGCTTCTCTCTGGTTGGTGGACCACAGTGAGTGCCTTTACAGATTGGGATCTCATAACCTGGTAATGAAATCATCAACTGCTTAACCCTTTCCCAAACGACAAATTTTTGACTCTTTCAAATTAAAAACACCTGCAGACGACAAATTCACAAATGGCAAAACTGAGCCTTAGGTCTTTGATATGGTAGAAAACATTGAGGGAAAAGGAGAAAATGCTGGTTACCAGCATTTTCTCCTCTTCCTGCAATGTTTTCAAAAGCCTTCTTACCAAGGGTCGTAAAAAGCCAGGATTGTTTGGTAACGGGTTTATGTAAATCACTCCCTTCCAGTGATGTATCCCTTATCAGACAATACCCTGTTTAACCCTTTCTCCTACAACAAATTTAGATTCTTCCAAACTAAAAGCTGATTCACATGACAGAAAAAAAAAGATAGCGGGAAAGGGAAGAAATGCTGGTAACCAATTTTTTCAAAAGAATTCTTCCTCAGGGCCATTAACTCTTTACCAAACTACAAAATTTTGGACTGGAGCAAATTCAAAGTATTTGCAGATGTGAAATGTTGCCAAAATGATAATTTCAGTTTTTCTGTCTCCGACAGGGTAGAAAACATTGTAGTAAAAGAAGAAAATGCTGGTTACCAGCACTTTCTCCTTTTCCCACAATGTTTTCAAAAGCCTTCTCTTTTAGGGACGCTACAAGTTGGGATTGTGTGGTAAGAGACTTCAACAAGGAATTGTATGATAAAAAGTTAAAGGACCCTTGGGAATCATGTATCCCTTTTGAGGGCAAAAATCCATATATTTTTTGTCTGCACATATCTTCAATTTGGACAATTCAAAATTTGTGTTATTTGGTAAAGAGCTAAAAGCCTTGATGCACATAAGTTGGTATTGCTGGACATGAAAAATCCATTTTCTGTAACAAGACATTGGTCATACCAAATGCCTGTCAGTTGTAATATCTAATTCAAATCATGAATGACTGGTTCCAGAGTTACAATTATAGGATAAATCTTTTATTCTTAACCTTTTTCTGTGAAAACTTATACATGTAATCATTTCTGACCATGACACTAATTCTAGTTCATGTCACGAAAAAGAGAAATATATGAAGGACAGAGAAAAATTCTTTTTTTTTCTTTAATTGAAATTTTGAGGAAAAGGAGCAAAATTCTAAACAAGCATTTACTCATGTCCACTCAATTGTTTGAAAAGCTAAGAACATTAAATACTTGTGTCAAGGAGAAAATATGGTAAACTACCTACCATAAGCATTGATGATGTCAGGATATTTTGAATCTGGCAAAACAAGAAGCCGTTCTGGAATACCCTGAAAATAAACCATAACAGGTATTCCATATTACCCATACACTCACATGTATTTGATTAAAATACAACCCAAAACTGTGCTACGCAAATTGCCCCTTTTTCCACTATGTTTTCAAAAGCTGTCTACTGCAGAGCTATAAAAAGTCACATTTGTACCATAAAGAGTAAAACAAACAATGGAACCTGACAAAAGTAATACTCTTCTAACTCTATACCAAACGACAAAATTTAAGACTAGTCCAAATTGAAAGCAATTGCAGATGACAAAATATGTGCGACTGTAAAATTAAAATTTGTCTTGGGAAGGATAGAAAACATTGTGGGGAAAGGAGAAAATGCTGGTTACCAGTATTTTCTCCTTTTCCCACAATGTTTTCATAAGGTTTCTTTCTCATGGTTGTGAAAGTAAGGATTATGCAGAAAAGACTTAAAGGTATACCAGCTGTAAAAAAAGAGATGAAAACAAAACCATTAAATCATTGACAGATACATGTATGTTGGAAAACATTCTCTGATAAAATACAGTATACAACTCTGCTGTCGAGAAAAGTCCTGTCACTGTACAATTCTCTGTTTACCAAGTAATCCAAAGTTTAACGACCCTGAAGAAAAAGGCTTTTAAATAAGATGAGATAAAGCTTGGAAGAGGAGAAAATGCTGGTTGCCCTTTCTCCCTTTCCCACAATGTTTTTTAAAGCTTTCTTTCTCAGAGTTGATAAAACTCAAGAGTTTGTGGTAAAGGGTTACAAAATATTTTATTTGCTATCCCCAAGTGCTTTCAATTGACTCAGTCCACACAGATGCTTTCAACTGATTCAGTCTTACCAGATGCTTTCAATTGACTCAGTCTAAAATTTTGTCACCTGGTACAGAGTTAAATAGAATAAACAAGCTCCAAAGTCAACTTTCTTACTATTCTTATATTTTTTTGTCCTGCTTTCCAAAAAAAACAAAAAAACAAAAACAAAAGCACAAAATGCCGATGCAAATGGTTGCTGAACAAGAGGCATAACCGTGTCAAAAATATTTTGATGGTTACCTGCCTTTCTTTTATGGGTGCTCCTTTTAATGGTTAACAACCAGTCTGAGTTTGAATTAAATATCTTCAAAAAATGACAGAGATAATATAAAACGTCAAAGATTTTGCACAGCCAATTCTAAGTCAGAAAAGAACATAACTGAGTCAAAAATATATTCATGGTTACCTGCCCTTATTATTGGGATTCCCCTTTTGATGATAATCAACTCATCAAAGTCAGAAAGAAAGGAGTATTTTACAATGTCAAAATTTTTGCACGAAGATACAGACAAAGACAATGATGCCAGGGCTATGAAAATACCTTTATATTTTCTTAAAAAATTGCCTTCCTGAAAATGTTCTTGCACCTGGCAACACATCTGAGAAAGAAACTCTATTCCACAGAACACATTCATGGAACAAACAACTTACCATCTTCATCATATGTCTAGCCATGTGTCTGGCATACGCTGTACGCTTTAATATTTGTCTAAAGCAAAACACACAATGGTAATGGCCAAAGCTTTTCTCAAGATTACAGTCATGAAAGCACTTTACTATCATCAAATCTGAAATATTAAAGATCACAGAGAATGAATGAATGTTGTTTTATAGCACATCAACACAAAGGTGTGCATGACAGTAAAAACGATAACATGATGAAATTGTTTGAAATTTTAAAGATCTGAACAAAATGAAAAACTGACAGTTGAAAAAAAGTTACTGAAGAAGGATTACGGGCAGCATGATATGCATAGGAAACATTGTTACCAGTAAGTGATTTGGCATTCCCTGCCTGCAAAATAGTTAACCCTTTCCAAAACGACCAATTTTAGACCCTTCCAAATTGAAATAATCTGCACAGAATAAATTTGAAAGTGGTCCAGACGAACTTAACCATTTCCCAAACAAGCCCTGGTTTTCACGTGTCTGCAGTACAAGCCTTTTGAAAACACCGTGGGAAAAGAAGAAATTGCTCATTACGAGCAATTTCTCCTTTTCCCACAGTGTTTTCTACCCTTTTTAAGAATTTTCTGCCATTTTCATCAAATTTAAAATTGTTGTCTGCAAACTCTTTCAATTTGGACCAGTCCAAAATTTGTCATTTGGGAAAGGGTTAAGTTTCAGTCTTCGTTTTCCAGAATGGTTTTAAGAAGCCTTTTATGGTGTCTTTTTAACAAAGGGTTGTTTGATATTGAGTCAATGACAAATGAGCCATCTCTGTGAAATGGGCATTTAATGCATTAGCAAAAAGTATTGACCCAGGTTAGCCTGTGCACACTGCTCAGGCTGACCTGGGTCGAAACTTTTTGCTTATGGTCAATTTTCTGCACACCAAAGGACCAGTCTACCTCAAGATTCAAGTGGTAGTAAGACAAAATGGATTTTATGGATCCATAACTATGCAATAACTTGCTTAGTACTATGCTTCATCCGAGATGCAGCATCCCCCTTTTGCCTGAGCACTGCTCAATTTTTCAGTTATCAAATTAATTTCTATTTCCTACTTGCAATCCAATCATGAAGGTGTTGCTAAACTCACCCATCAAGAAAGAAGGTGAATTAATCAATAGAGAAAAAAAAAAAGTCAAATAAAATAATAGTACCATCAAACTGTACTCCATGGGCAAAATGGGTGAGCTCCAGATGGTCTTGTACCCGGCCTGCCTTTGTAGGTTTGAAATGATGCTTGTCACAAAATGGACAATGGACAAGTTTACAGTTACAATCTGGATCGTCACATTTTGTCAGATTGATGGTACATCTTGGCCCCAAAAATGTTTGGTGCTCTCTCTGTAAGGGATATAGATAATGTTCTTCATTGTAGTAACCCTTTACCACACAATCACAGTTTTGATGACCCTGGGAAAGACAGCTTTAGAAAACATTGTGGGAAAAGGAGAAAATGCTTGAAGCCAGCACTTTCTCCTTTTCCCACACTATTTTCTAACTTTCCACTAACAAATTTAACTTTTTGAGTAACATTTTGATGTCCGCAAATGCTTTCAATTCGGACAAGTCTGAAATTTTATGGTGTGGTTAAATACTTGCAGCTTCACCAATTATGGTCACCAGCATTTTCTCCTTTTCTCAGAATGTTTTCAAAAAGCTTATTTCAGAGCTGTTTTAAAAACTAACGAAAGATGAGGTAAGTCCAAAAGTAGTCTTCATGGTTACATTTCAAGTTTAAGTCATTAATCCTATACCTAATGACAAGATTTCATCCATGTCCAAATTCAAAGCATTTGCAAACAACAGATTCTGTGTTACTCAAAGGATGAATTTTCTTTTTCAAAGGGAAGAAAACATTGTGGGAAAAGAAGAAAATGCTGGTAACCAGCATTTTCTTCTTTTCCCACAATATTTTCAGAACGTTTCTTCCTCAGGGCTGTTCAAAAGTTGAGATTATTACTTAACTCTTTACCACACGACAAAAATGTAGACTTGTCCAAATTGAAAGCATTTGCAGACAATTTGAATGTGGCTCAAATTGTGAAGTTGTCTTTGATAGGGTAGAAAACATTGTGGGAAAAGGAGAAAATGCTGGTTACCAACATTTTCTCCTTTTCCCACAATGTTTTCTAAAAGCTTCTTTATCAGGGTCGATAAAAGTCAGGATTGTGTGGTAAAGGGTTAAGAGTTAAGCTGTTTCAGCAATTTTAAAATTTTAAATCTCACTCTTTTCTTTTCCCTTGTTATAGCAACTTTCAGTCGAGTATTGCCAGGCTTTCCTACGTAAGTTGGTCCACCAGACTTCACACTATGTCCGTAACTATGATCCATTTCTTCTTCGTCTTCAAACTCATCGTCACTGTCATACAACTCATGTTGTTCTTTGAGTCTTCTCAGGCTTGGAACTTTATCATGAGGACCACTATTATAATATAAAATGCCAGGTGAGGAGAAAGTAATAATACGTTATATGAGAGTTCGTGTCTGTGCAGAAGTAAAACTTTCAACAAGAGGGCCATTGGCCCTAAAGCGCTCACCCGAGTAAAGTCATCTAGGACTGATAAGGCTGAAAAGATCCTGGTCATGATGATGTAAAGCGCATGAGTATAAGTGATCTAGTGATCTACTTTTTTACTAACTTGACCTATTTTTGAATTTTGAATCTGGCTGAAAATGTAGCCTCTACAGTGCACACAAGTTTTTCTGAGATATGGCCCAGTGACCTACATTTTGACCAGACGCGACCCAATTTCACATATGTCCGAGATTTTATCCAGACAAAGATTCTCACCAAGTTTCATGAGTATCAAGCTGAAAATGTGGCCTCTAGACTGCACACAAGGTGTTTCTAAGATTTGGCTCAGTGACCTACTTTTTGACCCAATTTCAAGATTTAGTCAAATCAAACATTCTGACCTAGTTTATGAGTATCAGGTTGAAAATGTGGCCCCTAGAGTGCACACAAGCTAAATGTTGTCCAAGGCACAAGGGACGACACACGACAGATGCTCAACACAGCACAATCACAAAAAGCTCACCTTGAGCACTTTTTGCTCAGGTGAGCTAAAAACATTGATAAAACAGTCAGCATTTCTCCCACAATATTTGTCAATAAGTGAAAGTTAAACAGACAAGATAGGCATGGGACATTGGAGCATTGGGGGACATTGGGGTACGTAACCACACCCTTAACTCTTTACCGCACTATGACAAGTTTTAATGCCTCTGGGAATTAGACTTTTGAAAACATCCTGGAAGAAGGAGAATATGCTGGTTTTCTCCTTTTCCCACAATGTTTTCTAACTTTTCAGAAACAAATCCAATCAGTTGAGCCACATTTAACTTGTCATCTGCAAATGCTTTGAATTTGGGCCAGTCTAAAAATTTGTTGTTGGGTTAAAAAAGTTCTTCTGGCCTTCAGCCAATCATTTCTCATAAACTACTTCATCATCTTGACAAGCTCAAAGTCACAATATTGCTACAAATAAAAAAAAAATACCTGTAAGTATTTGTTCAACCTTAAAGAACCGATTAAAACAAATGGACAGTTTCATTCTAGAATGAGAACCAGATAATTGCAATTCAGTGGCTCCCTTTTGTCTGTCGTGTTTCAGAAAAGCAGACAGATTGTGCAGTCTGATCTTGATCTACACTGGCCGCAAAGGCAACTATAGTTGTGAAAGGCGCTGTCCATCTGGTTGAATCACTACAAACATACAGGCAATTATTTGGAACATATTTGTGGACTGAAAAAGTTTGTTGGGTTTATTCAGCACCCTAAGTCTTAAACTTGCTTTCTCTCCTACTTGACAAATTAAAAAAAAAACTTTGATAAATCTGTATGATACTAATGCAGTATATTACCTTCATTTACATACAATATAAAATGACACGTAGTCTATTTTTATATCAAGTTATCATCCAAAACATGTACCAATTGTCAAACCTTTGTCAACACTAAATCTTTCGATATTATTGTCCTACAACAAAAATGTTTGTGAAAGAGCCAAAAGAATTAAACTGCAGCTAGCTGTTATATACTGTGTCCATGTTACTTACGCAGGTATATTGAAATATGGTAAATGTTTATGATCATGGGCCCCTTCAAGAAACTGATTGTCCCCATACTGTATGACCGAGGCTGGACATCGCAGGTGTTTGTTTCTCACGGAGCAACACCAATAAGTCTTTACACCACCCCCAACCACCTATAAATAGTTCCAGTCTTTAAATGTTTTATTTTTTTTGATACAACAGAAAACCAAAGAACTTAAACAAGGAACTTGGTTATGAAAGAGAAACAGTAAATAACATGTTATCTAACATCAACTGGTATCCAACTTCCTGTTGGTTGAAGAGGTGGTGTTACTCTGTCAGAAACAAACACTATGTCCAGCCTTTTTCTCCAGCGAAGAACAAGTTATTAAGTATTATCCATTATCCATATCCCATGTTTTTCCTATGCAAATACACATTGTTACATTGTCCAATAAAACTTTGAGTCTGGTATGTCAACGCCTTGAATTTACATTGATTCCTGCAGGTCTTTTACCAGAACTATAACAATTAGTCTTTCCATACTAATTGCCATTTTCAGTGATATTCCAAGTTTATCTCTTTGGAGTACAACATGAGATATACATATACAGGGATGTTGATAATCCAAGGTTATTTCCAAAAATTACAAGCCCCCACCACATCAATAAGATCCTTAAAGTCACTTTGGTTTGAAAATTCCAAATAACATGCAATCATTGTAAGTTTGGATGTAAATTATTCATTGTAAGAAAAAGTCAGTGTGATGCTGCTTCATTCAAAGGTAGGCTTGCACCTTTCAAAATTCCAATATAGGCTTGTACCTTGCAAATCAACTTTTGTACCGCTTTTCAAGTTTTTACACATATCGTATGTCATGATTCAGTCATATCACGGCAACAATACCTGTTGTCAATACTTCCTTGGTCATCGTCCAGTTTTTGAGGAACAGATTAATGCCTAGCCCATTGTTTATTTAAATCTTTACCACACAATCCTGAGTTCTAACGACCCTGAAGAAAAAGCCTTTTGAAAACATTGTGTGAAAAGGAGAAAATGCTGGTAACTGGCACACATGTTCCATCTGCTGACACCAGCAGGAAGTGAACCCATAAAAGTCTGGTTACAATTTCAATGCTGAAACAGACGACAGAGTACCCAGTTTTCATATGTACATCAAACCAAGATGAGATAGATAATTGACTATAGTAATTAGAAAAGCCAACAAAAATAGTGAAATATTTTCTCACACACTTACTGAAATAATTCTAAAAAAATCTGCCATGTCATGATTGTCTGGTTACCTGTCTATGTCTGACCATCTGATTACTTTATCACTTATAAACCTAGGACTGCAAACCCTATCAACATACTTTAAACAGCAATATGCCATTAAGGTCACATCAAACTTACAGTGGTCGATTAAAGCCTGGCATGTGGTTATGTTCTTGAGCACCAGGCGTAATTGTGTGATTATGCTGGAGAGCCGAGGCAGAGCACCTCAGATATTTGTTTCTGACAGAGCAACGCCACTGCACACGCGTTCCATCTGCTGACACCTGCAATTGATGGTCAAGATCATAGTCTGTGAAAGGGCGATTGAACCCTTATCCTGCTAAATAAGTTAAATCAAACTTTCAAACCCGACTGATGCTACTTCAAACTTATTTTTTTTTTTTTGAAAACATATCTCCTTATCAGACAGTGTAGATCCAAGATCAGACTGCACTTTCTGTTCATGATCTACACTGTCTGCAAAAGGTCAGTGAGTTGGGCTAAGCAGCCTAAGAGTTAAAGCATCTGCAATATGTATCATACCATGTCACCCTGGGCAGTCTGCGCAAACAGACCTGGGTGAATTTTATGCTTGCCAAGGACCATTTTAACCCACAATACAGCCTGCTTTTTACACAAAATTAATTATGGATCCATAATAGCCACTTTCTTTTTTTTTAATAACCAACTGAGGTAGACTGGTCCTTGGACATGCAGAAAATTGACCAATAGCAAAAGGCTTCAGCCCAGGTCAGCCTGCATGGATTGCACAGGCTTACCTGGGTTGATAGTGAGCAAATGCATTAACCCCCTTTTTCACAGAGCATGGCTCATATTTAACAGTCTGATTTTTTCAGAACTAGCATGAAATATTTATCAGCCCTTACAGTGCCTCTCACAACAATTGCCTAACTTAAGATCAAGCTAGATCTACACTAGCCGCTTTGCTGAAAAATTCTGGAAAAGAGTCACCTTGACATTGCATATATTAAGGTTTTATTTCTAAAATCAAAATGTCTGCTGGGTTTACTTGACCCACTTGGGGTTTTCCTTCATCATCAATCAGAGATTACAACAAATTGGCAATTGCTCCTTTGTATCTATGAGGTTTTTAGCCCTTTCCCAAATGACAATTTTCAGACTCTTTAACCCTTTACCAGATGACAAAATTTTAGCTTTATCCAAATTGAAAGCATTTGCAGATGACAATTTCAGTGTGGCTCAAACGGTGCACTTGTTCTTTTTGATAGGGTAGAAAACATTTTGGAAAATGCTTTTTCCAAAAAGTTTTCAAAAGGCTTCTTTTCCAGGGTCATTAAAAGGCAGCATTGTGCGGTAAAGGATTGAAAATGAAAGCATCTAGGGATGACCATAAGAAACTGGTACAAGTGAACATAAGTCCTCTGACAGGGTAGAATACATTGTGGAAAATGGGACAAAAGGCTGGCTACCAGCATTATTTTCCATTTCCCAGAATGTTTTCAAAAGGCTTCTTCCTCAGGGTCGTTAAAACATGGGACTGTTTGGAAACAGGTTTGCACTTAGAAAGCAAAATAAACCCAACATTTTTAATCTAGAAGTAAGAACCCAAATTACTGCATTTTCAAGGTTGTTCTTATCTGGAATATCTCGGAAATGCTGACAGCGTAAAATCAGGACTGCAAAAACTAGTAAACCCTTTATCAAACAATCCTGAATTATTACAGCCACGAGAAAGAAGCCCTTTGAAACATTATGGGAAAAGGAGAAAATGCTGTTGACCAGCAGTTTTTCCTTTTTCCACAATATTTTTCAAATTTCTACCTTTTCAAAGAAAAATCCAGTCATTAGAGCATTTAACTCTTTACCAAACAAGAAAATTTTGGACTCAAACAAACTGAAAGCATTTGCAGGCAACAAATTAAATGTAGCTCAAATGATGACTACAATCTTTGATACGGTAGAAAATATTGTGGTTAAAGGAGAAAATGCTGATTACTAGCATTTTCTCCTTTTCCCACAATGCTTTCAAAAGCCTTCTTCCTCGTATTGTGTGGTAAAGAATTGATCTATGATCTGCAAATGCTTTCAATTCGGACAAGTCTAAAATTTTGCCAGTCAGTGCAGGGTTAAAGAGACATGATACAAGAGCACCACAAGAAGGTGCCAATGCTCCACTCTGGCACTCTTTGATTAAATATCCTTAAGTCAAAAAAGGGGCATTACTATGTCAAAAATATTTTGTGGGTTACCTTCCCATCTGGTATGGGTTTCCCTTTTGGTAACTGACAACTAGCCAGTGTATGACGTAGATATATTCAGTAATATTACAGATACAAGAAAATGTGAAAGATCTTGCATGACAATGACAATTAAGAGATGCAGATGGCAACAGGGCTACGACAGTATCGTTGACTTTTTCTTCCAAACAGCCTTAACTAAAAATGTCTTCCATAATTTAACACTTTCCCAAACATGCCCTGATTTTCACGTGTCTGCAGTACAAGTCTTTTGAAAACACTGTGGGAAAAGGAGAAATTGCTCGTAACGAGCAATTTCTCCTTTTCCCACAGTGTTTTCTACCCTTTTTGAGACCTTTCTGCCATTTTCATCAAATTCAAAATTGTCGTCTGCAAACTCTTTCAATTTGGACCAGTCCAAAATTTGTCATTTGGGAAAGGGTTAACTAGCTGATCAAAGTCTGTATGATTCAAACTGATATATTTTACACTTGTATATGAATCTGATCCTATAAATACATTCTCATATTCTCACTCCCATGCTTACCTTTTTCAGGGTGTATGTATATCCCAAACAATCTTTCAGTAAGTCCATCCCAGCTTTTGATCCATTCTTGACTATCTTATAGTCCTTCGTGCCTTTAATGACTCCACGGGCAGGTTTTCCTTTAATGGTCCTGGGAAAGTGGTGATTCACATATTTAGAATATCATTTACATGTAACCCAAAGTGTTATAACCCACTAACACACAACCCGAGGTTTTTAATGACCCTGGGAGATTACACTTTTGAAAAAATTGTAGGAAAAGGAGAAAATGCTGGTGACCAGCATTTTCTCCTTTTCCCACAATGTTTTCTGACCTATCCAAAACAAATCAAATCATCTGAGCCACATTTGTCATCTGCACATACTTTCACACTAAAATATTGTCGTGTGGTAAAGAGTTAACTCTTTACCAGACAACACAATTTCAGACCTGTCCAAATTGAAACCATTTGCAGACAACAAATTGAAAGTGTCTTAAATGATAAAATATGTCTTAGAAAGGGTAGAAAACAGTGTGGGAAAAACCTTTATTCCCTGGGGCCATTTAAACTAAGGACTGTTTGGAAAAGGGTTAACAGAACAGAAGAACAAAAAGACCTAGCTGAATGACATGTTTTCAATGACAGAAGACAAAACTTCTATGTTGCAGTGACAGGGTACTAAGTAATTTCAGTAGATATTTAACTCTTTACCACATGAGCAAAATGTACACTTGTCCAAATTGAAAGCATTTACAGACAACAAATTAAATGTTGTTAAAATGATGATTTCTCTCTTTGATAGTGCAGAAAATATTGTAGGAAAATGAGAAAATGCTGGTTAACAGCATTTTCTCCTTTTCCCTCAATGTTTTCAAAAGCTTTCTTCCTTAGGGTCGTTAAAACTTGGGATTGTGTGGTACAGGGTTAACATGCGTGGGTACAATACAGAATTATATTGTATGAGTCCAAAGCAGAACCAGTCCATACTTTGGAGTATGTTTCACATCTGAACTATTTACCAAACACAATAAAAATCTTAGATTTGTCAAAACTGAAACCATTCTAGATGACAAAATAATTGTCTGAACTGAAACAAATTGCAGAGAAGAATAAATTGTAGCTCAAATAAAGAGAATTGTCTTTAAAACGCTAGAAAACATGGTGAGAAAAAAAGACAAAATGCTGGTCACCACCATTTTCTCCTTTTACATACCACATTTTCAAAACCTGCCATTTTGAAAGTCACTTAACCCTTTCCCAAACAAGCCCTGGTTTTCACGTGTCTGCAGTACAAGTCTTTTGAAAACACTGTGGGAAAAGGAGAAATTGCTTGTAACGAGCAATTTCTCCTTTTTGCACAGTGTTTTCTACCCTTTTTGAGACCTTTCTGCCATTTTCATCAAATTTAAAATTGTTGTCTGCAAACTCTTTAAATTTGGACCAGTCCAAAATTTGTCGTTTGGGAAAGGGTTAAAAACAGGATTATTTGGTAAGGATTAATAATTGGGGGAAGGTGGTGGTGGGGTTTTTAGAACCCCCTTTTAACACCCCCTCATAACTAAAATAATAATAATACTGTATACGTGTGCTCACCCAACTGGCCTCCCCGGTTTCACTGTCAGAATTTTTGATAATCGGGTTTGAGCATCAGCCTTTGGTGTGCACTGTCCAACAAGATGTTCATGTTTTCTCTTTCCTCTCATAAATTTATCACCTCGCTGTGTTACCGAGGCTGGACATCTCAGCTGCTGGTTCCTAACTGCACACCACCAGTAGGAAGTGGTTTTGTTACCTTTTCCAGCCTGTAAGGTCAAATGCATGTTTTTCTCTTTTCATTAATACTGAATTAATTTGTTTGTTTGGGTTTGTGTTTATGCTGCTCTGAACAGTATGTCAGTCATGGCAAGATTTTGTTTATTTCCTGGGTTTTGATCAGAGCTAGACTTGTGCTTTGCAGTGATTTACTGACGGAAGCTCTCAGTGCAGTTTGTGTTGCCAACTTTAAAATCAAACAAAGCAACTTTTAGATTAAAAAGCCTATACTGCTTAACCCTTTACCAAACAATCCCGAGTTTTAACGACCCTGTCTGCTGAGAAAAAGACCTTTGAAAACACTGTAGGAAAAGAAGAAAATGCTGGTAACCAGAATTTTTACCTATTCCCACAGTGTTTTCTACCCTTACCTTACAAAACCTAGTTAGAGAACTGACAAATTAAGCCTTTAAAAACAGTGTGGGAAAAGGAGAAATGCTGGTAACCAACTTTTGCTGCTTTTCCCACAATCTTTTCTACCATTTCTAAGACAGGTCTCATCAACTGACTCATATTTAATGTGTCCTCTGCACATGCTGTCAGCTTGAACAAGTCTAAAATTTTGTGGAGTAAGTGTTTGTTATAAGTTTATCTAAACCATACATTAATTCTTGATTATCCCTTTTTCACATGGGTTGAGTGTTTTCAAAGTTGCCTGATGGTATTCAGCTGACCCTTTACCACACAATCCTGACTTGTAACGACCCTAAGGAAGAAAACATTGGCCTGGTAAGTGGTCTTTTATGGTGTTTTTTAACTCTTTACCAAACGACAAAATTATACATCGCTCCAATATGAAAGCTTTTGCAGACGACAAAACGAATGTGAAACAAAATTTGAATTTTTTTTTTGGAAGAGTAGAAAACATTGTGGGAAAAGGAGAAAATGCTGGTTACCAGCATTTTCTCCTTTTCCCACATTTTTTTCAAAGGCATTTATTCACATGGTTAAAACTCGGGATTGTGTGATAAAAACTTAAGAGTAAGATTGCTTAGTATCATTCTCATGTTCCAAGTGTTGACACATACCTTTAGATTGTATGTAAAGCCCAGACTGTCAATGAGCTTGTCTCCACCTCTCCTTGTTCCACCTCTTTGTATTTCATAGGTTACACCAGTTGTGCTTCAAATTGAAAAGTAAACCAGAAATAAATACATATAAATGAGCCATGCTCTGTGAAAAGGGGGCTTAATAGATCTGCAAAAAGTATCGACCCAGGTCAGCCTGCGCAGTCTGCATAGGCTGACCTAGGCTGAAAATTTTTGCTTTAGGTCATTTTTCTGTGTGTCAAAGAGCCAGTGTACCTCATGATTCAGTCGGCTGTTAGACATAATGGATGTTATGGACCTACAATCATGTGATAACCTGTTTGCTGTTGTGGTTCACAGAGATGTATTAACCTTTTACCAAACGACAAAATTTTAGACTGGTCCAAATTGAAAGCATTTGCAGACGACAAAATAAATGTGACTGAAAAATTGAAATTTGTTTTAGGAAGGGTAGGAAACATTGTGAGAAAAGGAGAAAATGCTGGTTACCAGCATTTTCTCCTTTTCCCCACAATGTTTGCAAAAGGATTCTTTTTCAGGATCGTTAAAAGTCGGGATTGTGTGGTAAGGGGTTAAGCCCCCTTTTGCCAGTGCATGGCTCAAATAGTTCAACTCTACAAAACAACAAAATTTTATATTTATCCATGTTGAATGTGTTTGCAGACCTCAAATCAAAAGCTCAAAAGATAGGATTTGATTTAGAAAGAGCAGAAAACAGTGTGAACCTTTTCCCACAATGTTTTAAAAAATCTTCTCCCTTTGGAGTCATTTAAACTCTGCATTGTAAGGTAAAGGGTTAAAAGGGGCTTTCAAGATTTTTATAATAATACTGAACTTCAAAACTGTTTAATCACTGAATTCAGTATGGCAGTTATTTGTGCATGCATGAATCTAGTTTAGTTACTTTGTTTTTCCATTTAGCGTAACTTTTTCTCCCAATTAGAAAAGCAATCAAAGTAGGGTTATTGGCTGTGTTGTAGAGAAGAGAGATGTTGTTTGTAACAGGCGATTTCTCCTTTTCCTACAATATCGAGACGTCACCTACTAAATTTTCTGTTTTGAAAAGTCTACACTCTTTTCATTTGGTTAATGGTCAATGCCTCTCATGGTCTCATGTGTTGATCTCTACTCCTAAGTCAAAATCTCCTTGTACCGGATGTCTTCCCTGTGATAGCTTGCTGATGTGTTTTTTATAAAATGTAGTTTTCCATGTACATATGTTTTTATATAAATTGTAGTTTCTGTGTGTTTGCGTGTGTTTATATCAAAAGTAGTTTTCTCTGTGCATGTGTGTGTGTTTTTTCTCAGATTTTTATGGATGTGACGCCTGTCTGTAATCTTTATTTGCCTGTGTAATATTTAGTTGCTTATGTATTTAAATCTCTGCCGTACGGCAAAACTTTCGACTCGTCCATATCGAAGGAATGTACAGAAGACAATTCAAATGGTTTTCAAATGGTAGTAGTTGTCCTTGAATAGATAGAAAACATTGTGGGAAAAGGAAAAAATGCTGGTTACCAGAAGGCTTCTTTCTCAGGGTCATTAAAAGATGGGATTGTGTTGTAAACAGTTAAGTAGTGCATTCTGTTTGTTTAACTTGTACTAGATTTCTAACTGTGTTAAGTCTTTAATATGCTCAGTTTCATCAATATGTAAATGAGTGCTGCAAATCTAAATCAGATTTTATTGCTTCTACTGGAGCCTTTTTACATCTGCTATAATTATTCTATATGTTTGTCGGCAAAAAGCTTTCAGCCAACATTTATCTGCAAATAATAGTCTGATGTTAAATAAAGCTTCTTGTATAGTTTAAACACATGTAGTTTGCAAACCATCGGTAAATAAGAAAGGGAAGTCTAAGGGAAAAAAAAAAAATTTCAGAGGTATTTTCTTCAAGTGAAATGTAGCATTAAAGGTTTTTTTTTTTAATGTGATTTTGAGCAAAATTGTAGCGATAGTATCTAGAAATGTCATGGGATCAATGACACATATCAATTATGAGAGATCATATTCAAATAGGTACAATGAGTGACCATACACAACCATCATCTTATTTAACCCTTTACCACACAATCATGAGTTTTAACAACCCCAAGGAAAGGGCCTTTTGAAAACGTGGGAAAAGGAGAAAATGCTGGTAAACAGCATTTTCTCCTTTTCCCACAATGTTTTCTACCCTTTCAAACAAAAATTTCCTAATTTGTACAACATTTTTCAATTTGGACCAGTCTAAAATTTTGTTGTTTGGTAAAGAGTTAAATGCCAAAAATGCAGACCTTGCCATTCTACTGAATGTAACTGTCAAGTTTGTCTATGCTTGCAAGGAAAAATAGGTTAGGATTAAGTAGTATTCATCAGATTTTTGCATATAGTTTTTATTAATGGATAAAATATCTAAACACATGTAGCTATGCTTTAACCCTTTACCACACAATGCTGGCTTTTAACGACCCTGGGAAGGAAGCCTTTTAAAAACATTGTGGGAAAAGCTGAAAATGCTGGTAACCAGCAATTTCACCTTTTCCCACAATGTTTTCTACCCTGTCAAAGAAAAATTGCACCATTTGAGCTACATTGAAATTGTAGTCTGGAAATGCTTTCAATTTGAACAAGGCTAACATTTTGTCGTCTGGTAAAGGGTTAATGTTGTTCTTGTTAATGGATATTCGGTTTAACTCTTTACCAAACGACAAAATTTTAGACTTGTCCAAACTGAAAGTATTTGCAGACGACAAAAGAAATGCGACTCACGTATTGCAATTTGTTTTGGAAAGGGTAGAAAACATTGTTGGAAAAGGAGAAAATGCTGGTTACCAGCATTTTCTCCTTTTCCCACAATGTTTTCAAAAGGATTCTTTCACTATGTCGTGAAAACCGAGGATTGTTTGGTAAAGGGTTAACCTTTTACCTCATGACAAAATTTTGGACTCATCCATATTGAAGGGATTTACAAAGGTCAAATCATGTTTTTTAACCCTTCACCATGCAACTTTCAAAGACCCTGTGGAAGAAGCATTTAGAGAAAATGCGAGTAACCAGCGTTTTTCACTTCGCCAACAAAGTTTTCTAAACTATCAACAATAAATTTCCTCATTTGAGTCAAATTTCAATTGTCGTCTGCAAACGCTGTCAGTTTGGCCAAGTCTACATTTTTCTTGTGTGGTAGAGAGTTAAACGGCAGTATTTTGTCCTTGAATAAGTTGAGAACATTGTGGGAAAAGGAGAAAATGCTGGTGGTTCAGGATTCTTTTTCAGGGTTGTTAAAACTTGGGATTGTCTGGTAAATGGTTAGTAGGATTAAGGGTAAAAAAATCTAAACCAAAAAAGTTTAAAACGGCCACGTGCCAAATTGATGCATGAATGCGTCAATTTCATCTAACTAGCATGACTCTTGCAAAAAAAGAGATTAATCTACACAAAGAAAGATGTATGTCATTTCGTTCTCTATAAGCTAGACCTCTAATCTGGAATGTACCCTTTACAATGTAACCTTTCACCAAACGACAAACATTCAATTAACCCAGTCAACATTGAAAGAAATCCAAACCAACAGATTCTATCTAATTAAATGATGGAATTTACTCATGATAGGACAGAAAACATTGTGAGAAAAAGAAGAAAATTGTACAAACAAGCATATTTTCCTTTTCACACTATGTTTTGAAAAGCCATCATTGTAAAGGTCATTTAAACACCATCTTATGTCATAAATCGTTGTTTTACCTGTCTCTGTACACTTCCGAAGATATTGGACGCTGAACTTGACTCCGACTTGCAGAAGGTGTTCCGCGCACTAAATGACTAGCCAACACCGTCTCAGATCGCTCTGATATCTGTATGTCATTCTCCTGTACGGGCATAGCTGTAACCTCCCCAACATCTTCAGTTAGGATACTACTAGCTTCGGGCACGCTGTTAGCAATGTTAGCAATTGTCATGACAATAGGCTTCAGTTCTGTCATGCTCACTTCCGTGATGAGGTTTCCATCCAAGTTAGACAGACTTGTTAGATTCAGGCTGCTCCCTGTGGCAGGAACTACCTCTGTTGCCATTGACAACAAGGCTTCCACCTCGTCTGCAGACTCACTGGCAGTCATCTTTGGTCCTGAATCCTATTAAAAAAGATTTTACCTGACGACAAAATTTTAGCCTTGTCCAAATTGAAAGCATATGCAGACGGCAAATTAATGTTACTAAAAACACAATATTTGTCTTTCATAGGAAAGAACACATTGTGGGAAAAGGAGAAAATGCTGGTTACCAGCATTTTCTCCTTTACCCACATTGTTTCCTAAAGCCTTGTTTCTCAGGGTTGTTAACAGTTGGCATTGCACAGTACAGGGTTAATGAAAATGAATCCTCATATTACAACGGTAATTAAGCCTGTACCAAACAAAACTTGAGTTATGATGACTCTGAAGAAGAATGCTTTTGAAAACATGGTGGAAAATGGAGAAATGCTTGTTAGCAGCATTTTCTCTTTTCCCACCATGGTTTGACCCTTTTGGATGGAGACAAATAGCATCATTTGAAAACATTCGATTTATTATCTGCAAATGGACCAGTCTAAAATGTTGTTTGGTAGAGAGTTAAGTTACTTAAGATTTTTCCAGAAATTGTGGAAGGAGGTGACACATGCTGGTCACCATCATTTCCTCTTTTCCCACAATGTTTTCTACCTTTTCAGGGAAATTTCCATCCTTTCACCTACATTCAGTTTGTCATCTAACATACCTTCAATCTGGACAATCTTTTTTTTTTTTCAGTTATGCAAAGAGTTTAAGATTTGTGTAAGGGGCAATTTTATCTATTCTACTAATGTAGACTCGTACATGTGTAGTCAACAATTCCAGTGTGCCTCCACTGAAGAAAGTTGTCTATGGAAGAGTACAAAACAGTGTATGAAATGGAGAAAATACTGGTGAACAACATTTTTCCTTTTCCCCTAACATCTTCAAAAGCCTTCTTTCATAAGGTTTTTTTTTAACCTCCTTTAAAAGGCCTCGCATAAATTTCTACCACTGAAATTGTAGATGTCAAGCAACAAGGAATTTTCCAAGATAATTTTTTCTAGCATAATTATTACATCACTAAAGTTAGAGATGGAGCACAAGCATTTCAGTTATCCAGATGGGCATAGCCGTGAGGCCTGATAAAATCTGTGCGTTACCGGCGTCCGAGTACTGTGGGTGGGGAAAAGACTCGTTACGAACCCCGTCATTATTCGAAATAAAATAGTGTAGAGAAGAAATAATAACTTAAACATATTCTTACAGTTGAATTGAACACAGAAGTTCACAGTTTAACTTGGTTCGAACAACGAAATCTGCCGATCTGTTTCAAAGATGCTTTTTATTCTTTGTTTTTTTCGCGGATTTTTTATGGGGTCGACATGACAAGAAGAAAAATGGCGAACTCAACGACTATCTGCAGCGCCCCTCCTCGGTAAAATTCGAAAGTCGATACGCTTGACAATCTTATGAACTAGAATTTTCTTTGTAAAATGTTCATAATGCTTACCCTTTCCACGCGATTTCCAGGTTTTCTAGAAGGTCTCTCTCTAGATATGCGAAGCTGATCGACGAGAAAATTGCATCAGGGTCGAGCCATCTTCGGTGGGAACTGTCGCATGGACGAATTCACCAGCGCCACACTCGGGGAACGAATCAAGGGAGGCGATACTGATGGGGAATCACTATTTATCTCCCTTTGACATGTTGCCTCTCGACAGCAAACTGTTTCTTAGAGCAAAATGACAATCTACAGTGTGTACATCATCAATAAAGCAGGCGGATTAATTTATCAGTATGATCATAATATTGCTCGTCCAGAGGTGGAAAAGACGTTTAGTTTCCCTCTAGAACTGACTCTTAAGGTGTTCGATGAGAAAATAGTTGTTGCATTTGGAGAAAGAGACGGCATCAAAGGTGGGTGTTCAACAAAATTCATAAAATGCTCCTAAGATCTAGATTCTATAATTTCTATTAGATCTATGCATAATCCAAAGCATATGCAGACGACAGATTCAGTTTGGCTCGAATGGAGAAATTTGTCTTAAAAAGGGTAGAAAACATTGTGGGAACAGGAGACAATGCGGGTTACCAGCATTTTCTCCTCTTTCCATACTGTTTTCAATAGTTGTCAGGGTCGTTAAAACTTGGGATTGTGTGGTAAAGGATTAACTCGTGGCAAAATGACAAAATTTTAGAGCGGTTCGAATTGAAATCATTTGCAGACGACAAAAACAATGTGGCTCAAATGATGAAATTTGCCTTTGACAGGGAAGAAAACATTGCAAGAAAGAGAAAATGTTGGTTACCCGTATTTTCTCCTGATCCCACAATGTTTTCAAAAGCCATCTTCCTTGAAAGTTTGTTTAAAGTCAGGGTTGTGTGATACAGTGTTAATGCATACAGACAGGTCTCTGGTGAGTGCAAAGTGACAGCCATATCAGACGACAAAATTGTAGACCAGTCCAAATTCAAAGAATTTGCTGATCTCAAATTAAATGAGCCATGCTCTGTGGAAAGTGGGCGTAATGCATTTTCGAAGTGTACCAGGCTGACCTGGGCCAAAACTTTTCGCTATTGGTCAATTTTCTGTATGTCCAAGGACCAGTTTGCCTCATGATTAGGTCGGTTATTGAAAATGAAAGAAGTGGCTTAAATGGAACCATAATCATGTGATGGTTTGATTGGTATCATGCGTCACAGAGATGCATTAAGCCCCTGTTTGTCAGAGCATGGTCCAAATATATTATGTAGCTCAAATGGTTGGATTTGTGTATGGGTAGAAAACATTGTGGTTTGGTCACCCTTCATTTGTTATCTGTTTCACAGAAGAGGAAAATTTGGATTCGTCTAAATTGAAAGAAGTTGAAGACATACAAAATTGTAATGTACAGCTAAAATGGGTACATTAGTCGCTAAAAGAGTTAAAATATGGTGGGAAATTGATGGAATACTGATTACGAGCATTTTCTCCCTTTCCCACATTGTTTTCAAATGCCTTATTCCCCAGCGTCATTACAACCTGGGATTGTATGTAAAAGGCTTAACCCTTTACCAAACAATTTGGATTTTCCATGACCCCCAAGAAAGAAGCCTTATGAAAACATTGTAGGAAAAGGAGAAAATGCTGGTAACCAGCATTTTCTCCTTTTCCCACAATGTTTTCTACCCTTTCCTAAACAAATTTCAGTTTTTCAGCCATATTCATTTTGTCAGTAGGTAGAAGTGACAAAATGCCAATACATGTAGAACTGGAGTTGTCTTACCAAACGTTCTTTCCAAGACATTTCAGTGATGTTTCAGTTTTGTTGTTTGGTAAAGAGTCAACCCTTTACCAGTGCAATACCACACAATCACAAATTTTAACAACTCTAAAAGAACAGGCTTTCGAAAACATTTTGGGAAAAAGACAAAATGCTGGTAACCAGCATTTTCTCCTCTTCCCACAATGTTTTCTACCCTTTCAAAAACAAAGGTTTTCATTTAGTTTTTTGTCAGCAAATGCTTTGAAATTGGACTAGTCCAAAACTTTGCTGTGTGGTAGAGAGTTTACAGCTTGGATTTGTGTACTGGTTACTCCAGATGCATATAAAGAAGTGAACTGTCACTGTGACAGAAATCCAGATAGAGGCAGTGATTTTGATTTCAAAATTGAAAATATTGATGACTCTCCACTGAACCCCATGTTATGGGTACTCATTAGAATCGTCTCATTGAGACGATTCAAATGAGTACCCACACATTGGGTTTGGAAGAGAAATAATGGATCACTCCCTCTTATCTGGAAGGTCTGCTGTGATATGAGTTAATCCTTTACCAGATGACAAAATTTTAGCCTTGTCCAAATTGAAAGAATTTGCAGACGACAATTTCAGTGTGGCTGAAATGGTGCAATTTTTCTTTGATAGGGTAGAAAACATTGTGGGAAAAGGAAAAAATGCTGGTAACCAGCATTTTCTCCTTTTCCCACAATGTTTTCAAAAGGCTTCTTTCTCAGGGTCATTGAAAGGTGGCATTGTGCGGTAAAGGGTTAAATAATGTTGAAAACAGAATGAAATCCCTTCAGACTGACCTGTACCTCTTCTCTTTCAGTTGGCCATACGTTACTGTCAGTAAATGGGGTTCTGGCAGAGGGAAAATTTCTACCTGATGGTCGAGACATACTTGATGTATTAAAGCAAGAAGAAAACTTTCCAATTAATTTAAAATTTGGGCGACCAAAGTTAACTACAAATGAGAAAATCATGTTGGCCAGCATGTTCCATTCGTAAGTATAAAAAGACATGTAAGCATATGTTTTGTTCTATTTAGGCCATTTTCAATAGCATTCTAAACATTCCATCGAACCATTCCTGAGTTTTGAAAACACTTTCGGAAAAAGAGAAAATGCTGGTAATAAGCATGATATCTGTTACCCACAATGTTTGCTACCCAGTCCTGGTGTTATCCTCACTGGCAGTGCTTTTTCATATGGGAGTGTCCTTATGCACTTTAGCCATGTTTACCTTATCATCTGATATTCATTGAGTTTGAACAAGTCCAAAGTGTGGTAAAGAGTTAATTATCTCCTGTGATAAAACTGTTTAGGGATTTGATGTTCATTGGGTTTTGACATTTTCTCTACTGTGACCAGGTTGAATAATTTATAGTGTATTTTCTATCTTTTTCCAGCCTGTTTGCAATTGGATCTCAACTGTCCCCTGAGCCTAGATCTTCTGGTATTGAAATGTTAGAGACAGATACGTTCAAACTGCATTGTCAGCAAACAATGACAGGTAGGGAAAATGCTTTTCTGTCAAGCATGTGGTAACATCTTCACCTCCAAATTAATGAATTCTTCTTTTAACTCTTTACCAGATGACAAGATATTGGACTTTTCCAAATTGAAAGCATTTGCAGTAGACAAAGTAAATATGGTTCAGAAAATGATATTTGTCATTTGAAAGGAAGAAAACATTATGTGAAAAGGAGTAAATGCTGGTTACCTTCCCTAGGCTTGTTAAAACTTGTGTTTGTGTGGTAAAGGGTTAAAGAAGTGATGCACGTTTCAGTAAACCTTTAACCCTTTACCACACAATTCCGAGTTTCAACGACCCTCAGGAAGAGGCATTTTGAAAAAAAATGTGGAAACAGGAGAAATTGCTGGTAACCACATTTTCTCCCTTTCCCACACTGTTTTTTAGCTCTACTGGCCAAAGGCCAGCAGAGCTTATGTCTTGGCGTGGCTTCCGTCATCTATTTGTCCATCCCTCTGTCTGTCTGTCCATCTATAAGTCTTTTTCTAGTTTATGCAATAAAGTCCATGTTTGTTGTCAGATTTTCACGAAACTTGTGCAGTTTCTTTATATCATCAATAGTTTGATCTCTATAGATTTTGAAACAAATCCAACATTTAGAAAGTGAAAAGTAACCATTTAAAGTTGAACATTTCCATTTTCTGTTTACGCAATATAGTCCACATTTGTTGTTGGATTTTCATTTTACTTGCACAGTTTCTTTATATCATCGATAGCTTGAACGCCATCAATTTTTAAACAAAATGCAACAAAGATATTTACAAAGTGGAAATTGTCTTTGAAAGGGTAGAAAAAAATGTATGAAAAAAGTTTTCAGAAATTTTTCCACAATTATATTTTCAAAAGGCTTCTTCCCCACGTTCATTATGACTCGTGGTGGTGTGGTAAGGGTTAATAGGCATTGAGACTTGAGGAGAAAATGTCTAATTTCAGCTGTTTCCTCAATCATGGAAAAACAACTTTTTGCTTGCATCTGTGATCAGATTTATCTGAATGAAATAATCATACAGTTTTTTATTATGATTTTTTTCCTTGTTTGTTATTTAAGGTTTGAAATTTATTGTGATAGCAGACCCTAGACAAGCAGCTGTAGAAATTTTACTGAAGAAACTCTATGAAGTGTATGCTGATTATGCACTCAAGAATCCATTTTATTCCATAGATATGCCTATCAGGTAAATATAAGATTTTATTTCATGCTTTTCGGTAGTTTATAGAGAAATAATGGTGGATTCTGTTTTGTTATTTCATGGTTATGACCAGAGAAAATACGGATTTCATATTTTCTAACTCTTCAATTGAAGGCAGAAACAGTAGTTCCTGTGCACTAATTACCTAGGTAATTTGCGCCTGCCATTCAAATGAAGGGAAATGTGATGTAATTTAAGCTATATTTCTCGCGTTTGACATAATATTTAATGCGTTGTTACATGAGGGGGGTATGCCACAGGGAATTACCGAAAACAACTGTGGTGGATCTGGATGATAGGGGTTAGAAGCATGAAATAAATAGAATATTTGGGGGCTTTTTTTGGTGAAAGATTGAAATTTATTTCATCGAGGGAACATCATCGGTAACATTTTTACTCATGGCTGTGCCACGAGTGAAAACATTACCGATGATGTTAATGTTTTCACTTGATATAAAACATTGATGTACATATTTTGCTCAAGCTTAAAAAATTAGATACATTCAGTTAACCCTTTACCAGACGACAAAATTGTAGATTGGTCCAAGTTGAAAGCATTTGCAGAAGACAATTTAAATGGGGCTCAAAAATTGAAATTTTCTTTGGGTAGGGTAGAAAACACTGTGGAAAAAGGAGAAAATGCTAGTTACCAGCATTTTCTCCTTTTTCCCCACAATGTTTTCAAAAGGCTTCTTTATCCGAGTCATCAAAAGTCGGATTGTGTGGTAAAGAGTTACCAAATTGGCATAAATTTGTGAGATTTGTCATTTGCTAAAGAGGTACTGGGCTGACTGCCATCTATCCTGAATTGGTGCTTCCTGTTGGCTTTCTGTTTGGCTGCCCTCTTAACCTTTTACCGCACAATCCTGAGTTTTAACCACCTTTGGGAAGAAGCCTATTGAAAACATTGTCAGAAAAAGGAGAAAATGCTGGTTACCAGCATTTTCTCTTTTCCCCCAATGTTTTCTACTGTATCAAAGACAAATTCCTTCATTTGAGCAATATTTAAATTGTCGTCTGCAAATGCTCTCAATTTGGACCAGTCTAAAATATTGTCGTTTGGTATAGAGTTAAGTCTCTACCCCATAACTAAAAAACTATTAGCCTTTAGAGCATCAAATACTAGTAAACACCCTGGACATTTACAGTGTAAAAAGAAATAATTGAGCCATGCCCTGGCAAAAAGGGGCTTAATGCTTCTCAGTGATTGATGGTACCAAGCAAGTCGTCATGTTAAACGGATCCATAAAATCCATTTTGTCAAATTACTGTCTAAATCATGAGACGGACTATTCCTTTGACATACAGAAAATTGACAAAAAGCGAAAAGTATCGACCCAGGTCAGCCTGCGCGAACTGCGCAGGCTGACCTGAGTCAATACTGTTTGCAGATGCATTAAGCCCCTTTTTCACAGAGCATGACCCAATTTCAATTTCAAGGCTGTTTTAGGCTGGAATGATTCAACATAGTGGACTGTGTAGATTGAAGAACAGACTGCACAGTTTGCGCAATATTATCTTAACCCTTTACCACACAGTCCTGAGTTTGAACAACCTTGACCAAAAGGCCTTTTGAAAACATTGTGGGAAAAGGAGAAAATGCTGGTAACCAGCATTTTATCCTTTTCACACAATGTTTTCTAACTTTTCAGAAACAAATCCAATTATTTGAGATACATATAATTTGTCATCTGCATCTGCTTTTAATTGGACCAGTCTAAAATTTTGTTTTGCAGTATACAGTTAAGTAAAACAGTTCTTGCATTTTAATTAAAAAAAGTATTTTACCTTTAATTTTAGGTGTGATTTATTTGACACAAACTTACAACTGGCCATTGAACAAGCAGAGAAATTAGGAATCAGTAATGTATGAAGCAAGAGTGAAGCATGGTGTAGAAGACTTGTGGTGAAATCATGAGATCTATGGAAATAACAGTCCATGGAACACCATTGAGAAACAGTGAAAGCCTCAAAAGATTATTGTCTCAACTCTCTTCCAGAAGACAAAATTTTAGACTAATGCTTATTGAAAGCATTTGCAGATGGCTAATGAGAAGTTACTTAGAACATAAAATGTTTCTGTCAGAGGGTAGGAAATATTGTGGGAAAAGGAGAAAATGCTGGTTACCAGCATTTTTACCATTTCACACAGTGTTTTCGAAAGGCTTCTTCTTCAGGGTCATTACAACACAGGATTATTCAGTAGGGGGTTAATGACCCTGATAAAAAAGGCTGCTGAAAGCGTGGGAAAGGTAGGAAGTGCTGGTAACCAGCATTTTCTCCTTTTCCCACAGTGTTTTCTAACCTTTCAGAAACAAAATCAATCATTTGAGGCACATCTAGTTTGTCATCTGCAAAAACTTTCAATTTGGACCAGTCTAAAATTTTGTCGTGTGGTAAAGAGTCAAATAAACTCATGATAGGAAGAAGATTGTTTCTTAAATGCAGTAAAAGAATAGTCTATAGGTTATGCAACCTAGATAGGTTGACCCTTGAGTTTCCAGATGAGGATGTGAATACAAAACCTCTTGAAGGAGAAATAGATGCCCAGCAACTTCTTAACCCTTTACCACACAATCCCGACTTTTAACGACCCTGTGAAAGAAACCTTTTGAAAACATTGTGGGAAAAGGAGAAAATGCTGGTAACCAGCATTTTCTCCTTTTCCCACAATGTTTTCTACCCTTACCAAGACAAATTTAAATTTTTCAGTCACATTTATTTTGTCATCTGCAAATGCTTTCAATTTGGACCAGTCTAAAATTTTGTCATTGGGTAAAGAGTTAATCTTGCACCAAGTCACCTCAGGTTTAACAACCCTGTGGAAGAAGACTTTTTACCACACAACACAATTCTAGACTGGTTCAAATTGAAAACGTTTGCAGACAACTAATTAAATGTGGCAAAAAGTAAGGAATTTGTTTTACAAAGGGTAGAAAAGATTGTGGGAAAAGGAGAAAATGCCGTCTACCAGCATTTTCTCCCTTTCCCACAATGTTTT
This sequence comes from Tridacna gigas, assembly GCA_945859785.2. Lineage (NCBI taxonomy): Eukaryota > Metazoa > Mollusca > Bivalvia > Cardiida > Cardiidae > Tridacna > Tridacna gigas. The sequence continues at coordinate 52,259,628 of OX244039.2, forward strand.
CAGAAGCTGTCTTCTTAAGGGTCGTTAAAACTAGGGATTGTGTGTTTAAGGGTTAAAGACATTGTGAGAAAATAAAAAAATGCTAGTAACCAGCATTTTCTTTCCCTCTGTGCTGGGTCTATGTTGTGTGCAATAAATTTTTATTGAAAACTATTTCTGCTATTTTTTTTTTGTTTATTATTAAATTTGATCAACTGATGTTTTTCTGCCTGTTTGTACAATGAAATGCATTCTTCTAGCATATTTGACCAGCAACGATCATTTGTTTTGTGTTTAACCCTTTGCCAAACAATTCAGTATTTTAACGAGCCAGAGAAAAAAGGCATTTGGGATCAAGAAAAGCTGTTGACAAGCGTTTCTTTTTCCCCCGTTTCTCCCACAATGTTTTACCTATCTTAACTGATAGAAGTACTGTACAATCATTTGTGCAACAAGTTATTTTTTATCTTCAAATGCATTCAATTTGGAGCAGTCCAAATTTTTGTTATTTGGTGACGAATTAAACCTTGGTCCGTATTTACCAACCATTCTTAAGGACACTTTTTGTCATATAGTCAAGGCCCGGCTGGATAGCTCAGCTGTGAAGCGTATTGGATTCGTAACCTGGTGGTTGCAGGTTTGATACCTAGTCGAGGCAGACTTTCTTTCGCCTCGCACCTCTTTTGCATCTGAAAAAAAAAATGTCACTTTTGTTAGTTCTGCCTGGTGTGAGAAAGCCAGGAAACATGCGTAGGTGCACTGCATTCACCGCCGTGATATCACCTAAGCTATTAAAACAACATGAAGCTGCAGTACAGGCAAACAAGCTTACAGTCAAGAATTCTTTACATTTGAAAGTAACACAGCTTCGGATTGTCTAAACCAAATGGTTTAGCCAATCTTAAGTTACGTTGCTATCTAAATCTAAGAACAGACTTAGAACGAAATTAAGAATGGTTGGTGAATATGGACCCTTGTCTTCACCAGTATTTAAATGGTTATATATGGGTGCAAGCGCACCTCTTGTTTCATCATCAATACCTGTCCTTGTTCTATCATTGATGTTTGTGCAGATAAAACTGAAATTTCGTGTCCAAATTGAAAGCATACTGTATTAGTTGACTTGTGATAAATTTTGGCGTGCAACACACGAAAAGGGGCCTTCGGACATATGCGTAAAAGTGTGTCGTCCCAGATCAGCCTGCGCAGTCTGCGACAATTCCGAGACGACACTTCCCGTTTTTGTGCGATTTTCTGTTTCACGAAAGTCTACCGTATGAAAAAGTCTAATGTATTCGTAAAGTGATGTTTTGGATTAGCCTGCGCGGACTGCGCAGGCTAATCCGGAACGACACTTTACGCAAATGTCCGAAGGTCCCATTTCATTGTTGCGGTCCAAATCTAACTCAAATGATGTTATTGTTCGTAAAATGTACAGGAAACATTGTGGGAAAAGGAAGAAAACACTGGTTACCAGCATTTTTAGCTCACCTGAGCACGATGTGCTCAAGGTGAGCTTTTATGATCGTGCTGTGTCCGTCGTCCGTTGTACAAGGTCAACATTTACCTTGCAGTGTACACTCTACAGGCCACATTTTCCGTCTGATACTCAATAACCGTGGTCAGAATGTTTGTCTTGATGATATCGAGTTGTAAATAATTAACAAATTGATCAGGACAGTGACGTACGGTGAAATTGGCATAATTTACATATGTATACATGAATTCTTTCACTGCCAATGTCGCCATGGGCATCTTTTGCGGATGGCGTAGATCCAAGTTCAGACTGAACAAAAAGTGCAGTCTGATCTTGAATCAACACCATCCGCTACCTGATACTAATCTTTGACAACAGTCAGCTTTAAAAGCAACGAACATATACTGTTAGACCTCGGGGAATGCTGGATGCATTTATCTGGCAGTGAAGGAGTTAGAGACGTGAGTTAATTAATTTGCTAGTTGTTTCAGGGCTGGCAACAAGGATATCGGAGTTTTTCGGCGTAGCTAAATGCTTTTGACCTAATTAGCTTACCTGAGCACATAGTGCTCAGGGTGAGCTATTGTGATCGGTCCGTCGTCCATCGTCCGTCTGTCCGTCTGTCCGTAAACAATTACTAAAAAATCTTCTCCTCTAAAGCCGCCAATCAGATTTCAATGAAACTTCACAGAAATGAACCTTAGGTGATGCACTTTCAGAATACTTCAAAGATTTGAATTCCATGAAGAACTGTAAGGGCTAGAGCTTTCATATGTGGCATGTAGCATCATCTAGTGGCCCTCTACCAAAATACTTCAAATAATGGCCCTAGTGTTGAAGATGGCCCTATGTTGTGGGTTCTCGGATTTCACATAGAGATGAAGAAGGAAATCTGTAAAAATCTTCTTGTCCCAAACCGTAAGGGCTAGAGCTCTCATATATGGCATGTAGTATCATCTAGTGGCCCTCTACCAAACTGCTTCAAATTATGGCCCTAGTTTGAAAATGGCCCTACGTTGTGGGTTCTCGGATTTCACAAAAAGATAAAGAAGGAAATCTTTAAAAATCTTCTTGTCCCAAACCGTAAGGGCTAGAGCTTTCATATATGGCATGTAGCATCATCTAGTGGCCCTCTACCAAAGTACTTCAAATAATGGCCCTAGTGTTGAAAATGGCCCTATGTTGTGGGTTCTCGGATTTCACATAGAGATAAAGAAGGGAATCTGTAAACATCTTCTTGTCCCAAACCTTAAGGGCTAGAGCTTTCATATTTGGCATGTAGCATCATCTAGTGGCCCTCTACCAAATTACTTCAAATTATGGCCCTAGTGTTGAAAATGGCCCTATGTTGTGGGTTCTCGGATTTCACATAGAGATAAAGAAGGAAATCTTTAAAAATCTTCTTGTCCCAAACCATAAGGGCTAGAGCTCTCATATATGGCATGTAGTATCATCTAGTGGCCCTCTACCAAAATACTTCAAATAATGGCCCTAGTGTGGAAATTGGCCCTATGTTGCGGGTTCTCGGATTTCACATAGAGATAAAGAAGGAAATCTGTAAAAATCTTCTTGTCCCAAACCATAAGGGCTAGAGCTTTCATATTTGGCATGTAGCATCATCTAGTGGCCCTCTACCAAAATACTTCAAATTATGGCCCTAGTGTTGAAAATGGCCCTACGTTGTGGGTTCTCGGATTTCACATAGAGATAAAGAAGGAAATCTTTAAAAATCTTCTTGTCCCAAACCGTAAGGGCTAGAGCTTTCATATATGGCATGTAGCATCATCTAGTGACCCTCTACCAAAATACTTCAAATTATGGCCCTGGTGTTAAAAATTGGCCCTATGTTGTGGGTTCTCGGATTTCACATAGAGATAAAGAAGGAAATCTTTAAAAATCTTCTTGTCCCAAACCGTAAGGGCTAGAGCTTTCATATTTGGCATGTAGCATTATGGTGTTGAGCTGAGTTGCGTTTCAGATGAGCGATTTAGGACCATCATGGTCCTCTTGTTTTTGGTATTGGCATACCCGAACGAATAAATAGCAATTTGTGACTGGTAAAATATTTTGAAATGTTTAGTCGGCGGGTCCCTGCTGTCCTATTTGCGGGCACATTTGCGACGCCAGTACAGGCGTTGCCACCGCGAATCGATAGCCATTTCATCAAGTGCCTCTTATGCCGTCTAACCTTTTTTTTTTTTTTTGGTCAAACGACAGAATTTTCGACTGGTCCAAATTGAAAATATTTGCAGACGACAAATTTAATTTGACCCCAAAAAGGAATTTTGCATTTGTAAAGGGAGAAACATTGTTGGGAAAGGGAAAAAAAATGCTTGTTAGCAGCATTTTTTCCTTTTCCCAGATTGTTTTCAAAGACCTTTTTTCTGATCGTGGTCAAAATGCGGGATTCTATGGTGAAGAGTTAAAGATATTTCCTGTTATTAAAGTTATTGTTACAAAAAAAATGAGCGAAAAGATAGACGAGTGAATTTGTTACAAAATTGAAGTTGGCATCGTAACTATTTAGATCAAACCTCCCAAACTGGTTACTTTATGAAACAAAACTTGCAGCAAATGATTTGTTTAAGATATCTGTGTAAAATTTTGTTTATCACCATAAATTACGGTTTGGCACATGAACAGACTAAAAAAAAAAATAAAATCAATGTTGCGAAGAGAAATAAGGTTAATTCTTTACTACACAATCCTGAGTTTTGGCGCATGAACAGACTAAAAAAATAAAATTAATGTTGCGAAGAGAAAATAAGGTTAATTCTTTACTACACAATCCTGACTTTTTTTTTTCAAAATAAAAGAAAAAAAGAGATCTTTAAAACCATGATCAGTGGCGACAGAGACACGAATCCTATTGCAATGCCTATCATCAATCCTTGGAAAGAAATTAGCCGAGCTGGAGATTCGTGCCAGCGACCCCTTCGCATAAAGTTCTGTAGGTTACCAACTAAGCTATCAGGTTAGGCTATGGACAGAAGTACATGAAGTATGTCGTCCAAAGGTTAAGTTGAAATTATCTTTGAAAATATGAGTCATGCTTTATGAAAAGGGGGCTTAATGCATCTTCGAAAAGTATCGACCCAGGTCAGCCTGCGCAGTCCGCGCAGGCTGACCTGGGCCGAAACTTTTCGCTGTAGGTCAATTTTCAGTATGTCCAAGGACCAGTTGACCACATGATTCAGTCAGTTGTTAGACAAAGTGAACTTTATGGGTCCAATATTATGTGATGACTTCCTTGGTATGATTCATCACGGAGCTGCATTAAGCCCCCTTCTGCCAGAGTATGGCTCAAATATTTGTAGAGCCAAAATTAGGACTCTCGTACCGTTTTTAAAAACGTGAGTTACAGTGTTGGTTTATCGACCACGTAGGAATTTCTCTAACCTTTGTCTCAAACAGATTCTTTAAACGAGTGTTCTCCCTAGTTGATACATAGAGTGCTGAATACGCCTAACAGACATTTTCAGTGTAGAAAGAAAACCAAAATAATTGCAGAATGTCTCAGCAAATCGGACAGTGTAGATCAAAGATCAGACTGCACGTTTTGTACAGTCTGATCTTTGATCATCACTGGCCAATAAAACAATAAAAGGTGTAAGAGGCGCTATAAGTGATCATTTTTTACAGAGATATGCGTATTTTTTGACAAAACTTTGAAAAGCTATGTCCTTATATCTTTCCTGCTCTTTTAGATGTAAGTAAATTGTCGTTCATAGCAGTTTCTCCTTTGTCCAAGATGTTTTAGCAAACAAACAAAAAAAATCGAAAGCATTGCAGACGACAAGATAAATGTAGCTCAAATAATGATGTACACCTGTCCTTGACAAGGTAGAAAACATCGTGGGAAATGGGGAAAACTACGTTCTGTTGTAAACTCTTGCCAGATGTCTTTAGTCACGTGCCCTACAACTGTTTCCGCTGTGAATCAAACCAAGAAAATGACACATTTCGTCCTAATTTTTAACTGTACCAAATTCTGAGGTTAAAAAAGATTTTTCGTCACGTGCCCCATAATCATGCCGCTAGGTAAACAAAATTTTGACATGGATTTGAAAACATTTTGGGGAAAGGAGAAAATGCACTCGTCACAACTCGGCCGATTCCGTACCTTCATATAACCTCGTCCGTATAAAGGAGGTTTCCACTTTGAACTACCAATCACATGATCTTAAACATGGCGGCGCCCTTGTAAATCGCTTAGCAACGACATGAACAACCACGGTTATTCACATCTATCGATCTGTCGATGGAAGCTCCCACAGGAATTTGATAAACCACTCTAAAAAATGAATGTACAAACTGTGTGCCGATGGAAATATTCTTAGAAAGATATACATGTAGATAGAAAATTGTAACTCATGTTTTCTTTTTTTATAAGAGGAGCCTTACAATTTTAATAACAGTAACACGGTGTACTTCCGGCGAAGAAATTTACCTTGTAGGTGCATATCAAGCTACGTGATACAGCCGATCACCGGATCAACCGAGGTATGCCGAAAATGCTGGTAAAGCCTTCCTGGGGGTCGAGACTGAACTAGACTGTTTGATTAACTCTTTCCCAAACGACAAATCTTAGACTCTTCCGAATTCAAAACATCTGCAGCTGAAAAATTCGAAATTGGTACAGATGAGTTTAAATTCTCTGATAAGATAGAAAACATTGAGGGGAAAAGGAGAAAATGCTGGTTTACCAGCATTTTCTCCGTTTCCCGCAGTGTTTTCAAAAGCCTTCTCTTTCAGAAACATTAAAACTCGGCATTGTGTGGTAAAGAGTTAAGCCTCCCCTATTTGTGAATTCTAGGTCACTGCAATATTAACCCCTAGGCTGCTAGGCGCGACTCACGGACCTTTTGCGGACAGTGTAGATTATAAGATCAGACTGCAGAGAACGTGCAGTCTGATCTTGGATCTACGCTGTCCGATAAGGAGATGTTTCCTCAACGCCCATAACTTTGAAATACCAACATTTTGGTTTTTACCATCGGCTTGTAAGTTTCATTTAAGTTATTTAGCAGGGTAAGGGTAACCCTTTATCTATTAGTCCCCTTGATTTAACGACCCTATAGCAGAATGTCTTTGAAAACATCGTGGAAAGGAAAGAAAATGCAGTGAACCAGCATGTTCTCCTTTTCTCGCAATTTTTAACCATTCAAAAACAAATCTCATCATTTGAGCCACATTTAATTTGTCGTCTGCAAATTCTTTCAATTTGGACAAGTCTAAAAGTCTGTTTGTCATTTGGTAAACTGTTAACTCTTTACCACACAGTCCCGAATTTAAACGACCCTAAGCAAGATGCCTTTTGAAAACATTGTGGGTAAAGGAGAAAATGCTGTAACCAGCATTTTCTCCTTTTCCCACATTGTTTTCTTCTCGATGAAAGACTTTTTTTTTTTTCATGTTTTAAGTTACACTTAATTTGTCATCTGCAAATTCTTTAAATTTGGACAAGTCTACAAGTTTAATTTGTCGTTTGGTAAATTGTTAAAGGGAACTTGCGGGATCTGATAATTTCAGTATTTAAATAACAACTACAGAGGTTCGACTCTTTATATTACAAACATTGGTTTTGTGCAGTGATACTCCCTTACGATGAAAACTTTGATTCTTTTTGCCTGTTTATTGGGTGTCAGCTACGCTGGACCACTTCACGCCTCCTGTAAAGCTGACTGGTAGGGTTCTTTCTTTCTTTCTTTCTTTCTTTCTTCCTACCGTCACTTTCTTTCTTTCTTTCTTTCTTCCTACCGTCACTTACTTACTTTCTTCCTACCATCACCTTCTTTCTTTCTTTCTTTCTTTCTCTCTCCCTCTCTCTCTCTCTTTTTCTTTCTTTCCTTCTTTCATTCTTTCTTTTTTTCTTTCTTTAGTATCGTTTTAAGTTTATAATGTATCGATAAGGAACGAGTTGAACTAAATGTTAAAATGTTTTTATATTTAAAAGCCGTTTTCAACATTCTTTCAATTATATCGTAGCGTCCGGTGGACCAACCCACCCTTTCCTGGTCAGTCGAGCCTCGGTAGCTCAGTCGGTAGCGTACAGGACTTGAGAACAGGAGGTCGTTGGTTCGATCCCCGGCTCGGCCATTTTTTTCCGAGGACTGATGATAGTCATAGTGACAGGATTCATTTCTCTCTCACCGCTGACCATTGTTTCGACGATGGCTATGTGGGAAAGCGGCCAGTGGCTTGGAAAGAATACTGAGCGTAGTACTGGTGAAAGAAACTCCAGGAAAGCATGGATAGGTGCTCTGGCCGCCGCGACATAACTGAAATGATGTTGAAAACGGCGTTAAACACCATACAGTCAATCAGCTCTTTCCTGGATTTCCTCTTTCAGAGCAATGGTTAGACCAAGTCACTGGCTGCTCTCCCACATAAACATCCCGAAACGATGCTTCGTGAGGGGCATAAGTCTTGACACAATGACTATCATGAATCCACGGAAAGAATTTGGCCGACCTGAGAATCGATTCGAACAGGCGACCCCGAGTTTCAAGTCCTAAGCGTTACCTACTGTGTTGCCGGGCCTGGCTTGTGATACTTGTACTCCTATACTTCCGCCATACTCTGGGAATTTTTATATAGTGGCGGTTAAAGTTTTGTAATGCTAAGTGTCGGAGAGCAATATAATATGAGCCATGCTCCGGCAAAAGGGGGCTTAAAGCATCTCCGTGATGCGTCATACCAAGCAGGACGTCACATAATCATCGTTCCATAAAAATCCATTTTCTCTAACCACCGCCTGAATCGTGACGTAGATTGATCTTTTGACGTTTAGAAAATTTCAAAATAACAAAAACTTCTGACCCGTGTCAGCCTCCGTGAACTGCGCGGGCTGAGCTGAATCAATATTTTTTACTAGATGCATTGAACACCTTTTTCACAGCGCATGGCATATACAGTTTTTGCACAAAGCACGTACCGCTAAATGAGTCGAACAGAAAACTTTCAAATAACAAAAAACAAAGTTACTGCTTTTAAAATTTCAGGACATTTTCGTTGGCGTGTACCACTGTCAAACAGAGACTTGTTAGTCAGATAAAAGCTTGGAGCACAGCAGATAACTGCCCCAATGGAGCTGGAGAAAAATGCCTTTATCACGTAGGTACCTTGTAAGCCTGGGTCAAGGCGTTAATAATTTTTGAAATCACTCCTGGTGGCGGTCTCCTTTTACGGTCTGAAATAATCTGTGAAAAAAAAAAAAAAAAAATATCGGTTCCGAAATTATTATCATTTTTGACTTTTGACAAAGTAACGTCGGTATATTTAAAAGGAACTGATCAGACTGGAACCCAGACTAGCGCCTATGGCATCATTAAGATTTTCTACCCCACCCATTACATCCCAGCCACCATTCTACAAACGCCATCAGTACAGTAACTGGTAATACTTTTTCGTCTTAAAGTGCTGTACCCGACACAAGTTGCCATTGCGGACAATGTAGATTAAGATCAGACTGCATAGACCGTACAGTCTGATCTTGGATCTTTGTTACATAATTTAGCCAAAATAACTTTGGAATATCAATATCTCGGATATGCTTCCTGATCACTCGGAAACCCAACCCCATCCACTCACATTTATACTAACAGTTAGCATGTGATAACACATATAACCCCATGGCTACTCGCTGAATGACTACAATGTTGCTTGGGAGGCGAGAGGGGTAAATAAAGTTACACAGATAGATAGTGTTAGGCTGAAAATGATGTTTAAAACAATTTCCACCAATAAATGCAAAGAATTCCTTTTTCAAAATCTATGCTTCAGGAAAAAGAATGACGACCAGAGTTCAGAGCGGCATATTCTCGACTGAAAAAATCATCTACACTGGCCGCAAAGGCGACTATAGTTGTGAAACGCGATTTACAGATTTAATCCATTTGACAGTCTATGATTAACCTTAAGCTGCTAAGCGTGACTCACTGACCTTTTGCGGACAGTGTAGATCAAGATCAGACTACGAAGAGCGTGCAGTCTGATCTTGGATCTACATTATCCGATAAAGAGGCATTGCTCTCCAAAAGAATAAGTTTGAAATAACATTATTCGAGTTTTTACTATTATTCTTATTCTTATTGACTTGTTACTGTCTCGTACTTTGCAGTACGGATCACTGACCTATTGCGGACAGTGTAGATCAAGATCAGACTGCAGAACGTGCAGTCTGATCTTGGATCTACACTGTCCGGTAAGGAGGCATTGTTCTCAAAAACAATAAGTTTGAAATAACATTATTCGAGTTTTTACTATTATTCTTATTCTTATGGACTTGTTTCTGTCTCGTACTTTGCAGTACGGATCTGAAACAGACACCACCCTGAAGCTGGTCCACGAGACCCCTGTCCACCATTACTTGGATGACGTCACATTTACATTTGCTCAAGGAAGCAACGCCAACAGCTGCAACGTGCACGTTAGTTTATCTATTTATTTATTCTGCCCTGAGCACGCCATCTACTTGCACATACAGTACACCACCTAGGCTACTTGAATGTGAGCTATGCTCTGGCAAAAGGGGTTTAATGCATCTCTGTGATGCATGATGTCAAGCAAGTCATCACATAATTATGGACCCATAAATCCATTTTGTCTAACAACCAACTGAATCATGAGGCAGACTAGTCTTTAGACAACAAAAAATTTAACCAAATGCAAAAGGTTTCGACCTAGGTCAGCCTGTGCGGACTGCACATTATTCCCTTTTTTGCATGGTGCGTGCTGGTGCCTGTACTGTGCGCAAAGGTCCCGTTTTCTCCAACAATCAAAATAAAATTCTTCGTCTATTTCTCAAGAATCTTCTAAATTTCAAAGTAAAGCAATTTCTGATTGGCAAAACCAAATTTTTAGCCAATAAGAAATAGTGCTACTTTTTTAGATGCAGCATAAGACTAAGAATGCACTGTAGAATTGTTTGTGAACACAATTTCAGGGGCGGTGGTTTTCCACGGTTCCGTGGTTACAACAGTGAATTTGTTATCCACATATATCCGGGTTCGATCCTCTGTGATGGCGCTTGTCACGTGGTCTTTAAACAAAACACTGCAGAGCCCTAGCCTAGTATTTGTGATACCCAGAAAAAACGCCAAAAAGTGAACTGTTGCCGTGACGAAAGCTATATTCTATATAAAGATACGTGAAACATTAGTTAAGCCAATCTCCTTTTTTAAAAGCGCCAGAGGTCCAGAGCTTGTATTCACCAACCATTTTGATTCTTCGCGTACTTCTCAAGAATTCTCTGAATTTTAAAGTAACGCAATTTGTGAATGGCTAAACCAAATGGATACTCTCGTGATGAGTTACTTAATGTTTTGTCTACGTTGAGGGCACCGTATTTGACCTAATAATATCGCGCTGTCTCTGTTTCTTAAAAAGCTTCTCTCTCAGGATCGTTATAACTCGGGGTTAGGCCTATGTGGTAAAGGGATTTGCACAATATGCTTATATAAGATTGCCAAGCCTCCCTAGCTTACTTGGTATCAGACAGGACATATAATGCATGGATCACGAGTTCGAATCTCATTTATTTCCATCTGAGGATACAGGAAAGTCGTTTCTACGGCACTCGTTTCTCTCTTAATTTTGATCTTTGGCTTTCTGTGTAAACCACTTACCAAGCACTGGTTACCGTGATATAACTGAAATAATGTTGAAAACAGTGTCAAACACCAAACGAAAACCAAGAGCTGTTTACCAAACAATTCCTTGTGGGCTTGTTGATGTTACTAGCAATTTCTGTCCCCCTCCTCCCCCGTCTTCCTCAGGGTTGTAGCAAAACGGAAGCGTCTAGTTAACCTTTTATCAAACTATCCCGAGTTTTAACGACCTTGAGAAAGAAGGCTTCTGAGAACATCGTGGGAAAAGGAGAAAAAGCTGTAACCAGCATTTTCTCATTTTCCACAATGTTTTCTATCCTTTCCAAGACAAATCTTGTCAGTTGAGCCATATTTAATTTCTCGTCTGCAACTGTCTTCAATTTAGTACAGAGTAAACACTTTACCAGACGGCAAAAATGTAGATAAGTCCAAATTGAAAGCATTTTCAGACGACAATTCAAATTTGGTTCAAGTGATGGATTTGTCTTTGATAGGGTAGAAAACATTGTGGGAAAAGGAGAAAATGCTGGTTACCAGCATTTTCTCCTTTCTCACAATGTTTTTTCTAAAGGCTTCTTCCTTTCTTCCTCAGAGAAAAAAAAAAAAAACAAAAAAAAACTCGGGATTGTGTGGTAAAGAGTTAAAGGCTGAACTACTAGTATCATTTTATGTCTACATTTCAGGGTTACTCCTCCTCCCAGACGTGGTATGCCATTCTAGATTACAGTACGAACTATTGTAATATGAGGAACCTTATTGAAGGTATAGTGCAGAAAATTTAACCTCACTCTGTCTTGGGGGTAGTACTGGAATCCTGTTGTTCGTTTGTCCACAGGCCTTTGAAGCTCCATTGGTCTATCACGGAACATTTAAATTTTCCATGGTCGATCATCGAACACTTTTGCTTACTGGTGCATCGCCTGTATGTCACGGAATACTCAAATTCTCATTTACACCGTTACTATAAATAGCACATTGGTGACTGCCTCTTTAGTCTATATTGTATAATATTAGAATTACACGATATAGAGGTAGTCGCCTATGTGCTATTTATAGTAACGGTGTCCGATATTGAAAACTTCGTTGTCCCGTGTTAGACCAATGGAGATTCAGCGGCCAATGGTTTGTCTGTCCGTCCGCCTGTCTGATGCAATTTTTCGTCTTCTTCTCCCAGTACATTTTTTAGCCACATTGGTTGACACTTGATGTGGGTTCTGCGTGGCTCAGTGGTAAAGCGTATTATTCGTGACCTGGAGGTCCCGGGTTCGAGTCCCACTGGATCCTTTTGGTTTTTGGTGGGAGTATCCTTGGGCAAGACACTTCAGAGCCCTAGCCTAATACTGGTGAAACCCAGAAAATACATGAATATGTGAGCTGTCGCTGTGATATGACTGAAATAATGTTGAAAGCGGTGTAAAACACCATTCAATGAAACTTGATGAAAGCCTTCCTACCATGGGAACTTGTGCACCTGCTGCAATATTAATTGAGTCATGCTCAGAGAAAAAGGGGCTTAACGCATCTCTGTGATGCATTTTACCGAGCAAGTCATCGCATAGTTATGGACCCATAAAAATCATTTTGTCTAAAAACCGACTGCATTACGAGGTAAAGTGGTCCATGGACATGCAGAAAATATAACGATAACAAAAGCTTCTACCCATGTCAGCCTACGAGGACTGCGCAGGCTGACATGGGCAAATACTTTTTTGCAGATAAATTAAGCCCCATTTCCACAGAACGACTGTTCGAATATTACAGCAGTTATAGTCCTTCGAATTTTTCGGCGTAGCTGACTATGTTGGCTTTTGACCTTCTTCTTGGTATTGATATACTGGAATGAATAATGAGTAATCCGTGATCGGTCAAAAGTAGTCATGTTAATTCGGCGGGCTCCTCACGGCCTATTTGCGGGCAGATTTATGTCACCAACGATACAAATAAAGAAGTCGGTAAACGGTTTTAAAGAAAAAAACTATCAGACAATTCCTTAGTAACATGAAGGAATACATGTTCATGTAAAATTAATACAGCCATGTCTACTTAATCCGCGATGTTTTCAAAGACGTCTGCTGCAAGACACAAATCGACCCAAATAAAATGAGCAACGCTCTGGCAAAAGGGGGCTTAATGTATCTCCGTTATGCATTATACCAATCAAGCCATAACATGATAATAGATCCGTAACAACCTTTTTTTTCCAACAAACGGCTTAAATCATGAGATAAAATTATCTTTTGGCACGCAGAAAATTGACCATTAGCGAAAAGTTTCGGCCCAGGTCAGCCTGCGCGGACTACGCAGGCTGACCTAGGTCGATACTTTTCGGAGATGCAATAAGCCCCCTTTTCACAGAGCATGGCTTTAAATCTAATTCAATGTCATTCGGTTTCCTTTTCTCACAGGTGCCGGCCTGCACACAGAAGCTGGGTTTACTGAGAGCACGAGTGATAGAATTTGTACTCAATATTCGTCGAGAAATTGTGACAAGTACTAGTCTTCGCCTCTCGTAGCTTCCTGTATGAAGCTTCGACAGCAACAAACTCTGTCGTAAAATATTGTAACAAATTGAGAAATTACTCAAATACAAGTATTGCAAATGACTCCTATTGTCAAGGTGTTGTGTTTATTTTCTAGATACATGTATACATGTATATTTTGAATACATTTGATATTGTGATCTTTCGACTGATGATTTGTATTTAGATAACGAGAGGTGGGTTCGTATTCACACATTGAACCTTTCTTAAGAACGTTCTTAGTCTTGTTCTCCATAATTTTCTACATTTGAAATTAACAAGGTTCTGATTGTGTTACTTTCAAATTTTGAAAATCTTGGAGAATAAGACTGGGAACGTTCTTAAGAATGGTTGGTGAATACTAACCCTGTTTTCCAACAAAAGTCCGTCATTGCGCTGGCTCAAATTACAGACCGAACGAATCCTGCAGCAAATGATTCAAATGAGAAACGTTTGACAGAAAAGGACATTCAGCAAACTTCGGGTGATTTGTTGATCAAGTCTCTCGGCTGTATCACGTAGCTTGTTATGCAACTACACGGTACATTTCTTCACCGGAAATACACCGCTTTACCGTTCTTAAGATCATAACACTCCGCTTTGAAAAAGAAAACACCAGTCACAATTTTCTATGGGAATCTTTCTAAATATATTTTCGAAGAAACACAGTTTGTATATTTACTTTCTAACTGGGTTTATCAATTCCGTTGTCATTTTTTCAGCGACAGGTGGCTTATCACTGTGGCTGTTGTTTCCGTTGTTAATCGATTTCCCCGGGCACTGCCATGTTTAAGATCATGTGACTGGTAGTATTTCAAAATAGACTGGTCCAAAGTTAAAGCATATGCAGACAACAACATAAAGTGACAACAACAGAAAAAGGATAATAGAACGAAATGTATCCTTGATAGGGTAGAACAATAGGAAATGTTGGTTACCAAAGTGTTTTCTAAAAGCTCCATTTCTCAGCTTTTTGCTCAACGTTTTAGAATTTTCTCTTCTGACAGGTATTCAATAGTCGTTTTTTTGTGCCGTTCTCGATACTATATAATTATTTAAATCAGAGAACTCTCTCTCTCTCTCTCTCTCTCTCTCTCTGACAATGACGACAACGTTGAAAATGACGACGTTGATGATGATGACGTTGATGATGACGACGTCGGAAATGATGACGTTGATGATGACGACGATGATGCTGACGACTTTAATGATGACAAGTTAATGATGATGATGATGATGATGATTACGTTGATGATGACGACGATGATGATGACGACGATTATAATGACGACAACGATGATGATGACGACGATGATAATGACGACAACGATGATGATGAAGACGTTTATGATGACAACGTTGATAATGACGACAATGTTCATGATGACGACAATAATGATGATGATGACGACGATGATGATGATAGTGATGATGATGATGATGATGTACAGCCTGATTTTGAATCTGTATCTTCCGTCTTTTTAGTTAAGCCTATAAGATATAAATCTGTCTAATTTTCAGTGGATTGTATCATTTGGCCGTCGAAAAATCGAATCTATTTGTGCCATTCTCTGGGTAAAGGGGGTTTAATGTATCTCCGTGATGCATTACCCAGAGAAAATCATCATACAATTATGAATCCATAAAATCCACATTTTCCAACAACCGGCTGAATCCGGAGGGGGAAAGTCCTTTGACATACAGAAAATGTTTAAATAGCAAAAAGTTTCGACCCATGTCAGCCTGCGCGGACTACATGAGTCGATACTTTTTGCAGATGCAGTAAACTACCTTTTCACAGATGATGACCCATTCATGTGGAGCAAATAAGTTACCCCCCCCCCCCCCCCGCCACCTGCAGACAATCCTTTTTTTCGTTTTTCATAAAAAAAAAATGTCACAAAAACAGTGCTTTTTGCATTTGCTTCACCTGTTTTTTCACCTTTTTTTTTGGGGGGGGGGGGTTGCAGAATCGCTATGTCTGTCCCTCTCTCTCTCTGATGTGTGTCTCTGTTAAGACGCAGATTAAGAACTAGTTCTACTCACATCAATCTACACATGAAAGGTCGCTGTCCTCGCAGAAGTTCAACTGGAGAGTTCAACTCTTTATTAGGTGACAAAACTTCAGGTTTTGGCGAATGGTATCTTGATGTGAACCTACATGATAAATTCCTTCGCCGGAAATTCACCGCTTTAAGTACTGTTCTTTAAATTGTAAGACTCCACTTTAAACAAAAGAAAAAGCGAATCATAATATGCGGTTCAAATCTTCTAAATACATTTCCGTTGACAAACAGAGAGTACATTCAATTTTTAACGTGTTCTGTCAATTCTGTTGGCAGTTTACAGCGATAGATTGATAGATGTTCATCAATTTTTTTTATGTCGTTGCTAATTGATATTCACGGGCGCCGCCATGTTTAAAATCAATGACTGACGACTGACAGCGCTATGGAAACCCCCTTAATACGGACGAGGTTAGAAGTAGTTACGGAATCGGCCTAGTTGTGACAAGTGGGGTTCATCACGATAGCTGGTCATACGGCTTCTTTATCTGTCGGAGTAAAAAACAAGTTGAAAGATATCAGGTTTCGGGAACAGTTAGTGGTGTCTTTTCACAGCTTTAGTCGCTCTTTTAGGCATTGTAGATCAAGATCAGACCGCACATAGCCTGCAGTGTGATCTTGGATCAACGTTGTCCGCTGAATTAAGACAATCTACCGATTCAAAAATTGAAATTGCTAAATTTTCCCTGGAGTATTTTTTTCCGACTGAAATGTTCATTTTGTTTAACCCTTTATCAAATGAAACCGTTTTCATGGACTAAAGGAAGACAGTCTTTGAAGACAATGTGAGAAAAGGAGAAAATGCTGGTAACCAGCATTTTCTCCTTTTCTCGCATTGTTTTCTATCAATTCAAAGCAAAATCGGCTGTTTAAGCCTCGTTTCATTTGTCGTCTGCAAAGGCTTTCAGTTCGGACGAGTCTAAAAATTTGCCTTCTGTTGAAGAGGTGAAAGGATCTCTACAGTGTTGTGTTTCTTGACAGCAGGCACCTATCTCTATCAGGTAGCTAGACAGTTAAAGAAAAAAAAAAACATTTCACAAAAATGAGGAACTTGTTACTATTGGCGTGTTCGATCGCTGTCGTCTGTTCATTTCGTAATCGTCAAAAATACTGTTGTGAATTAAACTGGTAGGTCTGTCTGACTGTCTGTCTGTCTGTCATTTTGTCTGTATGTCATTTAGTCATTTCGTCTGTCTGTCGGTCTATCTGTCTGTTCATATAGATCTACTAACATATTTTCTATCTTTTGCTTTTATCTTTTTAGCTCTACCTGCCGAAGGCAAGAAGAGCTTGGCCAATGGAGCCGTTTTCGTCCCACAATCACTTTGATATGAAATACCTGGCCAGACGGGCCTTGAAGGAAGGTTACTCCAACCATGACCAAAACAGGGCAGAACTAAATTCTTAGTCGCAAAGACTTTCCTAACCCTTTTATCACATGGCCTGCAACATGCGGAATGAGACCTTCGGACATTTGCGCCAAGTGTTGTCCCCGATTACCGCGCAGGCTAGTCCGAGACGACTACATAAGATTTTTTCATACAGTAGACTTTCGTGAAACAGAAAATCGCATAAATACGGGAAGTGTCGTCTCGGATTAGTTACAGACTGCACAGGTTGATCTGGGACGTCACATTTTTAGGCATATTCCCGAAGGCCCCTTTTCGTGTGTTGCACGCAAGTCATAATCTCGAGTTTTGACGACTCTTTGCAAAAATGCTTTTGAAAACCTTAAATTTGTGCAATATTTAATACGTTGTCTGCAAATGCTCTGGATTTGGAAAAGTTAACCCTTTAGGCTGCTAAGCGCGACTCACTGACCTTTTTGCGGACAGCGTAGATGAAGATCAGACTGCACAGAACGTGCAGTCTGATCTTGAATCTACGCTGTCCGATAGGGAGATAGCTTTCTTTGATACTGGAAAATTAATTTTGGATACTATTGGTTTGAAAGTTTCATTTCTTTTATTTAGCAGGACAAGGGTTAAAATTTGCAGTACAAGGACCTACACAGTTTAGGCCAAAGGCTAACAATACAGGTGCATAAGCACATCCTTTGCCAGAGCATGGCTCAAATGCATTTAAGCCATACTCTGGCAAAAAGGGGTCTAATGCATTTCTTTGATCCATGATACCAAGCAGGTCATCATAATTATATGGACTCATAAAATCCATTTTGTCTAACAACTGACTGAATCATGAAAAACAGGTCTTTTACATGTAGATAACGGACCAGTCCCATAAAGTTTCGACCCACGTCAGCCTGCGCGGACAGCGCAGGCTGACCTGGGTCGATACTTTCTGCAATGCCTCAAGCCTCCTTTTTTACGGAGCATGGAACTTCTGGATTTCAATCACACCATTGAAAATTGTGGATCCTAGTGTTAGTGGATGGCAGAAAAAAATGAATATTAAAACTAGGTAAAATGTTGCCTGGTTGCTATATCTTTTGTTTACTTTTTACCTGGTCTTAAAAACTAATTTTTCTGCAAGCGATTAACTCCTGGACTGACTGCACAAATAACAGGTTGTTATCTTCACAGTAACTGCCACATTTTTTAATGATATGATTTCATTCAGATACATTTTAATTTTTAAACATATTCTTTATTTTTTTGGTCGCTATTGGGCCTTCAAGCGTCAATTTAAAAATCAAAATTTCTGTAACCCGTACGCAGACGACAAAATTTCAGACGCGACCGCTTGCAGACAACAACTTAAATCTTGCTCAGATTATGGACTCTGTCTGTGAAAGGGTAGGAAACATCCGGGGAAAAGGAGTAAATGCTTTTTACCACCAATTTTCTCCTTTTTTCCACAGTGTCTTCAAAAATTATTTTCTGTTAGGGTCGTAAAAATTTTGTATTGTGTGGTAAAGGGTTAAAACAACAGTTTTGTAGTAGATCTAGTAGTAGTAGCGGTTTCATTTGAGTCATACTCTTTAAAAAGGAGGCTCAATGCATCTGAAAAAAGTATCGATGCAAGTCAGCCTGCGCAGTCCGCGCAGGCTGACATGGGTCTAAACTTTTTGATCTTTTCAAATTTTTTTTACATGTTCAAGGGCATTCTACATCAGGATCTAGCCGACTGATAGACAAAACAGAGCTCCAGATAGAGCGAGTGATTTTGATTTCAAAATTGAAAATGATAATCACTCTCCACTAAACCCTATGTTATGGGTACTCATTAGAATCGTCTCATCGAGACGATTCTAATGAGTACCCACAACATAGGGTTTGGAAAAGAAATAATGGATTTAGAATACTATCATTCCCTCTTATCTGGAGGTCTGACAGAATAGATTTTATGGATCCGTAATTTATAACATGATGACTTGAATGGTTTAATGCATCACTGAGGTGCATTAAATCTCGTTTTTCCCACAGGATGACTCGTTTACTTTTGTCATTTCAGGACCTTTCCTTTTCCCTGTTTTGAAGTTAAACTCAAATTGATGTCGCAGATTGATAAATGGAGCAGCAATTATAACTGCATCAAGCAGCAGTCGGAGAGATGCTTATTTCAAGTACGTGCACTTAAAGGCCCAGTAGCAGCTAAAAGTAAACAATGTGGTTGTTGAAATGTATTTAAATTTAAATCATACCTTATAAAAGTATGGATATTATTGTGAAGATGACAATTTTTTTTATTGAACGGTAGGTTAAAGCGTTAGTCACTGGCAGATAAATTAATTTCAAACCTAGGTCAAAAGTTGCCAAGTTGCTCTATCTTTTGTTTACTTTCTTACCAGATTTCATAATTCATTTTATGCAAATGAATAACACTTAGACCACACACTAACAGATTTTATTTCATGCTTTTCGGTGGTTTATCGAAAAATAATGGTGGATTATGGCATGTAATTTCATGGTTACGACCAGTGAAAATACCGATTTCATATTTTCTAACTCTTCAAATGAATGCAGAAACGGTAGTTCTCGCACACTAGTTACCTGGGTAATCAGCGCGTGTCATTCAAATGGACGGAAATATGACATAATTTATATGGTGGCATATTTCTGCCACGAGATACGAGATAACTATCATGATAAATCAAAGTTACCTGGAAATTTTATCAAGATAGTGAAAGTTTTCTGAAAGAAAAATCACGATAAACTTTGTTATCTAGAAAATTTTACATTGATCTTTAAATGTTTTAACGCGAAGTTCCTCATTCGTGCACGAAGCCGACATCCGCGATAAAATCATGGGGATAGTTCTACCCGTTTCTCGATATCTATAAATAGAAAATTCACCATTCGGATGAACTCGGTAGTTTTTTTGACTGTACAATATGGCAAAGATGTTCCGAAACCGTATCTATTTATAGATACCGTGAATGTCAGTTGTGGGCACGTAAAATAGTGTTAAAAGTGAGAATTATCGCGATATTTTTACCGTGAATCTTTTTATTATCGAGATAGTATTTCCAGGAAAGTTTGTTTTATCGCGATAGTTTTCTTAAATTATCGCAATAATTATCTCGTATCTCGTGGCAGAAATATGCCACCATAAATTTACGACTAAATTTCTCGCGCTTTACGTAATGCGTTGTTATGTTGGGGGTGGGGGTGGGGTACACCACAGGGAATTACCGAAAGCAACTGTACTGGATTTTGATGAAAGTTCCAACAAAATAGGCGTTAGAAGCACGAAACAAATATTTTTTTTTTTTCGGTGAAAGATCGAAATTTACTTCATCTCGTGAACATCATCGGTAATCTTTTCACTCGTGGATGCGCCACTCGTAAAAATATTACAGAAGATGTTCACTCCATGAAATAAATTTCGATCTTTCACCGAAAAAAAACAAATATACTCTGTCATCTTCACTATAATTTCCATTCTTTTAAATGGCATGATTTCAATCCAAGTGCATTTTAACACCCCATTGTTTACTTTTTGGTCGATACTTTAATGAGAAACTGGTGGTACATTTATTTTCTTGTACTAACTATAACTGTCACAAAGCAGACCTCTGCCAACCCTTTTATGAATACCTCTCACTCTTCATATTGACAACTTAACCCTTTCCCAAACAAGCCCTGGTTTTCACGTGTCTGCAGTACAAGTCTTTTGAAAACACTGTGGGAAAAGGAGAAATTGCTCGTAACGAGCAATTTCTCCTTTTCCCACAGTGTTTTCTACCCTTTTTGAGACCCTTCTGCCATTTTCATCAAATTTAAAATTGTCGTCTGCAAACTCTTTCAATTTGGACCAGTCCAATATTTGTCGTTTGGAAAAGGGTTAATTAAGAGTTTCAATTTTTATATCCCAGTGCCTGTTACGCCGTCTATCTTGTTTAAACCCTTTCCCAGACGACAATTTTGGACTCTTTCAAACTGAAAGCATCTGCACACAACAATTTCGAAATTTGTACAATTGCGCTCAAGTTCACTGACAAGGTATAAAACACCATGGGAAAAGGAAAAAAGTGATGGTTACCATCAATTTCTCCTTTTTCCACAATGTTTTCGAAAGTCCGTGTCTTCAAGGTCGTTAATACCCGAGATTTTTGTGTTAAAAGGTTAAAAATTTGTCTTGGTTTTTTCTCAGTATCTTTCCGACACAAACACAACGCTTACCTTCAATCACGAGCTGCCTCAGCGTTATTACAGCGTTTATGTTAAGCTCAGCATGTTTGCTCCAAAGGGCGGTTCTAGCACCTGTAGAGTCCATGTAAGTCACGTGACGTTTCTGTATATAGCCGTGATATACACCTGTCAATGAGCCATGCTTTGACAAACGGGGGTTTAACTCTTTACCAAACGACAAAATTTCGGATTGGTCCAAACTGAAAGCGTTTGCAGACGACAAATCAACTGTGGCTCAAAAATTGAAATTTGATTAGGGAAGGGTAGAAAACATTGTGGGAAAAGGAGAAAATGCTGGTTACCAGCATTTTCTCCTTTTCCCACAATGTTTTCAATAGGCTTTTTCTTCAGGGTCGTTAAAAGTCGGGATTGTGTGGTAAAGGGTTACAGCCTCTCCATGATGCATGAAACCAAGCAAGTCATCACATAATTATGGATCAATAACAGGATCCATTTTGTATAACAACGGACTGATTTATGATATGCACTGGTCCTTTGACAGGCAGATAATTGACCAATAGCGAGAAATTTAGGCCCAGGTCAGCCTACGCTACTGCGCAGGCTGACGTGAGTCGATACTTTTCGCAGATGCATAAAGCGCGCTTTTCACAGAGCATTACTCAAACACACTGCTCAAGATAATTAAAGGGCATCTTTTTTTTTTTTCTTGAAGAAATTAATACAGAGGTTCCACAGGTAAACTTTTTTATAACATTTATCACATAAAACCTCCTCCGGCAGTCTATTAAACCCATGACTTATTTTTGCTAATAAACTAGTGTATTATCGTTTTTTGAGTCCCGGTTCTGATCAGTTTTTAGTCATGAGCGCGTGAAGCCGGAGAAACCATCCACAGCGCGTGCCTGAATTTGTATGACTACGCCGCTTCGCGGAAAAATGACGTCATTGCTGCTAAGACGCATACGCGTGGAAAGTTTTTGATTTTCATGTTTAATAAAAGCCAAGAAATGCAGCGAAAGTCTTTTAAATCAATAAAACTGCTGAAATATGTGGACTTATTCCCCTCTAGAAACTGTTTTATTCTACTTTCGGTGTAAATGTCAAAGAACCATTTACTTGTGTATGTACACATTTGAAATCGAACTACAGCTGTAAACATAGACACGGGCACTCTCTTGCACTCCTGATCATTACATTCACCTCTGTAGTGGGCTCAGAAAGTAGTCCGTCATTACGTCATATTTTTGTCACATGACCATAACTCAAAATGGCTACACAAACGCCGGTGAAAGAAAGTCCAATATCGATTGTTTCGTGTGCTGTTCAAACAGCATGGGACCAATCAGACTTAGTGATAGGAAATGAACAAAAGAAGAATTTTCAGAAAAGCCTATATATCTTTAAAGGACGATAACTTGATTTTTAATCGTACAAACTTAGATCCAGCGGTGTGTCAAATCAGCTGTCATCATTCTTGGGCGCCGCCATTTTTGTTAAAATCGGCGTAAGATTCTGAAAAGTGGAGAGGCTCGAAAATAATAGTTCCATTTTATACAGGTAAATTCATCAGTTTGAACGCACCTATAATGTATCCAGAATCATATTTCCTTTGTCTAACTTACAATTTTACATATGAAACAGTTAAACAGTAACAAAACATCTTTTCCTCGGTTTGACAAGATTCTTGTCATTTAGCCCATCGCAGAGATGTATGTGAGGTAACGAACGACAACTCTGCTCGGAGATTGAGACACGGGAAGGATGTATAGGCTAAAGGTGATGATGCAGGACATTTTTTGACTGTCATTCGTTTTATGTGATAAATAGAATCTCACATTCGTGTTTATATTGTATTATCATTTTTTATAAAACTCATTGACTAAAATGTATTTAATGCTCGTCAAGGCTCGCGTCATACATTTTTAGTCAACTCGTTTGATAAAAATGATAATACATAAACACTCATGTACGATCCTCTATTTAATAATAGCTTATCAAAGCCTTGTCAAAGGTTGTTGCGTACCTCATAAGCACTATGACGTCTGGCATTACATGTATTTTGCACTAGAAGGGCATTGTCAGCCATTGCACCGAGAAATGGCCTTATAATGGGATCCAAAATCTCATCTCCATACCTTAAGCTCCTTCATCGACCCTGTACAACTCCGTATGTCCGTCGTAACAAGTCCCTCCCCAGACACTGACTGAGCCACCACCGAATCTGTCATGTTCAGCAACGTTACAGTTCATGTATCGCTCTCCATCGCGTCTCCATACACGGACACACCTGTTACAAGTGCGCATATGGAATCGGCCATCCGAAGTGGTCCTGGGTAAAAATTCGTCTGTCTCGGCGGTGAGCTACGGTTAAACTTGTGGTAGGGCGTCTGACCTGTAATGCATCACCGTGTTTCTAGCTGTCTGGCTAGGCACCCGGACTCAAGTTGCCAACTGATAGTCATTACGTAGGCCTCTAGCCGTTGAGTGACGGTTACGTAAACCTAAAACTCTCAAATAACGTCCTGAACGTTAGTTGTTGCCCTTGGCCTATCCTGACCTTGTCTTCTGCTGTAATTTCCAGTCTCTAGATAATGAGAATGTCTGTTAACAACACTGGGGGACACACGGAGCGTACGTGCCACCTGACACTGGGAGAATCCATCTTCATTTATTTGCACAGTCCTGCTGGCTGTTTCATTACTGTTCAGATGGTGTCTGATAGTGACCGATAATCCATAGACACAAGAAAGAATCAAAATCCTTGCACAAACATTCATTTTTTAGAACAAATTTGAAGACACAAAAACCAATTGCAGCCATTGAAGCACTGGTAAAACATGGGTTGTCTGCTTCAACGGCTTGCATATTTTTTTCTGACTTTGAAAGTACCACAACTTCTGATTGGCTAAACCATTTGGTTTAGCCAATCAGAAGTTGTGTTACGTTCAAATTTAGAAAATCTTGGAGGAAAAGACTTAGAATGTTCTTGAGAATGGTTGTTGAATACGGAACCAAGAAGACATATGTCGGTCTACCTGTATACACTGGATGTAATGTAGTTCGATATAAACTTGAAATTGTAAAAAAAAATATTTCGAGTAAAACACCGATATTTAACAGGGAAAATATGCCCCTTCAATTATTTTGACCAGTGTATATGGGCTTTGCTCTGTGAAAGAGATTTTTTTTTCTTTGCGTTTGCAAAACGGATCGAGTCAGATTGATCTGTGTCACAACTTTTTGCTATTGGTCGTCAATTTTCTAAGGACCAGTTTACCTCATGATTAAGTTTGTTGTTAGACGAAATAGATTCTATGGATCAAGCATTAATTAACCTATGTGATGACTTGCTTGGTAAAATGCATGATCAAGGAGATTCATTAAATCCCCTTTTGCCAGAGCATATGTAATGGAATACCCTGTCAAAATGGTCGAGCTGGTAAGACGATCGCTAAGGATTTCAGAGATCCGAAGATCGAGCTGGTGGCAGGTCAAAAAGAGGTCACAGGCTATGCGCATGTCTCATGTCAAATCAAATTATGTGTGTGTGTGTGTGTGTGTGTGTGTGGACCGTTGTTGTTGTTGTTCATAAGAACTGGTGCATTCTTCAGTTAGAATAAGGTCATTTTTTTGTTTTCAAGTTGTAAACATTAATCATTAGTTACATTCTATTTCTTTTCTAAGGGTAGTGCCATAACATCGAGGGAGATTTTCCACTACAATTCGGGACAATCGTACCATAGTTTGAGAGGTTTGTTAGAAGGTACGTTCTTTGTTATGGGCATTGACCACAGATGTTAGTTTTGTGACAAACTCGGCCATTACATGATATAGATGGTACAGTTTGTCACAGATAAAGAGTTAAAGTGATCTTCTCATTAACCCTTTACCACACAATCCCGACTTTTAACGACCCTGAAAAAGAAGCCTTTTGAAAACATTGTGGGAAAAGGAGAAAATGCTGGCAACCAGCATTTTCTCCTTTTCCCACAATATTTTCTACCCTTCCCAACACAACACAAATTTCAGTTTTTGAGTAACATTTATTTTGTAGTCTGCAAATGCTTTCAATTTGGACCAGTCTTAAATTTTGTCGTTTGGTAAAGAGTTAAACAATCGGGATGCATCCGAATGTTTGTTTGCACCGAGTTGCACTGTGCTAAGTTTCGGTCGAATCCGAGAATTTGCGAATATATCAGATAATACCGTTGCGCGAAAATCACAAATTTCCCGGTCTTATTTATGTTTCCTTCCATTTTTAAATAATATGAATTTTTTTTCTTCCCGGAAAAGGGTTAATTTTCTTGTTGTTGTCGTCATCGACATTGTTGTTTTGGTCTAAAGGCACATGTAAACAAGTTGGCTTCTTTAAAAAAGAAGCCAGGAGAGGTCAGCATCAATGTTTTCAAATAGCTTACTGCTTTTAATTTCAATATATTTTGGTACATATAAACAAATAAGTAAGGCATTATATGATCGCCGCTGTGTAAAAAGAAGAAACCTCTTCTGCATTACATGACAGACACGTGACCTTTTTCCCACGTTTTCAAGTCGCGTGATCTTTTCCCGCGGTGTTCTCTTTTTTAACGAAATTCTTTTTTTGTGTGTGTAGCTTTATTTGTTTAATGAAAAATTACAACCATTGGAAAAGTCATTTGCAATCAAATCAATATAACAAATCCTTTTTGAAATCCGTCATATAAAAACAATACACGTCTATTACCAATTTCAGTTTTTTGATTTCGGTTTATTTATAAAACCATGACGAAAGAGACTGTGTATCAGAACGATTTCGCAGAAAAGCATGGAGTTAGGCAGCAATTTCTGAGGCAGTCTGCCTTTTAAACTCACCACTGTTGGAGAGGTCTGATGACCACTCCAATAATTCGTTTCGAAAGTAGAAAGGTGGGGGTTCAATGCAATTTTTATAAGAAGAGCTATAATTTCACCCATGAATTTAGTAAAATAATTGAACAGTTCACGTTCAAAACAGGAGGTCATGAACTTTCCTTCTTTGTTCAATTGACCCAAATGCGAAACTGAAGAGTCATGGAGTTAGTGGCTAACTTTAGCCTCAAAAACAATGCTTTGCTTAAAGGTGGGCTACTGCCGTGAAAGATTGCGAAAAAAAAAAAAAACCGGCGTGGTAGCGTGCTATTTTTTATTTAAACCCCAAATTTTGTATTGTTTTGGTTTCAATTTAGCTTGGCATTTTCAGGCTAGTCTCTTGGTTTGCCTTATGTGAATTTTGAAATATAGGCTAACACTTCAAAGTCACTTAAAAGAGCTTTTTCATGCAAGAACGAGGCTGAAGAGGAAACACTCTCAAATATAGCTCTGTGAATTCGTTAAGAATATCCAGCTACATCGACTTTAGACAGAATTGTTTTTAGTTGGTAAACCCCTGCTGGTCAGTCACGAGTGTTTATTTTCTCTGTTCTCTACATATTTCTAGCTTAAACGTGGGCTTTTTGCCGAGGCAAAGAAAATTCACGCCCTACTATCTAGGCGCCATATTGAAATTTTTCTTCGGAATTTTTCTAATCAGGATTTTCTCTGGTCCAAACGTACAGCAATCTGGCCTCAGTTCTCCGCAACTTTATTCTGTTCACATTTATTTCATCGCAACAAAGTTATTTTATTGTCATTTAATGATTTTTAGTTAACTAATCTATTTTCACCCACCGCTTGCTGTGGCCGTGTTCAATTTCTGTCAACTACATCTCGGACAAATAAAGAAAAGTAAGAAAGTAAGGTGCGTGCCTTTACGTGTTCTCCCAGCAACAAATGCTCTGAGGATTAAAACTTGGCAGAATCTACGGCAGACCTTACTTGTACCGGTAGTTTAATTAGAACTTGTTAGTGATAGCAAATTTAATGTTAACTTCTCCTCTTACCCGTTTCATAGCAAATTTAATGTTAACTTTTCCGCTTATCCGTTTCACACTGTGCCAAAGATAAGTAAAAAGCTCATAAATTACTGGGCCCTTTCCCTTTCATTCTAATTTAATTGTGTAAAATTTACAGTCACCTGACCCCCGCCCCCTCACCCCCGAGAAAAATTAGAAGGCTTGGCAGGGTTCATCCAGTCAGCTATCCATCTATACAGTCCTACATGAGTGTAAGCAAAATTAACTCTTTACCAAACGACAAAATTTTAGACTTGTCCAAATTCAAAGCATTTGCAGACGACAAAATAGATGTGACTCAAAAAGTGAAATTCGTTTTAGGAAGGGTAGAAAACATTGTGGGAAAAGGATAAAATGCTGGTTACCAGCATTTTCTCCTTTTCCCACAATGTTTTCTACCTTATCAAAGAAAAATTGCACCATTTGAGCAGCATTGAAATTGTCGTCTGCAAATGCTTTCAATTTAGACAAGGCTATAATTTTGTCGTCTGGTAAAGGGTCAAAGATAGGAAAAAACAATGTGCAACTCTACTGGATAAATCTTTACATAACGTAGTCCATAGCCACTATTAATGGAAAAAGGCTAACCCTGTTCGTGAATGAGCATCTAGAAATTAACTGTAATACCATTGAAACGATGGGCAACCTCCGGGAGGCAAAAAATGTAACAAGAGAAACATGCCTAGAGCTATTAAAGACAGAGCCTAATACTAAAGATGAAATGATTATAATTTCAAAGATTAAAAACGTTGATAACCAAAAACTTATCCAAAAGAATAATATCCTCAATCTGAAAATAAAGCATACTCAAGGTATGATGAGTTGTGTACAAATACAGGAGAAGTGACCAATGGTCAAAGCTCCAAGGCAGACGAAGATGATCAAGTGTGCAGTGCGTGTGGTAAAGCATGTATCCATGACAGCATTTTTTGTGACCTATGTGAAAATTGGTCTCACTACTCTTGCGAGGGTCTTACGTTTGTAGACAAAATCAGACTAAAAGAACACTTGGATGAGAAATACACATGTAGAGGCTGCAATATCCTTGAGAAAATGCTAATCCATGACAATGACTAAAACGATTCTATTCATGTAGACCTGAGTATATCTAACAGTAAGGAAGGACCGGAGACATCTTGTAAAGATATTACTCAGTCACATAATGAATCCTTATTTTCTGGCAGACCTCCTGGGAAAACAAAAGGTAAGCATGGTCTTCCCAGTAATTTGATCAGGTTACAGGACGGTGCCACCATTATAGAAATCCTTCCTCCAGAAGAAAGTATCAAATTAACCCTTTCCCAAACAAGCCCTGGTTTTCACGTGTCTGCAGTACAAGTCTTTTGAAAACACTGTGGGAAAAGGAGAAATTGCTCGCAATGAGCAATTTCTCCTTTTCCCACAGTGTTTTCTGCCCGTTTTGAGACCTTTCTGCCATTTTCATCAAATTTAAAATTGTCGTCTGCAAACTCTTTCAATTTGGACTAGTCCAAAATTTGTCGTTTGGGAAAGGGTTATGTGTATACTATAAAGAAATCCACTAAAAAGAAAATGATCAGAAGAAAAAAGAACGAAACTTTGATGAAGACATAAATGTATCAAACTTATTAGCCTCTGAATGTACTTGTGGTGTTAAACCACCAAACTTACGATCACAATTTGTCGCAGAAGACATAACTAGCTGGCACCTAACTCTGGTGGTGCATTGTCTTGTAGCAGTATCTAGAAATGGCAACCCTAAAAGACAGGATTACTGCTCTAGAAAATAGGTTGGCTCTGAATATTACAGCTTCGAGAACACAAAAGTCTAGTTATAGTATGGCTCCAGCAAGGGCAATCCCAGTACCACCAATGTGGATATACTGGGGCCCGTATTAACAACCATTCTTAAGAAAGTTCTCA
This sequence comes from Tridacna gigas, assembly GCA_945859785.2. Taxonomy (NCBI): domain Eukaryota; kingdom Metazoa; phylum Mollusca; class Bivalvia; order Cardiida; family Cardiidae; genus Tridacna; species Tridacna gigas. The sequence goes on from OX244039.2 coordinate 52,288,646, forward strand.
TGTTTGCATGTTTTGCTTGAAATTGTTCAATTCCACATATACACACGTATTATGATTTATTTCACTGTAATAGTGTTTGTTTTTATGTACTTTCTGGTATGTTTGTGTGTGACAAAAATGTGTTGACGTTCATGACTTAAATACTTGTGCCGATTATTAAATAGTTGTCCGTGGTTTGATTTGGAAAAGTAACATGTGGGTAAGTAAATTCCTAAAATCGAATATCATCCTAGCTTTAAAAAAAATGACAAAGAGTAAGGTTATGTGCCGAATTTATCTTACGCTAAATGGTCCTTTTTTTTCAATCCACTTAGAGACAGGCAAGTTTTCACCATTTTTGGACAAGAATCGGTATTTTGTGACCATCCCAGTTCATCTTCCCATTTAGATAACGGTGGAACCTGGTTCGCCATGAAATAAGACTGTTAGGTAACGATTATTAAAATCATTGCATTTTTAAAGGAAGACCCCGAAAAACAAATGCAACACCAAAAAAAAATCGAAAATGCTCATTTAGCCCTTTCCCAAACGACAAATTTTGGACTGGTCCAAATTGAAAGAGTTTGCAGACGACAATTTTGAATTTGATGAAAATGGCAGAAAGTTATCAAAAAGGGTAGAAAACACCGTGGGAAAAGGAGAAATTGCTCGTTACGAGCAATTTCTCCTTTTCCCACAGTGTTTTCAAAAGACTTGTACTGCAGACACGTGAAAACCAGGGCTTATTTGGGAAAGGGTCAACTGACTTCGAGAGTAAAATGGCTTATTTTGTCAATTTTTATATAGACCTTTTGTAGAAGTTCTGTTTGGTGCCTTGTCGGTTGACACAAGTTTAGCCGAAAACCGTGTTCTGGCGCCAAATTTAGCATAATTATGTGGCAATGAGTTAGGATGTTTTTAAAATTCTTTGTCAAAATTTATTCCCAGTCTAAATTTAAGAAGTTCTTATACTCAAAATGCTATTTTTTTTTTACTTTTATTCAGGTACAGGTCTGCATGCAGAGGTCGGGTTTAATGAGCAAGTAGACGGTCATGGCCCTTGTTCCACAGTGAACAGAAATTAAAATTGCAACAGTACTTATTTTCAGTTAATTATAACCCCATTTCGCCTTCATCAAATCATGGTCATTTTTTGTGCCTATATACCAAATATAAACCCCGGCGGTTGCGGGTCTAAATAACTTAAAACCGATAGAAGATGCAATTCTGAAATTTTCAGTACCCGTCGTAAACTGTCCTATCCAGATAGTTAAACCTAGGATTTCCGATTTATTCCATAATTCCTCTGGATACCATTTGATATTGGTCCAGTCAGAACTGCTAATACCTGTTTTATGGGCCCTGCATTATCTATTCACCCTCTACCAAATACTGCTGAGTTTTAATGACCCTGAAAAAGAAAGCTCTTGAAACGTTTTCATTTTCTTCTGTTAATTACCACATTTTCAAAAGCCTTTTCTAGGGTCATAAAAACCCGGGATTGTTTGGTTAAGAGTAAACTTTGTTTCAGATCACAAACATTTTAAGACTTGTCCACATTGAAAGCATAAAATTTTGACGACCAAAAATTCAATCTGTCCCAAAAGATGATTTCCATCTTTAAAATAGTAGAAACCATTGGGGGAAAAGGAGAAAATGTGAGTTACCAGCATTTTCTCCTTTTTTCACAATGGTTTCAAAAGCATTCTTTGTCAGGGTCCTTAAAACTTGAGGATTGTTTGGTTAAGGGCTAACTCTGTGCCTGATGGCAAACTTTCTGGGCTCCTCGATATTGAAAGCCATTGCAAACAAATTAACTTGTTACCAAATGACAAAACTTTAGACATGTCCAATTTGAAGGCATTTGCAGACGATAAAATAAATTTGTTTTTGGAAGGTTAGAAAACATTGTTGGAAATGGGGGAAATGTTGGTTACCAACATTTTCTCCTTTTCCTACAATGTTTTCAAGAGCCTTTTTCTTCAGGCTTGTTAATACATGTAGCTTGGATTGTTTTGTAAAGGGATGGTGCATAGAATGTGATTGCTTTTGTAAAGGTAGAAAACATTGTGGATAACCAGCATTGCCTCCTTTTCCTGCAATGTTTTGAAAGCTTCTTTCTATGGGGGCTTTCAAACACAGCATTGTTTTAAAAAACAGGGTCTGTATTCACCAACCATTCTTAACCCTTTACCACACAATCCTGAATTTTAACGACTCTGAGGAAGAAGCCTTTTGAAAACATTGTGGGAAAAGGACAAAATGGTGGTAACCAGCATTTTCTCTTTTTCCACAATGTTTTCTACCCTATCAGGGACAAATCTCACCATGTGGGCCATGTTTAATGTGTCGTCTGCAAATGCTATCAATTTGGACCAGTTTAAATTTTTTTTTGTGAGGTAAAGAGTTAAGAATATTCTTCGTCTTACTCTCCAGAATTTTCTGAATTTGAAAGAAACACAACTTCTGATTGGCTGGTTTAGCCAATCAGAAGTTGTTTTACTTTCAAATTTAGAAAATCTTTGATAGAAAGACTAAGAATGTTCTTAGGAATGGTTGGTGAATACGGCCCAAGGTAGTGGATGGTGACGATCAAAAATCAGAGTTTAAAAAACTATCAAACAAAACCAGTAAAAAAAAAAATACAATCCAGGATTACATTGCACAGTATGATAGAGGTGTAACAAAACAAGTAATCAAGGTCCTTTTGCATCTTTATTCTCACAATATAATTATGTACATACTTACCTATTGAAAAATACTGTCATGTGACATTTTATTCTAAAAATGATCAGGGTCCGTATTCACCAACCATTCTTAAGAATATTCTTGGTCTTGTTCTTCAAAATTTTCCAAATTTGAAAGTAACACACCTTCTGATTGGCTATGGCTAAACCGTATGGTTTAGCCAATCAGAAGTTGTGTTACTTTCAAAATTGGAAAATCTTGAAGAATAAGTCTAAGAACGTTCTTAAGAATGGTTGGTGAATATGGACCCAGAAACAATGAAATACTTTAACTTTATAACAGCTTTCTATTGCACAGTAACACTTTAACTCTGTACCACACAATCCCGTGTTTTAACGATCCTGAGAATGAAGGGTTTGAAAACATCGTAGGAAAGGAAGCAAATGCTGGTAAGCAGCATTTTTCTCCTTTTCCCACAATTTTTTTTTCTGTTTCTGACAAAAAAATGCCATCATATGAGTCACATTTTAAGTTGTGGTCTGCAAGTGCTTTGAATTTGGATCAGTCTAACACTGTTGTTTGGTAAAGAGTTAATAAACACAAAAAGCAGCTGCTTTCTTCAATGTTTTCCAGTGTAAAAGACACGTAACAGCATTTGAGACGTGAATTGTTGCCTGTAGGAGGACAGGTCTAAGATTTTGTCATCTCTTAACTCTATACCACACAATCCCGACTTTTAACGACCCTGATGTAGAAGCCTTTTGAAAACATTGTGGGAAAAGGAGAAAATGCTGGTAACCAGCATTTTCTCCTTTTCCCACAATGTTTTCTACCCTATCAAAGACACATTGCATCATTTGAGCCACATTGAAATTGTCATCTGCAAATGCTTTCAATTTGGACTGGTCTAAAATTTTGTTGTGTGGTAAAGAGTTAAAGGATTAGCCCTTTACCACACCATCCCAACTTCTAACAACCCAGGGAAAGAAGCCTTTTGAAAACATTGTAAGAAAGGGAGAAAATGCTAGTAACCAACATTTTCTCCTTTTCCGACAATGGTTTACCCTCTCCAAAACGAATTTCAACTTTTCAATCATATTTATTTTGTCGTCTGCATATACTTTCAATTTGGACTAGTCTTAACATTTTGTCGTTTGGTAAAGAGTTAAAGAAATCTAATAAGTTGTAACCTTGTTTTGGTTTGGTTTGTATTGGAGCTTAACGCTAGTTTAACAGCTCAGGTCATATCATGGAAATCAGTGATGCACCCATGTGTTTCCTGGCTCTCTCACATGAGTACTGACACAGCTTTCTTTCCAAAGCCACTGACTACTTTTCTCATATGCATCAGAGGTGAGAGGGGAAAAATCACCAGAAAGAAAGTTTGCCTCAACCGGGTATCAAAGTTGCAACCACTAGGTCAGAGTCGGATGATCTAACCACTAGCTACCCGGGCAGGCTGTAACCCTGTCTTTAACAATCTGTGTTCTAACAACCCTAAAGACAGAGGCTTTTGAAAATTTTGTGGGGAAAAGGAGTAACCAACAGTGTTTACGTTTTTTACCATTTCACAAACAAATCTCATTATTTAGCCTAACTTAATTTCTCATTTGCTAATGTTTTCCGTTAGAAAAAGTCATTAAGTAAAGACTTAATCCTTTACCACGTAGTCTTGAGTTTCAACGGCCACGACAGAAAAAGCTGTTGAAAACATCGTGGAAAGAGGAGAAATTTCTCATTTCCCAACAATGTTTTCTACCATTTCAAAGACAAACTCCATCATTAAGGCAAAATTAAATGTCATCTGCAAAGGCTTTCATTATGTACAAGTCTAAAATTTGGTCGTTAAGTAAAGACTTCATAAATATACTAAAAAGTTCTGATAAGAGAAGGATATACATGTACTTACATTTCTTACAAGCAAATTGTCATGTTAACTCTTTACCACACAATCTCAGGTTTTAATGACCCTGAGGAAGAAGCCTTTTGAAAACATTGTGGGAAAAGGAGAAAATGCTGGTAACCAGCATTTTCTCCTTTTCCCACAATGTTTTCTAACCTATCAAAGACAATTTACATCATCTAACCTATCAAAGACAATTTACATCATTTAATTCTCAGTTCAATTGTCGTCTGCAAATACTTTCAATTTGGACCAGTCTTCAATTTTTGTCATTTGGTAAAGAGTTAAAACATTATTTTCAAAACAGGTTTGTGACAAGTTTAAAAAAAAAAAGTTTTCTGGAAGTTGTATGAGTGCGGTGAAATATTTTTACCTAAGTTTCTGGGAAGACTCTGACACTGTTCACAAAAGGGCAGACAACTGACAGTTTGGAGTCGGTAAATGAACATAGTGTTTTACACTGATTTCAACATTATTTCAGTCACATCACCACAACAGCTTACATAAATATGCTTTTATGGAGCTTTACCAGTTCTGGGCTAGGCCTCTGAACTGTCTTACCCATTGACATCCCAAAGAAAACCCAAGCACCTCCATGAAGGATCCATGCATGACCCACAACTTAACCACTGAGCCACACAAGGCTTCCACAACTGACAGACTTACCTAAATTTTAGTTAAATTTGCAATGAGGAAGATATTCAAAGATCACTAAAAGAGTATCTTTTTACGACGGTAAAAACATTTGGCAAACACTGGTGAAAAAGGAAGGAAAAAAAGAAAATAATGGTAACCAGAATTTTCTATTTTTTCCCACAGTATATTCTACCCTATTCAAGACAGAAGTATTCATTTGAACTACATTTAATTTGTCGTCTGTAATTGCTTCCAATTTGGACATGTCAAAAGTTTTGTCGTTTGGTAAATAGATATGGGTCAAAAATAAAAACAACATACTGTACATGGAAAGGATTAACCCCTTTCACACAATCCCGAATTTTAACGACCCTGGAGAAGAAGGCTTCTGAAAACATAGTGGGAAAAGGAGAAAATGCTGGTAGCCACAATGTTTCCTACCCTATCAAAGACGGAAATCATCATTTGAACAACATTTAATTTGCCGTCTGCACTTTCAATTTGGTCACGTCCGAAATTTTGCCGTTTGGTAAAGGGTTAAGATACTGTACATTAATACTTCATCAGACAACAAAATTTTGGACAAATCCAAATTGAAAGCATTTGCAGATGTGACTTAGATGATGAAATTGGTCTGTGATAGGGGTGAAAAACATTGTGGAAAAAGGAGAAAATGCTGGTTACCAGCATTTTCTCCTTTTCCCACAGTGTTTTCAAAAGGCTTTTTTCTAGGGATAATTAAAACTTGAAACCATGTGGTAAAGAGTTAGGAGGATTCCTTATCAGAGTCACCTGTCTAAGACGGTTTGATAAACTTGGTTAACAGTGCATTAACTTCTTGCCCTTAAAAATAGTTCAGAAGCACTTTTCTACATTCTGTTGCTAGGCAACCATTCAAAAATTATCTGCTGGGAACTTGACAGATGGACTAAGATCTAGAAAATAGCCGTGTTGTAGTCCTTCTTCTGCTGACAGTCGTCCATTCGGATTACATATCAGTAACCTCTGAAAAAGATCAATCAAGCAAACTTGTCAGAAGAAATTATAATACTTTCTTCTTTTCCTGCAATGTTTCACACTCTTTCAATGACATCCTGTTACATGATACTGTTCATTTGTCATCAGCATATGTTTTCCATTCGGATGTGTCTTACACTGTGACTGTTCAATTCAAAGGCACAAAGCATCGACGAGTTAGCCTGTGATTGTGTTGGACATATATAAAACTGTTACAAAAGACACATAGCAGCGAAAACTTACAGGAAAGGAAAATAACATTTGAAATGCTAAGGAAAACATTATAGGGAAAAAAAGTGATACATCCTGTTTCCATTAATGGAACTCTTTAACCCTTTCCCAAACAACAAATTTTGGACTGATTGAAACAAATTTTGGACAAATTGAAAGAGTTTGCAGATGACAATTTTAAATTTGATGAAAATAGCAGAAAGGTCTCAAAAAGGGTAGAAAACACTGTGGGCAAAGGAGAAATTACTCGTTGCGAGCAATTTCTCCTTTTCCCACAGTGTTTTCTAAAGACTTGTACTGCAGACACATGAAAACCAGGGCTTGTTTGGGAAAGGGTTAAGTTAAAGGTGCATTAAGACTAACAACCAAGACAGTGTGTGACAAAATCAATGGCATTATATATCAAGTACAATCAAATGCAGCCACCTGTGGTTTATTTATTCATAACTCGCCACTGTGGTTTGTTGAATGATAACCCATGATAGAAAGAACATTATTTCTCAATAAAAAAAAAATCTACCTATAACTACGATTCATTGACAACAAGAGAACAGCATGCAGGTGCCAAGGCTTGGCTGCATTTGCCTTTTGACAGAGATTGATTTTCAGTAAAAATCCTAAGTCAAAGCAAGAGCAAAGCATGCGGGTGCCAATGCTTGGCTTCAGATACTTGATATCATAAAATGTCAAAGGTTTTGAAAATTGCAAGTTGAAAAAGGGGCATAACTGTGTCAAAACTATTTTGATAGTTACCTGCCCCTGTGTGAATGGGACCCCTTTTTATCCTTAGCGACTTAACCGCCTTTGAAATAAATATCTTAGTACTGACAGATATGATAAAATGTCAAACTTTTTGCAAGATGACAACAATGATGCAGACAACGACACGGCTATGACTATACCTCTATGTTTTCTTTGAAAACAGCCAGGCTAAAAATGAAACAAAACCGTGACTACCTGTAGCAAATCTCTACCCTTTACATTTAAAGTGGGGACCACCTGTTGCCATGTTGTGTTGACATGATACATTGGATATTGCTGAAATAAATGGAAATATTAAATACTACAATATAAAGCCTTTACCAAACGACAAAATTTTAGACTAGTCCAAACCAAAAGTATCTGCAGACGACATACTTGATGTGACTCAAGTTGTAAAAGTTGTCTTTGATAGTGTGAGTGAAGGAGAAGTGCTTGTTTACAATATTTCGAAAGTCTTCCTTCTTCTTTAACAATCGGGATTGTGTGGTAAATAGTTAATCAAACAGTTAATCATTTAACCCTATATCGAACGATCTCATGTTTCGAGAACCCTCAGAAAAAGCTTTTGAAAACAGCTTTTGAGAAGGAAAAAGTGTTTTTCCTTTTTCCACAATGTTTCTTGCCTTTCATGACAAACATTATTATTTGAAGCATCTTTAATTTTTTGTCACCAGATGCTTTCAAATTGGAAATGTCTATAATACTGTAACCTGGTAAAGACCTAACCCTTTACCACACAATCCTGAGTTTGAAAGACCCTGAGGAAGAAGCCTTTTTAACCCTTTCCCAAACAAGCCCTGGTTTTCACGTGTCTGCAGTACAAGTCTTTTGAAAACACTGTGGGAAAAGGAGAAATTGCTCATAACGAGCAATTTCTCCTTTTCCCACAGTGTTTTCAACCTTTTTTGAGAACTTTCTGCCATTTTCATCAAATTTAAAATTGTCATCTGCAAACTCTTTCAATTTGGACCAGTCCAAAATTTGTCGTTTGGGAAAGGGTTAAAAAACATTGCGGGAAAAGGAGAAAATGTTGGTAACCAGCATTTTCTTCTATTCCCACGATGTTTTTCTACCCTTTCAAAGATTGAAATCATCATTTGGGTTACATATGCGATCTGAAAATGCTTTCAATTTGGACATGTCTAAAATTTTTTCGTTTGGTAAAAAGTTAATCCTTCATCTCAAAATCCACAGTTTTAACCCTTTTACCAGACGACAAAATTTTAGCCTAGTCAAAATCAAATGTATTTGCAGACAACAATTTCATTGTGGCTCAAATGGTGGAATTTTTTTCTTTGATAGGGTAGAAAATATTGTGGGAAAAGGAGAAAATGCTGGTTATTAAAGAAAAATTGCAATGTTTTCTACCCTAACAAGAGAAAATTGCACTATTTGAGCCACATTTAAAATTGTCACCTGAAAATGCTTTCAATTTGGACAAGGCTAAAATTTTGTTATCTAGCAAAGTGTTAATGCTGGAACTGAGATGTCTCTTGAAAACAGAGAAGCAAATGGACAAATAGAACTGCTGTGGTACCCTTTTCAGATATAGAAAGAATTTCACATATTTAATTGCATACTTATGACAATATGTGTTTGCACTTCCCCTTTTGACATATCTATGAGAGTTTGAAACAGAAAATCAGTCAATAAAATGGGACCTAGATGGTACAGTAGTGAAGAGGTTTTCATTTTAATCTAGACTCTCAAGGTTCATCCGATGCTGTTTATGCTGAACTGGCCTTGAGCAAAGTGTGTGTGAACCTCAGCTTAGTACTGGTGAAACCAAGTAGTCATCAAGATGTGTATTTTTTACTGTGATATGAAGTCCCATTAATGGCCAAAAGTAAACAATTTCAGAGTCAAAATGTTGGCAAATTTAATTCATACCATTTAAAAAAGAGGATATAATTTTGAGTCTGACAATCTGTAACGGTGCAGTCTGCCAAAGTTCCAGCCAATGGATGAATGCGAATCTTAGAACCAGAATTGAAGTTGATACCCAATATCAATACTGTTGAATGGTATGAATTAACCCTTTCCCAAACAACAAATTTTGGACTGGTCCAAATTGAAAGAGTTTGCAGACGACAGTTTTAAATTTGATGAAAATGGCAGAAGGTTATCAAAAAGGGTAGAAAACACTGGGGGAAAAGGAGAAATTGCTCGTTACGAGCAATTTCTCCTTTTCCCACAGTGTTTTCAAAAGACTTGTACTGCAGACACGTGAAAACCAGGGCTTGTTTGGGAAAGGGTTAAATGTGCCTGCCATTTGATCCCAAACTGCTCATTTTTGGCCCCTTGATGGCCTTTAACTCTTTACAACATGACAAAAATGTAGACTTGTCCAAATTGAAAGCATCTGAAGATGACATTTTAAATGTGGCTCAAATCATGAAATTTGTTTATGATAGGGTAGAAAAAATTGTGGGAAAAGGAGAAAATGCTGATTACCAGCATTTTCTCCTTTTCCTACAATGTTTTCAAAAGGATTCTTTTTCAAGGTCGTTAAACCTCAAGATTGTGTGGTAAAGGGTTAAATGATATATTGTTGAAGAAAATGACCCACAGCTATAAATTGCACCACTTACCTTCTAGACAAACAAAAAAGTCAAGACAACACAACATGTACATACTTTATAATCTGGTAATCTCGTAATACTTGGCCAGCTTTCTTCTGTGGGCGTTCCTAAAAGTCTAACATTACAGTTAAGAACAGGAAGTCAGTAACTTGATTCAGTTATCAAAAAACAGCACATGCAGTATGTCTTTCCTTTCTGTCATATTTTTGACACAGTGTCCTGCATTGCTCATTGGTGAAGGTGTAGAATCGCTCTTACCCAAATATCCTGGGTTCAAACCACCAGAGTCAGTTTTTTTTTTGTGGGAGTGTCTTTTAAGCAAAACATTTCAAAACCTCAACTCCGCTTTTCCTCCTTTTCAAACAATGTTTTCAACCCTTTAAAAGTCAAATCTCATTATATGAACAACATTCAATTTGTCATCTGTAAATAAGCCATGCTCTGTGAAAAGGGAGCTTAATGCATCTGCGAAAAGTAGCGACCCAGGTCAGCCTGTGCAGGCTGACATGGGCTGAAACTTTTCGATATTGGTCAATTATTTGTATGTCAGAGGACCAGTCTACCTTATGATACAGTAGGTTGTTGGACATAATAGATTTTCAAGATCCATAATTATGTGATGAAGTGCTTGGTATCATAAATCACGGAGAGGCATTAAGCCCCTTTTTGCCAGAGGGTGGCTCAAATGCTTTTAAAAATGGAAGAGTGAGATTTTTATCATTTGGTAAAGGGTTAAAGATCAATCATGATAAAGGTATTGACTAATATTTCAATTGAAGGATACTTAAATATTCTTTTCAACTGGTCTTCCACGTCATTTCCTGGAAACAGAGGTCGGCCTGCATTTGCCATTTCTAAAATAGAAGAAAAGAATAATCCTTATAGATAGATGTGAGAAAAAGTTAATGGAAAAATTAAAGAATATGTGATGTGTATGAAAATAAAGAGGCATGCAGTTTGAAGAGGGGGCTTAATGCATCTGCAAAAAGTGTCAACCCATATCAGCCTGCACAGTCAGTGCAGGCTGATATGGGTCGATACTTCGGCTATCAGTAAAATTTCGGCATGTCCAAGGGCCTTTCTACCTGCAGATTCAGTCAATTGACAAAAAAAAAAAAAAAAAAAAAAACTGATTCCATAAATCCATAATTATGTGATGGCTTGCTTGGTATAATGAATCACAGAGATGCATTAAACCCCCTTTTGTCAGACCATGGCTCAAATAGTAATCTGCAAGACCTTTCTCCACGCCCCCCACCCAAAAAAAAGCAAACCGTTTTTTGATCTTGATACATGTATTCTGACATTAAGCCTTAACCCTTTCCCAAACAAGCCCTGGTTTTCACGTGTCTGCAGTACAAGTCTTTTGAAAACACTGTGGGAAAAGGAGAAATTGCTCGTAACGAGCAATTTCTCCTTTTCCCACAGTGTTTTCTACCCTTTTTGAGACCTTTCTGCCAGTTTCATCAAATTTAAAATTGTCATCTGCAAACTCTTTCAATTTGGACCAGTCCAAAATTTGTCGTTTGGGAAAGCCTTAACCCTTTCATAAACAACTAAATTTAGACCCTTCAAAATTGAGAGCATCTGCAGGCAACAAATTTTAAAGGGCTACAAATGAGCTCAAATTCTTTGACAGGGTGGAAAACATTGTGGGAAAAGGGAGAAAATGTTGGTAACCACCATTTTCCCTGTTTTTAACAATGTTTTCGCAAAAGCCTTTTTCTCAAGGTCGTAAAAACATAGGGTTGTTTAGTATATTGTAACCCTCTACCACGGCCATAAACTTCTAGACTCGTCCTTACCGGAAGCAATTGCAGACAACAAATTCAAGCTGTGCTTGATGAAGTAGGAAAAAAAAATCATTGTGGAAAAGAGAGAAAATTCTGGTTACCATCACTTTCTCCGTTTTACTACAGTGTTTTCAAATGCTTTCTTCCTCCAGCTTATTAAACCTGAGATTGCATGGGAAAGGTTTAACCCTTTACCACACAATCCTGAGTTTTAACGACCCTGAAAAAGAAGACTCTTCTCCTGGCATCTGCAACCATGGAAGCATTTTGCGGAGAGTGTAAAGCAAGATTGGCCTGCATGTGCATGCTTTCTTATCTGGTTCTACACTCTCCTCAGCTCTGTCAGTACTTTTGGTCATGTGAACACAGTCTAGTTCCAATAAACTTAACAAAACTTATTTTTGCAACAGTCAACAATTCAAATTTAACAGGATAAAACTTAAAATAAGTTGCATATTCTGGAAATCCTAGATCAATTTAAGCTGCCTACATGTCAAGTGTGACTGCCCTTTGGCAAGGCATACAGAACCCCAGCCTAAAAGTTCAAACATATTTTACTCATCAATTAAATACAACGTTTTACAGACGATCACAGAGAATAACAAAAATAACTGATGAAATGGATCAGAATGTAAGCAAAAGCTTATATATATACTAAGGGACAAAAGTCTTGTCCGGTCCACAAAATATTGAATATTTCATTTTTTGTTCAGAGTACAAAAACAAATCAGGTATCAATGAAAAGAACAATTCAAGACACATTTAATGGTAAAATCTTGAAAGAATTTGGATCAGTACTGTCTATGCAAAACCCCCACAAAGTAGGGCACTATAAATTAGGAAGTTGCATTATGCTGATAAGACAAAATCAGTAATGAGTATGGCCCCCATGTACCCTTATGACTGCAGTGCACCTTCGCCTCATGGAGCAAACTAGCCTACGTAAAAATCTGACAGGAAGATTGTTCCATTCATCAGCAATTGCCCGTCTTAACTGCTGGACGTTGTTTACGTTCCGTGATCTGATCTTACGTTTCATGTAATCCTATACATGCTCGATTGGGTTCAGGTCGGGTGATAAAGCTGGCCAAGGTAATGTTGGAACATTATGTGTGGTCAAGAAGTTTTGGGTCAGTCTTGCGGCCTGGGGACGGGCATTATCCTGTTGTAAAACAGTACCTGGGTGGGCAACAATAAATGGCAGAGCAATTGGACGCAAAACTTGGTCGATATAATGCTGCGCAGTGAGACCACGACCCCGTCCTCGACCAAAGTCAAGAAACACGAGCTGAGTCTTGTGATGGTAGGTAAACCCTGCCCAAACCATGATGCTTTGCCCACCCCAACGGTCAGTTTCCACGACACACGTGTCCGCAAATCTCTCTCCACTGCGCCGGTATACACGCTGTCGTCGATCGCTCGAATCAATGCAAAATCTACTCTCGTCGGTAAACATAACCGTTTGCCATCGGTTTAAATGCCATCTTCGATGACGTAAAGCCCATTGCCTTCGTAAACGTCTGTGATTTTGTGTTAATTTAGATCCGTGGTATGGACGACGGCAACGTAAGCCGACTGCTTTCAAACGTCGCCGCACAGTCCTTGCACTAATGCGAGGTCTATTACGACCCCGTGTGTTTACGTGCCGTGTCATTTGGGGCCGCAAAACGGTTGCGTAAGTGAGTAAGCTGAATATGCCTATCCTGACGCAAGGTTGTTACTCGGGGCCGTCCAGAGCGTGGCAGGTCCGCAACGGTCCCATAAACTGCGAACTTTTGGCGTAAACATCGAACAGTTCTTTCGTTTACACCAAATACACGGGCTACATGTGCAGCTGTGGTCCCTGCCTCAAGTTGGCCTAAAACGCGCGCACGCTGTTCATTTGAAAGCTTCATTTTTCTGAATTAATTGAAGAAATTCGAAAACTTTCGATGTCTTTCGATTGGAATATCGATAAGGATGTGTTGACATAAACAAATCAATAGTGAAACACACAGTTTTGCATACATGACGATGCACGTGAAAAACGTCGCCGTTACTGAATCTCGGTAATTCGGTGCAGCCTTGAAATCAAACCCCGATTTACCAGTTTGGAAATTGGCTGAAAGAAAATAAGCAAAATTTCAAGGTCATACCTTCATTGGTTTTGACATTAGTAAGGAAACCCTAACCGGACAAGACTTTTGTCCTTAAGTATAGTTCTTCTCCAAATTCCAGGTACACAGTTAATGGTAATGATATTTATAATGACATGGCTACAGAAAGAAAAATAATGATGGTATTTTGATAAATATTTAACCCCAGCCTAGTAATGCTGAAGCCAAGAAAAGGTATAAATAAGTAAGCCCTTGCTGTGATTTGACTTAAATTCTGTATGAAAATAGCGCAAAAAACAATACAAAGCATGATTCGAAGTAAACTTTGGCATTTTACCTGCAAATATACAGCCTGCTGACCACATATCAATGGATGTGGAATACATTTTGGCCCCAAATAACACATCAGGTGGCCTGTACCATAGTGTAACAACCTGTTGGAGGGAAAAAAATCTGAACTGTTCCTGGCAGGCATGAAGTTTATGGCTCTTAACCAGCAGTTTCACATTTTGTGTCTTGAAGGAGACTTTTGAAAACTAAAGGCAAAAAAGATCATATTTCAAATTGAACAATTTCTCCTTTACTCAAATCTTTATGTGGGTGTTCATGTATTGATCTTTTACAAAAATTAATTTTGACAAGCGTAAAATTTTGCCGCATGGCAAAGGGTTCAACGTATTTGATTGCAACAGGCAAAATACAATGTATCACAATAATGTAAAACAACTCTAAGAGAAGAAAAAATATTTCCCTCTTACCTCTGCTGAGTAAAATCTTACTGGAATGCCAAATGCCCTAGCTAACCCGAAATCTGCCAATTTCAATTCACCATTCTGTAAATGAAGAGAAATATGGGGTTAAAAATAATGATCATTCACCAAACCAATCAAGCCGAGTCCAGTTTTGCAATGGGTAGTGTGCAAGGCTGAAAACATGGGGGTCACTGGTTGGAATCCCAATCTTGACAAATATCTTTCTGAGAATTAATGGTAGTCATTGCTACAGGATTCATTCCACTCTCACAGCTGATGTTTCAAGAATGGTTGTGTGGAAAAGTAGTCAATGGCTTGGGAAGAATACTGTGCAAAGTACTGGTAAAAGAAACGCCAAGAAAGTGTGAATAAGAGTACTGGCCACTGCAACATAACTGAAATAATATTGAAAACAAACAAAGCAATTATCACATAATGATACTACAATGTCTTTGACATTTTCTGTATAACCCTTTACCACACAATCCAAGTTTTAATAACCTTGAGGAAAAAAGCTTTTGAAAACATTGCGAGAAAAGGAGCAAATGCTGGTAACCAGCATTTACTCCTTTTCCCACAATGTTTTCTAACCTTTCAAGGGAAAAGTTTATTACTTGCACTACATGCAGCTTGTGGTCTGCAAATGCTTTCAATTTGGACAAATCTAAAATTTTGTTCTTTAGCAAAGAACTTAGTTGACTTGCAACACACCAAATGTCCACTTGATATCAATATTCAAACACTGCAATGCATTAATTTAAAGGAAATACATCTACTATGATATAACGATTGATAAGCTTCAAGTTTTCTAACTACTTTACCAAAAGGATGCAGAAAAAGAGCACCCCATTTGGATGCCAGTGCTAAGCTGTTGTTTGCTTTTAGAAATAGACTGATTTTCAGTGAAAATTCAAAGTCAAAAAAAAAGGGCAGAGTGTGTCAACTAGAACTGTTGCAAAGCAGACAAATACCCCCCACCAGTACCTTGTCACTGAATCAGCACAATCAGAGAATGGAAACAATTTTCACAAGGTTCACCTGTGACCTTGACCTTTGACCCATGTGACCAAAAAACAGTAGGGCAACTCCTTGGGTTATGAGCAACATTTGTAAAAACGTTTCTGGGTCCTAGGTCAAATGGCTTTTGAGTAAGAGCACGGAAATGAAAAGATGGACGGATTGATGGATGGACGGATGGACAGACAGACATGATGAAACCAGTATACCCGCTTCTACTTCATAGATGGGGGTGTTTGAAAATACTTTTGTGGTTACTTGCCATATCAGTAATAACAGAAATATTACAAAATGTCAAAATCTTTGCATGACAGCGACAATGACACAATGACGACAGGGCAAGGACAAAACTTCAACATTTTCTACAAAAACAGCTGAGCTAAAAATGAAAGTATTCATAGTTCCAAAAAGTACCTACCTTATTAATGAGAAGGTTCTGGGGTTTCAGATCTCTATGCAACACATTATTACTATGACAAAATGCCAATCCTCTCAGTAACTGATACATGAAGGACTGAAAAACAGAGCAATCTTAACCCCTTAGGCTATTAAGTGCAACTCAAGGACCTTCTGCATACAGTGTAGATCAAGATCAGGCTGCACAGAATGTGCAGTCTGATCTAGGATCTACAGTCAGATAAAGAGATATTATTTCACCTTTTGTAGACAGTGTAGATTAAGATCAGACTGCACAGAACATGCAGTCTGATCTTGGATCTACACTGTCTGATGAGGAGATATTTTTCTTTAACAAAAAATAACTTTGAAATATAAGCTATCAGTTTTAAAGTTCCATGTAACTTATATACCAGCTTAAGGGTTAACATTTAGAAAATGCTATAAAATAACTATTAACTTCTAATTACTTTCTTCATGTTGAAAAAGTCACTGTTGCTCATCATATTCTCCTTCTACCACAATTTTTACATGCCCACATGTATTAAATCTTAATACATGATGATCATCCAATATTATTGTACAAAGATGTCTTCAAATGACAGCAAACAGAACTGCTGCTGCACTATTTTCCACAGTAAAAAATAATTCATCAATATGCATTACAAGTAAGGACCCCTTAATCATACATATTAGTCATGCTCTATGAAAAAGGGGCTTAATGCATCCGTGAAAAGTATTGAACCAGGTCTGCCTATGTGGACTGGGCCGAAACCTTTCGCCATTGGTCAATTTTCTGTATGTCCAAGGACCATTCTACATCATGTTTAAGTCAGCTGTTAAAAACAGTGGCTACTATAGATCCATAATTATGCGACGGCTTGGTGGGTATCATCCATCACAGAGATACCTTTTGCCAGAGCATGGCTCATATATTTGTACCAAGCCCTGGAAAAAGGGGGGTTTAATGCATCTCTGTGACCTATTATACCAAGCAAGTAATCGCACATTTCTTGATTTTTAAGGGCTGTTTTGTCTAAAAACCAACTAAATCATGAGGTAAACTGGTCCTCTGACAAGCAGAAATTTGACCATTAGCATAAACTTTTAAACCAGGTGAGACTGTAAAAATTGCACAGGCTGATATGGGTTGACACTTGCAGATGTATTAAGCTCTCTTAAAAGTATTTCAAACTTTCAACTAATTTCATAGTACTATACCAATCATATTTTGCACTGCTATAAATTGATTAAATTCCCTCTTTCTGATTTAAGTTCTGTTTAAGCTTAATCTCCTCTTTACTACACAATCCCGAGTTTTAACAACCCTGTAGAAGAAGCCCTTTGAAAACATTATCAGAAAAGGAGAAAATGCTGGTAACCAGCATTTTCTCCTTTTCCCACAATGTTTTCTACCCTATCAAAGCCACATTTCAAAATTTGAGCCACATTAAAATTGTTGTCTGCAAATGCTTTCAATCTGGTCTAGTCTAAAATTTTAACATTTGGTAAAAAGGTAATTTACGTTAAAATTTTTAACATTTGGTAAAAAGGTAATTTACATCAATCTTATTGTTGCCAGTCCAGTAGAGTTATCTCCCTTTGAGCACTCTTCTGCATACTTGATAAGAAAATGAACAAGTCTCGCCAGACAGTGCGATATATTAGGTCAGATATGGTGCCCCTAATTTGGACAAAACATGCACTGACTCAAAATGAGAACAATACTTCAAAAATAAAAGACTTAAAGTACTTATCATACACTACATCACAACAAAATGTGCTTCCAGACTACAGAATTTTAGACTCATCCATATTCGAAACAAATGATGCTCAAATGCTGGAATTTGTCAGAGAAATGTGAGAAAAATTGTGGGAAATGTAGAAAATGCTGGTTACTTTCAACAAGTTTTTCAGATGTCTTCATCCAAAAAGTCAAATAAATACAGAACTGTTTGATAAAGTGTTGGAAAAGAATAATTAGTAGTTTATCTCTGTAATCCCAATTTTTAATGACCCTGAGAAAGAAGGCTTTTGAAAACATTGTGGGAAAAGGAGACAATGCTAGTAGCCAGCATTTTCTCCTTGTTTTCTGCCCTATCAAAGACACAAAATGAGCAAAATTTAATTTGCCGCCTGCAAATGCTTTGAATGTGGTCCTGTCCAAAAATTTGTTGTTTGTTAACTCTTCACCAAACAACAAAATTCTAGACTGGTCTAAATTCAAACCATTCGCAGACGACAAAATAAATGTGACTGAAAAATTGAAATTTGTTTTGGAAATGGTAGAAAACACTGTAAGAAAAGGAGAAAATGCTGGTTACCAGCATTTTCTCCTTTTCCCACAATGTTTTCGAAAGGCTCATTTCACAGGGTCGTTAAAAAGTCGGGACTGTGTGGTAAAGGGTTAAAGTGTTATAGACATACCTTCACAGTGTCCGGGTCAATCTCTCCATTACAGCTGTCAAAATACTTTTTTAGATCTTGATCGCAGTACTCAAACACTAGTGTTAATTTCTTGTCACCATGCAAAACATCATGTAATCTGCAACACAAGAACAAGTGGTCTGAACTTGATCTACAATGTCTGCATTGTATGGTATTGTATGTTGTTTAACGCCATTTTCAACATTATTTCAGTTATATCCTGCCGGCCAGTGCACCTATCCATGCTTTCCTGGAGTTTCTTTCACCAGTACTCCACACAATATTCTTTCCAAGCTACTGGCTGCTTTCCCACATAACCATCATCGAAACAACAGCGGTGAGAGAGGAATGAATCCTGTTGCAATGACTATCATCAATCCTTGGAAACAAATTGGCTAAGCCAGGGATTGAACCAGCGACCTCCTGTTCTCAAGTCCTGTACACTACCGACTGAGCTACGAGGCTTGGCTACAATGCCTGCAAAATGAGCTACAATGTACTGTGCTTAGTGCTCCTAGAGTTTATCACACTTTATTCATTACCGTAAATGCTGCAATATAATCAACATACACTTACCGTTAGTAACTTTGTACAAAACCACAAAACTCATACATGTAAAAACTGAAAGCATTTGCAGAAGACAATTTTCATGGGGCTCAAGCAACAGGATTTGTTTTTGAAAGGTTAGAAACCATTGTGGAAAATGGAGGAAATGCTGGCTAGAAAACATTGTGGAAAAAGGAGAAAATATTGGTTAAAAGTATGTCTTCCAATTCCCACATTGTTGTAAAAAGTCTTCTTCTTCAGGGTCATCTGTATGGCAATGGGTTAAAGCAGAGAAAAATATAATAGTATTACAATAGTAATGAAGACATTGTATGAAAAGAAGCAATACGTTCATATCAGAAGTCACTGCTTTTTCACAAAGTCTTTCTTAACCGTTTCCCAAACAAGCCCTGGTTTTCACGTGTCTGCAGTACAAGTCTTTTGAAAACACTGTGGGAAAAGGAGAAATTGCTCGTAACGAGCAATTTCTCCTTTCCCACAGTGTTTTCTACCCTTTTTGACAACTTTCTGCCATTTTCATCAAATTTAAAATTGTTGTCTGCAAACCCTTTCAATTTGGACCAGTCCAAAATTTGCGGTTTGGGAAAGGGTTAAATTGTAGAAGTTCTCTTACCTTACAATATTTCTGTGTTTAAGCTCTTTAAGCAAACAGATTTCTCTTAGAGCACAACTTGGGACACCCTGTAATAATAGTCCAAATATTTAAACATATACATGCATATTTACCTTTCATCATTTTCCTACTGGACATTTCACGTTCTATTTTTCTTTTGCATGTAACATACACAGTGAGTGTCAAAACAAGAGGGCCATGATGGCCCTGGATTGCTCACTTGAGTCAATAGGCGAAATTTCACTCCAGGGTCATGATGACCCAGTTTAAAACTCATCTGACATATTGTTAAGACAATTGTTAGGTCAATTGAGCTAAAAATGTGGCCTCCGGAGTCTCCAAAATGTATTTCTTCAATTTGACCTATTGACCTAGTTTATGACCCTATGTGACCATATTTCAAACTCATCCGAGATATTATCAAGACAAACACGATGACCAATTTTCAGAGCAATTGAGTAAGAATTGTGGCCATTACAGCGCCCACAAGATTTCTTTAAATCTGACCTAGTGACCTAGTTTATGACCCTATGTGACCCAATTTTGAACTCATCCAAGAGTTTATCAAGACAAACATGCTGATCAATTTTCAGGTCAGTTGAGTAAGAATTGTAGCCTCTAGAGCGCCTACAAAAACTTTCTTTTAGTTGACCTAGTGACCTAGTTTATGACCCAAGGTGACCAAAATTCAAACCCATCTGAAATTTCATCAAGAAAAATATTCTGACCAATTTTTAAGTCAATTCAACAATAAATGTGGCCTCTAAAGTGCCCACAAGGTATTTCTTTAATTTGACCTTGTGACCTAGTTTATGACCCAAGGTATCCCAAATTCAAACTAATCCGAGATTTTATTTAGAGAAAGATTCTGACCAATTTTCAAGACAATTGAGAAGTAAATGTGGCCTCTTGACTGCCCACAAGGTATTTCTTTAATTTGACCTAGTGACTTTGATTATGTCCCCAGGTGACCCAATTTTAAAGTTATCCAAGATTTCATCAAAACAAACATTCTAAGCGATTTTCTGGTCAATTGAGCAATAAATGTGGCCTCTAGAGTGCCCACAAGATATTTCTTTAATTTGACCTAGTTTATGACCCCAAGTTGTCTGAGATTTAATTAAGACAAACATTCTGACCAATTTTCAAGTCAATTGAGCAAACAATGTGGCCTCTAGAATGTCCACATGGTATTTCTTTGATTCGACCTAGTGACTTAGTTTATGACCCCAGGTGACCAAATGTCAAACTCATCTGAGATTTAATTAAGACAAACATTCTGACCAAATTTCAAGTCAATTGAGCAAAGAATGTGGCCTCTAGAGTGCCCACAAGGTATTTCTTCAATTTGACCTAGTGACCTACTTTATGACCCCAGATGACCCAATTTCAAAGTCATCTGAGATTTAATTAAGACAAACATTCTGACCAATTTTCAAGTAAATTGAGTGAAAAATGCGGCTTCTAGAGTGCCCACAAGGTATTTCTTTAATTTGACCTAGTGACCTAGTTTTTGACCCCACATGACCCAATTTCGAACTCATCCGAGTTTTTATCAAGACAAATATTCTGACCAAGTTTCATGAGTATCAGACTGAAAATGTATCCTGTAGAGTGCACACAAGGTTTTCCTAAGATTTGACCTGGTGACCTAGTTTTTGAACTGAGGTGACCCACTTTCAAACTCTTCCAAGATATCATCAAGACAGAGATTCTGACTTAGTTTCATTAGTATGGGACTGAAAATGTGGCCTCTAGAGTGCACACAAAGTTTTTCTAAGATTTGACCTAGTGACCTACTTTTTGACCCCACATGACCCCAATTTTCGAAGTTGTCCGAGATTTTATCAAGACAAACATTCTGACCAAGTTTCACAAGTATCTGACTGAAAATGTGGCCTCTAGAGCGCACACAAGGTTTTTCTAAGATTTGACCTAGTGACCTACTTTTTGACCCCACATGACCCAATTTCAAAGTCATCCGAGATTTTATCAAGACAAACATTCTGACCAAGTTTCACAAGTATCTGACTGAAAATGTGGCCTCTAGAGCGCACACAAGGTTTTTCTAAGATTTGACCTAGTGACCTAGTTTTTGACCCCACATGACCAAATTTCGAACTGATCCGAGATTTTATCAAGACAAACATTCTGACCAAGTTTCATGAGGATCGACCTGAAAATGTAGCCTCTAGAGGGTACACAAGGTAAAAAGTTGACGACGGACGACAAACGCCGGACACAGCACGATCACAATAGCTCACCATGAGCACTTTGTGCTCAGGTGAGCTAATGAAAAATACATGTGAGCCATGCTCTGTGAAAAGGTGGCTTAATGCATCTGCAAACAGTATCAATTCAGTTCAGCCTGCGCAGTCCGCGCAGGCTGATCTTGGCCGAAACGTTTCGCCATGGGTCAATTTTCTGTATGTTCAAGGACCAGTCTACCTTATAATTAAGTTGGTTGTGGCTATTATTGATCCATAATCATGTGATAGCTAGCTTGGTATCATATATTATGAAGATGCATTGAGCCCCCCCTTCTATTTTTCCAAGAGGAAGAAGTCACTTCTCCCTAAATTTTTGGCTTGCTTGTTGCCTGATACATGGTAAGCCTTAAGCAACCAGTCCTGTATCTTTAATGAACCAAGAGGGAAACCAGATTTTGAAAACATTCAGGGGAAAGAAGAAAATAGTGGCAGTTAGAATTTTTCTCCTTTATTTTCCACAATGTTTTCTACTCCATCAAAGACAAAAATCATCACTTTAGATAAATCTATTATTTTGTCACCTGCAAAATTTAATGCTTTCAATTTGGTCCAAAATTTTGTCAGTTGGTAAAGGGTTAACTCTAACACAATCCAGAGTTTTAACCACCCTGCGGAAAAAGCCTTTTGAAAACATAGTCTGAAAAGGAGAAAATGCTGGTGACCTGCATTTTCTCCTTTTCCCACTATGTTTTCTACTCTATTAAAGACAAATTCCATCATTTGAGTCATAATTAAATTGTTGTCTGCAAATGCCTTCAACTTAGACTAGTGTACATTAATTGACTAGAACAGGAAAAAAAGACATAAAGCAACAAATGGCCTCATTGCAAGCAATTACCCTTTTTCCAGTTGATTGTTTAACCCTTTACCAACCAATCCCAAGTTTTAGCAACCTTGTTTTTGAAAATATTATTATATTATATTAAATATTATTATGGGAATATATGGGAAAAGGAAAAAATGTAAGTAAAAGCAAAAGTAAAAATGTTAGTAAATGTTAGTAAACCAGCCTTTTCTCCTTTTCCAGCAATTTTTTTCTATCCTATCAAGGATAAATACGATCATTTGAGCCACATGTAATTTGTTGTCGACTTTCTATTTTGATGAGTCTAAAATTTTGTCATTTGGACTAAAAGTTAGTTGAAGAAATTTGCGTGCCCCCAAGACATTTCTCTATTGTGTACCATTGTAGCTGAGAGAAAGGAGAATTTATTCTCTTATCAAGTGTTTTGATACTAGAGTCAGATGTTAGTGCAGAGCATGGATTATGCTTGTGAAACTGTGAAACAGAAGAGAATTCATCACCGCTTGAAAGCAGACAAAAAAAAAATCCTACATGTAGAGTCTTGGCTTGTACATCTAGAGTCTCTTGCTTTATAGCTGCAAAAAATTCGATTTAACCCTTTACCACACAATCCAGTATTTTAACTATGTACCAAATTAACAAATTCTAGACTGGTCCAGATTTAAAGTACTTGCGGACAACAATTTAAATGTAGCTCGAAAGATGATTTCTGTCTTTGATAGGGTTGCCAGCATTTTCATCTTTTCCCACAATGTTTTCAAAAGCCTTATTCATCAGGTCGTTAAAACTCTGGATTATGTGGTAAAAAGTTAAAGACCCTGTGGAGGAAGCCTTTTGTACGGTGGCACAAAAGTGACATGGAAGATATATTTTATACTACGTGCACACGTAATAGTTATTACGTGCGCACGTATTAGTTAATACGTGCGCACGTATTAGCTACTGCGTGCGCACGTACTAGCTACTGCGTGCGCACGTAATAACTAATACGTGCGCATGTAATACTATTGCGTGCGCACGTATTAGCTAATACGTGCGCACGTATTAACTAATACGTGCGCACGCAATAGTATTACGTGCGCACGCAGTAGCTAATACATGCGCACGTATTAACTAATACGTGCGCACGTATTAACTAATACATGCACACGTAATAATCGACCAATCAGTTTATAAGGAACAGAAGCCATATTGTTGCGAGGGAAGGGCAAAATTACATTGGTCCAACACGGCAACAGATGTGCATACATCTGACACCCAAGTAAAAAATCAAGTAGACCTATTATTTCTTAAATCGTTTAGGCATACTGCGATTATTTTAAGTATCTGTACCTTGGTACGGTACAGTAACTATTAATACTCTAGCCTACGGTCCATCGAATTACCCCAAACCACCCCAAAACATCCCAAACCACCCCGAAACACCTTTTATATGATATAAAATTATTAATACAGTAAGGGTTGGTTGAATTGTTGGGTAAGGATCACTTTTAACAAAAAATATCTATATTACGTCCTGTCACGTTAGCCTAAGGATAAAAGGACTACATGCATTACATGCGCTAGAGACTTTTTGGCCCCACTGAGATCTGGGACCATAATGTCTGACTGTCTGAAAAAGTTCGTTCATGCCTCCAAACTATATGTAATCAGAATGGCAAACATTGTGGACCCGGATCCGACTGCCCCTTGAAAGAGCAGTCTGATCTGGGTCCATTATGTTTGGTCATGTCTGACTGTCTGAAAAAGTTCGTTCATGCCTCTATATGTAGTTAGAATGGCAAGCATTGTGGACCCAGATCCGACTGCTCCTTGAAGGAGCAGTCTGATCTGGGTACGTTATGTTTGGTCATGTCTGACTGTCTGAAAAAGTTCGTTCATGCCTCCAACCTATATGTAGTCAGAATGGCAAACATTGTGGAACCAGATCCGACTGCCCCTTGAAGGAGCAGTCTAATCTAGGTACATTATGTTTGGTCATGTCTGATTGTCTGAAAATGTTCATTCATGCCTCCAACCTATATGTAGTCACAATGGCAAGCATTGTGGACCCAGATCCGACTGCCCCTTGAAGGAGCAGTCTAATCTGGGTACATTATGTTTGGTCATGTCTGTCTGTCTGAAAAAGTTCGTTCATGCCTCCAAACTATATGTAGTCATGCTGTCAGAATGGCAAACTTTGTGGACCCAGATCCGACTGCCCCTTAAAGGAGCAGTCTAATCTGGGTACATTATGTTTGCTAATGTCTGACTGTCTGAAAAAGTTCGTTCATACCTCCAAACTATATGTAGTCATGCTGTCAGAAAGGGAAACTTTGTGGACCCAGATCATGCGCGGATCCAGATATCTTTCTCAGCGGGGTCCCACCGCAAACGCACTCTTCTTATTATATGATACTTTGATTTCGGATTTCAGTGGATGTAAGTCAACGTTTCCAGTTCTAACCATGAGGAGGTCTCCACATTTAGAACCGTTTATTTTTTATATTCATGACTGTATTTTACATAAATGCTGTGCAATATCAAACCAGTACCATTTCACGAATCCGATAACCACATTTTTCCAAAATTCCAGGGGGAGTCCGGACCCCCGGTCTCCCCCTCTGGATCCGCCCATGAAGATCCAACTGCCCCTTGAAGGAGCAGTCTGATCTGGGTCCATAATGTTTGGTCATGTCTGACTGCCTGAAAAAGTTCGTTCGTGCCTCCAAACTATATGTAGTCAGAATGGCAACAGATACCGTAATTTATATAAGTTTTAGGGAAGTTAGATATATGCAAACATTGTGCAGCCAGATCATCAGACTGCTACTAAAGTAACAGTCTGATTGGGGTCCACGGTGTTAGGCATTCAAACTACATCTTTTGAACCATAGATATTTCAGTTTAAGGAAAATTAATTATTGTGTATGCCATTTTCAATTTGATTTATACTGTTCCTGCATCTTAAACCGTTGTAAAATGGTATCACTTTAAACGCCTTTTTTGTTTTCTTGAGGTGTTTTGGGTAGTTTTCGGTGACAAAACTCCTTGTATAGCTCATCAGTCTTTCGTACCCTACAAATCATTCCACTCCCAACCCCACCACAGTATTAATTTTATATGATAAAAGGTGGTTTGGGGTGTTTTGGGGTGGTTTGGGGTGTTTTGGGGTGGTTTGGGGTAATTCGATGGACCGTAGGCTAGAGTATTAATAGTTACTGTACCGTACCAAGGTACAGATACTTAAAATAATCGCAGTATGCCTAAACGATTTAAGAAATAATAGGTCTACTTGAATTTTTACTTAGGTGTCAGATGTATGCACATCTGTTGCCGTGTTGGAGCAATGTAATTTTGCCCTTCCCTCGCAACAATATGGCTTCTGTTCCTTATAAACTGATTGGTCGATTATTACGTGCGCACGTATTAGTTAATACGTGCGCACGTATTAGTTAATACGTGCGCACGTATCACGTATTAGTTAATATGTGCGCATGTATTAGCTAATACGTGCGCACGCAATAGTATTACGTGTGCACGTATTAGTTATTACATGCGCACGCAGTAGCTAGTACGTGCGCACGCAGTAGCTAATACGTGCGCACGTATTAACTAATACGTGCGCACGTAATAACTATTATGTGTGCACGTAGTATAAAATATATCTTCCATGTCACTTTTGTGCCACCGTACTTTTGACTACGTTGTGGGAAAAGGAGAAAATACTGGAAACCCATCAAAGACAAATCCAACCATTTGAACCATAGTTAATTTCATGCTTGTGATTGTTTTCAATTTGGAAGAGTCTAAAATTTTGTTGTTTGGTAAAGAGTTGCAAAACTGACTAGAGATATCATGATACATGTATACCCATGAACATGCAACAGACAGACAGATGGACAATATTGGAAAGGGTGATTCCTGTATACATCATGGAGTATTTTGTTTTGCCAGGTTTAACCTTTTACCGACCGACAAAAGTTTAGCCTTGTCCATATTGAGAGCATACACAGATAACAATTTCAATGTGGCTCAAATGGTGCAATATTCTCTTGATAGGGTAGTAAAAATTGTGGGAAAAGGAGAAAATGCTGCTTACCAGCATTTTCTCCTTTTCCCACAATGTTTTCAAAAGTCTAATTTCCCAAACGCATTAAAACTTTTCACTGTGTGGTAAAGAGTTAATCTGGGTCTGATAACAGGTAAATACTATAATAATTAACATATTTCTTTATACCTCATCATCATCATCTAATCTCACCCTCTTCAGTGCAACAATCTCCTGTGTTTCTCTGTTTTTAGCTTTAAATACTGTTCCATATGTCCCTGGACAAACAAAAAATTAAAAAAATTCTACTGTGACAAGATTTCTCAATTGACAAAAAAACAGGAGAGTAACAATTACTTGCAACAAACAGCCTCTTTTTCTGGCCGGAGACTCTAGGGATAGATACCTCCAGACAACCCTATTAGGACGAGATCTGGCTATGGCAAATAAGTCATAGATTTAGCAGTTGATTGTGACTCATTTTCATGGTCATGGTGCATTAAAAATACATAATCACTTTGTTACTGAAACCTTCAGTTGGTTTGCTATATAAGTCTACTTGACCAAGTTTGTCTGTTACCAATTCAATTCAATTCAAATTCAAACAGAATTGAACTGGTAACAGACAAACTCAGTCAAGGTACAGAAACCATTGTTACCCATTAAAGGTGACATTAATGAAATAATTGAGCTGATTTATCTGGATAGTCAACAAAAATTGTGGAACGATACATTGGTACATTCAAGAAAAAATTGCCACCGATGGAGAGTTTGCCCTAGCCACTAATCTTCCCCTTTGTCACAGTGTACAAAAGTGGTTCACTGCATGACAAGCAAATTGTCTGATCTTTTCTGTTCTGTTCTGTAATCACATTTTGGTTACAAAACTCTGCCATCCCCATTTCAGTATTTATAAGATCTATACCCTATAACTCTTTACCACACAATCCTCAGTTTTAACAACCCTGAAGAAGAAAGCTTTTGAAAACATTGTGTGGAAAAGGAGAAAATGCTGGTAACCAGCATTTTCTCCATTTCCCACAATGTTTTCTTCCCTCTCAAAGACAGACTCCAACTTTGAGCCACATTTATATTGTCATCTGCAAATGCTTTCAATTCGGAGAAATCTACAGTTTTCTTGTGTGGTAAAGAGTTAACATGACCTACCTGAAGAGTAACTTCCTCTAATAAAAGGGCAAAATTTCGATACAGGAGACTGTACCGACAGACATTGAACTTCCTGAAAATTAGTAAGATACAAGTACTTGATAACTTATTTGCCGTACTCATAGTCAGTCCTACTAGGTACCCATCCGTACAGTCTCTGGGTGGGGTACCATGCCCTTAGCTTTTGAGTTACAGTACAATAACCAGAGACATTGCCTTTTGGTAACTCTTCTCATGTTTGTGCAGTAGATAATGAAGTTGAATGATTCTCTGCACAGTAGCGTTTTAGCAAAGGAACAATACCTATTGCTGTTTATCAAAATACAACTAAAATGGGCTAAGAGAAAAAACAATCCACTTCATAAATACTCATGTTCAATAACTTATTTCAAACCAAACTTGTGAAATGTAGATTGTTGACGAAAATATCAGGTTAATGTATGAATATGTTGGAAAAATAAACAAACACAAGGAGAAGATATTCTGCCTAAATACTACTACACATAGTGATATGTTGCTAGACATAAAGGTGCTGAAGTGTGGAATAATAGCGTCCGCCTATGAGGCTTGTCCGAAAGACATGCAAGTTTTACATATAATCAAATTTTCATTGATACATGATTAAATACTCGCACCAATTATTTAATTGTTCCCCCCTTGAAATTTGTTTATTTGGAGATCTCCGAATTAAATTTGCCCTGGATTAATTTACCTTCTCCGATTTTCTCCAATTTTTCGTATTTTTGCATTTTTGATTACTGATTTTTGTGCTTGGACGCATGACAATCCTCCAGCTAACTAGTTTAAAAGACGGCTGCCGAAATATCAAAATAATTTAAAACATTCTTTAGAGAAGAGCTCCCAATGACAACGAAAAAATGAAAAAAGTACTTTAATTTTCTTTCTTTTTCGAAATTACAAGGTAATGGGAACATACCCAACAGTTGTCAAAGCTTTAATCTGTATATTGCGAGTATTTGCTAAGGAGCCGAGTTCTAAACTCTTAAACGGTGTATCGTTTAGAATGCTAAATACCGTGACTATAACATTTCCCGTTTGACATCTGAAATGACAACAACTGTAAAAATGGCCCAAATATTTGTCGCAGGAATCGACATTGGTCTTGCAGCTGCAGTACAACGACTTTTGCCATCAACAAATGTTTTAGCCATTGAATTAGTGAAACCGGGTTATTCTACCTTTGTTTCTTCGCACCATAGTCTAGATAACACTCATTTACAGGGCAGAGCCCCGGTAGCACGGTCGGCAGCCCACAAGGCTTGAGAACATGGGGTCGCTGGTTCGATTCCCGGCTCGGCCAATTTCTTTGTGAGGATTGATGATATTCATTGCGACAGGATACATTCCTTTCTCAACGCTGACCGTTACTTGACAATGATCATGTGGGAAATCAGCCAGTGGCTTGGAAAGAATATTGTGCGGAGTACCGGTAAAAGAAGCTGCAGGAAAGCATGGATAGGTGCACTGGCCACTGCGGTGTACCTGAAATAATGCTGGAAATGGCGTTAAACCCAATACTATCAGTCTAGATAACACACTAAAGATGGCCATCATGATAATGTTTGATTGATTGAATTGTGTTTAATGCTGCTTTCAAAATTATTTCAGTTATGTCAGGACGACAGTTCAATTATTCATTTATGTACTGGGTTTTGCTAGTACTAGGCTAGGGCTCAGATGTGTCTCGCCCAAGGACATTCCAGCAAAAAGCCAGCTTATAGTGAGGCTCCAGGTTACGTGTTCTACGCTTTACCAGCGAGCCATGCAGGACCCCCCACCAAAATTGACTTACGTCTTACTCATGTTGACAGGATCATTGGGAAGCCATTGGCTTCTAGAGATCCATCTGTTTTTTTCAGGTAGGTTGGCTGTATATCTAGGTGCATTGCATTGCTCAGTGAAATTGCTAGGGTGGTGTTTGTTTGACCCTTTACCAGAAATTTTAACCTTGTCCAAATTGAAAGCATTTGCAGATGACAATATCAATGTGGCTCAAATGGTACAATTTTTCATAGATAGGGTAGAAAACATTGTAGGAAAAAGAGAAAATGCTGGTTACCACAATCTTTTCAAAAGTCTTCTTTCCCAGGGTTGTTAAAAGGCGGTATTGTGTGGTAAATGGTTAAATCACTTTTAAAGGAATTAATGGTAGGTGAAGGGATGACATGACTTGCCAGGAAATTCCAAGAGTCAACCACCCGGATACTAAAGATGTTCTTTGGTAGTTCTATTTTGACTGATCATGATCGTAATGAAACTTAACTCATCACCATCACAACAAAATTTTAGACTTGTCCAATTCAAAACATTTGCAGACAACAAATTGAACAAATTTTAATTGGAGTTATATTTGATAGATAGAATACATAGGAGAAACTGCTGAGTTCCAGCAACCAAGCTGTTGCCTGATGTTGCTCCAGCATTTTATCCTTTCCCCAGAATGTTTTAAGAGACATCTTTCTTTAAATTCTAAGCATCATTATAATTTAGAGCTTCACATAGAGGGAGTGATTTTGATTTCAAAACTGAAAATATTAATTGTTCTCCACTAAACCCTATGTTATGGATACTTGTTAGAGTCGCCTCATTGAGACAATTCTAATTAGTACCCACAACATAGGGTTAGGAAGAAATAATGGATTTAGAATACCATCACTCCCTCTTATCTGGAGCTCTGATTATATTATTGATTTTTTTGGTAATAAACTGTCCTCGAGATCATTGTTGGGCTTCTGCATCTGTGATCCTTTTTTATGTTTACATTTTTTTTTACTTCTTTCTTGTTTATTTGTTTCTTGTCCATAACAGTGTACTAGACAACAATATTCAGATTTCTTGTCCCTATATTGAAAGCATCAAATTTTGTAGAGATACTAAGACTGCTCAACATGATGAGGTTTATCTTGAACTCTTTACCATACGACAAACTTTTAGACCAGTTCTAATGGAAAGCTATTGCAGACAACAAAAAATGTGAATCAAAAGTTGACATTCATTTTTGGAAGAGTAGAAAACATTGTGGTAAAAGGAGAAACTGCTGGTTACCAGCATTTTCTCCTTTTCCCACAACGTTTTCAAAAGGGTTCTTCCACAGGGCCGTTAAAAGTCGGGATAGTGTGGTAAAGGGTTAAAATGGTAGAAAACGTTGTAAGGGAAAATGGGAAAGTGATGGAAATTTGCGTTTCTCCTATGCCTACAACTATTTTAAAAGTATTTTTTTCTTTAAATTTTTAAATCAGTGGTTAAGATGTTGAGTAGCCTGGTCAGAGCATTCTGTAAAAGAGAGGAGTCTCTGCTTTGATTCTTGCAATGGTCACTTTTTTCCACTTGAAAATTTCCAGAGTAGTGCCAGAAACTAGTGATTGCAAGGGTCAGAAGAGTAGTAGGAACCTGGGAAGTGGGGTACTTTTCCTAAACTGAAAGGGGAAGGCAATTGGTGATAATTGGTAGTAGTGGTGTTGAGCTGTCAGATTAGCCCTGTTGTTAGAGCACTCACTCTGTAAGAGAGAGATGCCATGTTTGATTCCAGTTCCAGCTGCACTTTTTCCCTTAACCCTTTCCCAAACAAGCCCTGGTTTTCACGTGTCTGCAGTACAGGTCTTTTGAAAACACTGTGGGAAAAGGAGAAATTGCTCGTAATGAGCAATTTCTCTGTTTCCCAGTGTCTTCTACCCTTTTTGAGAACTATCTGCCATTTTCATCAAATTTAAAATTGTCGTCTGCAAAGTCTTTCAATTTGGACCAGTCCAAAATTTGTCGTCTGGGAAAGGGTTAAAAACCTCCACATTCAAAGGATGTCAAAACGCTCCATTATTCAGCAAAGGTTTGAGGAATCCAAATCCTTTAACTCATTATCACACAATCCCACCTTTAACGACCCTAGAAAGGAAACCTTTTGAAAACATTGGGGGAAAAAGAGAAAATGCTGGTAACCAGCATTTTCTCCTTTCTCCACAATGTTTTCTACCAGTCCCATAGAAATTTTCAATTCTTAAGTCAAATTTAATTTGCTGTCTGCAAATGCTTTCAATTTGGACTAGTCTAAAATTTTGTCATTTGGTAAAGAGTTAACTCTTTATCAGATGACAAATCTTTGGACTCATGGAGAGCATCCACATAAAAAAAATGAAAGTGGCTCAAATGATTGGAACTTTATTAGGGCAGAAAACATTGTTGAGGAAGGAAAATTTGCTTGTCACCAGCACTTTTTTTCCTTTTTTCACAATGTTTTCAAAAGCCTTCTTCTCGGGGTGGTTAAGACATTGGACTGTGTGGATAAGGATTAATTCCCCTTTTATTAAATGTTTATGTGTTCCCCCATAAGACTCAATGGTCCAGAGAGAAAGAGAGAGAGATGGAGAGAGAGCACGCTTGTATAAGAAGATACAGCTCAAATACGATCCTAAAGACAATAATAAACATGTTTTATTTTCCTAGGTGTAATATCTGAAAGGGACAAGCAGAAGATATTGGAAGAAGCTGAAGTTTTATTTGCTGATGCTCCTATAATACAAGATGTCATTTATCCAGCCAAGAAACTTAAATGGGCAGCTTGTACTTGGGCAGGTTATCTTTCTTTTTCTTTCTTTCTTTCTTTCTTTCTTTCTTTCTTTCTTTCTTTCTTTCTTCCTCTTTTCCTTTCCTTTTGTTTTCTTTTCTTGCTGACTTGCTTACTTTCTTTTTTTCTTTCTTTCTTTCTTTCTTTCTTTCTCTCTCTTTCCCTCCCTGCCTCCCTTCGTTTTCCTTCCTTCCTTTCTTTTTCTTTTCTTTTCCTTTTCTTGCTGACTTGCTTTCTTTCTTGCTTACTTGTGTTCTTTCTTTCTTGCTTGCTTACATGATTTCTTGCTTGCTTACTTACTTTCTTTCATCCTCCCTTTTTCCCCCTTTCTTTCTTTCACACTTCTTTTGTTTTTTCTTTCTATGCCCCCCCCTCCCACACACACACTCACACACACTCTGTCTCCTCTCCTCACATGCAGTGTAAAAGCATTTAGACCACGTATGTAGCGAGCTGACCAATCAGCGTTCAGTATTGTCATAGTATATATCAAAGATACAACTCCCGCAGTTGTATATCTGGATATACTATGCTAGTATACCCTGCACATGAATTCAGACTTCTGTTTGCAATATCGAGTCGAGACAAAATGTAGCCTTCACGGTAAACCCTTTATCAGAAAATGACGACTTTTGACGACCCTTAGTTACAAGCCTTTTGAAAACGTAGGAAAAGGAGAAAATGCTGTTAGCCAGCATTTTCTCCTTTTCCTACAATGTTTTCTACCCTTCCCAAATGAAATTTGGATTTTTCAGTCACATTTATTTTGTGGTTTGCTAAAACAGTCTGCGCGCTAGAAATATCATTTCTAGAGTTATCCTCCCTAAGATATCGCTGGATTGCTGTAGCCATATTGTATAAAGTCGTTGGTGGGTAGCTTTTTTTATTTTGTCGTTTGCTAAAACAGTCTGCACGCTAGAAATATCATTTCTAGAGTTATCCTCCCTAAGATATCGCTGGATTGCTGTAGCCATATTGTATAAAGTCGTTGGTGGGTAGCTTTTACCATCTTTCCTTCGGCATTCGATAATAAATTTCGACAGCCAATAGTCTATTTTATCAACAGTTTCGCTACCAAGTTTGAGCGGCACGACACTATATTTATCAAGCAATGTTTCGCGTTGCATATTCCGCCATATAGCCCATTCCACATAACAAGACATAGCCCAACAATTTTGTTTTTTGGTATTTTTTGGTATTCACTCAGCTTTAAACTCTTTCAGCTGGCTTTCAGTCAATATATCAGTATTCTTAAATCTCTCATTTTCGAATTTATTTACCACCAAATCCTGTGTCGGCAAATTGTCAAGTTGAGTTACTGTAACTTCAGGATCATCTTTAAATAGCTCATTCAACTCAAAATCCAAATCAAATGATGCTTCCATTTCGTAAAAGAAAAAAACTTTTGTCTCATAAGCACATGTTCCTGGATTATGACATAAAAAGCACGAATAGTCACGTGGTTTAAGTGAGATAGAAAATCTCATGCCGTGATATATGGGAAATATACCACGACACTCGTTTTCTATCCCTTACTTAACAAACAATCCAGAATTTTAACAACCAAGAGGAAGAAGGCTGCTGAAAGCATTGATGGAAAAATAGAAAATTATGCTATGGGCACAACTACAACGTTGTCATCTGGTAAAGAGTGAAAAATTATTGACTCTGCATTGCCCTTGAATATCTCAATGTCATGGTTTGTTTGGTACATCATTTTTCATAAATTTATTTTTTTAGATACCAAATGCAAACAAAACTGGAAATTGCTTTCATATGTCTATAGTACAAAGACAACTTTCAGACTTATTTGTTGTCGTCTGCAAATTCTTCCACTTTGAATAAGTGTACATATTTGACTTCTGTTTAACAGTTAACCCTTTACCAAACAATTCCTGGCTTATATGACTTGGATATAGAAGCCTTCTGAAAACATTATGGGAAAAAGAGAAAATGCTGGTTACCAGCATTTTCTCCTTTTCCCACAATCCTTTTCACTCTTCTAAAATCAAGTTTCAATTTTTGAGTCACGTTTATTTTGTCATCTGCAAATGCTTTGAATTTGGACAAGTCTGAAATTTTGTCGTTTGGTAAAGAGTTAAAAAATTATTTCATTGACATGATTTACTAGATGGTACCCTTTACCTTCACGGATTATATTTTTTGTACCCCCTGAGGGGAATTTAATCAGTATTTGTCAAAATAAAAGGAAAAATTGAGAACTTTAAAATGTTTTGTAATTGTCAAATGAAGTACTGTACCTAATTTCAAAATTGTTTAATTCTTTACCAAACTGTTGTCTGCGCATGTCATACTCTTCGAAGATTCGACCTGTCTTATATGACGCATCACTAGCCCCGAAAGCGCGCAGACTGTTTTAGCAAACGACAAAATAAATGTGACTGAAAAATCCAAATTTCATTTGGGAAGGGTAGAAAACATTGTAGGAAAAGGAGAAAATGCTGGCTAACAGCATTTTCTCCTTTTCCTACAACGTTTTCAAAAGGCTTGTAACTAAGGGTC
The DNA here is from genome assembly GCA_945859785.2 of Tridacna gigas. NCBI lineage: Eukaryota > Metazoa > Mollusca > Bivalvia > Cardiida > Cardiidae > Tridacna > Tridacna gigas. Next base: position 52,323,479 of record OX244039.2, read on the forward strand.
GTCAAAAGTCGTCATTTTCTGATAAAGGGTTTACCATGAAGGCTACATTTTGTCTCGACTCGATATTGCAAACAGAAGTCTGAATTCACGTGCAGGATATGCTAGCATAGTATATCCAGATATACAACTGCGGGAGTTGTATCTTCGATATATACTATGACAATACTGAACGCTGATTGGTCAGCTCGCTACATACGTGGTCTAATGACGGGATCGAAAATGTCGTGGGAAAAGGAGAAAATGCTTTTTCAGTTTTTTTTTTCTCTTTCCGCGATGTTTTCAAAACTTTTGTCTCATAAGCACATGTTCCTGGATTATGACATAAAAAGCACGAATAGTCACGTGGTCTAAGTGAGATAGAAAATCTCGTGCCATGATATATGGGAAATATACACTCGCTAACGCTCGTGTATATTTCCCATATACCACAACACTCGTTTTCTATCCCTTACTTGGTAATACATGTATTTGCTAATTTGAATACACATGGTTACCTGTATATCCTCATCGTCTATTTTATATCTTTGTTCTTCTGTACCATACAACAATATTTTAGACTTGTTCTAAAATTGAAATCATGTACAAACTACATAATAACCCTTTACCACACAATCCAAACTTTTAACCCTTTATCAGATGACAACATTTTAGCCTTGTCCAAATTGAAACCATTTGCAGACAAATTGTGGCTCAAATGGTGCAATTTTTCATTGATAGGGTAGAAAAAATTGTGGGAAAAGGAGAAAATGCTGGTTACCAGCATTTTCTCCTTTTCCCACAGTGTTTTCAAAGGCTTCTTTCCCAGGGTCATTAAAAGGTAAAGAGTTAAAGTTTTAATGTTTTTTTTAGAACGAAAGCTTTTGAAACCATTGCATAGGGAAATGGGAAACATTTTCTCCTTTTCCTTCACTAGTTTCTTTCTTTCTCAAAACAAATTTCAATTTTTGAAGTCACATTTGTTTCGTCATCCTTAGATGTTTTCAATTTGGACTAGCCTAAAATTTTTTCATCTGGGAAAGAGTTAAATGTGGCTCAAATGATTGAATTTGCCCTTTTAACTTTTTCTTTTTAACTCTTTACCACACAATCCTGACTTTTAACGACCCTGTGAAAGAATCCTTTTGAAAACATTGTGGGGAAAGGAGAAAATGCTGGTAACCAGCATTTTCTCCTTTTCCCACAATGTTTTCTACCATTACAATAACAAATTTCAATTTTTCAGTCCCATTTATTTTGTCGTCTGCAAATGCTTTCAATTTGGACCAGTCTAAAATTTTGTTGTTTGGTAAAGAGTTAATTATATTTTTTTTCAGGTGTTGAAAACTTAGTGAAAAGCCTGGACAAAAGCAAAGTAAGACCAATTTTTAAAAAAAGTCTTATTATCCACTAGTTTGAGGAGTATGGCAGAGCAAGGGTAAAGGGACAGGGGTGGGTTGGGGGAGACAATACAATACGCAGCACGAAAATGAACTTGTTAACTTAACCCTTTCTCAAACGACAAGTTTTGGACTGGTCCAAATTGGAAGAGTTTTCTATGCATAATCTATTTACGGTATTTAACCAGATAGATATACCAACATCAAATAAACTAGATATTTTTGATTCCCTTGTATTACCAGTTTTAAATTATTCTGCGGAAGTATGGGGTATACACCCCTGCCATGACATTGAATCAGTATTTTCCATTTTAAATTCTGCAGAAGAGTACTATGTATTAAACCATCTACGAACTTAAATGCTATATACAGTGAGATTGGTCGTACTCCAATGACAATACATAGAAAATTGATAATAATTAAATATTGGATTAAAATCTTATCTTCAAAGCGAAATTCTCTTATGTTTAAAACATACTGTATGCTAAAAGTAGATGTCGATAGGAACTTTACATATAGAGGAAATAATTGGGCATTCTACGTAAAACAAACTTTAGAAACGATAGGCATGGGAAATTTATGGGACAATCAATTTAATATGGAGATACAGTTCAAACCTATAAAAGAGCGTATAATGGACATATTAAAGCAGAACTGGCATTCTTCAATCAATAATTCCTCTCGCCTTTCCACTTATAGCCGTTTTAAACATATTTTTGAATATGAAAAGTATCTGGACATTATACATGAATCTAAATACAGAACATCTTTAACTAGGCTAAGATTATCGTCACATGATTTAGCTATTGAAAGTGGTCGCAAGTATAATATACCGGAAAATGAGAGAACATGTAAAAAATGCAACCTTGGCGTAAAAGAAAATGAATACCATTTCGTGCTAGTTTGTCCAAAATTTTCTGATATTAGATCTAAATACATCAAAAACTACTATTACATTTCGCCAACGATTCAAAAGCTCGAAAACCTCTTATCTTCTCCTTCTAAAAATACTATTCTTAATCTAGCAAAGTTTATATTCTTTGCAAACAAAGTCCGTACGTAATTTGTACACTATAACATCATGTGCTCTTCAGTTAACGAATGTGTTCATTTTTCTGCTATGATATATTTGTATTTGTATTTGTACTTGCTCTAAACATGTTATGTTTTCAAGCAATAAAGTATATGTATGTATGTATGTTTGAGGAGTATGGCAGAGCAAGGGTAAAGGGACAGGGGTGGGTTGGGGGAGACAATACAATACGCAGCACGAAAATGAACTTGTTAACTTAACCCTTTCTCAAACGACAAATTTTGGACTGGTCCAAATTGGAAGAGTTTGCAGACAACAATTTTAAATTTGATGTAAATGGCAGAAAGGTCTCAAAAAGGGTAGAAAACACTGTGGGAAAAGGAGAAATTGCTCGTTACAAGCAATTTCTCCTTTTCCCAGTGTTTTCAAAAGACTTGTACTGCAGACATGTGAAAACCAGGGCTTGTTTAGGAAAAGGTTAAATAGCTTTAACCCTTAAGCTGCTAAGGACAACTCACTGACCTTTTGCAGACAGTGCACAGAACGTACAGTCTGATCTTGGATCTACACTGGCCAGTAAGGAGATTTTTTTCTTTAGAAAATAAGTTAGAAATAACATTATTGGGGTTTTACTATTGGCTTATAAGTTTTATTTCACTTAACCCTTTTCCACACAATTCCGACTATGAACGACCTTGTGAAAGAAGCCTATTGAAAAAATTGTGGGAAAAGGAGAAAATGTTGGTAACCAGCATTTTCTCCTTTTCCCACAATGTTTTCTGCCCTTCCCAAGAGAAGTTTCAGTTTTTCAGTTAGATTCCTACATTTATTTTGTCGTCTGCAAATGCTTTCAATTTGGACTGGTCTAAAATTTTGTTGTGTGGTAAAGGGTTAAAGGTTAATATGGTAAGGCAAAAGCCTTATATGAGACAAGTTTCAGGATAAATGAGGGTGATGGTTTGGTTTCCAGGGTTGCCTAGCTAAAAATTGCCGATAATCTTTTGGATATGACATGTAACCTAGGTACTGCAGACCTCCAGATAAGAGGGAGTGATAGTATTCTAAATCCATTATTTCTCTTCCAAACCCTATGTTGTGGTTACTCATTAGAATTGTCTCAATGAGACAATTCTAATGAGTACCCATAACATAAGGTTTAGTGGAGAGTGATTAATATTTTGAATTTTGAAATCAAAATCACTCGCCTATCTGGAGCTCTTGCACTGTATGACAGTGCTTTACACTGAGCACATTAGGGAACCAAGCATACCTAAGGATGGTCCTGTGTCTTGCACTATCTCCCGTAACATAACTAACAGCCTTCTAGGGGCGTTGCCTATATGGGCAACAGGTGGCAAAATAAATACAGAATCAATCAATGAATGAACTACTTGTAAAGTTCTGTAGTTTTGATAAGTCTTTTTATTTCTCTCGAATAATCTACTGGAAAAATTCAAAATGTAAAAAAAATTACCTAGGTATATTGCAGACAAATACACAATCTATGAATGAATGACTTGTAAAGTTTTGTAATTTTGAATAAGAGTTACTTTATTTCTCTTGAATAATGTACAGGAAAAATTCAATATATGAAAAAATTTACCTACACATATTGAAGACAAGTCCACAATCTTACAATGTAATGTATGGTCATTACCCTTCTGCATTATTTTGATTTTCTTTGTCTGACTTTTACAGCTGCCATCCAGTGTTTTGACGAGGAGTGGGAGTGCCTATAACAATGTGATGGCAGAATATGTATTAGGGTACATTCTAGCTAGAGAGCGTTTCATTATACAGGTGGCTGCTGAACAACAGAAATCTTCATGGAACAGGTGTGTGATTACTTTTCTAATTACCCATTCTTTACCTAAGGACAAAAATTGCGATTTGTCCAAATCCAAAGCATTTGCAGAGGACAAATAGAATTTGGTTTATATTGTGGGATTGGCCTTTGAAAGGGTAGAAAACATTGTCAGAAATGCTTTTGCTCTATATTTTCAAAAATCCTCCCCAAGGTTGTTAAAACCCAGGATTTTGTGACAAGGATTAATTATTGACATAACCCTTTACCACACAATCCCAAGTTTTAACGACCTTAAGGAAGAAGGCTTTTGAAGACATTAAGGGAAAAGGAGAAAATGCTGGTAACCAAACGTTTACGTACAGTTTGATCTTGATCTAAACTGTCCGCAAAAGGTCAGTGAGTCGCCCTTACCAGCATTTTCTCCTTTTCCCACATTGTTTTCAAAAGGCCTATTCTTCAGGGTCGTTAAAAGTCAGGATTGTGTGGTAGAGGGTTAAACAATCTATGTATAAGTCTCGCTCAGCAAAGGTATTCAGGGTGTCTTTAAAATATACTTAAGGCAATATTTTTTATTTCAGCACTCCTTTCAGAAATTACAGATCACTGTCAGAGTTGACAATCGGTATACTGGGAGTCGGTGAAATAGGGAAAGAAGGTAATTAACCCTTTACAACACAATCTGGTGTTTCAACGACCATGGGGAGATAAGCTTCAGAAAGCATTGTGAGAAAAGGAGAAAATGCTGGTAACCAGCATTTTCTCCTTTTCCCACAATGTTTTCTACCTGTTCAAGGCAAGATTCCACTATTCGAGCTACCTTTAATTTGTCATCTGCAAACACCATCAAATTGGGCCAGTCGGAAATTTTTTGGTATGGTAAAGAGTTACTGGGATACTTTACAATAAACTGCAAGTAGAGGTCAATATGAAAAATAAAGTTTCTCTGTATGCTGAATGTTTTCAAAGCTACATATGTTGCAAAAATACATACATGGCATAGACAACTGTGCACAGACTTTTTTTTATTTGTTACATAGCTAATATTTCTTCATTGTCTTCTACTAGCATCATTGAATTGATGTTATCTGGTTTTTCTCTCAATTTGGTGTACGTGTCGTAGAAAAGTTGCCTGGTTTCATTGTTGTTTACCAAACAATATGGAGTTTTAGCAACCATGTAGAAAAGAGCTCAAGAAAAAATTATGGGGAAAAGTGAAAGTGCTGGCTACCAGCATTTTCTCCTCATCCCACAATGTTTTCTGCTGTTACAGAAACAGATACAATTAGCTGAGCCACATGAAATATGTTGTTTGCAAATGCTTTCAGTTTAAACTTGGCTAAAATTTTGTCATTTGGTGAAGAGTTATTGATTTTGTATCCTTACAGTTGCTAGATTATGCTGTTGCTCAGGTATGAAGGTCATTGGGGTCACAAGAACACCTCCAACACAGGAGAGCGTATCAGACAGCGTGAGTGAATATAGGTAACAAGTGCAGTATTTAACTCTTTACCAGACGACAAAATTCTAGCATCATCCAAATTCAAAGTATTTGCAGATATCGATTTCAGTATGGCTCACATGATGCAATTTTTCTTTGATAGGTTAGAAAATATTGTGGGAAAAGGAGAAAATGTTGGAGTAGTGACTAGCATTTTCTCCTTTTCCCACGATATCTTCAAAAGGCTTCTTTCCCAGGGTTGTCAAAAGGCGGCATTGTGCGGCGAGGGGTTAACCCTTTACAAAACCACGAAATTTTACACTTGCCCAAATTGAAAGCTTTTGCAGAAGAAAAATAAGTGTGACTCAAAAAATAGCAATTTACCATTTGAAGGGTAGAAAACATGGGAAAAGGAGAAAATGCTGGTTACCAGCATTTTCTCCTTTTCCCAAAATGTTTTCAAAAGGCCTTTTCCTTCAGGTCATTGAAACTCGGAATTGTTTGGTTAAGGGTTAACCCTTTCCCAAACAAGCCCTGGTTTTCACGTGTCTGCAGTACAAGTCTTTTGAAAACACTGTGGGAAAAGGAGAAATTGCTGGTAATGAGCAATTTCTCCTTTTCCCACAGTATTTTTTACCCTTTTTGAGACCTTTCTGCCATTTTCATCAAATTTAAAATTGTCGTCTGCAAACTCTTTCAGTTTGGACCAGTCCAAAATTTGTCATTTGGGAAAGGGTTAAATGTAGTATTTGTACTGTAGATTTATTTCATTTTAATTCTTTACCAAACAATCTGGAGTTGAACTCTTTACCTAACGACAAAATTTTAGATTTGTTCCAAATTCAAAGCTGTTGCAGACAACAAATTTAATGTGGCTTATTTGATGAAATTTATGTCTAAAAGGGTAGAAAACACTGTGGAAAAAGGAGAAAATGCTGGTAGCATTTTTTCCTTTTCCTAAAATGTTTTCAAAATTATTCTTAGCCAGGGTTCTTAGAACTCAGGATTGAAGTAAAGGGTTAATGACCCTAGGAAAGAAGACCTTTGTAAACATTGTGGGAACATGTCGATATTACCATTTTCACACAGATGTTTTCAAGGCCTAATTCTACAAATTTGTAATAAAAAGTAATGAGGTGACTCTTTTCCTAATGCCAGAATTGTAGACTTACCAAAATTGAAAGCATTTGCAGATGACAGATTATAATTATGTAGTTCAAATGATAGGATGTCTTTGATAAGTTAGAAAACATTGTAGGAAAAGGAGAAAATGCTGGTTCTCATCAGGGTTATTAAGTCTCAGGATTGAGATTTAACTCGTCAACGATAAAATTTTGCATGCGACCAAATTAACACTTAAGCTGCTGAATAAATGAAATGCAATTTTCTACTCAATACTAAATACCAAGACATTGCAGTTTCAAAGTTGATTTCACCTGAAAGAAAATACTGTATCGGACAGTGTCGATCAAAGATCAGACTGCATGTTCTGTGCTGCCCGATCTTGATCTACACTGTCCGCAAAAGGCCAGTGGGTTGCGATTAGCAGCTTAAGGGTTAAAAGCATTTGCAGATGAAACTTTAAATTTGACTCAAATGATGGAGCTTTTCCCACAATGTTTTCAAAAGCTTTCTTTTTTCAGGGTAATTAAATTTCGGGATTGTGTGGTAAATGATTAAATCATTTATGTACATTTCTTATAGAACAGTTCAGGAGTTACCAGAAGTACTTAGATCCTGTGACTATATCTGTAACATTCTGCCGTCCACACCAAAAACACAAGGACTATTGTCTGGGGATATTTTCTCTCACTGCCAAGAAAAAGTAAGTAGATAAAATTGGTATTTTTTCTGGTTTAAAGATGTTTTACAAAAAATAACTTTTCATCTATTAAAAGTATTGTAACTTTCCTTTTTGTCAACAACATTGGGTGAATGCATTATTGAACACCTTTTATTTTGTTTATATTTACATCAGTTGTTACTAAGTTATATTTCAACTGGTACCCGCTGTATCTCCTGTAATTGTAAAAAGGTTGCAGCAAGACATCACTCATCCTAACTTGGCAGATCGTATCTCTGTTAATTTATGGTCCAGTGTCTCGTCCAGCAAACACAGAAATACCTTATTCAGTTTCATGCACAATTCAATGATGTATATCAATATGATTTAGCTTTGTAAATTGCAGTAGTTATAATCCAACCAAGAAAAAACATGCAAATTTTAATAGAGTATAGAATCAATTTCTGCATCTTAACCCTTTACCACACTACAAAATTTTTTACCTGACCAAATTGAAAGGTTTTGCCGACGAAAAATTGAAGGTGATTAAAAATAATGTAATTTGTCTTTGAAAAGGTAGAAAATATTATGGGAAAAGGAGAAAATGCTGGTAACCAGCATTTTCTCCTTTTCCCACAATGTTTTCAAAAGGCTTATTTCCTCAGGGTCATTAAAACAAGGGATTGTGCAGTAAAGGGTTAAGACCTGTAGAAATGTAAAATTTCAAAGAAAAGCTTCTTTCTTCACAGACCAGAGTTAAAACTTGTATGCATGGCAGCTTTAGTTGCAGTTACAATAATGATGCCATGCATTACAATATCTATGTCATGTGCACATGTGCATGATAGGTTCCAGCACTTAGTCTGAAATGAGACACAAACTGTGACAGATGAAACTAAGAACTGTTCTGTATCATTTCAGAAAAGTATTTTTATCAACATCGGGAGAGGGGATGTTACGGATGAGGAATCCATTATCAAAGCAATCAGGTGATTAAGACTAATTGTGTGGTTGAATAAAAGAAGTATTTGTTTTTGTTTTTTCACTTTTCTTTGGAGAATGAAACATACTGTTTTAACCCTTTACCAAACAACAAAATTTTGGACTTGACCAAATTGAGAGCATTTGCATCGACAAATCAGATGTTGCTAAAATGGTGATTTCTGTCTTTGATAGGGTAGAAAGGATTGTGGGAAAAGGAGAAGATTCTGGTTACCAGCATTTTCTCCTTTTCTCACAATGTTTTCAAAAGCCTTCTCTTAGAAGTCGGGACTGTGTGGTAAAGGGTTAAGTCTTCCATGTAAATTACCTTTCCTAGTTTTCGGGCCAAGCCCCTGTAGCTCAGTCAGTAGCATCCATGACTTGAGAACAGGAGGTCACTGGTTCGTTCCCCTGCTTGGGCAATTTCTTTCCGAGGATTGATGATAGTCATCGCAACAGGATTCATTCCTCTCTCACCGCTGACCATTGTTTTGTCAATGGTTATGTGGGAAAGCAGCCAGTGGCTTGGAAAGAATATTGTGCGGAGTACTGGTAAAACAATCTCCAGGAAAGCATGGATAGGTGCACTGGGCACCGTGATATAACCGAAATAGTGTTGAAAATGGCGTTAAACACTATACAATCAATCAGTCAATCATTCCTACTTTTCGTATTTGTAAAACCACATGGAATGCTCTTCTTCTAGATGTATGAAGATCAGAACCATGGGTTATTGTGGCATTTGTCGAAGACAATGCCACTATGAGTTCAATACGACATTTTGAAAATCATGTATCGTATTTTGTGCAAAACCAAAGGAAGTAAACCCAATTAAAATCAATTTTTCGGAGAAAAATAAATATTTTGATTGCACTCAGATATGAAATTGAAAATGGCGTATTACAATAAATTGGATTAGGCCATCGATCGTGGAAATACGTCCTTTTTATCGAAAATAGCTTGATCCGCTATGGCCTTCTTTAGTGGCGTAATGACACACACATACTGTGCTTGTTCGTCCCAAAACCAGTTCGTCCCTGGGCTTATTCGTCCCAGGATTGTTCGCCCTGACTTGTTCGTCCCACAAGATTGCACCCTTATCTATCGGATTTTGCATGACTATATAGTAGATTGACTTTCAAGCGAATATTTTGAAACTGTTTCTGTTGTTTATTTTTCAAATTATTAATTCCACACAATGGCTCCCTTGACAAATGCCACACCAGCGTTTTCAACGCTTTGATTTTTAACCTAGAGAGTGCTCAATGAAAGAAATAGACCCCTTTACTAAACAACACAGTGTTTTAACAACCCTTCAGAAAAAGGCTTTTTAAAACCAGCGTTTTCTCTTTTTCCCACAATGAGACAAATTTCATAATTTAACCCTTTACCACACAATCCCCTGATTAAGAAGGCTTTTTGAAAACATTGTGGGTAAATGAGAAAATGCTGGTAACCAGCATTTTCTCATTTTTCCACAATGTTTTCAACCCTTTGAAAGATAAATTTTATGTTTTGAACAACATTAATTTGTCGTCTGCAAATGCTTTCAATTTAGACCAGGTTTACATTTTGTCATTTGTTAAAGAGTAAAGCAACACTGCATTAGTTGTCTGCAAATGCTTTGGATTTGGATAAGTCTAACATTTTGAGAAAAAGGGCCCAGACTTTGCAGTTAAACACTTATCTTTGTCAGAATACCTCAAAAGGTATTTAAAAGTGAAGATCCAGCATCAGACTGAATATTTGTGCTATCTGATCTTGATCTACACTGTCCACAGTTACAGCTGAAAGCTTTACCGAACAATCCCAAATTTTAACTAACCTGGGGAAGAAGGCTTTTAACTCTTTACTAAACGATAAAATTTTAGGCCTTTCCAAATTGAAAGCTTTTGCAGACGAAAAAATAAATGTGAATAAAAAATAGAAATTTGTTTTTGGAAGAGGAGAAAACATTGTGGGAAAAGGAGAAAATGCTGGTAACCAGCATTTTCTCCTTTTCCCACAATGTTTTCAAAAGGCTTCTTCTTCAGGGTTGTTAAAAGTCGGGATTGTGTGGTAAAGGGTTAAAAAACATTGTCAGAAAATGTCTGTGACCAACATTTCTTTTGTTTTCGACAGAGTTTTCTACTCTTTGTAAGTCAAATGTCATCATACGGGTAACATTAAATGCTTTTGACTCGGGCAAGTCTAAAACTTTGTCCTGTGGTAAAGAGTTAATTTGGTTGGCATTTTAATCCATCGGATAGCATGCCATTGTTCAATTCTCGAAGTTATTTCATACGGACATTTTTTTTTTTTTTTTCTGTCGAATGTCTTAAATGAAAGGGAATATGAGATCAGATATCTCATTAAGTATCATTGCCATCAGGCTTATAATTTTAATTCTATTTTTAGCTCAGCTGTTTCTGAAGAACACCTGATGTATCCTTTAAAGCCGAAAAGATCTGACATATTGTCTTATCTCTGTTATTACTTAATCCCTTACCAGACAATCCCTGGTTTTAACAATCTTAAAGAAAAGGGATTTTGAAAATATTGTGGGAAAAGGGAAAAATGCTGGTAACCAGCATTTTCTCCTTTCCCCACAATATTTTCCACCCTAACAAAAACAAATTTCTTATTTGAGCCACATTTATTTAGTTATCTGCAAATGCTTTAAATTTGGACAAGTCTAAATTTTGGTTGTTTTGGTAAAGAATTATTTTTGGAGGTATAAAAAGCCTTTTGAAAAACATTGTGAGAAAAGGAGAAAATGCTGCTTACCTCCTGAAATCAAGTTTCAGTTTTTTATTCCCATGTATCTTGTCATCTGTAAATGCTTTCAACATGGAAAAGTCTAAAATTTTGTTGTCTTGTTAAATGCTCTGGTTTGCAATAAACTATTACCAATAAAATGTATCTTCAGCTAATAAAAAAGATTGTATATTTGTTGTTTACATTGAAGGGAAGGATGGCTGGGTGGGGCTGTACTTGATGTCTTTACTGTGGAACCCTTGCCCTCAGACAGCCCCCTATGGACCTTACCTGGGGTTCTGATCACGCCACATATTGCAGGAGTGCAAATGACTGGCCAGGTACATAACTGTAGTACAGCAAAGTGTCTAAGCCTTTACTAAACACGAATTTAAAGAATAAGATTATGAAACATTGTGGAAAAGGGAGGAAAAAATAGTAACCAGCAATGTCCCCTTCTCCTACAATGTTTTCTATCATTTCAAAGACAGATATTACCTTTTTAGTTAGAATGAGTTTGACATCTGCAAGAGCTTTCAATTTGGCCAAGTCTAAAGTTTTGTTGCTTGGTAAAGAGTTAAAACAATTATATAGAATAATTCATGAAAATTAATCCTTTACCACACAAGTGTTTTCATGACCCTGATGAAGAAGCCTTTTGAACACATTGTGGGAAAAGGAGAAAATGCTGATAACCAGCATTTTCTCCTTTTCCTACAACATTTTTTACCATTTCAAAGACAAATTCCATCATTTTAGCCACATTTAATTGTAGTCTGCAAAGGCTTTCAAATTTCGACAATTCTAAAATTTTGTCATTTGGTAAAGAGTTAACCCTTTTCACATAGAAGTGTTCATATCACTCAATACACTCCGTATTTACTCTTTACCAGACAACAAAATTTTGAACTTGTCAAAATCCAAAGCATTTGCAGAAAACACAATTTTATTGACCCTTCGCTAAACAGTCAGGTGTTTTAACAACTCCATGGGAGAGGATTTCTGAAAATATTGTGAGAAAAGCTGATAATCAGCATTTTCTCCATTTCCCACAATGTTTTCTACCCTTTTGGAGAATTTTATCTCATTTGTACCAAATTTGAATTTGTTGTCGGCAGTTGTTTAGAAATTGGAAGAGTCTAAAATTTGTTGTTTGGGAAAGGGTTAAACGTAGCTTAAATTTAAGACTCAGGCATTACTAGATTTATGCATGAAAAACTTGGCTACAGGGCTTGGCATGTTACACTTCCAATGGTATAAAAACTGATTTTCAGTTTATCAATTATTTAACTCTTTACAACACAATCTGGAATTTTAATGACCCTGAGAAAGAAACCTTTTGAAAACATTGTGGGAAAAGGAGAAAATGCTGGTAGCCAGCATTTTCTCCTTTTCCCACAATGTTTTCTAACCTTTCAGAAACAAATCCAATAATTTCAGCCAAGTTTAATTTGTCATCAGCAAATGCTATGTTGTGTGGTAAAGACTTGATTTGTACTCAATTTATAGCAATTGGGGTATGTAGGTTCTGACATAACTTGGCATTTGAGATGAAATTTAAGTAAACGAGCCTAGAAAAATGTTACTAAGTATTCCTCCTGCGAGCTTTATACTGACATTTTCATAGACAAGTTTAATAAAATTTCTATCTTATAATAACATTAACTCTTTACCACACAATCTGTAATTTTAATGACCCTGAGAAAGAAGCCTTTTGAAAACATTGTGGAGAAAAGAGAAAATGCTGGTAACCAGCATTTTCTCCTTTTCCCACTATGTTTTCTACCCAATCAAAAAGCCAAATTTAAATTGTCGTCTGCAAATGCTTTCAATTTGGACCAGTCTAAAATTTTGTCGTTTGGTAAAGAGTTAATGACATTCACAAATTACAGATCAGAATATGCAAAACCATGTGCATGTATGTACATATGGTGCATGCCATGAATAAAATGCATTTCACTTTCAAGAATAAAACACCGGTATAGAATTGTGTTATGTATGATGGCACACAATACTTATATCAAACATGTATAAGATAAGAAAATTTGTAATGGGTGTATTACACTGAAAACGGGGTTGTGGGTGCGATCCCCTGCTCGGCCAATTTCTTCTTGAGGATTGATAATAATCATTGCGATAGGATTCATTCCTCTCTTACCACTGACCATTGTTTGGACTATTGTTATGAGGGAAAGCAGCCATTTGCTTGGAAAGAATATTGTGCATAGTACTGGTAAAAGAAACTCCAGGAAAGCAGGGATAGGTGCCTTGGCTGCCGCAATATAACTGAAATAATGTTGAAAATGGCATTAAACAACAAACAAATACACTGAAAACAAGGGACGTTATGTGATAAATTAGATTATGAAATTAGTCCCCCCCCCCCCTTTTTTTTTTTTTTTTTTTAATCTAAAGTAGATTGTACATTCTCTTCACTTCTTTCAGCTTGCCAAGTCATTTGTTGATAACTATCAGCTTTACTTGGAAAACAAGCCGTTGAAGTATGTGGTGGACCTTGAGAGAGGATACTGATTTGTGTGCCAATCTGTCTGAGCCATGCTCTGGCAAAAGGGAGCTTAATGCATCTCGGCAATGCATGATGCCAATCAAGCCATCACATAATTATGGATCCATAATGGCGACTTTTTTTAAAAACCGACTGATTTATGAGGAAGATTGGTCCTTTGGCATACAGAAAATTGAAAAATACCGAAAAGTTTTGAACCAGGTCAGCCTGCGCGGACTGAGCAGGCTGACCTGGATCGATGCTTTTCGCAGATGCATGAAGCCCCATTTTCACAGGGCATGGTTCATATAATTGTTAGATAGATATGTTTCTATCAAGTTCAACCTTTCCCAAAAATTCAGACTCATCTCTAACAAAAAGATTTCACATCAGATGTAGCTTAAATAATTTGGGATGTTCTTTACAGAGTAGAAAACATTGTGGGAAAAGAAGAGAATGCTGGATTCCAGTATTTTCTCCTTTTCCAACAACATTTTCAAAAGTCCTCTCCCACAGGGTTGTTATAACATGCGATTCGTTTTCTCCTTTCCCCTTGATGTTTTCAAAAGCCGTATCACTCAGGATTGTGAAAACATGGGATGATGTGGGAAGGGGTAATGTTGTCTCAAACGAAAAGTTCTAGACCCTTCCAAATTCCAAACATCCACAGAGGACAAATTCAGAATTAATAAAAGTGAACTTAGATACTCTGACAGATTAGAAAATCATGGGAAAAGGAGAAAAAGCTGCCTACCAACATTTTCTCCTTTTCCCACAATGTTTTCAAAATATGAATTAACCCTAAGAGCATCTTTTGCTGCTAAAGTTACCTCTGCAACCAGTGTAGATCAAGATTAGTCTGCACAAATGGTGCAGCCTGATCTTTGATCTGCACTGTCCACTTAGCTGATACACTGTAGACAAAAGTAGCAATGATATTGTAATTATTTGGGTCATATTTCTTGGATAAAAAATTTCTGTTGGGTTATTCAGCATTTTAAGGATTAAGATATAATGCAAGAGTATATTTAACCATTTACCACAATTGCAATTTTTAACGACCCCGAGAAAGGAGGCTTTTGAAAAGCTTTTGGGAAAAGGACAACATACTGGTAACCAGCATGTTCTCCTTGTCTCGAAATGTTTTCTATCTTTCCAAACACAAAGTTCAATTTTTGAATCATATTTATTTTGTGTACTGCAAATGCTTTCAATTTGGACTTCGAGTAAAAGTTTGCCATTAGGTAATGGGTTGTTAATTTTGTCAATAGTGGATTAAGAAAATAAATTCAAAGCTTTTATAGCATTAAGTGTTATGCCATATAAGCAGTATTTCATTTTTTTGGGTGAACATTATTACAAATACATGTACATGTTTCTGGTAATGAATATACCACTTGCTCATTTTTAGCTCCACTGGCCGAAGGCCAGCGGGCTTATGTCATGGCCCGGTGTCCGTCGTCCGTCCGTCCGTCCGTGCGTTAACTTTTATTTCAAACATCTTCTTCTCTGAAACTACCCATCCAATTTTCATGAAACTTCACAGAAATGATCCTGCCATGGTCCTCTTCAGAATTTCTTGAAAGAATTTGATTCCTTCAAAAACTCTGGTTGCCATGGCAACAAAACTGAAAAATATTGGAAATCTTTAAAAATCTTCTTGTCTGAAACCATAAGGCATAGGGCTACCAAATTTGGCATGTAGCTTTATGTAGTAGACCTCTATCATGTTTCTTGAAATTATAGCCCTGGGGTCAAAATTGGCTCTGCCCCAGGGGTCACAATTTTTACATAGGCTTATATAGAGAAAACTTTAAAAATCTTCTTGTCTGAAACCATAAGGCATAGGGCTACCAAATTTGGCATGTAGCTTTATGTAGTAGACCTCTATCATGTTTCTTGAAATTATAGCCCTGGGGTCAAAATTGGCTCTGCCCCAGGGGTCACAAGTTTTACATAGGCTTATATAGAGAAAACTTTAAAAATCTTCTTGTCTGAAACCATAAGGCATAGGGCTACCAAATCTGGCATGTAGCTTTATGTAGTAGACCTCTATCATGTTTCTTGAAATTATAGCCCTGGGGTCAAAATTGGCTCTGCCCCAGGGGTCACAAGTTTTACATAGGCTTATATAGAGAAAACTTTAAAAATCTTCCTGTACCTAGCCATAAGGCCTAGAGCTACCAAATTTTGCATTTAGCTTGATCTAGTTGGGATCTACCAAAAGTGCCCAAATTATAGTCCTGGGGTCAATTTGGCCTCATGCTGGGTGGGGGGGGGTTTTCACAAGATTTACATAGGCTTACATAGGGAAAACTTTTAAATCTTAGTGTACTAGCCATAAGGCCAAGAACTTCTAAATTTGGCATGTTATTCTTCTAATACACATATTCCCCATTTAGTCCGACTGTAGCCCTGGGGTCAAAGTTTTATAAGGGCTTATATAGTGAAGACTTCTCTTCATGGTTTATATTTATAAGCCAGTGGAGCGATACAGGGCCATCATGGCCCTCTTGTTTGTCATTCTTTTTTTTTTTTTCGTTTCTCCCTGCCACCAAGTTTTCCATACCTCAGTTCTCTGTCCATTCAATATATATTCCTCAAGATTTTGGCCGAAGGCTAGCAGGCTTATGTTATGACCTTGGGGTCACAAGTTTTACTTAGGTTATTATGGTGAAAACTTTAAATATCTTCTTGTCCTAAACCAGATTGCCTAGGGCTACCAAATTTGGAATATAGCTTTATCTAATAGACCCTTACAAAAACTATCAAACTATAGCCCCAAGCTCAAAATTGGCCCCGCCCCGGGGGTCACAAGTTTTACATAGGCCATTCATGCAAAATATTGTGCAAATGTGTCAGAAACTTTAAGCTTTTCTGGCCAAAGACCAGCTTTTCTGGCCGAAGACCAGCGAGCTTATGTCATGGCCCTGTGTCCATTGTGCATCCGTCCTTGTGTCTGTCCATGCGTGCGTGCGTGCATTAACTTTTGTTTCAGACATCTTCTCTGAAACTACTCAGTGGATTTTAATGCAACTTCAGAGAAATGATCCTGCCATGGCCCTCTTCAGAAATGTTTCTAAGAATTTGATTCCTATAAAAACTGTGGTTGCCATGGCAACAAAACTGAAAAAAATGAAAATCTTTAAAAAACCTTGTTTTTTTCAGTGTTGCACAATTTCTATCATTTGAGTCATTTATAATATCCTTTATCGTATGCAATTGTGTTAAATTTAGAAAAGTCTGAAATTTTCTGGTTTGGTAAAGAGGTTTTTTTTTTGTTATGGTTTATGGTCCCCATACTTTTAAGCTCCACTGGCCAAAGGCCAGCGAGCTTATGTCATGGTCCTATGTCCGTCGTGCGTGCATGTGTGCGTGCATTCGTTAACTTTTATTTCAAATATCTTCTCTGAAACTACCCATCCAATTTTGACCAAACTTCACAGAAATGATCTTGCTATGGTCCTCTTCAGAATTTCTTGAAAGAATTTGATTCCTGTAATAATTCTGGTTGCCATGGCAACAAAACTGAAAAATATTGGAAATTTTTGGAAATATTCTTGTCTGAAACCATCAGATTTAGGACTACCAAATTTTGCACGTAACTCTGTGTAATAGACCTCTACCAAGTCTCTTCAAATTATAGCCCTGGGACCAAAATTAGTCTTGCCTCGGAGGTGAGAAGTTTTACATTGGCTTATTCAGTGAAAACTTTAAAAGTCTTCTGGTTTTGAACCATATGGCCAAGGGCTACCAAAAGTGGCTTGTAGCTTCATCAGGTAGACCTTTACTAAGATTCTTCAAATTATAGACCTAGGGCAAAAATTGGCCCTGCCTTCAGGGGGATCACAAGTTTTACATGGGCTTGTATAGCGAAAACTGTAAAAATCTTCTGGTTCTAAACAGTATGGCATAGGGATACCAAATTCGGTATGTGGCTTTAACCTCTACTAAGATTCTTCAAATTAAAGCCCTTGGGTCACAATTGGCCCTGTCCCAGTTAGAAACAAGTTTTACATGGGCTATTATTATGAAAACTTCAAAAATTTTCTTGTTTCTAACCGTAAGGCCTAGGGCTACTAAGTTGGCATATATTCAATCTAGTAGATCTCTTCTGAATTTGTTCAGAATTTAGTGGTTGAATAGAAATAAGTCCGACTCTCATGTTTTATCGAGGAAACTGTGAAAATCTTCTTGTTTATCACCACATGGCCTAGACCTGAATTATTTGGTATGTGGTTGTATTGTGTTAACCTCTACAAGGATTCAAGTAATTATAGCTTATGGTTATAGTTAGAAATCATAATTATAGGTCAAAAATGGACTCGCCTTGGGGCCACAACTTTCTCATGGGATTTTACAGAGAAAACTTTATAAGTCTTCATGGTGGAAATCATTTTGCTTATCATTGTAATGTTTTGTTTGTATGGTTTAGCCAGTGAAGCAATACAGGGCCATACTGGCCCTCTTGTTCATTTTAGGGATTGTTTAACTCTTTACCAAAGGATACAGTTTTGGACTTGACCAAATTGAGAGCATTTGCAACCGACAAAATAAATGAAGCTCAAGTGATGATTTCTATCTTTGATTGGGTAAAAAACATAGTGGGTAAAAGGAGAAAATGCTGGTTACCAGCATTTTCTCCTTTTCCAACCTTGTTTTTCAGAGCCTTTGTGCTAAGGATCTTCAGGGATTGTGTGGTGAAGGGTAAAGTTAAGACAATGCCACATACCAATTGGTTATATATTTAATATTTCTCTTCTATGCAACCTTTGCAGAATAAATATAAATATATAAAAAATATATATACATTTACACACACACACACACATACACACACACACACACACACACACACACACACACACACACATATATATTATGGAAGATTCATAATCTGCAACAGTAAAATACATGAACAGAAATCAACAATTTGGATCTCACCACAATTTTACTGTAATTTCTACAGCAGATAAAGACAACTTTAGTTGCTCCGTGGAAGGTGTAGATATATATCTGTCACTAGTCACTACAGTGAATTATAAATAGAATGAGAGCACTGCATGGGAGTGCCAATCTTCAGCAGCAGTGGAAAATCAAAAAGGGGCATAACTGTGTCAAAATATCTGGATGGTTACCTGCCCCTGTTGTATGGGTTCCCAATTTGATAGTTAACAACTAGTCCATCTTCAAATAATGACAGAGACATTACAAAATGTCAAAGATTTTATACGACAGGGCGACAACAAGACCTCCACATTTTCTATGAAAACAGCTGAGCAAAAGAAAACGAGTAAAGAGTTAAAAAGTTGAGGGTCATAGCTTGCACTACATACCTAATTTCAAAGCACAAGACTTTCTGCTTCTAGAGGAAAAAGTTTGACCATCAAAATCATGGTAGGTCAAAGGTCAATGTAAATCACCTATGTAGCACTGCAAATACTAATAAGCCAAACAGGGCTAATAAAAAGCTAGTTGTTGGGAGTGGCAACCATTTTGTCTAGAAAATAGGAGCTCTAGAAAAACTTTAACATGAAATTTCAAAATCTGTGACCTTGACCTTAACATCATGGGCTTGGATGTGGCCAGGATATTGCTGAAAGAAACTTTGGACCTGTAACTGTCATCAAGCAAAATGAAAAAAAAAAAAAACAAATCCATCATTTAGTTCGGAAAATATGAGCTCCTAAAAAAACCTTCAACATCAAACTTTGATGTAAAATATGTAAGTCTACAACCTTGACCTTAAGATCATGGGTTTGCATGGGGCTATAATTGAAAAAAAAAAACAACCCAACTTTTGACCTATATCTATCATCATACCAAACATGAAGCAAATCAACCATACGGTGTGGAAAATGTGAGCTCTCAAACAGTTTTCACATAAAACTCTGATGTAAAATATCAAAGCCTATGACCTTGACCTAAAGATCATGGGCATGGGGGAGGGTATTGCTGAAAGAAACTTGGATCTATATCTATCATCATACCAAATACAAAGCAACTATCATATTGTTTGGAAAATGTGAGCTCTTGAAAAAAACTTTTCTGTAAATGTATAAATATCAAAGATCTTGACCATAAAATCATGGGTGTGGGCTGGGATATTAAAAAAAAAAATTTGGACCATACCAAATATGAACCAAATCCTTCAAATTGTTTGGAAAATGTAAGCTCTTAAAAAACTTCCAAGTAAATGTGGATGCTGACATCTGGGGTAGTTCAATACCTCTCCCCAGGCTCTGTCTAGACAAGCAAAAGAGGAGAAAATGCTGGTAACCAGTATATTCGCTCTTTCCCACAACGTTTTGTAACTTTTCAATGAAAAAATCAATCATTTGAGCAACATTTAGTTTGTCTGCAAATGCTTTCAATTTGGACAAGTCTGAAATTTTGTCTTCTGGTATGGATTTTAACAACCCTGAAAGAAGCCTTTTGAAAACATTATGGGAAAAGGAAAAAATGCTGGTAACCAGCATTTTCTCCTTTTACCACAATGTTTTCAACTCTATCGAGGAATGAATTCC
This sequence comes from Tridacna gigas, assembly GCA_945859785.2. Lineage (NCBI taxonomy): Eukaryota > Metazoa > Mollusca > Bivalvia > Cardiida > Cardiidae > Tridacna > Tridacna gigas. Next base: position 52,343,666 of record OX244039.2, read on the forward strand.
GCTATTTGAGCCACCTTTAATTTGTCGTCTGCAAATGCTTTCAATCTGGACAAGTCTAAAATTTTTGTCGTTTTGAAAAGAGTTTAATCGATGCACAATGTCATTGTTTTTTACCGTTATGTATTCTCTACGATCTAGCAGTTGAGCAACACTTTAAGATGTGTAACCCTTTTGCCACACAATTTCCAATGTTAAGTGCCTCAAGGAAAAAGGCTGTTGAAAATATTGTGGAAAAAAGGAGAAAATGTTGATTACCAGCATATTCTCTCATTCCCACAATGTTTTCTACTCTTTGAAAGTCAAATTCCATCTTCTGAGCCACATTTACTTTGTGGCCAGCAAATGCTTTCAATACGGATGTGTCTAAATTATCTTCTGGTTAACTCTTTACCAGACGACAAAATTTTAGCCTTGTCCAAACTGAAAGAATTTGCAGATGACAATTTCAATCTGGTTCAAATGGTGCAAGTTTTCTTTGGTAGGGTAGAAAACATTGTGAGAAAAGGAGAAAATGCTGGGTACCAGCATTTCCTCCTTTTCCCTCAATGTTTTCAAAAGGCTTCTTTCCCAGTGTCGCTAAAATGTGGTATTGTGTGGTAAAGGGTGAACGAATGTGCCTTTTCATTGCTGTTGTCTCTACAGCCTATAACATAAAAGATTCTGTACAACAAAGCACTGGGATAAGTTGAGTCATATCGACAGCAAAATTGATTACTATGTCTCTGGGACCATCTGCAGTCATACAGCAAGACTGTAGCATTGGTAGCTTCATTTTCCCTCCTTTTTTCCTGATCTTTCACACTTTTTAAATAGCTTCGGGTTCTCCTTTGTGACCTTGGACTACTTTCCATTCTTGTTTGGTAAGGTTTTATTGTATCCTTACACTGTGCACTGATACCAGAAAGTTCCAGATTGTCATTATCATATGATGCTTCTGAAGGGCCTTTGCCCACAGATCTATGTAACTGTGTAGGAAGCACACTTTTTTGAACAGAATGGTCGTGACATTTTTCTTTGTGTACATCATGTTGGTTTGGTTTGTCGTCTGCATTCTCTTGCTCTCTTACATCTTGAACACTTTTCATTTCGTCACTTCCTATATTATAAGTGGAGGTAAGTTTACTCTTTACCAAACAATACTGTGTTTTAACAGCCCTGAAGAAAAAAGCTTTTGAACAAAATTGTAGGAAAAGAAGCAATGTTGGAAACCAGCATTTTCTCCTTTTCCAACAATGTTTTCTAACATAAAAAAAACAAACAAATTTCACTTTTTGAGATTTTCAACAATGTTTCCTTTCACTTTTTGAGTCACATTTATTTTGTCATTTGCAAATTATTTCAATTTCGACGAGTCTAAAATTTTGTTGTGTGGTTAAATTGACATGAGCCATGCTCTGGCAAAAGGGGGCTTAACCCTTTCCCAAACGATAAATTTTGGACTGGTCCAAATTGAAAGAGTTTGCAGACGACAATTTTGAATTTGATGAAGATGGCAGAAAGTTGTCAAAATGGGTAGAAAACACTGTGGGAAAAGGAGAAATTTCTCGTTACGAGCAATTTCTCCTTTTCCCACAGTGTTTTCAAAAGACTTGTACTACAGACACGTGAAAACCAGGGCTTGTTTGGGAAAGGGTTAATGCATCTCCGTGATGCCTCATACCAAGCAAGTCATCACATAATTGGGGATCCACATATGTAATTCATCATATCTAACAACTGACTAAATCATGAGGTAGACTGGTCCTTTGACATACAGAAAATTGACCAATAGTGAACAGTTTTGGCCCAGGTCAGCTGACCTCGGTCGATACTTTTCGCAGATGCATTAAGCCCCCTTTTCACAAAGCATGGCTCATATTTTCTTGTTGCTGAAAAGAGTAGAAAACACTGGGAAAAGGAGGATTGACTCTTTTCCTCCAGTTTTTTCAAATGCCTTTTTCACTCAAAGTCGCTAAAACACGGGACTGTTTGATAAAGGGTTAACCCTTTTCCAAACAATCCCAACTTTTAATGAACCTGGAAGGAAAAGCTTTTGAAATTGTGGGAAAAGGAGAAAATGCTGGTGACCAGCATTTTCTCCTTTTCCCACAATGTTTTCCACCCTATCAAAAAGAAAAATCATCATTTAGTTTGTCCTCTGCAAATGCTTTCAATTTGGTCCATTCCAAAATTTTGCTGTTTGGTAAAGATTAAAGGAGAGTTATTCAGGTTTTCATAATCCAACCAAACTTCAAAATGACTGATCACTGGATTAGGTAATGCAATAGCTGGAAAACCATCAATAAAGAAGAAAGACTTATATAGAAAAAATTCTTTTCAGTGGTATTTCCTTAACCTATAGGCTGCTAAAGGTGACCCACTGACCTTTTGCGGACAGCATAGATCAAGATCAGACTGCACAGAATGTGCTGTCTGATCTTGGATCTACACGTCCAATAGGGAGATATGTCTCCTCCAAAAATACCTCTGAAATAGAAACATTTGTGTATATACTATCGATTTGAAAGTTTCATTTCTATTTTGTAGCAGGATGAGGGTTAATGGGTTTCGTAGCCCTCCAGGTGTTTCTAGATTTTGCAGAACGTCACAAAGGTTTGTGGGAAAGTCGCATGATCACTAACTCACCTCAAGATTCAAATAAGCTCAATGATGTCATATTTGATCGCATAAAGATGAGCCATGCTCTGTGAAAATGGGGCTTAATGCATCTGCAAAAAGTGTCAAACCAGGTCAGCATGCACAGTCTGCGAAACTTTTCGCTATTTGTCAATTTTCTGTATGTCCAAGTACCAGTTTACCTCATGATTAAGTTGATTATTAAAAAAGTGGCTTTTATGGATCCATAATCATGTGATGACTTGCCACCAGGTACAATGCATTATGGAGATGCATTAAGACCTCTTTGCCAGAGCATGGCTCAAATAGATGGAGTTACTGATTGCAAAAAGACCAACCCATTGTATGAGTGCCAGATTTGCACCATCTTACTCATGTAACTATCCAGTTTCTTTATGTTTGCGGGGCAAAGGATATTTTGTAGTATTTGTTGGCGTTTGACAAAATATCTAAATTCGCTACAAAAAATCTACAATCAACTCTTTACCACACAAACCCAAAGTTTAACGAACCTGATAAAGACAGCTAAAGAAAACAGCCTTTTCTCCTTTTCAGATAATGTTTTCTACCCTTTCATACCTAAAAAACATAGTTCTAACCACATTAAAATCCACTAGTTGGTAACCAGCATTTTCTTCTTTTTCAGGTAATGTTTACTCTTCTTTCACATCCAAAAGCAAAATTCTGGCCACATTGAATTCCTCTAGCTGGTAACCAGCATTTTCTCCATTTCAGACAGTGTTTTCTACCCTTTCACATCCAAAAGCATGATTCAAGCCACATTTAATCTGTCATCTGCAAATGCTTCCAATTTGGACGACTCCCTTATTTTTGTCACTGTACGTAGTAGAGGGGGATATACGGGTTTCACCGTGTAGACCTGTCTGTCAGTCAGTCCATCAATCTGTCTGTCTCGTTTTCGTTTCTGTGCTCGAACTCAATAGCCGTTTGACTTGGGACCCTGAAACTTTATACAAGTGTTTCTCATAACCGAAGGAGGTGCCCTATTGTTTTGGGGTCACATGGGTCAAAAGTCAAGGTCACAGGTAAACTTTGCTTTCTCAAATTGTGCTGCTTTAGTGACAAGGTGTTGGTAGGAGGTATTTCCGTCCACTTTGCGACAGTTCTAGTTTTGTAAAGAGTTTAAAAATATAAAGAACATGTACATACTTTCTTCATCCTTGACAATTAACTCCACAGAAAATGAGGCTTCAAGCAAAGTTTGGCTTCCAGTAGCATCATCAAGGCAAGGGCAAGGAAGAATTGGATCTAGAAAGTGAAAGTAACATCATTAAACTTTTACCACACAATCCCGAGTTGTAACAACCCTGAGGCAAGCAGTTTTTGAAAACATTGTGGGAAAAGGAGAAAATGCTGGTAACCAGCATTTTCTCCATTTCCCACGATGGTTTCTTCCCTTCCAAAAGTGAATTTCTATTTTTGAGTCACAATTCCTTTATTGTTGGCAAACGCTTTCAATTTAGGCAAGTCTACTATAGTGTCACTTGATAAAGAGTTAACAGGAATGTGTCATTTATCCCAAAAGCATAATATCTTTAGCCCGCACGCCCCCATCCCGACCCCCACCCCCACCCCCAATGATTCTGACAAGTATTATCTCTTAAATAATCTAAGTTATAATAACCCTAAGGAAAAAGCTTCTGAAAACATGGTGTGAAAGGAGAAAATGATGGTAATCAGTATTTACTCCTTTTATCATAATGTTTTCTATCCTTCAAACAGCGAATGTCATTGTTAGACTCCTATCAAATTTGTTGCCTGCAATAGCTTTCAATTTGACAAATTAGGCTCAAGACGAGGTGGGGATCAGGACCCATAATCACCTTCTATTCTTTAGAACATTCTTGGTCTTATTCTCAAAGGTTTTCTAAATTTGAAAGTAACACAACTGTTGATTAGTTAAACTAAATGGTTTAGCCATTCAGGAGTTGCGTTACATCTAAATCTAGAATCTGCCTACAAATGAAAGCAAGAATGGTCGGTGAATACCGAAAAAAAAAACCCCACAAAATCAAAGTACCTGGAGTATTTTCAATGGATCCAGCCACAAAAATATACCCTGATAGTTTAAGAGCAGCTACAAAGCAAACCATGGCCTGGTACCCTTTCTGAAACACTTCTTTGAGAAGTGCAGCAACACATTCTCTTCTGGACTCCTTGTTGATCATAGCGTCAAATTCTTCTTCTGTAAAAACTCTTCTGTCAACAAAGGTAGCTTTTAGCATGGTGATGTCAACTTCATCCATAATCATAGATTTTTTTCCCAGGATTTTCTGCTTCAGTATGTCACCTGCAAAAACAAGAGGACTGCGTGTGGGTGCTAATGCTTGGCTGCAGTTGTTTTGAAATAGACTGATTTTCAGTAAAAATTCATTGATATAAGAAGGCAATTCTGGCAACAATGGCAACCACCAGTGCAAACTCTGATAAACCCTTTCCCAAATGACAAATTTAGACCCTTTCAAATTCAAAACATCTGCAGATGACAAACACAAAATTGGTACAAATGAGCTTAAGGCCTTTGATAGGGTAGAAAACATTGTGGGAAAAGGAGAAAATGCTGGTTACCAGCATTTTCTCCTTTTCCCACAATGTTTTCAAAAGCCTTCTTTCCCAGGGTTAGGAGTGTAACGATACATCGGACTATCGATGGATCCCGATGGTGACCGTGTCGATGCAACTGCATCGACGGTTCAGTTAAAAATCGATAACAATCGCCGATATTTACCTCGACTATCGATAGTTTCGATAGTTTCACTAACAAGAAGAAGAGAAAAATCAAAAGAATTCAAATAGCCCCCAAAAAGCTTCCAAATGTCGCCGACTGTCTGATAAATTCTTCCTGTATTCATTCTGTCGGATGTTTCGTCCTGGTCGGTTTTGTACTTGAGTGGGAAACAACTTACACCATTCAAATTTAATGGTTGTATCATTCGTAGACGTTAATTTGCGATGCTTGATTCTCAGTTAACCTTTCTTTTGTCTCTTTTTAATCATAATACCTGTTATCTTTTTTTTGTTGAAAAATATTGTTCGCCAGTGTGGCGAATTATCGGCGGGGGAAACAGGGTCGTTCTGCTTAGCAACATAAAACATGGCGACTGCATCAGCAACTGCAACGTCATTCGAAATAATAAAAACAAGAGGGCCATGATGGCCCTGGGTCGCTCACCTTAGTATAGTGCCTTAAAGGTTTTTCTTTAATTTGACCATGTGACCTAGTTTTTGACCACAAGTGACCCAATTTCAAACTCATATTTCATGAAGACAAACATTCTGACCAATTTTCAAGTCAATTGAGCAAAAAATGTGGCCTCGAGTGCCCTAAAGATATTTCTTTAATTTGACCTAGTGACCTAGATTATGACCCCAGGTGACCCAAATTTGAACTGGTCTTTGACTATATCAAAAGAAACATTTTAACCAATTTTCAAATCAAATGAATAATAAATGTGGCCTCTAGAGTGCCCACTATCTATTTCTTTAATTTGACCAAGTGAACTAGTTTATGACCCCAGTTGACCCAAATTCAGACTCATGTGAGATTTTACAAAGACAAACATTCTGACCAATTTTCAAGGCAATTAAGCAAATAATGTGGCCTCTAGAGTGCCCACAAGGTATTTCTTTATTTTGACCTAGTGACCTAGTTTATGGTTATAGATGACCCAAATCCAAACTCATCTGGTATTTCATCAAGACAAACATTCTGGCCAAATTTCAGGTCATTTGAGCAATAAATGTGGCCTCCAGAGTGCAAACAAGGTATTTCTTTAATTTGACCCAGTGAACTAGTTTATGACCCAAGTTGACCCAAATTAATCTTATGTGAGACTTTATAAAGACAAACTTTCTAACTAATTTTCAAGGAAATTGAGCAAATAATGTGGCCTCGAGAGTGCCAACAAGGTATTTCTTTAATTTGACCTAGTGACCTAGTTTATGACCCAAGATGACCCAATTTTGAACTCAATGAACTTGTTGTGCTTAGATGGGCAAACAAACTTGGAAGAGAATCACTACATACCAAATATCAAAGCTCTACGCCTTCCAGTTTTAAAGAAGAATTTTAAAGTTTTCCTTCTTTGTTCCTATCATCAAACTTGTGACCCCCGGGGCTGGGCCAGTTTTGACCCAGGGGCATCATATGAACAAACTTGGTAGAGGTCCACTCTGAGATGCAACATACCAAATATCAAAGCTCCACACCTTTCGGTTTCAGAAAAAAAGAATTTTAAAGTTTTCCTTCTTTGTTCCTATCTTCGAACTTGTGACCCCCAGGGCGGGGCCAGTTTTGACCCAGGGGCATCATATGAACAAACTTAGTAGAGGTCCACTCTGAGATGCAACATACCAAATATCAAAGCTCCACACCTTTTGGTTTCAGAAAAGAAGAATTTTAAAGTTTTCCTTCTTTGTTCCTATGTTCGAACTTGTGACCCCAGGGGCGGGGCCAGTTTTGACCCAAGCAGCATCCTTGGAACAAACTTGGTAGAAGTCCACTAGGAGACGCTACATACCAAATATCAAAGCTCTATGCCTTCCCATTTAAGAGAAAAAACAAAGTTTTCCTTCTTTGTTCCTATGTTTGAACTTGTGACCCCCGGGGCAGGGCCAATTTTGACCCCAAGGGCATCATATGAACAAACTTAGTAGAGGTCTACTAGGTGATGCTACATACCAAATATCAAAGCTCTACGGCTTCCAGTTTCAGAGAAGATGATTCTTAAAATTTTCCTTCTCTGTTCCTATGTTCGAACTTGTGACCCCCGGGGCAGGGCCAACTTTTGCCCCAAGGGCATTATATGCACAAACTTGGTAGAGGTCCACTAGAAGATGCCACATACCAAATATCAAAGCTATATGCCTTCTAGTTTTAGAGAAGATGATTCTTAAAGTTTTCCTTCTTTGTTCCTATGTTGGAAATTGTGACCCCCGGGGCGGGGCCAGTTTTGACCCCAGGGGCATCATATGAACAAACTTGGTAGAGGTCCACTAGGAGATGCTACATGCCAAATATCAAAGCTCTGAGCCTTCAAGTTTCAGAGAAGATGATTTTTAAAGTTTTCCCTCTTTGTTCCTATGTTCGAACTTGTGACCTCCAGGGCAGGGCCAGTTTTGACCCCAGGGGCATCATATGAACAAACTTGGTAGAGGTCCACTAGGAGATGCTTCATGCCAAATATCAAAGCTCTATGCCTTCTAGTTTTAGAGAAGAAAATTTTTAAAGTTTTCCTTCTTTGTTCCTATGTTGGAAATTGTGACCCCCGGGGCGGGGCCAGTTTTGACCCCAGGGGCATCATATGAACAAACTTGGTAGAGGTCCACTAGGAGATGCTGCATGCCAAATATCAAAGCTCTACGCCTTCAAGTTTTAGAGAAGAAGATTTTTAAAGTTTTCCTTCTTTATGACTATGCTCAAACTTGTGACCCCCGGGGCGGGGCCAGTTTTGACCCCAGGGGCATCAAATGAACAAACTTGGTAGAGGTCCACTAGGAGATGCTACATACCAAATATCAAAGCTCTGCGCCTTCTAGTTTCAGAGAAGAAGATTTTCAAAGATTTTGCTTTTTTTTTCTTTTTGTTGCCATGGCAACCAGAGTTGTGGGTGGAATTCAATTCTTTGAACAATTTTGGTAGAGCTTCACCCAAGGAACATCCCTGCCAAGTTTCATCAAGATTGGCCCAATGGTTTAGGAGAAGAAGATGTTTAAAGAAATTGTTGACGGACGACGGACATAGGGCGATCACAATAGCTCACCTTTAGCACGTTGTGCTAAGGTGAGCTAACAAATCGGGAAAATCACAAGTCTTGGAGCATTTTGGCTAATTACAAGAAAATGGACCAACAGATAAAAAACGTGTGGGGTACAAGATATGTCAACCAATTTTGAAATACAGCGGGAATACCAACAATTTGACCGACCACCTGAAAAGGAAGCACCCGACTTTCAATGATGTGGGAAAAAAAGAAAATGCAGATTACCAGCATTTTCTCCTTTTGCCATAATGTTTTCAAAAACTTTCTGTCTAATGTTTCTGAAAAAAAAAAAATATATATGGAACATTTAATGGACGCTATACTTAGATATCAATGCATGAAGTTAAATGTCTTTCAGCATTATAGGCTCTGCACCACATTTAAAAGTTGACTTCTTTAAAAGCTTACTGCAGAGTTACTTTACAATTACATGTACTTTTTCACAAGGTGTGTTTATGAACCATCTGCATTTGTCGGCATATTTTGCTTTTCATTTCTGTAAATCAATCCGACAATCACATTTAAAAGTTGACTTCTTCAAAAGTTTAGAGTTTATGTAAAGTTATCTTTAATTGTTTGTGAACCATCTGCACTTGGAAAAAATAGTTTCTGAAATTTATTAAGCACTCCCACTAAAGGTAGAATTCAAACTACCCAGAGAAAGTATTAGTATAAAACATGATTTCAAGATGTAATTTGGTGAAATTTCATTTTGTGTAATTCAATAAATTCATGCAATAGTATCGCAATAGTATTGCAATAGTAACAGGCAATATCAATACTATTGCAATAGTATTTTTTCCAATGTCAATACTATCGCAATAGTAGATTTTTGCCTCAATAGTCAACCCTACCCAGGGTCATAAAAATCCGGGATTGTTTGGTAGATGGTTAGGACCACATGCCAAAAAACACCTAGCCTGATCTTGAATATATTGCTCGATACATCGATCCAAACTATGACCAAAAGGTCTCTTCACGTGAGGCAGAATAGTACACTAAGATTCTGAACAGAGACAAATTTGCGTACAAGATAGCCAGTTATCTATTTATCCACCTTTTGGAGAGTTAACCCTTATCCGGCTAAATTACCTACATAAAACTTTGAAATCGATAGTAAAAATGCAAATAAAGCTATTTCAAACTTATATTTTGGAAAAAAAAATCTCCTAATCGGGCAGTGTAGATCCAAGATCAGACTGCATGTTTTGTACAGTCTGATCTTGATCTACACTGTCCGCAAGAGGTCACTGAGACATGCTTTGCAGCCTTAGAGTTAAACCTTTCCCACACAATGCCAGGATTAACAAGCCAACAAAATCTTTTGAAACATTGTGGGAAAACCACTATGTGATAACCAGCATTTTCTCCTTTTCCAACAAAGTTTTCTACACTTTTTGTGACAAATCCCAACTTTTAAGCTACATTAAATTTGTCATCTGCAATTGTTTTCAATTTGGACAAGTCTAGAATTTTGTAGTTGGTAAAATATTAAAGTCTGCTTATCTGCATTGAATATTACATCAGAGAAAGATGAAATAATAGGTGTAAAAGATATCCAATTCAATGGATAAAAAAAAAAATATCTTTGTTAGACTTTTTTTCCGAAAAAGATCTTTTTGTGGCATCAAAGTGCCATATCAAGATGCAGGTAGATAAACAAGAGCATCGCATGCAGGTGGCAACATTTGTCTGCAGGCGTTTCATTTTCAGGAAAAATTCTAAGTTGAAAAAAGGGGCATTTGACAGTAATTACAGTGATAAAATGTCAAAGTTTATGCATGACACAGCCGCACAGATGTACAACAACACCACGACATTTTCTTCAAAAACAGCCAAGCTAAAAATGGTTCCAACCCTTTACCATACAATTCCAACTTTTAAAGACCCCAAGGAAGAAAGCTGTTGAAAAAAATTGTGGAAAAAGGAGAAAATGCTTGTAACCATTTTTTTCTCCTTTTCCAAAAGGTTTTTCTAACCTTTAAGAAACAAATACAATCATTTGAGTTACCATTAACTTGTCCTCTGCAAAAGCTTTCAATACTGACTGGTCTAAAATTTTGTCACGCGCTAAAGGGTTAAATTGTTTGAATCTAAATCAATTAACACAAAGCATTAAGTAAATTATTACCAAACACTCTGGCTCTCTCCATATTCTTTGACTTCTTTGATGAATAAAGAATCTTCAAGATGTGATACAATTTCATTTGACCCAAGGCTGTCACAAACTTCCTTACGTTCACATCACATTGATCGGATTCCAACATTTTTTCCAGAAATACATGACACCTGTCGGGTCGACAACCGTCAGAAGGGACAGAAGTTTGTTCTGTGTCTGGTAATATGTGGTTAAATATTTTTGGCTCTAGTTCATGAAGTAGAAATGTGTGGTTCTCTTTCACTTCATCCCTAGTGATTTCCCCTGTAGCTGAAGAAAAAAAAGTATAACATTTATAAAAATATTTTTGATAAAATCCCATGTTTTAACTATTTAGAAAAGGCAAAATTTTAGAATGTCCAAATTGAAAAAAAATTTGCAGAAGACAATTTGTATGTTGGACCCCAAGCATTATCCCTTTACTAAACAAATCCTGTCTATTAATGACCGTGAGGTAAAAAAGTCTTCTGAAAACATTACGGGAAAAGGAGAAAATGCTGGTAACCAGCATTTTCTCCTTTTCCCACAATGTTAACTTCATTTTCACTGACAAATGCCTTAATTTGAACAATACTTAACTTGTTGTCTGCAAATGCTTTCAATGTGAATGGTCTGCAATATTTTCCTCTAGAAAAGGATTAACCCTTCACCAAACAATGTCTTCTGTTCCAAAAACACAAATTTCAGTTTTTGAGTCACATTTATTTTGCTGTCTGCAGATGCTTTCAATTTGGACCAGTTTTATATTTTGTCATTTGGTAGAGTTAAAACACACTGCTTAACCCCTTACAAAACAATCCCGAGTTTTAACAAACCTGACGAAATAGCCTTTTGATAACATTGTAGGTAAAGGAGAAAATGCTGGTAACCAACATTTTCTCCTTTTTCTACAAGGTTTTCTAAACTTTCATGAGCATTTCAGCTCAATTTGGTATGTCACCTGCAAATGCTTTCAAACCGGACCAGACTAAGACGAGTCTCAAAGTTTGTTGCTGAGTACAGACTTAACTTGCAAGGAGAGAAACAAACCATTCCACATCATTGAAATTGCTTGCTTAACAGCGAGGCTCGTTTCAGATGCTTGTATCATTGAGCCATGCTCTGGCAAAATAGGACTAAATGCATCTCCATGATTTATTTTACCAAGTAATTCATTACATAATTTGGGCTCCATAAAGTCTGTTTTTCCTAACAATCGAATGGGTCTGGAGGTTGACATGAAGAAAATTCAGCAATTGCAAAAAGTTTCGATCAGTATCAGCCTGGGCGGACTGCACAGGCTGTCACTGGTCGATAACTTTTGGCAGATGCATTAAGCCCGCTTTTCACAGAGCATGGTTGATTTCTGTGACACTACAAAAGGAATTACCTAAAAGATCATTGTACTGTTTGAAATACTGAAGTACTCTGTCTTGTCCAGTCTGCTTTAAAAACCTTTCAAGTCGACAAGTACAGGACTGTGGTAAATCTGTCAGTAGTTTTAGGACTAGCGCTGTTTTGTCACTGGATATAGCTTGAATCTCACAGATTTTCTTCAGTTTTATGTCACTGAGTCTTTCAGACTGGATCAGCTCATCCAGAAACATGTCAAGTTGTTGGATCCCCTCTTCTGTCACAGGCTGTATCAACTCTTGAATGATATCACGAGAGGAAAGGGAGGTACAGCCTGGAAAAGTATCACTCATAATTAACCCTTTACAACACAATTTTGAGTTTTAATCCTTGACCACATGACAAAATTATAGACTGGTCCAAACTGAAAGCATTTGCAGATGACAAACCTAAAGTAGCCCAAATGACAAAATTTGTTCTTGATAGGGTACAGAACATTGTTGGAAAAGGAGAAAATGCTGGTTACCAGCATTTTCTCCTTTTCCCACAATGTTTTCAAAAGGCTTCTTCTTCAGGTTGTTAAAAGTTGGGATTGTGTGGGAAAGGGTTAATGACCCTGAAGAAGGGTTTTGAAAACATTATGGGAAAAGGAGAACATGCTGGTAACCAGCATTTTCCCACAATGTTTTTTAACCTATGAATGAAAAAATTCAAGTTCTGAGTAACTTTTAATAATTGTTCTCTGCAACTGCTTTCAATCTGGGCAAGCCTCAAATTTTGTTGTTTGTTAACCCTTTACCAAGCGACAAAATTTAAGACTGGTCCAAATTGAAAGCATTTGCAGACGACAAAATATGTGTAACCCAAAAATTGAAATTTGTTTTGGAAAGGGTAGAAAACATTGTGGGAAAAGGAGAAAATGCTGGTTACCAGCATTTTCTCCTTTTCCCACAATGTTTTCAAAAGCTTTCTTTTTCAGGGTCATTAAAAGTCGGGATTGTGTGGTAAAGAGTTAAAGAGTTAACACACAAGATGTTTTAAACCTTGAAACATAATTCCGAATTTCAACAACCCTGACGCAGAAGGCTTTTGAAAACACTGTAGGAAAAGGAGAAAATGCTGGTAACCAGCATTTTCTCCTTTTCTCACAAAGTTTTCATCCCTTTCACAGACAATTCTGTTAGTGTGAGCCATCTAACAAGTAAATGGTGAATGAATACTGCACAGCAAAGATCAGGCTGTGAAATCTGCACTGTCTACAAATGCATCTATAGTTGTTTAAGCCTTTACAACACAATTCCGTTTTTAAACAACCCTGAAAAAAGCCTTTTGAAAACATTGTGGGAAAAGGAGAAAGTGCTGGTAACTCTTTCATAAAGAATCTCATCATTTGAGCCATGTTTTATTCGTCATCTGCAAATGCTTTCAATTTGGATTGGGCTAAAATTTTGTTGTCTGGTAAAGATTGGGTTGACCCTTTAACACACAATCCAGACTTTTAACGACCCTGACAGAAAAAATTGTGGGAAAAGGAGAAAATGCTGGTAACCAGCATTTTCTCCTTTTTCCAAAAAGTTTTCATCCTTTTACCAAAACAAATTTCGATTTTTCTTTTTGTCTGCAAATGCTTTCAATTTGGATTGGTCTAAAATTTTGCTGTCTGGTTAAGACTGAGTTAACCCATAGAGCGCCGAATAAACCTGCCAGACACTTTCATCCTAGATATACGACCCAAATAATTGCAATTTCATTGTAGCTTTTGTCTACAGTGATTGAGCAAAGCAGACAGTGTGTGTCAAAGATCAGGCTGCACGTTTTGTGTAGCCTGATCTTGATCTACACTGGGCACAAATGCAACTATAGTCATGAAAGGCGCTTTAAGGGTTAAGGACTTTATGGATGAAACTTAGGAGTACAAAAGAAACAAAAACAGATATTATCTGTCAGTGGGAGGGACCTAAAATAAATCAATTACAAGTTGGCTTCTTTAAAAAAGAAGCCAGGAGAGGTCGGCATCAATGTTTTCAAATAGTTTATTGGCTTTTGGTTTCAACATATTTTGGTAGATGTAAACAAACAAGTTAGGCATTAAATGAAAGAGAAAAAACATTTTTTTTTTCAATCTTGCTGGTGTAAAGGCACAAAACAGTACATGTTCCACATTGTTATAATATTCTAGCAATTGGAGGCCATATGCTATTAACATGCTCAGAAATGCATATTTTTTCAAAATTAAAGGACACAAAACTGAAGATGATTATCCAATTTAGCTCATTTTCAAAAGGAATAACCCTCTAATGAATGTTTGTAATGTGCGCTCAGATAAGCCATATTTATTTTTGGAAAGGAGAAATCGTTCAATTAAAATTTGATACAATATGCTAATTCCACTGAAAAGGCAAGAATCTTACCTGATAACAACAAATAAAGGTGGCCTATACATAATACTAGTACCAGACATGTTAAAAATAAATGTAACATTTTTTAATCTTTTAACAAACAACAATTTTTTGACTGTCCCAAACAGAAAAAGCCTGCAGACAACAATTTAAACTTTGATAATTAATGTGGAAGATGGTGCTTTGATGTGATGGAAACCATTGTGACAAAAGGAGAAACTGCAGTGACTAACAGCTTCTCCTCTTTCCACAGTATTTTGAAAAGTTGTCTGCTGCAGACATGTAAAATGAAGAGGTTGTTTGTCTAAATGTTAAAAATTTAAGAAAGTAGATAAATGAGCCATGCTCTGAGAAAAGGGTGCTTAATGCATCTGCAAAAAGTATCGACCCATGTCAGCCTGTGCAATCCGCCCAAAATCAAAGGACCACGGACTCCTATGAGGTGTGCGGTACGTAGGGCGAAGAGGCACGACTTTCTTTTGCGCTCATAAGTTGATTTTCGCAGATTCTCGCAATCCCGCATAATAGAAGCAGCTCTGTGTGTTATTTCATCAAATCTATATCATTATAAATCCATAGAATTTTTGAATAAAACAGAAAAATGCTAGAATCTAGTCAGTTTTGAAAAATAGAACTTGAAAACATACTGATCAACCTATTTCTATCTATTTGTGGGGTACCAGTTCTCCAGAGAACTCGTGCTCTCAAGATAAGGGTACGAGTTCTCCAGGATACGAATTCTCCAGATGGTATCAAGTCATGTGATCTTTTCCCGCGGTGTTCTTTCTCTTTTTTTTTTAAACAAATTTTTTTTCTCTCTGCTTAGATTTATTTGTTTAATGAAAACTGCAATTATTGGAGAGATTATTTACTATCAATTTAGTATAATAAATCTTTTTGGAAATCTGTCATATAAAAGAAAACGTTTATTTCCTATTTCAGTTTTTTGATTTCGGTTTGTTTATAAAACCATGACGAAATAGACTGTGTATCAGAACAATTTCGCAAAAACAAATGGATTTAGACAGTGATTTCTGTGGCAGTCTGCCTTTTAAACTCACCACTGTTGGAGAGGTCTGATGACCTCTCCAATAACAATACTGCTTTGTCCTGAACGTTTTACAACACAGAAAATTTTGCAGATCCAAGATCAGACTGCATTTTCCATGTACATGTACTCTGGTAGTTTCCTAAAAGGTCCAAAAATGCCCTTTAGCTGTTCCAACAGTAGTTCCAGTGTAAATCTAAGATCAAACTGAATTATCTGTATAGTCTGATCTTGATATTGGCTGTACCAAAGTACAAGTTGGGTTGTGCTAGGTACTCTAAAACAAAGACTTGAAAACTTTATATACTGGATGAATTTTATGCTTCGATGAAACAAAAGCACCACAGGCAGTTGCCAATGCTCAGCTACAGTAACTTCTGCTTTTGGAAACAAACTGATTTTCTGAATGAAGATTCTAAATCAAAAGGGGGGGCATAACTGTGTGAAAAATATTTTGGTGCTTACCTGCCCTTGTTGTGTGGTTCATCTTTTGATAGTTAACATTTAGTCTGAGTTTTAAGTAAATATACAGCAATACAGAGGTATTATAAAATGTCGCAATTTTTGCACAACGACGCAGACTATGCAGAGAATGATGTAGATGATGGCAGGTCTATGACAATACCTAAACATTTTCTTGGAAAACAACAGAACTAAAAGACAAAATGAAAAGAACTTACGTCTTAGATATCTATGTCTGTTTTCTGTTAAATTTCTCTTGCTACAATCATCTGTGACTTTGGCTAAAATAAACATGATAAAATTCTTTGTTAACTCCTTACCACATGCGAAAAATATAGACTTGTCTAAACTGAATGCATATGCAGAAGAAATTTTAAAGTGGTTCAAATGATGGATTTGTTTTTGGTGGGGTAGAAAACATTTTGGGAAAAGGAGACAATGCTGGTTGCCAGCATTTTTTCTCCTTTTCCTACAAACTGTTCAAAGTGCTTCTCCTGCAGGGTTGTGTAAACTCAGGATTTTGTGGAAAAGGGTTACCGGTAATTCTCAGGTAAACTTTCTGTCCTTTCCCAGAAAGAAACTTAAAAAAAACTTACAACTGGATAAAAAAATATCTTCTTCTACTCGCACAAATATGTAACTGTAAGTGCAATACTGGTGCAAGTTAACTTATGATAGTATTGCATGAAAGAGTGAAGATCAAACTTGGTGAATTTTGATAGCAACACAACTGGAAGTCTAAACTGAAAAATGAATAACTCATTTGAACTTTGCTCTGTGAAAAGAGGGTTTAATACATCTGCAAAAAGTATTAGCCCATGTCAGCCTGCACATGCTGACCTGGATCAAAACATTTTGTTATTGGTAAATTTTCAGCATGTCTATGGACCAGTGTACCTCATGATGTGGTGGGCTGTTGTACAAACTGGATGTTATGAATCCACAATTATGTGATGACTTGTTCTTTGTGATTGGATCTCTGTCTTTATTGTCTTAACTCTTTACCACACAATCCCGACTTTTAACAACCCCAAGAAGGAAGCCTTTTGAAAACATTGTGGGAAAAGAAGAAAATGCTTGTAACCAGCATTTTCTTCTTTTCCACAATGTTTTCTACCCTTTAGGAGACAAATTATGTTTTGAGCTACATTTCAAATATTGTCTGCAAATGCTTTCAATTTGGACTAGTCTACATTTTTTTCGTGTGGTAAAGAGTTAAAAAACACCGGGGCCTAGCATTCAAACCCATTTCTGAAGAATCTCCTGGCTGTATGACCCTGAAGAGAAGGGCCTTTGAAAACATGGCAACCAGCATTTTCTCCTTTACCAAAAATATTTATTGCCTTTTAAAAGTAAATTCGGATCATTAGTCCTTCATCTGTCTTTCACAAATGCTTTTCATATGGTTAGTTAAAAAATTTTGTCATCTGGTAAAGAGTGAGAAGTTTATAAATACATTTTAGAATACTAAATAGAGAAATAAAGTGAATAATAACAGTTTAAATTTTTATCATACAATCACGATTTTTAACGACCCTAAGGAAACAGCCCTTTGAAAACATTGTAGAAAAAAGAGAAAATGCTGGTAACCAGCATTTTCTCCT
The DNA here is from genome assembly GCA_945859785.2 of Tridacna gigas. Taxonomy (NCBI): domain Eukaryota; kingdom Metazoa; phylum Mollusca; class Bivalvia; order Cardiida; family Cardiidae; genus Tridacna; species Tridacna gigas. Next base: position 52,361,068 of record OX244039.2, read on the forward strand.
CTGCCCACTATGTTTTCTACACTTCCACAGACATTTACCACCATTTCAGCTAAATTTAATATGTTGTCTGCAAATGCTTTCAATCTGGACTCGTCTAATATCCTGTTATTTGGTAAAGAGTTAAAAGTCCTATCTCAAGCGCAAGTTTTTCGAAAAACATATACACTGTATACAGTTTACCTATTTCTGCACATCTCTCCAGTAAAGCAGTCTGACCTGTTTCCCTAAGGGCTATCTCAAACACACATAAGAACTCTTCACTCAATGAGGACAGAAAGTTAATAAATGCTTCCATCTTTTTGTCAGGATCTGAGAAGTTCACAAATCTTGTCATCTCCTTCCTTTGGAAGTGGGTCAATCTACACATATCATATATGGACATTATTACACGGTCCACATGTTGTAAGTGTTCATAGAATAGTGCTTTTACAGTGTCTCTTTCCAGAAGTTGTTTCGTAATGAGGCAACCACACAGCATCTCTGAAAGCCAACAATAAACAAAATAAAAATCACCTGAACCATTCACCTAATGAAATAATTAAATTTGAATGCAAAAAATTTCTGATCGGCTTAACCAAAAGGTTTAGCTAACTACTGGCTACACCAAATGGTTACATCAATCAGATTGGTTTGCACATCAGACAATGTACTACTTGTGCTACTTTCTAAAGCACCTCAATTCGCTTATGAAACAATGTAGATCATGATCAGCCTGCACAGAACTGGCAGTCTGATTGTCATCTGCAAAAGTACCATCCGAACAGATAAAAAGAAAAAAAGATTGGGCTGGAACCCAGTCTAGTCTTAGTCCAGAATCTAACTCTGAACCAAACAAAAAAAATTTAGACTAGTCCAAAGTCAGAGCATTTGCAAACCACAAATTGATTCTTGCTCAAATGGTGAGATTTGTCTCAGATAGGGTAGAAAATATTGTGGGAAAAGGAAAAATGCTGGTTACCAGCAATGTTTTCTAAAGCCTTTATTCCCAGTGTCTGGCATTTGCTGGTAACCAACATTTTCTCCTTTTCTCTCAATGTTTTCAAAGGATTGTTAAAACTGGGGATTGTGTGGTAAAGGGTTAACTCTGTACCAAACAACAAAGTTTCAGACTGGTCCAAACTCAAAGCATTGGCAGCCATTAACTGTTGTTCAAATGGAGAGATTTGTCTCCAATAGGGTAGAAAACATTGTAGGAAAAGGAGAAAATGCTGGTTACCAGCATTTTCTCCTTTTCCCACAAGGTTTTCAACAGCCTTTTCTCCCAGTCTTGCTAGCCGAGCCCCGTAGCTCATTCAGTAGCGTACAAGACTTGAGAACAGGAGGTCGCTGGTTTGATCCCCGGCTCGGCCAATTTCTTTCCGAGGATTGATGATAGTCATTGCGACAGGATTCATTCCTCTCTCACCGCCGATCATTGTTTTGATGATGGTTATGTGGGAAAGCAGCCAGTGGCTTGGAAAGAATAGTGTGCAGTTTACTGGTAACAGTGACTCCAGGAAAGCATGGATAGGTGCACTGGCAGCCGCGATATAACTGAAATAATGTTAAAAACGGCGTTAAACACTACACAATCAATCGATCAATCCCAGTCTTGCTAAAAAAAAATCATCATTTGAGCCACATTTGAATAGTCATCTGCAAAAGCTTTGAATTTGGACAAGTCTATATTTTTGTCATTTGGTAAAGAGTTGACCTATCCGTGTCATAAATAGTGATGTTGAACCAGAGTTATTAACCCTTTGCCAAACGACAAAATTTTAGACTGGTTCAAATTGAAAGCATTTGCAGACGACAAAGTAAAGGTAACCCAAATGATGAAATCTGCCCTTGATAGATTAGAAAACATTGTGGGAAAAGGAGAAAATGCTGGTTACCAGCATTTTCTCCTTTTCCCACAATGTTTTCAAAAGCCTTCTTCCTCAGGGTCGTTAAAAGTCGGGACTGTGCGATAAAGGGTTAAGTTATACATATCACGTGAAGACTAACTGCTACAAACCAGATTTATGTGCAGGAGAAACCAAATTAACTTCAATCGAGACAGAGTTCCATCCAGCTTGCTTCAGTTTGTCTAACTGTTCATCATTCAGAAGTTTGGTCAGCCATCGTTTTAACCCATCAGGATGGTTCCACAACATATCAGTCAGCTTGGTAGCTGCACTTGCAGACAAGGGACGCACTCTTATTACCACAGAAGAAAAGTATATATCGGTAATTGTTGTATCACAGTCCATGGCCTGTTGAAAGACAAAATTTCACTGATTAGGCTTTTAGAAATATGCACTGCTTATGCGTTCCATCAAAAGGCTTCTTTCTCAGGGGCTTTAAAACTGGGGAATGTGTAGTAACGGGTAAACTGTGAGTTCATATTTACTGTAAGTTTAAGACTGCTTGATGATGGCTGTCTGTCTGTCTGTCTGTCCCCTCTCCTTCTCTCTCTCTCTCTCTGTGTCCACCCATGTCTGTGTGTATGTGTGTCAGTCAGTCTGTCTGTCTGTCTCTTTATCTCTCTCTCCTTACCTCAGTATCCAGTTCTGGATGTGGATGATCAACAATATCATGTTCCACCACTGTTATCTCCCCCTGTTTACCAATAAACTTCAACCTGACTGTGATATCGGTGTCACCATCTAACAGAACTGTAAAAATATGATTAACTCTGATTCTGGTACATAAAGCAAAAGGGCTTTTGTTTCTGGTATAAGTCAAAATATCTACTATGTACTGCAATTATTTTTTAGGAAATTTCCCATGTACTAAATTGTGATAGTTTTTTGAAAACAAAATGGGAAAAGGAGATGCTAGTAACCAGTATAAAGTCCTTTTTTTTGCTATGTACATGTATTCATGTGAGATACAATGTTCATGTTAACCCTTTACCGCACAATTCTGATTTTCAATGACCCCGCCAAGCCCCCATAGCTCAGTCGGTAGTGTACACAACTTGAGAACAAGAAGTCGCTGGTTCGATCCCCGGCTTGGCCAATTCTTTCTGAGGATTGATGATAGTCATCACAACAGGATTCATTTCTCTCTCACCGCTGACCATAGTTTTGATGATGATTATGTTGGAAAGCAGCCAGTGGCTTGGAAAGAATATTGTGCGGAGCACTGGTAAAAGAAACTCCAGGAAAGCATGGATAGGTGCACTGGCCCCCGTGGTATAACTGAAATAATGTTGAAAACGGTGTTGAACACCATACAATCAATACAATTCAACGACCTTGGGAAAAAAGCCTTTTGAAAACATTACTGGAAAAGGAGAAAATGCTTGTAATCAGCATTTTCTCCTTTTCCCACAATGTTTTCCACCCTATCAAAGAAAAATTGCACCATTTGAGCCACACTGAAATTGTCGCCTGCAAATGCTTTTAACTTTGGACAAGGCTTAAATTTTGTCGTTTCCTTACAACATGTCAAAAATCTTGAATACAATGCATAGTCTATGCTGCTACTCCTATTACTGACTTATGTTGTTTATTATTCCATAATAAGTCCATGTAGTAGAACATAAATGCTTTATATTTGTCTGAGTGGAACAAAAGGAAATATAATTTACATACCTTCAAAATTAGCTACACGACGGCCCTCTCGTGAAGTAATACGGACCTGGACATCTGTATGGGCTAATAAAAAATTAATTAGAATTTCAAATATAATTCAAAGACTACTATATGAAAAGAATTTGGGCTTTCATTGTAAGGAAAATGCCCAATTATTGCATTATCAACTCATTTTTCTACCACATACTATATACATGTTCATGTATGGTGGACAGCACGTACATGTATCAAACACCAGCCATTCTAAACTCTTCCCTCTCTACCAAATGACAAAGATGTAGACTTGTCCAAATTGAAAGCTTTTGCAGACGACAATTTAAATGCAGCTCAAAGGATGGAATTTGTCTTTGATAAGATAGAAAACATTGTGGAAAAAGGAGCCTTTTCTCCTTTTTCCCGTAATGTTTTCAAAAGGCTTCTTCCCCAGGGTCGTTAAAACCCGGGATTGTGAGGTAAAGGGTCAAAGTGCCAAATAAACCTAACAAATCTTTGGTCTATACTAGCTGCTTCAGACAGTGTAGATCAAAGATCTGACTGTATGTTTTGTGCAGTCTGATCTTGATCTACACTGAATACAAAGACAATTGTAGTTGTGAAAGCGCTTTAAGGATTAAAATCAGTCAAATCCTCAAGCTTTTTCTATATATCTAAGCAATGCAATTTTTGATTGGCTAAACCAAATGGTTCAGCCAATCAAAAATTATGTTACTTCAAAAATTCAGAATTAGACTTTAGAATGGCTGATGAACATGGCCCCAGTTAGCACATTCAGAGCCGACAGACTGATCTATACTTGCCTCAAAAGCAACTAATTTGGTACCACAACATGAATTCACTCATGACTTTACACTAATGTAGATGAAAATTAGGAAAGGCAACTAACACAGAACAAACATCTTGTCACAATTAGGTGTCAGTATTGGGATAATATTTGCAATGGTTTTGGTTTCACAATCAATTCAAACCTTAATCACCAGATGAAACCAAAAGACTCAAAGTCCTGGAAAGCAGATTTGTTGAGTAGCATAAAGCTGTAATATGTTGTAATTAAAAAAATAACATCATATTCAACACATGTGCAATCATTTTAAAATGGAGTTAGCAAGGATAGGGGAAGTCAAAATTTTTCTGCCGAGCTGGCCGCGCAGTAACTGTTATTCTATTACTGTTTAACGAGTGGTAAGTTGATCATCTGTCAATCTTATGCAGCTTTTTGCTGGTATTAGATTTCGGAATAAACATGTATACACATATAGGTCAGTATATACAGTAGTGACAAAAGTGAGGTTGAGCTTAAACTGAAAGTGGAATTATAGAGCGCAAGGGTGAATAACTGTATATTTGGCTCAGGTCAAACCGATATCATAGTACAGTGTAAGCGTGCATGCATCTTTAAGCATGTATTTGGTTCCAGTCAGAACGATCACAGTAAGCGTATTTGATATACAGATCCGCTAAAAATTTACTACTCTTTCAAATTGAAAGTATATGAAGATGACACTGTAATGCAGTTCAAATTGTGGGAATTGTCTGTGACAGGGTAGAAAGCATTCAGGGAAAATGCTGGAAAATTCTTTACCAAACGACAAAATTTTAGCCTGGCATTTGCAGACGAAAAATTAAATGTTACTCAAAACATAAAATTTGACTGTCATAGGGTAGAATACATTGTAGAAAAAGGAGAAAATGCTGGTTACCAGCATTTTCTCCTTTACACACAATGTTTTCAAGAGCCTTCTTTCTCAGGGGCATTAAAAGTTGTCATTTTGCGGTAAAGGGTTAACAGCATTTTCTCCATCCCTACAATGTTTTCAAAATGATACTTCCACAAACAATGTCGTACAGAGACATCTTTGTCTGGTAAAGGGTTAACCCTTTACCAAGTGCTAACCCTTTACCACACAATGCCGCTTTTTAACAACCCTGGGAAAGAAGCGTTTTGAAAACATTGTGGGAAACGGAGAAAATGCTGGTAACCAGCATTTTCTCCTTTTCCAATGATGTTTTCTTTCCTATCAAAGAAAAATTGCACCATTTGAATGACACTGAAATTGTCGTCTGCAAATGCTTTCAATTTGGACAAGGCTAAAATTTTGTCGTCTGGTAAAGATTAAAACAAATGGGTTTGGACTCTCTACCACAAGACAAATTTTAGAGTTATCCATATTGAATCTTTGAGTACCATAGCCAAATGGAAAGGTTAATGCAGGCACCACAGATTAAGATTAGACAGCACAGAATGCACAGTCTGATCATGGATCTATGCCATTTGTATGCTTAGTCATGCCCATCAGACAAGATGCACAAGAGCACCACATGAAAGTGCACCTGGCTGTTGTTGCTTGATTTTCAGGGAAAATTCTAAGTTGAAAAAGGGACATAACTATATCAAAAATACTTCTTCAGGATCATAAATACACAGGGTTTAACCCTTTCCCACACAATCACATGTTTGAACCATCTTGAGGAAAAAGTCCTTTGAAAACAATGTTGGAAAAGGAGAAAATGCTGGTAACCAGCATTTTCTCCTTTTTTCACAATGTCTTCTAAATCTATACTGAAGGAATTTACTGGCAATAGTTCAAATGTTTTTCAAATGATATTTTTTTATTTTTATGCATGATAATTGGAAAAGGACAAAATGTTGGTTACTAGCATTTTCCTGTATACTGACAATGTTTTTACTCTTTACCACACAACAAAATTTTAGGCAAGTCCAAATTGAAAGCATTTGCAGGGGAGGTAATAAACGTGACTCAAAATTTGAAATCTATACCTGAAAGGGTAGAAAAAACCTTGTGGGAAAAAGAGAAAATTCTGCTTACCAGCATTTTCTCGTTTTCCCACAATGTTTTCAAAATGCTTTTTCTTCAGGGTTGTTAAAACTTGTGATTGTGTAGAAGAGAGTTAATAAGCCTTCTTTTTCATCGGTCGTTAAAACTTTGGATTGTGAGGTGAAGTGTTAAATGGAGATTCATACCCACCTTCATGTCCACTTGTGTGCAAATTATTTAACAACTTTTTCATCAATCTTGGATAATTTGTCTGAATTGCTTTCAGGAGGACAGGACCTTTTTGTGGAATATCTGTTTGCACATATAGCAGTAGATTTTTCACTCTGCCATGCCTGTGAGCGGTCTGTCGAATGTCCTCATGGTCGTCAAATGTCAGGGCTCCAGCTACTAAGAGATTATCAATCAATCTCATAGGTTCAAGATCATCTTTAAGAAGCTCGATATTTTTAGAATTGTTGAAAAGCAGTTTCATCTGTGCTTCTGTCAAGGTGGGATTGAGATCATCTGTAAAGAAACATGTAATATGGATAGATGAAAGGTTATTTATACAAAAGCAGTCTATTTAACCTAGTGTTGTAAAATAGCTACACTGTGTAAGTTGGTAAGGGTTAAACCAACTGGTCTTTCAGTAGTATCATATAAAATAAAATGTCATTAAATCTTCCAAAATAATGAATTACATTCCTAACCATACTATACAATAATATCATAATTCGCACTATATCTGTTCTGGGTTGGTGTTTCAGATTTTTCATTTATATACAAGTCGCACAATGTCAATGTATCAGTATACCAAGTAATTCAATATTTTAACCTTTAACCCTTTCCCAAACAAGCCCTGGTTTTCACGTGTCTGCAGTACAAATCTTTTGAAAACACCGTGGGGAAAAGGAGAAATTGCTCGTAACGAGCAATTTCTCCTTTTCCCACAGTGTTTTCTACCCTTTTTGAGACCTTTCTGCCATTTTCATTAAATTTAAAATTGTCATCTGCAAACTCTTTCAATTTGGACCAGTCCAAAATTTGTCATTTGGGAAAGGATTAAACTGCTAAAGCATGACTCACTAACATTTTGCAGACAGCGTAGATCAAGTGCAGTCTGATCTTGGATCTACACTGTCCGATAAGGAGATATCTCTCATCCAAAAATACCTTTGAAATACTTGAATACTTGTGTTTTTACTGTCAGCTTGAAAGTTTCATTTCTATTATTAAGCAGGATAAGGTTAACTCTTTAGAAAGTGGCAAAACTTTAAGCTTGTTACAAATTAACCCTTTACCACATAATCCCAGGTTTTAACGACCCTGAGGAAGAAGCCTTTTGAAAACATTGTGGAAAAAGGAGAAAATGCTGGTAAATGAAAGCATTTATACAGACAACAAAATAAATTTGATAAAAAATTGAAACTTGTTTTGGGAAGGGTAGAAAAGATTGTAGGAAAAGGAGAAAATGCTGGTTACCAGTATTTTCTCCTTTTCCCTCAAGGTTTTCAAAAGGCTTCTTTCACAGGGTCTTTAAAAGTCGGGATTGTGTGGTAAAGGGTTAAAACATAGGATTATTTGATTAAGAGTTGTCTACTGTAGTGAGACAGGCTTTCGAAAACTTTATGAGACTGTAAGAAAACATTGGTAACCATGCAAAGATTCAAACACCTGACACTTGAGTACATATTCACCAACCATCCTCAAGAACATTTTCAGTCTAATTATATAGATTTAGAAAGTAACACAACTTCTGATTGGTTAAACCATCATCTATTTTCAAGCAAAGAGATACTATAAACTGCTGCAACTCAAGACACAATGGATGGCAAACTTAATATCAGAGCTAATTTTGTGTTGTTTTTTGTGGATACATGCGGGAAAAAAAATAGAAATATACTAAAAGATAAATATATAAACCAATAAAATTTCATAAATATACATTCCACTATGATGTGTAAGCTTAGAGAAAGAGAGACTTTGTTTCAAAGAAAACAAGTAGACTGCATCCAGATTCGAAACCATTGCCCCAACATTTATCTCAACTCGATCTTTACCACAGAATCCCAAGTTTTACCAACCCTGAGAAAGAAGGCCTTTGAAAACATTGTGGGAACAGGAGAAAATGCTGGTAATCAGCATTTTCTCCTTTTCCCACAATGTTTTGTATCTACAGCTCATTTGCCCCAGATTATAATTTGTCATCTGTATAGTTACTTTCAGAATGGAAGAATCAACAATTTGTTGTGTGGGAAAGGGTTAAAGCATATGAAAACCTCTCCCTGATGACCTATGTACCATAATGATTTTCTCTCCATTTATCAACTACAACTTTTGTTTGGTTTTTATGTTCTATAAATATAGAAAATATCTGTATGAGACTATATATCTGAGAGGCACTTTTGGTGAATTTTGAAATTACCCTATATTTATATGAGTAATGTAGTTATCATTTGTAATATGATACGTTTAAATTTTCATTTTATATATATTTTTACTTAAAAAACTATTTGGTTTAACCCTTTCCATGTGACACCTTATCTCTTTTATACTATACCTGTGAAACCAAGACTTACCCTCAGTACTTTGAGGCATGGTTTCCGCCTCCAACATATACATGTATCCATGCTCAGTGAATATCCTCAGTACGTCGGCCGCCCTTATTTCGTAATGCGTATCATCGAGCTTTTCCAACTTCCGTACAAGATCTTTGATGATCTTATCAATGGCTCGGGTACGATCAGATCTTGCCAAAGGCAAAACACTTTCTCTACATTCTCGGCTAATCAGTTTTATTTGATAAAGTTCATCAATAACTTTGTCATTAGGATCCAGGTCTCGCTTGATGGATTTATATCTTTGTCGTATAGTTTCAACGAGGTGCCTTGCAGTTTCCTAAAATGAAACGGACCTAGAGGTAATTAAGTCTTTATCTGATGATAAATTTTACACTCAACATTGCAGATGAAAAGTTAGATGTGGCTAAAATCGTGGATATTTTCTTAAATTTGTCTTTGAAGGGATAGGAACCACTACAGGAAAAGGAGGAAATGCCAGATACAAGAATTGACTCCTGTCTCCCATGTTTCAATAACAAACAACTATTATAAAACTTTATCCCACAATTATTGTAAATCAAAACTCAAGCCTTTTCCACTGAAGACGTGGCACGATGAGTGAAAAAAGTACAAAAGTACAATCTCTTCGAGTTTGTGATTCTTACACATGCTATATGACAATGACAATGACAATATTTTCTTCAAAGGTTAAAGGCCTTTGGCCTATAATACTAATGACATTCAAATATATGTTAGATGATATGGCTGTAATGAAAGCAAACTATCGATAATCAAACAACAAAATGATTATACCACTGTTGATAAAATTCACCTCTGATGTTTCTGTGATGATGTTTTGAAGCAATTTTTGATAGTCTAACAATGGTAGTCTAGGCAATGTTTTTTACCTAGTCAAAGACATGTCCAATTATTTGAGCCACATAATCACAGTTATCTGCAAATACTTTCAACCTGGAAAAATGTTGCTTCTAAGATTTTCAAAAGTGGGGCCCAAGTCCCCCTTACTTCCCAGAAAGGGGCCCTCACTCTCCAAAAAGGAGCCATCACATTCAAATTTTTGAGTCTCTTTTTTTTCCCACTGGCAAAATCCGTCAAGGACTGGCATTATTTTAGAACCCTTTCAGATACATGTTTTGTTTTTGACATTACTCTTTTTGTTATTTTTGTTCAATTTTTAAAACCGATGTAAGAAATGAATTACAGCAAGTACAAGACAACTTTATACCTGTGAATGCCCTATACCTCTTCAACACTTGTTCCAGTGCCAACAATGTAATAAGACAAAGTAGCCTAATCCCCACCCTACGACCCTTTGTCTTTTTAGTAGTTTTGTTTAATATTTTCATTTCTTAAATGTTTTCCTCATAATAAGACAGAGATTGTAGATTATTGTTTAACACAGAAATCTGTGTAAATTTACTGCTTAAAGTCATTATTAAACCTGAAAAGACAGTCAAAAGTGCCTCTGATTGGACAATGTCAAACTGACATTCTGCTGTTTCATGTGTTTTCGCGTCTTTTGCAGCAACCTATTTTTCATGTCAGGTAATTTTTTGGTGAATATTTCCCCATGATTTTATATAAATTTGTCATTAAGGGTAACAGATAACTTCAAAACCTGTCATTTTACACGAGTTAAGCGAATTAAGATCAATGTCACGTTTTTTTTTTTTTTTTTTCCCATTAATGACAGGCCAGCTGATTTAATTCACAGGGATTTTTAGCGTTTTTTTTATGTTTTACATGTATATATAATACAAGGGATGCAACTGACATTATCGGCAAAGTCTACTTGTCATCACAAAAACACAAGTTACTTCGTCAATTTTACAGATAATCACATAAGGTCTACTTTATCTAGCTCATTACACATTTTTCTAGCGAAAAATAACGTGGTTTCATGACTAAACGTTCAATGATTTGTGCTACAGAAGCCGGTTTCTCGACAAATAGGTCGAAATTGTTTGGTCCGACACGGGTTCGTTCAGTGCGCTTGTCAGAGTAAATCTACTATTCTGTACAAGATCATGGCCAAAATACTTATCGGTTTGATAAAACAAGTAAATATCGTTGACCAACCTTCGTTGTTTAATAATAACAAAAAGAATACAGCTCCAAATCGTCCGATGTTTGATCGATTCACTCAAATTTCAAAGAAGCAGCCATAATTGTTGTCACGTGATCAAAATGTATCAAGGCATTTCATTGGTCGGATTTGGTTCGCGACTTTTTTTGCACCGCCCAGATGTTAATTTTCGCGGGATTCCCGCAATCCAACATCCTAGACGCAAATCTGTGGAACATTGTAAAATTTTCTTAATTAAAGAGTTAATAAGAACTGGTGGTAGGTCTAAACTTTTGATGTCTGGTGACGAATTAGAAGCGGGGGGGGGGGGGGAATCAAAGCACTGAAATTGCTGCTGAGGTGGGGTGCGTTTAACCCTTCTCAAGTTGAAATCCAAGTATTGTACCATATAATATGGACGTAGTGCTGCTAGAAATAAACAAATAAAGGCAAACAGAAATTTAAAGAGCTGAAAGGTATCTCACCCATAAATCTCAGAGCAAATTGGCAAATTTCTCTCTCTTTTTTTTTTTTTTGGGGGGGGGGTGTTCAATAGAATTTCAAAATAAAACGATGTTAGAAGTGTCATTAAGCAGTATCTGGACAAATAAACCAATTCTATTGAAAGGAATTAGCACAACAGTTATCATGATACTTCTAAGCTTTCCATGGCCATCGTTGACGCTCCTTGACACTATTTATGTAGAGGAACTGAAACATAAACGCGTATTCCTATGCATACCTCATGGTAGTCTGTTCAAATACTCATACTAATGGTACTACTATTTCAGGTAATGACTTTGCAATGTTAGGTACCCAAGAATCAGATTTTTTTAGTTTCACTTTCTCACATGGTAAATCTGAGTTGGGATGCTTCGCACCCCACTTTAAAAAACTGGGCATCTTACCATCAAGCCTTGTTCCTCAGCATACAAGGGCTCACCTGTAAAAAAAAAAAACAACATCGTAAATGAAAATCAAGGAGTGAGATGTGCCCTTTAACCCCTTACCAAACAACCAAAATTTAGACTTGGCTAAATTCAAAGCATTTGCAGATGACAGTTCAAATGTGGTTCAAATGATTGAATTTGTCTTTAATAGGGTAGAGTACATTGTGGGAAATGGAGAAAATGCCGGTTACCTGCATTTTGTCCTTTTTCAACGGTGTTTTCAAAAGCCTTTTTTCCGCAGGGTCGTTAAAGGTCAGGATGTTTAATAAAGGGTTGACAAATAGGATATTAATTGCAATGCTAGAAAATTGCAAAGGAAGTGCAATTTGAATTAGTCTAAATTTCAGTTTAATATTTTGCTAGATAATTTCACATACCAGCTCTCTGATTTTTCTCATTTTGTTATTTCTGTTGTTCATGCAATATATCTATTCTTTTTTCGGCCATTCCTCTCTCTCTCTCTCTCTTTCTCTCTCAAGCATCATGGTAAGAGTCATTTGTTTTAACACTTTCCCAAATGACAAATTTTTAGAACCTTCCAAATTAAGAGCATCTACACACAAGAAATTTGAAAGTAGTACAAATAAACTCAAGTTCTTTGATCAGTCTTTGGTAAAATGTCAGTGTAAAGACAATTATATCGGGAAAGAAGGAAATTAACTCTTTACCGAACGACAATATTTTAGACTGGTCCAAATTGAAAGCATTTGCAGACGACATGCTAAAGGTGGCTCAAATGACGAAATTTGTCCTTGATGGAGTAGAAAACATTGTTGGAAAAGGTTACCAGCAATTTCTCCTTTTCCCAAATGTTTTCAAAAGGCTTCTTCCTCGGGGTCGGTAAAAGTCATGATCGTGTGGTAAAGGGTTAATAAGTTTCAGACTTCAGGCACTTAACTCTACAACGAACGACAAAATTTTAGACTCATCCAAATTGAAAGCACGAACAGACGACAATTTTAATGTAGCTCAAAAGATAGTTTCTGTCTTTGAAATGGTAGATAACATTGTTGAGAATTGAGAAAATTGAGAAAAATCGAGGAAATGCTGGTTACCAGCATTTTCTCTTTTTCCTACAACGTTTTCAAAAGCCCCTTTCCCAAGAGTTGTTGAAACTCGGGATTTTGTGACAAAGGGTAAACTTTAATGGGCAATAAAATTTTATACATCTCAAGCTCGAAAGCATTTGCAGACGACAAACTAACTGTGGCTCGCTTATTGTAAAGTGTCCTAGAAAGGGTAGAAAACATTGTGTGAAAAGGAGAAAATCCTGGTTGCCAGCATTTTCTCCTTTCCCCACAATGTTTTCAAAAGCTTCTTCTTCAGGGTAGTCAAAACATGAAATTGTGTCGGTGAAGGGTTTACACACTTTTCAAGTGCTGACAAGGATCAAGGCACTTTTGCAAATAGTGCAGGTTATGATAAGACTGCACAACACATGCACATCTGATCTTGTGCATATTCTGTCTGATAATTATAATAGAGATATTTAGGTTAGAAATCAGCTGTAACATATGAAATATTTGGATTAATTGTTTGTATCTGAGGCCTTAAATGCTTCAGAATTAGTCAGCTGTGTAAATATAGAAAATATACCGATAAATATGGTGTAAGGGATAAATACTATATAAAAAAATCTTGGATTTAATACCTGAAACGTCATAACAGTGATTTCTTTGAAGGCCTCCAGAAAATGTTCAAAATCCATTTTTTTACCTGTTGTAGTCTATGCAACCCTGTACCCGTCAGGGGCAACATTTGGCATTAAGATACAAGAATGATTATAGATCTAGTTTGATAACAAAAAGATAAAATGGGCTAAAAAAAACTGGCTGAAAACGAGTATAGATGTTTCTTTAACGACAACATTGAAATAGTATTTACTGTCCAAGAATGTAATAAATATTCAGGAATGTTTGTTTTGTTTGTTTGTTTGTTTGTTGGTATTGGAGTCTAACGCCATTTTAACAGCTCAAGTCAGATCAATGCGGTCAGTGACGCAACCATGTGTTTCCTGGCTGTCTCAGCTTTCCTTTCAAAGCCACTGACTACTTTTCTCACATGTATCAGAGGTGGGAGGCGAAAAATCACCGGAAAGAAAGTTTGCCTCAACCGGGTATCAAACTCGCAATCACCAGGTCACTAGTCAGATACGCTAACCACTGAGCTACCCGGGCGGGCTCAGGAATGTTTGAATGACAGATTATCACACATAGGCCTACCATATACCTATCCCATATATGACATGGTTTGGTTAGACTTGTCTAACTTCGAACACCGACTGATAATCTATTTTTCTATCTTTATCGCCCTTTTGTCATGTTGTTTTTCAGCCTCAGTGTGTTCAGATATTTTCACAATCTAATTACCTTTTATTACGTACTTTTTTTTACCATTCCTAAACTTTTGTAATGTTTGAACGTTTTTCAGCTGCCCTATTTATAAGACTGTCATTTTTTACATGTGGAATTGGAGAAGGGGAATGGCCGGACCTAAGTTGTAAGAACACTTGGCCAGACCGCGTTGTCAACATATATGTATCATTGTATGTACTCAAATTTTTTGTACATATTGCCCATATAAAAATGTATATGTGGCAGTAAATATGAACCATGCTCTGTGAAAAGGGAGCTTTATGCGTCTGCGAAAAGTAGTTTGAGCTGGCTCACCTGGACTGAAACTTTTCGCTATTGGTCAATTTTCTGTGTGTCAAAGGACCTGTGTACCTCGGTTGTTAGGCCAAATGGACTTTGAAAAGGGAGCTTGATGCGCCTGCGAAAAGTATCGAACCAGGCCAGCCTGCGCAGTTTGAGCAGGCTCACCTGAACTGAAACTTTTCGCTGTTGGTCAATTCTCTGTGTGTCAAAGGACCAGTGTACCTCATGATTCAATCAGTTGTTAGACAAAATGGACTTTATGGATCCATGACCATGGGATGACTTGCTTGGTATCATGCATCACGCTACCCTAAGCCCCTTTTGCCATAGCATTTCTCATATCTTTAGACTTAAACTTTGGATCTTCTCTGAATTAAAATTGTCTATTTCACTTTACGTATACGTAGCGCCAAGCCCGGTAGCTCATATGGTGACATACGGGCTTGGAACAAGGAGACTTCTGGTTCGAATCTCCGGCTCGGCCAATTTATTTCTGAGAACTGATGACAGTCATTGCGACAGGATTCATTCCTCTCTCACAGCTGATCATTATTTCGACTGCGGTGAAGTGGGAAAGCAGCCAGTGGCTTGTGAACAATATTGAGTGAAGTACTGGTCACAGAAACTCCGGGAGAGCATGGATAGATGCACTTGCTGCAGCGATATCACTTACGTAATGTTCAAAATGGCGTTTGATACCAGACGAACAAACAATTAATTTCATTTAGCAGTCTAAGCGACCATATGTGAGTACGCGAACTTTTGGTCCAAAGTCTAAAATGTGAAAAAAAAAAATTATATGGTGAACCTCTTAAAAGTCTTTATTATTCATATACATACAAAGCGGGTTCCTTACAACGTTGCGTGTGTGTCACATTTCTCCGTATATCCATATATGGATATACATATATCCATATATGGATATATATTGTATCAAAACACTTCCTTTTACCCTGTACAAAACAGCCCTGTTAGAAAAACAAAAGGACTTTTAGAAAACATTGTGGGAAAAAGGAGAAAATGCTGGTGACCAGCATTTTCTCCTTTTCCCCACAATGTTTTCTACCCTGTCAGAGACAAATTCCATTATTTTAGCCACAATTACCGTGATATGTCGTCTGCAAATGCTTGCAGTGTGGAGAGGTCCCCTTTTTTTTTGTTCGTCTAGTAAAAAGTGAAAAGATTATTTCTGGGTTCAAAAAGTAATACTTGTTTTTTTTTTTTTTAATCAAGACCTATGTTGTTGGTACTCATTGTAGGATATACAATATTTGTATCATTTGCTTTTTCGGGTTTTTTTTTTTTTTTTTTTTTAAACACTGCGTTATCACCATTTTCTCCTTTTCCCACAGTGTAATCAAAAGCCTTCTTCTCTATGATTGTAGTGACTCGTTTGACAGACGGTTAATAATCAGCCAAACTAGGTGTGACAACTTTTAACTTTCTACCAAACGACGAGACTTAGGACTTGTCCGAATGGAAAGGATTTGCAGACGACAAAAGAACTTGTTATTTGTTTGTTTGTTTTTTAGTGGTACAAAAAGTTGTTGAAAAAGGAGAAAACACTTGTTACCAACATAAACTAACATAAACTAACTGTAGTTGCCTAGAAACCATCATTAGAGATTGGTGGCCCTTTGACATGCAGAAAATTGACCACGGCTAATAGTTTCGACTCAGGTCAACCTGCGCGGACTGCGCAGGATAACCCGAGTCGATTCTTTTTGAAAATGCATTATGCCTCCTATTCACCGAGCATGGCTCAAATATAGTTTTCCATCACCCCCCCCCCCCCAAAAAAAAAAAAAGTGGACGGTGACTTGCAGTAAAAATGTTCAAGGTTGGCGGTCGGTAACTCCGTCCTCTTTTCAACACTCGTCACACTTCGGCCGATTCAGTACCTACATCTAACTTGATCAACCGATCACCCGAGGTTAGCCGAATGTTTCTTTTAACCCATATCCTGCTAAATAAGTTAAGTAAAACTTTCAAGCCGATTGTAAAAACCCTAATAATGACGTCATCGTGCTTGTACTTTTTTCGGCGTAGCTGAATGGGCTGGCTTTTGACCTATTTTTTTGTACTGATAAAGAATGAATAGATTGTAATTTGTGACTGGGCAAAAATGTGCACATGTTTATTCGGCGGGCACCTGCTGGCATATTTGCTTACACATTTATGAAACATATCGCTAATCGATACCCCGGGGCCTTTATTCATACCATAGCAAAATACAGTATTAGGGAATGATTCTTTCATAGTGCTATTTGGAAATTTACTACTTTCATAGGCGTTACCCAATAACCCAATACTACTTTTCAACAAAAGGAAAATATCGAGGAAAAAGCTACAGTTGCTCGTGAGGTTACTTTTCATGATCATGTTTACTTCATATCGAGCAACAAAAGAGTTTCAATATTCATATTCCAGTGTCTCTTACGCCGTCTATCTTTTTTGAAGATATTTCTTGTTTTATATAACCACATGTAATCGACGCTTGCACTGTTCTCGTGACATTCCCACAAACCTTGGCAAGAGGAAGTGAAGTTTTTGACAATATGTTGACTGGCCACAGATACACCTGTAGAATCTACAACTCATGTTACCGAATGTAATAAGAACAAGAACAGCATGTAGCAGCAGAATCTACAAAATTTATAATAGGCCTACCCCATATCGTTACTGTAAGTCAAGTCACTCAAAATCGGTTTACACTCCACACTATTTAGATAAAGGAATAACGATGTGAAAAAGAAACAACATTACAAAAACAATAAATAATAGAAAGAAGAGCGGAAAAATGGACCATACATGGATCTAAAAAATCAAATTGAAGTGGTCAAAAGTAAAAATACATGAGCATGTGAATCAGTTAATAGCAATATTTGCATTAGTATGAAATAAATAAAGTGGATATTGTATATCATTAATATCAGCGCTGTTAGGCAATAATTGAGCCATGCTCTGGCAAAAGGAGGCTTGGTGCATCTCCGTGATCCGTGATACCAAGCAAGTCATCACATAATTATGGATCAATAAAATCCATTTTGTATAACGACCGACTGATTCATGAGGTACACTGGTCCTTTGACATGCAGAAAATTGACCAATAGCGAAAAGTTTCGGCCCTGGTCAACCTGCGCGGAATGCGCAGGCTGACCTGGTCGATATACTTTTCGCAGATGCATTAAGCCCCCCTTTCACAGAGCGCGGCTCAATTACAAACAATCATCGTGACAGATAAGTGCAAGTAGATTCCAATATTGGTTCTTCATAGTAAATTTGTTGAAATTATCTTCAGTGCAAAATGCAAAGCTACACTATAATGAATAGTCTACATTTCAAAGCATGACTGCATGTACAAATACAGGAAAAATACCTCATATAATAATATAAAAAATAGATTCGATGCATTACTCATGTAAAAGTACCTTGACCCGAATTATGACCTTGACCGTAGCAAAAATAATTGTCGTACAAAATCAAACAGACAATGTAAATAAGCATGTAAGTATATAGTGAACACAGGGCAATGCAAACGGCAGTCGTAAAAAAAAAATCTTAGATCTACACAATCCGATAAGGAGATATATTTTCCCCCCAAAAAATATCTTTGAAATAACAGTCTTGGTTTTTTACTATCGGCTTGAAAGTTTCATTTCGGTTATTTAGCAGAACAATGGTTATGAAGATATATGGAAAAGGACATGCGATGACAGAGATTTTGAGCCATACAAAGTGAACTTCGAACCTGTTTTCAGGAAGCTGCAGTCTATTGTAGATTAGCTCTGTTGTAAAATTTTGAACATTCATTTTTGTCAACACTGACACGACTGATTCATCTGCTAATATCGGACTTTTGACTCCTTACCAAACGGCAATATTCTACACTTGTCCAAAATGAAAGCTTTTGCAGACGACAAAATAAATGTGACTCAAAAGTTAAAATTTGTCTTGGGAAGGGTAGAAAACATTGTGTGAAAAGGAGAAAATGCTGGTTACCAGCATTTTCTCCTTTTCCCACAATGTTTTCAAAATGCTTCTTCTCAGGGTCTTTAAAAGGGATAATGCAATCTCGCGTTTTCACGGTCCTAATAAAAGAAGGCTTTCTAAAAATCTGCTGGAAAAGGATAAAAATGCAATGTACCGACTCCTTCCACTTTTTCAACAATGTTTTCTTCCACTTCAAAGACAATATTAGTCCAATTATCAAGAGCGGTCATTATTACTGTGTCACTAAACTAGGTACCCGTTGTATGTCCCGTCCCGCGTTGATACGAAGATCGACAAAGTTCTGCCAGTTTAGCGTGTCGCTTGCGAAAGCTTTCAATTTGGACTGCCGGTCTAACCCAGTTTCTGGCATGCAATAGCTTTTAGTGTGGACAATTTTAAACTTTTTTTATCATCTGGTAGGCCGAAATGGCTAAAAGGTTGTTTTTTTTTCCAATAGCAACACATACGCACCCAACCATGCACGTGTTAGTAAACGAGTTCTTTTTTCAGATCATTGTTTGTATGATGTCACGATTCAGGAAGTAAAAGGTGCAAAGAATATGAGAAAAACGGGGATTTCTTTCTGAATATCTAACGTCCTGAAAAGAGGTCACGAAAAACCAACAACATGAAGATTTACTACCTTATCGTACAAAAACGTGTTTTATTTTCTGGAAATTTAGGCCCTTTTTGTTGAAAAGTAATTGTATCATGTTCAAGTCAACAAAAAATCTGAAAGAACCAATTACAGCATTTTTCTAGTATTGTTTTCAAAGCAGTATCATAAACGACAACAAAGACATGTTGCATAAACTCTACCAGACAACAAAATTTTAGACTAGCCCAAACTCAAAGCATTTGCAGACAACAAATTAAATGTGGCTCAAATAAATGAATTTGTTTCTGAAAGGTTAGAAAACATCGTGGGAAAAGGAGAAAATGCTGGTTACCAGCATTTTATCCTTTTCCCACGATGTTTTCAAAAGTCTTATCTCCAAGAGGCGTTAAAACTCGTCATTGTGTGGTAGAGTTGAAAGTAAAAAAACACGAATTCCCTCGTTTGAGCCAAATTTAATTCATTGTCTGCCAATGCTTTGATTTCGGACAAGTTTACATTTTTTTTTTTGTAATGACGAAAAATAAAATATGGCTTGTGTGATGCGATTTGTCTTAGAAAAGGGTTGAAAAGTTTGTGTTCAAAGGAGAAAATGCTGGTTACCGATTTTTTCTCCTTTTTGCATGATGTTTTCAAAAGCATTCTTCTTCAAGGCCATCAAAACACGGTGACAGGTTAATGACGACGCCCGTTTCGCATTTACTATTCGGCAAAACACGAGTGATCCGTTCACACATCATCTTCCGCTGGGGGAAAAAGGGGTGCAATTTTCAAATGCATATTAATCGAAGAAATTGACATGAAACAAATGACCTCTATTATTATGATAATAATTGATTGCCGCCTTGAAAAGTAGTCCGTTTCTGTACCCAGAATGCCCATATCAGATAGACCTGAAATGTAGGGACATTTTTTTGCTGTCGTTAAAGTCTGTGAAAAACCATGCACGAATGCCGTTTTACCAAATGTCTGTATTTAGAAACTGCGCACAAAGATTTGCATTAATCAGTGGTTTTTCTCTGTATTATTTTCCCGTTTACAATTGTTATATTTTGAAGAATTTTGGAAACGAACAACAGGCTTGATTTTTGAACAGACGTATACTCATAACAATTTCCCGCTTCCTACTTTTTTAGCTACAGAGTTTTATGTTTACGTATTGCGCATTAATATTATCCTGCTTCAACTTTTCGACTTTTCAACTTTCCGACTTTTCGGCTTTTCTAGGTCGAAAAGTGGAAGTTTTATTGACAATTGTCATGTGAAAAACTTCCACTTTTCTACTTTTCGACCTAGCAGTTTAACGCGAAAAGTTGAAGTTAGTACTTCCTTATTTCTACTTTTCTAGACAAACGTGAGGTCGAAAAGTCGAAAGTTTTTTGACAATTTTCAGGTCAAAAACTTCAACTTTTCGACTTTTCGAGGTAACTTTTTTGCTAGAAAAGTGGAAGTTAGTGTGCCTAATTTCTACTTTTCGAGTTCCTCGTAGGTCGAAAAGTGGATGGCGGAAACAGGATTCCGTAAAAAGCGGACTATTTCTCACTTGCCCAATTCTTACATGCAACAAATTGAATCCAAATTTCCTTAAATGTGCTGTTTGAGCAAGGTTCCAAACGTATCAGGCAACGCATTATTTGCTGATAAATCAGAACTTGCATTTTTAGTTTTTCTTGGTATTGCTTTTCCTTTCTTTGTGTAGAACTTTGGTTTTGGCTTTGATTGTTCAATTCGATTTGACTTTTCTATCCTGGCCGTTCCTAGCTATATGAATATCTGAACAAGCACAAGAAATGGAAGGAGTTTTCGGTTTGGATCTTATCACACCCAGTATTGATTCCATTGAACGCAGGAGATCTACAACTGTTACAGCTACTTTGGGCAGATGTGCCTCTCGTTCCTAATTTCGAACCATTCTTCGAAAAGAAAAGTACATAGATCTATTTAGACTAATCTACGATACGGATTTTTTTTTTTTTTTTTTTTACAAATCATTTTAATTAAACAATGGTTAAATTGATGTTTTTTGTTTCATAAGAATTGATTTTTCTAAGCTTTATTGAACGTGCAGTCTGATCTTGTACCTACACTGTCCCACAAAAGGAAATCTTTCCCAAAAATACATTTGAAATAGCAAAATTTGGGCTTTTACATTCTGCTTTAAAGTTTCGTTTCACTTATTTGGCAGGATAAGGGTTAAAGCTGGCTGAAGAAAACATTGCACAATTTCTTAGGACTTTTCCATATTCAAATTTAGTTTTAGAATGCAATTTTACCCAGTAAAAATGTGGTTAAGTGCATCTGCAAAAAGTATCGGCGAAGACTGCGCAGGCTGACATGGGTCAAAACCATGTTATTTGTAAATTTTCTGCACGTCAAAGGACCATTCTACCTCCAGATCCAATTGATTGCAAGACGAAAATAGAGAATAATAGGATAGTGTCTGAAATAGATCAAGTTTTTCGGGCGAGGCGTAGGAATTTATTAGGTTCGCCTAGGTTAGTGTCTGAAATGGATCAAGTTTTTCGGGCGAGGCGTAGGAATTTATTAGGTTCAGGCGGCATGACATAAGCCCTCTGGCCCTCGGCCAGTGGAGCTAAAAATGAACACATGAGACAACTTTCTGCCGATATCTTTCTAAACAGTTTGTACATACAGTTTTTATCGTGGTTTATCAATTCCGTTGGCAGTTTTCATAGACAGATCGACCGATGTGAATAACTTCCCCGTGGTTGTTGATGTCGTTGCTAAGCGACTTATATGTGCGCCACCATGCTTATGATCACGTGATTGGTAGTTCAAAATAGAATTCTGCTTTATATGGACAAGGTTAGATGTAGTTACGCAATTGGCCGAACTGTGACGACTGAGACAAACCTGATGCCCCTTTAACCCTTAACCTAATAAATAACTTAAATGAAACTTTCAAGCCGATGGTAAACAAGAGGGTCATGATGGCCCTGTATCGCTCCACTGGCTTATAAATATAAACCATAAATACTAAACATTTCAATTCTGAGCCAATGGTTTCAAAATGAAGACTTACAAAGTTTTCTCTGTAAAAGCCCGTGTGAAAGTTGAGACCCGCAGGGCAAAGCCATTTTTGATCCCAGAGCTATAATTACTTGAAACCCTGGTAGAGGTCCACAGGATAAAGCCACATGCCAAAATAATGCAAGTCTATGCTGTATGGTTATAAATAAGGTGATTTTCAAGTTTTGTCCATATGAAGCCTGTGTAAGACATAAGACCCTTGATGCAAGGCTAATTTAAAAAAAAAAAACAAAAAAAAACAGGAAGATTTCTTAAGTTGTCACTATGTAAGCCCATGTAAAACTTGTGACCCCTGCGGCGGGGCCAATTTTGACCCCAGGGTGAAAATTTTGGCCCGCTTGGTAGAGGCCCACTAGGTATAGCTACATGCAAAATTTGGTAGCTCTAGGCCTAATGGCTAGGTACAGGAAGATTTTTAAAGTTTTCACTATGTAAGCCTATGTAAAACTTGTGACCCCTGGGACAGAGCCAATTTTGACCCCAGGGCTATAATTTGAAGAAACATGATAGAGGTCTACTACATAAAGCTACATGCCAAATTTGGTAGCCCTATGCCTTATGGTTTCAGACAAGAAGATTTTAAAAGATTTCCAATATTTTTCAGTTTTGTTACCATGGCAACCAGAGTTTTTGAAGGAATCAAATTCTTTCAAGAAATTCTGAAGAGGACCATGGCAGGATAATTTCTGTGAAGTTTCATGAAAATTGGATGGGTAGTTTCAGAGAAGACGATGTTTGAAATAAAAGTTAACGCACGGACGGACGGACGCACGGACGTACGGACGCACGACGGACACCGGGCCATGACATAAGCCCGCTGGCCTTCGGCCAGTGGAGCTAAAAACCAAAACATTGGTATTTCAAAGATATAGGTGTTGTGGAAATATCTCCTTATCGGACAGTGTAGATTCAAGATCAGACTGCACGTTCTGTGCAGTCTGATCTTGATCTACACTGTCCGCAAAAGGTCCGTGAGTCGCGCTTAGCAGCCTAAGGGTTAACCTTTATCTTGCTAAATAATGTAAAATGAAACTTTCAAGCCGATAGTAAAAAAAACAGAATGATGCTATTTCAAAGTTATTTTTAGACAGAAAATATCTCCGTATCGGACAGTGTAGATCCAAGATCAGACTGCACGTTCTGTGCTGTCTTATCTTGATCTACACTGTCCGCAAAAGGTAAGTTAGCTTAGCAGCTTAAGGGTTAAATAGAAACTGGGTTATTCATACTCAGCATATGAAACTCGTATAAACCTAGGTCAGTACCAGGAAGTTGAAACGTCGTGGCCATGTGACTTAAACCTTTACCAAAAAACAGTCTTTTTCTACTCTGAGGAAGAAGGCTTTTGAAAACGTTGTGGGAAAAGATAACCTTCATTTTTCCCTTTTTTCCCTCAATATTTTCGACTTGCTTCATCTCTAAAGATGAAGTGACTTGGTAACCTTTAATCTAGCTTTAAAGTTCATTTTTCTGCCGGCGACTTACAATTGGACAGACCGTTCAATAAGATACTGTCCTCTTTATACTTACTTCCATGCCTTTCAATGGTATGATTTAAAGTTAGACGCATTTTGATACCTGCTTTGTTTACCTTTGGTCGCTATTGGGCCTTTAACGAGTATATTGTCACTTTTAACCCTTAAAGTGCCTTTCGCGACTATAGTTGCCTTTGCGGCCAGTGTAGATCAAAATCAGGCTGCACAAAACGTGCAGCCTGATCTTTGATCTACACTGTCCGCTTTGCTGAAACTTGGTAGACAAAAGCAACCATGAAATTGCAATTACTTGAGTCGTATTTCTAGGATGAGAATGTATGATAGGTTTATTCGGCGCTCTTAGGGTTAAGACATTCTTGTAAGATAGGAAGAGTCAACGGGAAGTAAAATTTGATTAGACCTCTCCAACAGTGGTGAGTTTAAAAGGCAGACTGCCTCAGAAATCGTTGCCTATTCCATGCTTTTCTGCGAAATTGTTCTGATACACAGTCTGTTCCGTCATGATTTTATAAACAAACCGAAATCAAAAAACTGAAATTTCTAGGAAATAGACGTGTTTTGTTTTTATATGACGGATTTCAAAACGGATTTGTTATATTGATTTGATTGCAAATGACATTTCCAGTTGTAATTTTTCATTAAACAAATAAAGCTACACATACACACAATAAAAAAATAATTTCGTTAAAAAAGAGAACACCGCCGGAAAAGATCACGCAACTTAAAAACGTGGGAAGAAGGTCACGTGTCTGTCATGTAATGCATAAGAAGTTCCTCCTTTTAACACAGCGGCAATCATACAATGCCTTACTTAATATTTGTTTACATGTACCAAAATATATTGAAATTAAAAGCAATAAGCTATTGGAAAACATTGATGCTGACCTCTCCTGGCTTCTTTTCTAAAGAAGCCAACTTGTACACTGAACATGTCAACCTATTACGAATCAATCCCGAATTTGAACCACCCAAAGGAAGGAGGCTTTTGAAAACAATGTGGTAAAAGGAGAAATGCTGGTTACCTGCATTTCTTTTACAACAATATTTCCTACCCTATCTGAGAATTAAATCTCATTTGTATCAGTTTCAGTTTTGTGGTCAGCAGTCACTTTCAGTTTGGACGAGTCGACAATTTGTTGTTTGGGAGAGGATTTTAAAGAGCCATTTAATACTTTCTCCTTTTGTTACATTTTTTT
The DNA here is from genome assembly GCA_945859785.2 of Tridacna gigas. Lineage (NCBI taxonomy): Eukaryota > Metazoa > Mollusca > Bivalvia > Cardiida > Cardiidae > Tridacna > Tridacna gigas. The sequence continues at coordinate 52,386,008 of OX244039.2, forward strand.
GGCCGTAAGTGGTTTGCTGCAAGACAATAAGAAAATTCAGCAGGACATAAAAAGCAAAATGTAGGTTGAATTTGTCGTTAATCATTTTTTTTTTTTTTCAATCAGACAGGAGTCAGTTACCGTATTTAGTATGATTCATGCCAGTACGAGTTGATTTCGAAATTTCATTTTTGTGGCATTTGTCGAAGACAATGCCACTATGAGTTCAATACGACATTTTGAAAATCATGTATCGTATTTTGTGCAAAACCGAAGGAAGTAAACCCGATTAAAATCAATTTTTCGGAGAAAAATAAATATTTCGATTGCACTCAGATACGAAATTGAAAATGGCGTATTACAATAAATTGGATTAGGCCATCGATCGTGGAAATACATCCTTTTTATCGAAAATAGCTTGATCCGCTATGGCCTTCTATAGTGGCGTAATGACACACACATACCGTGCATGTTCGTCCCAAAACCAGTTCGTTCCTGGGCTTATTCGTCCCAGGATTGTTCGCCCTGACTTGTTCGTCCCACAAGATTGCACCCTTCTCTATCGGATTTTGCATGACTATATAGTAGATTGACTTTCAAGCGAATATTTTGAAACTGTTTCTGTTATTAATTTTTCAAATTATTAATTCCACACAATGGCTCCCTTGACAAAGGCCACACCAGCGTTTTCATCGCTTTGATTTACCTTGAAATGGAATTTTCCAGATTAATTTGTACAAATGTTATTTAACAGATTTCACACATACTGGTATCTTTCTCCGTGTAATTTCTAGGAAGTTTCCTCAGTTTTTGTGGCATTTGTCGAAGACAATGCCAGTATGAGTTCAATACGGTATTTTGAAAATGATGTATCGTAGTTTGTGCAAAACCGAAGAAAATAAACCCAATTAAGCTCAATTTTTCTAAGACAAATAAGTGTTTCGATTGCACTCAGATATGAAATTGAAAATGGTGTATTAAAATTAATTGCATTAGGCCATCGATAGTGGAAATACTTCTTTTTCATCGAAAATAGTTTGATCCGCTATGGCTTTCTATTGGCGTAAAGATACACACAATCTTTCCCGACCGTCCGATTCCTAAACTGGTACCCGTTGTATCTCCCGTAGCCGTCCGATAGACTATTGATATAAAGATCGATAACAGGCTGCCAATTTATCCGATTCCGTGCTTCTTCGTCCCAAAACCAATTCATTCCTGGGCTTATTCGTTCCTGGGCTTGTTCGCCTGGACTTTTTCGTCCCACAAGATTGCATACTACTCTATTGGATTGTGCTTGCCATGACTATATAGGCCTAGTAGGCTGACTTTCAAGTTAATATTTTGAAACTAATTATATTGTTTAAAATTATTAATTCCACACAATAACAAATGCCACACCAGTGCATTCAACGCTTTGATTTTTACAGTCTGTCCTTCTGTCCTATTCCACGTACAGTGTAAGCTATTCAATTCAATTCAAAATACTTTATTAACCCATAAACTGCTAAGTGTGACTTAAGGACCTTTTGCGGACAGTGTAGATCAAGATCAGACTGCACAGAACGTGCTGTCTGATCTTGGATCTACACTGTCCGATAAGGAGGTTTCTTGCTCCCGAAAATCTCTCTCTCTCTCTCTCTCTCTCTCTCTCTGACTCTACTTGTTACTAAAAATTTGAGGGTAAGAGTTTGCTTAGGAAACAATCCCTGGATTCAACGAATTCGATGAAGAAGGTTTTCAAAAACATTTCGGGAAAAGTAACCATTTTTTTCTCCCCATTCCATAATGTTCTCTTTCCTTTCAATATATATTTTACTGTTTGTCCTACATTTTATTTGTCGTAGGCAAATGCTTTGGATTTGGACAATTTCAAAATGTTGTGATTGCGAAACTTGGTCGTGAAATAATTCAAATAAAGATCTAGAGTGGATTGTCAATCCTTTGTCCGGCTAAACTGAAAACAGGAAATATCTTTTAAAAAGACAGACAGCGTAATTTTGTCAGTAAAATGGGCAGGGGACCTTAACATAAACTTGTCTACATTTTTTACCAATCACAAATTTCTTCTCATTCATTCGTTATCAGTACCAAAAAGTAAGTCAAAAACCAGCACATTCAGCTACGCCGAAATAATCAGACATACAGTCTCGTCTTAGTCTATTCTATCCACATGGGGAGTAGAGCAACTTATGATTCAGTAAAAGCAGCCCATATTTTCAACCTTTTGCCACTAATGACCCTGGATAAAGATGCATTTTTCAAAACATTGTTGAAACAGGAGAAAAATGCTGATTACCAGCATTTTCTCCTTTTCCCCACAATGTTTTCTACACAATGGTCGATAAATCTAGTCATTTGAGTTGCATTTAATTTGTCGTCTGCAAATGCTTTAAATTATGGGCGAGTATAAGTTTCCGTCTGGTAGAGAGTGAAACGATACTCGTATTTTCTCTAAAGTTGCTAAGCGCGTCTCACTGACCTTTTGCGGACAGTTTAGAGCAAGATCAGACTGCACAGAACGTGCAGTCTGATCTTGGATCTACACTGTCCGATCAGAAGATATTTTTCTCCAAAAAATAAGTTTGAAATAACATTCGGGTTTTTACTTTCGGCTTAACCCTTAAGCTGCTAATCGCGACTCACTGACCTTTTGCGGGCAGCGTAGATCAAGATCAGACTGCACAGAACGTGTCCGATACAGTATTTTCATTGCCGGTGAAATCAACTGTGGAACCGCAATGTTTGGGTTTTTAGTATAGAGTAGAAATTTGCGTTTCAGTTATTCAGCAGCTTAAGGGTTAAAAGTACTACTTACTTTTTTTTAGCAGGATTGAGGTTAAGTGGGTAGACTGCGAACAAATCTAAACAAGATAGGACTGTGATATAACATCAACCAGGAAGTCACGTAACGTTCCGATGATATGAGAGGAGATAGATAAATTTCATAACACAGTAATTTCATATCCTAGCAACCCAAAACAAGTAAAACAAACAAAACAAGAGGGCCATCGGCCCTAAAGCGCTCACCTGAGTAAAGACATCTACAGTTAATAAACTTTAGAGATCCTGGTTTTAATGATGTAAAACACATGAGTGTAAGTGACCTATTTTTTGAACCAATGTGACTAAATTCCAAACTTGCCCAAGATATCTCTAAAACAAACATTCTGACCAAGTTTCATGAATATCAGACTTAAAATGTGGCCTCTATGGTGCACACAAGGTTTTTCTAAGATTTGGTCCAGTGACCTACTTTTTGACCAGATGTGACCCACTTGGAAACTTATCCAAGATATCATGAAGGCAAACTTTCTGACCAAGTTTCATGAGAATCAGGCTGAAAATGTGGCCTCTAGAGTGCACACAAGGTTTATCTAAGATTTGACCATGTGACCTACTATTTGCCCCGACACGACCCACTTGTAAACTTGTCTAAGATATCAATATTATAAACATTCTGACCAACTTTCATGTGTTTCAGGCTGAAAATGTGGCCTCTAGAGTGCACACAAGATTTTTCTAAGATTTAGTCCAGTGACGTTCTTTTTGACTGGACATAACCCAATTTCGAACTTAGCCCAGATATTACCAAGAAAACCATTCTACCCATTTTCATGAGTTTCAGGCTAAAATGTAGAGTGCGCACAAGGTTTTTCTAATATTTAGCCAAGTGACCTACTTTTTGACCCGACATGACCCAATTTCGATCTAGTCCTAGATATCATCAAGACAGACATTCTAACCAACTTTCATGTGTTTCTGACCAAGTTTCATAAGTTTCAGGCTGAAAATGTGGCCTCTAGAGTGCGCACAAGGTTTTTCTGAGATTTGGTCCAGTGACCTACTTTTTGACCCAACAAGACCCAATTTCGAACTTGTCCAAGATATTATCAAGGCAAACACACTGACCAAGATTCAAGAGTATCAGGGTGAAAACATGGCCTTGAGAGTGCACACAAGGTTTTTCTTAGATTTATCCCAGTGACCTACTTTTAGACTCGACATGACCCAATTTCAAACTTGTCCGAAGATTTAAGAGATATTATGGCAAAATAAAAGTTATGGACTTGAAGCTGCACTTTGTATTTTTCTTATGTTCTTTTTTAATAACTGAAATTGCTCTAGTTCATTTACAAACAATGCGCGTTTGGTTAATATTTCATTTCACCAGATTGTCTCCGCTGCTTATGAGAAGCAATGGGGGTCATTCATGTGAGTCAAATTGTCTCCCTTTTCATTTAAAGCCTAAATGTGACCAACTAACAGATTGGTCCTTTTATCTGCATTCCTTTGTTTTTATCCTTGATTCTCTTAGGAATGTTACGATAATTATAATTTGATTCATGACATAATTATCTGATATATCTAAGGTCCCCATGTAATTTTAAGGCAAATTCTGTTCTCAATCATCATAGAAACATGTATTTATCGATTTGTAAACTAACCCGATTTATTCGCGATAGGTTATTAACAACATATCTGTGTACTGCAAGAAAATCAAGGATAAAAACCAAGTATCTCCCGTGTAAGGACCAATGTAGTACTGAAGAGGCCTAGGGAAATAACTGAAGAATAGCCCCCCCCCTCCCCCACCAATTGTAAACTGATCGAAATACTAGTACCACAGACTGCATGAAAGACACGAGATAAAGAGGAGCTATTCTAAACGTATCATTGGTTAACCGTTTACCAAAAGACACAATTTTAGCCTCGTCTAAACTGGAATGCCCGCACAGTGGTTAGCGTATCTGACTCGTGACCTTGTGGTTGAGAAAGCCAGGAAACACATGTGTAGGTGCACTGACCACAGCGCTATGACCTTAGCTGTTAAAACGGCGTTAAACCCCAATACAAAAATTTTCATGACCCGAAAGAAGAACGTTATTGGAAAAAAAAAAAGAAATGTGTGAACAGGTGAAAATGCTGGTAAACAACATTTTCTCCTTTTCTCACAATTTTTCCGTATCAAAACAACTGGGCCATACATGTATGTAGTATGTTGTGTACAAGTGCTTTCAATTCTAATTATTTTGAAATTTTGTTGTTTTGTAAAGAGATAGCTCTTTGAGGACCATACAAAAGAAAAAATAAACTATAACTGTTCTTTGCACCGGAAGGATTCTTCATTCTGATTTCCCTCTTCAACTTAAAAGGTATTTGTTTTTTTTCATCAGGATAAATTTACCCCCATCTAACCCCCACCCCCATTGGAAACCTCCCTCTGCTTTGACTATAGGCAGGCACTTTTGATAACAGTTAATGAAGTAATAGTTATGCTTTTAGTTTTGTTAGTTCTGGATTGCAGGCACCTTCCGTAACCGCCAGTTCTTATCATTACGAGCGTGTTCACCAAACACTCTAACCATCGATGAACTTTTCAATCAATTGCTGGCCATCTGATTGGTTGAGCCAAAGTCTCCGCCTGTCAGATAACTAGAATTTTCATTTAGAAATACATTTTATCACATAATTGTTTTCAGTGTCATACAGCCATCATGAGTTTTCTTATCTTACACACGTCCGAGACAAACAAGTAGTGCCGTATTTGCGAAACACTCTGTAATCACACGCCACACTTCTGAAACATTTATGGTCAAAATTTCTTTGCAAAATTAAATGTCAAAATTGGTGATCGTCACAAACCTGCGAATTTTATTCTTTTTAGATTCAAACACATTCATTATAAATGAAAGTTTCTTTGGAACTTTTTTTCGTCCGTAATGTACCGGTCAAAGAAGCAAGTAGGCTTCATGTAAATTTCAATGCACATGTACCTGTTTTTTAACACATCATGGACTTTAATTTTTGATATACAATCATGTGATAAAAAGAATCTGACATTCGTTGGCTTTTAAGGTTAATTTTTGTTAAGCTTGTCTACAAAAAAAGAATGTTATAAAACTCGCCAAAGGGCATAATAACATTTTTTCTAGACTCGTTAAAATAAAATTTTATAAATTTTATCTCAAATGCCAGATCATGTCAGATCCTATGTAGAACTATGGATGTTGGATGATAAATATATATCCGATGATTCCATGTGCCTCTTACGTAAAGGAATGAGGAAGGGATATATTACATATAAAATAAAAAGAGGGCAAAAATCCTATTCATGTAATTACTTACGGTGAAAATGAGACGCAGATCGGTATCCAACAGATCTATCGTCGATCGCAGTATATGACCAAATATTGACGGTACATGTAGGCCAAATTATTCGAAACGTAGATTCAGTTAGTCACGTTCACCGTAATTGCACCACTCACATTTATGTTTTGCCGACTTTTTCAATGTACATGTATCGAGTTGCATAATACCCAGTTTTTTCACCAATCAAAACGTCTTAAATGTTTTCGAAAAGGTCCTGTCTAACAACAAGCAATGACTTAGGAGTTGGCAAACATTTTCTCAGTTTTTAGATTTCTTTAACTCTTTACCACACAATGACGAGTTTTGACGCCTCTGGAAAATTAGACTTTTGAAAACATCATGGGAAAAGGAGAAAATGCTGGTAACCAGCATTTTCTCCTTTTACCGTGATAGTTTCTAACCTTTCAGAAGGAAATTCATTTATTTGAGCAACATTCAATTTGTCGTCTGCAAATGCTTTGAATTTAGGTCAGTCAAAATTTTGTCGTCTGGTAAAGAGTTAATCGAATTTGAAAGAGTTAGTTTTCAGAAGATCGCTTTCTCCTATGCTCAGGCAGCTCTCGATACCAAAATGTTATAGATTTAGTTCTGCGCCAATCTTTATCTTTCCTTATTATTAAACAGTCCGAATTTTTAACGACCCTAGAGAGGAAGAAATTTGAAAGCATAACGGAAAAAGAAAAAAAAAAAAGCTGCTTACCAGCATTTATTCCTGTTCCACAATGTTTAGAAGTATCCTACCTGGAACAAATTTTAGTATTTGAGTCAAATTTATTTTGTCGTCTGCAAATGCTTTCGATTTGGACATGTCTAAGATTTTGCCGTTTGGTAACGAGTTAAAAGCCTATCTACGCAGTTCTAATCCTGTACATGGTCTCCCCACCCCCCTCCCAAGATCATAAACTTTCACAGCTTAAATTTCATATACTTTGACTGTTACACTACTTCATCTGGATTCATCTATGTCTGTTTACACAATTTACTCCATGATTTTTCTTTTTTTTCGAAAATTAGGTCTACCATTCACAATTCTATTCAAAAACAGCAAAACGATGTCGATGTTTTTATGTGTAAGTAGACACCCGATATGGTTACAACCAACGCACTACGTTAAAGATATACTAAATAATGATAGGACTTGTATTTCAACCAGGAAGCTTTAAAAGAAACGATGACGTAAAGAAATCGTAAATGATGGGACAAAACTCTAAGTCACTGTCATGGTTGACTGATTTTGCAATTTTTATTTTGCCTAAAAAGAATTAACCCTTATTCTGCTAAATAAGTTCAATGAAACTTTCAAGCCGATAGTAAAAAAAACAGAATAATGCTATTTCAAACTTACTTTTTTTGGAGAAAAATATCTCCGTATCGGATAGTGTAGATCCAAGATCAGACTGCACGTTCTGTGCAGTCTGATCTTGAGCTACACTGTCCGCTAAAGGTCAGTAAGTCGCGCTTTGCAGCCTAAGGGTTCAATTTCAAATCGTGTATAGAAATCACCCTTGCCCAGCCTTAGTTAGCCTGGTTTCCAGTCCGATCATTTTTTTCCTTTTTTAAAAGTCGGACTGGAACCCAGACCAAGGCTTAGTAGTCTATTGAATGTAAGGCCTTTTATACCCGGAAAGTGTTGTTTTTTTGTGTTTTTGTCACTTTTTGTTGAAATTATACCTACTGGGGGGCGGGACGGGATCAAAGGCGGTGGAAATCTCGATGGGTAGTCGTGGAATCTAGAATTACCATATATTTCACACAGAAATATCGATGAATACGAACCCCGAACTGAGCCTCATTAAGACGTTGTTTTTGGGTGATTTTCATTTACACTGTTACTATAAATAGCACAGTGGCGACTGCCTCTATGTTGTATATAATAAGACTTAACCTAACCAATAAGTTTGTAGGATTCATTTATTGAGTCAAAGGCCTAAATACTTGATACATGTTGATCAGATTTCTAACTACATTAAAGTGAAAAAAAAAAAGACGTAGTTATGTAAATCCCCTGGAGGGGGGGGGGGGGTAGGGGAAATATGAATATGAACTCGAGAATTTTGCTTCCATTAGACCACTCGGCAAATTAGACGAAACATTCGGCAAACCTCAGGTGATACGTTGATCAAATCTTTAGATGTTGACCTGTACGGAATCGGCCGCGTTGTGACGAACGTGAAAGAAATAGCCTTGGTCCCTGCTTTTTATGCTTTGCATTGAAAACTGGTCTTCGGTAGAGCTTGTTTTTACCAATTAGCAGCGCCTTACAGGTCCAATAGCAGCTAAAATTACTGATTTTTCTGAAGTTGTAGATCAAATTTAAACGCACGAACCTGCCAAATCTTATTTTGTCCGGCAATATAGCTATTGTTTGCACGATTTGAAATTCGTAATCGAAACTAAATTAATAGTAACAGAAATTAACTGTAAAAGGTGATACCATATATACAATTCATTTATTCGTGAGGTCAAAATTATCGGAAATTTTACAGTACATTAAGCGAGAGTTACCTCCCCTGAATCTCGCGATATCTCTGTTCTAAAAAATAGACGGGCAGTATTCTGCCCGTTTTTCAATAGCCTGTACCGATCCCTATACATTTGCTGTATCAGGGGAGGTAACCAATCTATAACTTACTATGTGCGCATGTAACCGGACACTAGGGGCGTATTCCTTTCACTACTCCGAACACTCCGAACATGTTCTAGATCAATGGAGTATTTCAGAACACGGTGCTGTGTTCTTCAGAACATGTTCTGGCTGTTCTAAATAAATCGATGAGCAGCGCACCTGCTGAACGCGTCCAAGATGTGTTACAAGATGGCTCAAAGACGAACAATTTTTCAGTGCGAAAACAGTATGGATCTGAACAGACCTCACAGATGTGCAGGGTGCTCTAGATCCATGCTGAACGCCGGGCTATTTTGTTGGCTTCAATTGTCTTCTCATTTCCTCGTGTCTTGGCACTAATGTACCTTGAAAAAAAAGGGTCAGAATACTCCAGTGCATATGGCAAGAGTATAAAAAAGGGCTCTACCAAATCATGGTGCTGTTAACATCAGCAAAGTAAAACAGTCCACACCCAATTAGTCGCATTGCGAAAAAGAAAAAAAAAAAAAAACTTTGCCACTAATGGGATTTTGTCATCATCGAAATATAGGTGAAAAAGAATACTTTTGAAAACGTCGTGTGAAAAAAGGAGAAATTGCTGGCAAGTAGCAATTTCTACATTACCCCCATTGATTTCTACCCATCCCAGAACAAATTTCAGTTCTGGAGTCACACTTTTCTTTCTCGTCTGCAAATGCTGTCACTTTGGACAAGTCTGAAATTTTGATGTTTGGTAAAGGGTTGTGTGATTGTAACAACTAGTCCTCAGGAAGTTGTCTTGAGGTGATTTAATACTCCCGCACAATTTCCCTATTTTCTAGAAAACTTTGCAGTAGATTTAAAGTTTAATTATAACATAGATTAGAGCAGCATTCTAATCGCCAACAATAGATTGAAAAGGGGATGAGACACATATACCCAATATCGACCAGCAATATCGTATCAAGTTTAGAACAAATGAAAGACAAAACATTTTTGATATTGATACGGACAACGTCCCAAAAACGCTCCATTCAGAGCATCATTCCAGAACACTGCACATGTGCTGAAATATTCCTTTCGCTCGCTCCAGAAGAGTATTTCGGAACACAGTGCAATGTTCCAGAACAGGTGAATCGAATACACCCTACATGTAATCGAACACTGTCAGCGTCATATTTGTTCAGTAAATCCTGTTGGTTTTGTCTGGCATTAGTGATAAAGATTTCTAAAACTTTTTTCCAGTTATGAATACTATCACTTTCGAAGATACAAAAAAGAAATGTCATATCACTATCACGGTATAGCCTACAGGAAGAGGAGTCATACAAGTTTAAGACAAGCACTGTCGGGCGGTATGATAAAAGTTTTCGTATGCAGACTACATTATTATGGAATCAAAACGAAGCATCCAGATAGAAACATCACGGCAAACAGCCTTGGTTGTACAGGGCTAGAATTGAGAAAAAATATTGAACCCCGGTTATTTCGTCTTGTCAAACCTGTCCCGATATCGTTTGACATCTCGGCCCGTAACAATTTCAACCCATAATAAACACGGCGCATACAAAATCGGATTTGTAACGTTCCACAGGGTATACAATCTGTAATATGAGCCATGGAAAACCATTTAACCTTTAAGCTGCTAATCGCGACCCACGGACCATTTGCGGACAGTGTAGATCAAGATCAGACCGCACAGAACGTGCAGTCTGATCTTTGATCTACACCGTCCGATACGGCATTTTCTTTCCGGTGAAATCAACTTTGAAACCGCAATGTTTGGACTTTTAGTATTGAGTAGAAATTTTTTGTTTCATTTATTCAGCAGCTTAACCCTTTCCCAAACAAGCCCTGGTTTTCACGTGTCTGCAGTACAAGTCTTTTGAAAACACTGTGGGAAAAGGAGAATTTGCTCGTAAACGAGCGATTTCTCCTTTTCCCACAGTGTTTTCTACCCTTTTGGAGAACTTTCTGTCATTTTCATCAAATTTAAAATTGTCGTCTGCAAACTCTTTCAGTTTGGACCAGTCTAAAATTCATCGTTTGGGAAAGGGGTGTTAATACATGGCATGCGTTTTAAATCGAAGATCAGACTTCACATTAAGTGCGATATGATCTTAATCTCCACAGGTATTTAAATTGCTGACGAATTTTGACACGAGTTAACCATTAGGTGATGGGCGTCTTATTTTGAAGATCAAACTTCTTACTAGGTCCAATCTGATCTTGATCTACACTGTCAACACACGGTATTTGAGTCTTTATAGGCAGTGGAAGAGTTAGGTACATTTTACTGCCCGGCGATGATTCTTTGCAAATCTGATGTTATTTCGTCAGTCGGATTACTATGGGCACCTTCCAAAATTATAGGAAATATTTCAAAGCAAAAGAGACAATTTTACAATGATATGACGAAATGTGAGAAAGGAGCACTTGTTTGTTGCAAACAATTACTCCTTTTCCAAAATTCCATTAATGTACATGTATATGGCAATGGTTTAAAAAGCTGTATTTGCATAGTTAACTTTTCCGCAGCTGTGTTTTTCTTTCCAATGAATGCGAAAAGAGCCTTTAGAAAACCTTGTTGGAAAAAGAGAAACTGCTGGTAACACATATTTTCTTCTTTTCTCACAATGTTTCCCACTCTTAAAGAGGCAAATCTCATTATTTGATCCACTTTTGACTTGTCGTCTGCAAATGCCTTGAATTTGGACCAGTCTACAATTGTGTCGTTTGGTGAAAAGTTGAACTAATTTTAGCTTGTTTTTCAAGTTGGACAAGACTACTTTGTCTACTTTACTCTAGTTTGGTTTCTACCCAGAAAACTCGGAAGTATACAGTACCAGTACCAACCATGTTGCAGAGAAGTGATTAAAACCAAGGGAAATAACTAGTTTAAAATTTGTTTCGTGAGAAACATGAGTTACTTTCCTTACTTCCCTTTGTTAACCCTTAGGCTGCTGATCGCGAACCACTGACCTTTTGCGGACAGTGTAGATCAAGATCAGACTGCACAGAACGTGCAGTCTGATCTTTGATCTACACTGTCCGATACGATATTTTCTTTCCAGCGAGATCAACTTTGAAACCGCAATGTTAGGGCGTTTAGTATTGAGTAGAAATTTGCTTTCCGTTTATTCAGCAGCTTAAGTGTTAACAAAAAGTATGCTATTCACCTTTATTATAATGCATGACTCCATGCCGGTTTTGTGGACAATGTAGATCAAGATCAGGCCGCACAGAACATGCAGTCTGATCATGGATCTGCACTGTCCAATACAGAAATTTTTTTGTATGTATAAAGAGCTTTGAATTCGTAACTTTTTGATCTGCACTACAGGCTGGAAATTACTAAACTGCTCAAAAGAATTAAAGGAGCACACAAATACCGAAATTCAAAATTTTCATTTTGCTAAACACTCAGTCTTTGTGCTCTGAAAACCATTAACTTACATTCGTACGAGACAAAATGGCTGAATCCTTTTCTTGTTTGTTTGCTTTTTAAATGCTGATAAGCCATGTTAAGAAGAAAATCAACAAATTTGTCTTACTTTTTCTTTTGTTAAACAACTCATACTTTTCCAATCTTTTGTGGATATTTTTGTTAAACCGTATGAGAGAAGAAAACGAGAATATAGAAAAAATGACATCTCTGGTTCTCTTAAGAGCCTGTTTGGCATACCAAAAAGATGGCTTTTACAGGCATAGTCCATACATCTTTTGTGCAAATCAGATCGTTTTGTCTGTTCTGAGATTTTATAGTGTTAGGAATGAATGAAGTAACGAGCAGAAAAAAAAAAATCTGCATTGTCTTATACTAAGAGAATTATCTTGTGATCAAAATTGAGGGCACGTGCTCCTTTATTTTTTTTTTTTGAGCAGTGTAATTTATTTATTAACTCTTTACCACATAACCCAGAGTTTTAACGACCCTACAAGGCTTTGAAAAACGATGAGAAAATGCTGGTAACCAGTGTTTTCTCCTTTTTTTCCACAATGTTTTCTGTCTTTTCACTCACAACTTAAATTATTTGAGCCACATTTAATGTGTCACTTGCAAATTCTTTGAAATTAGACCAGTCTGAAGTTTTGTCTTTTGTAAAGGGTTAACTTTTTATAACATGACAAAATTTTATGAACGTCTAAATTGAAAGCATTTGCAGACGACAAATTAAATATCACACAAAAACTGACATTTGCCTTCGAGTGGCAAGAAAACATCGTTGAAAAAGAAGAAAATGCTGGGTACCAGCACTTTCTTCTTTTCCCACTATGTTTTCAAAAGCGCTCTTCAAAAGGGCTTTTCCAAGGGGCCATTACAACTCGAGATGGTGTGGTTGAGGGTTACGCAGTTCAAGGGTTAAGAAAGTACAAACAGGCATGTTTCAAACTCTTTACCACAGGGCAAAATTACATGGCCCAAATTGACAGCTTTTGCAGACAGTACAATAAATGTGACTGAAAAAAAAAAAATGTCCTTGGATGAGTAGAAAACATTGTGGAAAAAGGAGAAAATGCTGGTTACCAGCATTTTCTCCTTTTCCCAAAATGTTTTCAAAAGGCTTTTTCCATAGGGTCATTAAAACTCAGGACTGTGTGGTGATAGGCTAAAATCTTGACCAAACTACAAAATTTAGACTCTTCCAACCTGAAATTATGAGACATGTCTTTGAAAGTTTTGTAAAAAATGCTTTTCAAATAATGTTTTCAAGGACTTATTCCTTGCGGTCTTGCCCCCGGGAAATTTTTTGAACATTTTGATACTGATGCTGATGTTGTTGATTATTATTTTAATGCATTCCATTTTCATTGATTGAATTTATTCCACATGCATGCACTTTTCTCAAGACATTAAGATTCCCTTTGAAAGGTTTAACACGCCTATCCTCGCTACACACGGAGGCTACGAAGTGCAAAGGCGCTCTTCTATTCAACTTAGAACATCATTTTTCTTTTTCTTTTCCAACAGTGTTTTCAACGGTCCTCTTCTTCATAGGACGTTAAAAAGCGCGATTGTTCGATTAAGAATCATCAATTCTTGACATGACCATTTTGTAAGCACCTCAAGAGGACAAGCTAAATGTAGCTCAAAAGGATAGAAAACGCTGTGGGAAAAAGAGAAAATGCTGATTATCAGCATTTTCTCCTTTTCCCACAGTGTTTTCAAAGGTCTTTTTTTTTCTCCTAGATCTTTAAAAAGCGAGATTGTTCGATTAAGAATGATCAATTCTTGACATGATCATTTTGTAAGCACTTGCATAGGACAAATTAAATGTAGCTCAAATAATGATGTTTGTCTTTAAAAAGGATAGAAAACGCTGTGGGAAAAGGAGAAAATGCTGATTATCAGCATTTTCTCCTTTTCCCACAGTGTTTTCAAAGGTCTTTTTTTTTTTTTTTTTTTCCTCCTAGATCGTTAAAAAGCGAGATTGTTCGACTAAGAATAATCAATCATTGACATGATCATTTTGTAAGCACCTGCAAGGGACAAGTTAAATATAGCTCAAATAATGACGTTTGTCTTTGAAAGGATAGAAAACGCTGTGGGAAAAGGAGAAAATGCTGAATATCTGCATTTTCTCCTTTCCTCACAGTGTTTTCAAAGGTCCTCCTTCGCCTGGGTCGTTTAAAAGCGCAAGATTGTTCGATTAAGAATAATCAATTATTGACATGATCATTTTGTAAGCACCTGCAGAGGACAAGCTAAATGTTGCTCAAATAATAACGTATGTCTTTGAAAGAACAGAAAACACTGTGGGAAAAGGAGAAAATGCTGAACATCAGCATTTTCTCCTTTTCTCACAGTGTTTTCAAAGGTCCTCTATCTCTTAATTCGTTAAAAAGCGAGAATGTTTGATTAGGAATTATCAATTATTAACACGATCATTTTGTAAGTGCCTGCAGAGGACAAGTTAAATGCCGCTTAAATGATAATATTCGTATTGGATAGGATAGAAAATGCTGTCGGAAAAGCATTTTCATCTTTTCCAACATTGTTTTCAGAGGTCCTCTTTCTCCAAGGTTTTTAAAAAGCGATATTGTTCGCTTAACCCTTTCCTAAACAAGCCCTGGTTTCCACGTGTCTGCAGTACAAGTCTTTTGAAAACACTGTGGGAAAAGGAGAAATTGCTCGTAACGAGCAATTTCTCCTTTTCCCACAGTGTTTTCTACCCTTTTGGATAACTTTCTGCCATTTTCATCAAATTTAAAATTGTAGTCTGCAAACTCTTTCAATTTGGACCAGTCCAAAATCTGTCGTTTGGGAAAGGGTTAAGAATTATCAATGTCGATGACATTATTTTCTAAGCTGCAAAACGCTTCCTGCTCCCATTTTTCACATTACCCACTTGGGTATTGTGCGTTATTGGCACTACGTTCTTGAATGACTCGTAAAATAATGACGTCGACAACACTACTCCGCACGCAAATTTTACAGTGGCGCAAAAATTACGATATCCGAAAAAAACACCACACAAAACGAAGCTGGGCAGCTTAAGAAGATAATAAGACAACAGAACTCCGACTTCTTTCAAGGACATAACAACAAACAACGAAATAGGTGGGCGCAGTAACCCATGGTGTCAACAATATTGAAGCAGTTCATTCACAGATAATCTGGAACATAGCAATACACAGCTGCATAGCAATAAACGTAATTTCTGTATTATTCCGTCAGTAACAGTATGATCCTTTTTGTCTTGTAATAGTTGAATTTTGACCTGTTTGTGTTTATCGACCCTTCGCTTGTTGCCAAATAACTGTTGTACTAAGCTGATAGGTTGATGAAATGGGAGACAACTTACTGCCACCATAAAAACAATTTTCAGCAGACGACTTTGAAAAAAAAAAAATTATGAAATGGAGATGACCTACTTCAACAATGAAAATATTGTTGAAAAAAGAGAAATTGCTCGTTAGCCAGTCAGAACTTGTGTTACTTTCAACTTTAGAAAATTCCTAGGAATTAGACTAACGATGTTTTTAACCCTTATCCTGTTAAATAACTTATATGAAACTGTCTAGCCGACGGTAAAAACCAAAATATTGGTATTTCAAAGTTATGGAGATTGGGGAAACATCTTCTTACCGGACAGTGTAGATCCAAGATCAGACTGCACGTTCTGTGCAGTCTGATCTTGATCTACGCTGTCCGCAAAAGGTCAGTGAGTCGCGATAAGCAGCCTAAGAGTTAAGAATGGTTGGTGAATACGGACCCTAATATTGAATCTACACTGTCTGCTACACAGAAGCTTTTCTCTTTGTTTTTGGCCGAAGGACACAATCTCATAATTGCAATGTTGCAGTTTGAGTCTATGTTTCTGACCTCAAACATTTCCCTTCGTATAATTGTGTGCTTCATGGGTTCAGTTATCGAATTCAGCAATCTCCGGAGGAAACATTTACGACCGGAAAGACAAAAATCCAACAAAAGAAAGAAAATATCTGATAACATCGCATCACAACGCTGGAAGAAAATCTATAGAAATATCCAAACAGAATTATAAATGTTACGATCGCAAATAATTTCCGGTGAGCTGGCTATTCTCTTTCATTACAGCGCATTAATACATCACATGACTTGGACCAAGATTATCCCTTCATAATTGCATTCTGTCTCGATACAAAACAGTCCTTAATGTCGTCTTCTTTGAATGGAAAATTCAGTTTCCCCCGACAAAATTTTTCTTTCTTCAAAACAACAAGATCTGTGCCCGTTTTCGTCAGTTGGACTATATTTGGGTAATGCTCTGTGAAAAGAGGGTTTATTGCATAAAACAAAATGTACCGACCAAGATCAGTCTGATTTTTTTAAATTGTCTGCATGCCAAACGACCATTTTTCAGCCAAGGATACAGCCGGTTGTTAGACTTAATGGGTTTTATGGATCCATATATTTGTGATGGCTTGCATGGTATAATGTATCACGGAGATGCACACGTCTATCCACGCATTAATCCCCATTTTTCCAGAGCATAGCTCACTTGATTTTAATTCTTATTCTGCAAAATAACCGTCTGATTGGCTATGCCAGTCTGTCTCCTTCGATGATATGACCTATAACTTCAAAATTCCATTTATCTTAATAAGACCAATTGTGACGTCATCGTAACTTACGATCCTACAAAATGGACGCTTGTCATTGATCATGTTACAATCCAACAAGTTATTGCGAATGTCTTCTGCAAAGTATGAAATATAATATGAGCCATGCTGTGTAAAAAGGGAGCTTAATGCATTTGCAAAAAGTATCGACCGAGGTCAGCCTGCGCAGTCCGCGCAGGCTGACCTGGATCGAAACCTTTTGCTATCGGTCAATTTTCTGCATGTCAGAGGACCATTATACAGCATGATTCAGTCGGTTGTTAGATAAAATGGATTTCATGGATCCATGGTCCTGTGATGACTGGCTTGGTATCATGCATTTAGCCCCCTTTTGCTAGAGCTTGACTTATATAGAATTTCGTTTATTGGTTTGGATCTAGATACGACATCATCCGACCTGTTTGAATCATAAGATCACATAAATAAATAAATAAATAAATAAATAAATGGTTGTTAGTGATAAAGTTACATTCCCAACCAGATATGAGACCAAATATGACGTCATGATACCTACGTAAAAAGAATCCCACAAAATGGACGCCTATGACTGATCATGTTACATTCCCATAAGCCTGTGCGAAATTCTTGCACAATTAATAAAAAAAAAAGAAAATAAGAAACGATGATCTAGAATTCCGTTTGTTTTTATGATACCACATGTGACGTAATCATATCCAATGTGAATACGATTCCTCAAAATGGACGCTTGTTATCGGTCATATACCATCCCCGCAAGCCTTTGAGAAATTCTGGCGCAAAATCTAAATCTATCGTAAGAGGCTACGTATCACTTAAAGGAAATGGCATTAAACACTTGTTTTTCTTTCACTTCTCATTCTTGTTTAGATCTATCGATTATTTGCAAACTATTGCTGTACTTAAAAACATATTCTGTTTATATCAATCAAAAGCTTTGAACAAAATTAATGTAATAATAATAATGACGATGATGATGATGATGATGATGAACAAATGAATGAATGAAATCTGAAAGAACAGACAATACTTTGAATACAAATCTGAATAAACCTTTTTTAAAATCAATAATGATGAACTTAGGAACATTTAGTTTCGTCGATCATACTGTTTCTGCTTTAAATAGATGAATTCGACTTTTTTTTTTTTTTGTTTCGGAGTCTCAACAAAGAGTTCGACAATAAGTAAACATCCTCTTTAGCCATTGTTAAGTATCAGGTAGTGGACGCTGTAGATCCAAGATCAGGGTCCGTATTCACCAACTATTCTTAAGAATGTTCTTAGTCGATTCTCCAAGAAATTCCAAATTTGAAAGCAACACAACTTCTGATTGGCTAATCCAAATGGTTTAGCCAATCAGAAGGTGCGTTACTTTCAAATTTGGAAATTTCTGGAGAATAAGAGTAAGAATGTTCTTAATAATGGTTGGTGAATACGTACCCAGGCTGCGAATTTAATAACTATCGGCAGCAAAAGGGTAAGTTCTGCAGAAGAAAGGCTAAGGGTTTTACATTCAGAGTTAGGCGTTTCCGGGGTCACGGAATGAAAATCAGTACCGAACCTTAACAACCGGAAGTAGTTGTATTCTATGTATACATCTAAAAATGTAAACGATTAGCTTAGTCTTTTATAGAGTGAAAAAAATAGACCAAGTAGCTCATGTGACTTGGATAGAATATATCGCTTCAAAACTGAACATTTTTGGGTTCGGAATCAGTAAGTTCTGTAAAGTCTGGATACCAAACAATCCCGACTTTTAACAACACTGGAAAAAGGCATTTTGAAAACATGATGTGAACAGGAGGAAATGCTGGTAACCAGCATTTTCCCCTTTTTTCCACAATTGTTACTTCCCTATCTAAGACTATTCCCGTCATTTGAGCCACACTGAATTTTAAAAATTCTATAAATTTGTCGTCTGGTAAAGAGTTAAACAATTTTCTTCATGCTCAACACAGCTGAGTATGAAATTTCAAAATTATACAGAATTGCTTATATGTGCAAATTTAAATAACGAGTTGGTCGTCTTGCAATCGGCAACTACGTCTATTTCTATGACGTCATCGTACTTATTTGAATACGAACCAAAATAATCGACGTCATTAGGCAATCCTCGGGTGATCCGGTGATCAGGTCCCTCGGCTGTATCACGTGGCTTAATATGAACCTACACGACGCAGCAGATCGTTTTACCGTCACTAAACTGATAAGGATCCTCTTAAAAAAGAAAACATGAGACACAATTTTCTTTCGATATCTTTCTAAGAATATTTCCATCTGCAAACAGTTTGTACATTCAATTTTTAGCGTGGTTTATCAATTCGATAGAAGTGAACTTCACCGTGGTTGTTCATGTCGTCGCTGAGCGCTTTATAGGGGCGCCGCCATGCTTAAGAACATGTGATTGGTAGTTCAAAATGGAAACCTCCTTTATACGGACAAGGTTAGATGTAGGTACGGAATCGGCCGAGTTGTGACGAGTGAATCGACGTGTGTTATGAATTACGTGAGATTTTTAAAACCTTTGCAAAAGTCTGGCCCAAAATCTAAAGATAACTTAAGAAGCCATGCAGCCAATTAAGGAAATACAACTAAAAACAAAATGTTTACACTTGTCTTTTCTTTTTACTGATGGTTTGCCAGCTATTGCCTTTCTTAATTCAGTAATGAACCATTTTTTAAGTTTAGTGATAGAAAAAAATATGCAACAGTAGATCCAAGATAAGAATGCATTTTCTGTGCAGTCTGATTCTGAACCATACCTTACCCCGAAAAAGTTGCTTATATAAGAGAAGTAACAATGAAAGCGTTAAATCTTTATTGCTAGACTGGTAATTACAAAGTAAATATGATATGACGGAAACGGGGTACCAATCTACCGTGAAAAACAAAGCTGGTTCTCAGTTTCCAATTCTCCATAGATCTGCAGGTACCTTGAAAAAAACCGGAGCACTATCGGTATTATTCTACGCTACATCTTCGATACATCTTGTTTGAACACCGGGAATATTGTGTCAGTGTTTCGTTGTTCCTAACCCTTACAGCACTACAGGCGTAAACATGAGCTTTTCGGACGGCACAGATCAAGGTCAGACTGCACAGAAAGTGCAGTCTGATCTTGGATCTATACCGTTCGCTTGTTTAGCTAAGCCTTTAAGATTAAAGTCGTTCTACGTTCCAGTGGATTGTGTTTTCACCGGTTGACAGAGGTTGTGTTTATTCACTTACCGCTGATAGAGTTAACTTCTAACCAACAATAATGTATTTAGAAAGAACTTAGAGGGAACAAATATACACGTGGCTTAAATTATGGAACTTGTCTTTGAAAGGACTGAAATTTTGTGGGAAAAGGAGAACATGCTGGTTACCAGCATTTTCTCCTTTTCCCACAATGTTTTGAAAAGCTTTCGTCATTAGGATCGTAAAAAAATCGAGACGGTTTGGTAAAGGGTTAATCAATACAGATTGGGAGGTAGCTGGGTGAACAGGTACATGCAGTAGTTCTTGTTAACATGTGAGGAATAAACGTCGGAGATGAATTTAATGTTTGGTAGCACTGTTGTGATCGTTGTTGTTGCATTTATAATAGGTAAGGTTGGTTTTTTTTGTGTCTTTTTTCTCCGTCTATCTGCTTTGTTCTCCATCTTTCTCTCTGGCTGTCTGGCTCTGTGGCTCTCTGTCTCTCTCTCCCTCTCTCTGTTTCTCTGTCTCTCTCTCTCTCTATTTCTCTGTCTCTGTCTCTCTGTCTCTGTCTCTCTCTCTCTCTGACCTCAGGCTTTCAATAACCTGGTCATACATTATCAGATTATTATTGACCAAATAGTTTACTCAATGATTTAGCCATAAAATAAATGTAAAATAAACTGTCAAACATAATCAACGGATCCCTTCCTTTGCAGAAGAACAGGGTCGAAATTTGTTAAAGGCCCCGTGGAAGCGAAATCTAAACGGTTTTGTGTATCATTCAAACCATTGACAAGTATTGCGATTATTATGTGTCTGATGATCTGTTAGCCCTTAGTCTGCTAAGCGCGATTCACTGACCTTTTGCGGACAGTGTAGATCAAGATCAGACTGCACAGAACGTGCAGTCTGATCTTGGATCTACACTGTCCGATACACAGTCAGATAAGAAGAAATCTCCCCCCCCCCAAAAAAAAAAAAAAAAAAAATTTACCTTTTAAGTAGCAAAATTTGGGTTTATTCTATTGGTTTGAAAGTTTCATTTCTTTTATTTAGCAGGATAAGGATTAAAGTTCGTTTGCTTCAGGTTCCTGTAAATGACATAACAATGAATATCAGCCCTTATCCTGCTAAATAAAAGAAACGAAACTTTCAAACCGATAGTATAAACCCAACCTTTCCTATTTCAAAGGTATTTTTAGAGAAAAGATACCACCTTACCGGACAGTGTAGATCCAAGATCAGACTGCACGTTCTGTGCAGTCTGATCATGATCTGCGCTGTCCGCAGAGGGTCAGTGAGTCGCGCTTAGCAGCCTAAGGGTTTAAATTAGAACTGATGTCGGCCACATCGACAGACAGACGGACGGACGGACGGGCGGGCTTCGAACTGGGGAGTATTACATAACTTACTCTTCGCCAAATATAAAACCCCTTATGTATAACCCATTTTGACGGCTGAAAGTACAATCCACTCAAACCCCGACATTTATTTATCTAACAGGCTTCACTAAAAAAACGGGATGCATAGATCCAAGATCAGACTGCACGTTCTGTACAGTCTGATCTTGATATTTGCCGTCCGCTAAAGGCCCCCAAATTCCCCTACAGCGCTAAAAGGGCTAAAGATTCGACTAGCCATCCCGTTTTATCTCCCTATTTGGCAGTTTACTGTAATTATCTAATTGATTTTACCAAGTAGCTTTCATGAGACAGGAAAAAACACAACAAAAATCAATTTATCAACGACTTGTATGGCAGTTTTTTTTTTCTGAAAACCGCTAATGTGGAACACTTAGCCCCTTGACCAGATCACAAAATTCTAAACTTGTCCGATCTGAAACCACATACAGACAACAATTTAACTTCAATTCATATGCAAGCATTACTATACACAGTAAAAATAGTGTTGCACCCCTTGCGTTTTTACCGGGTTTGATTTTCTGGCGTGAATGATATGAAAAAAGGTTAGAAATTAGAATCTGACTGCTGCATACATCATCAAACCAGTCTGTTGCCTCTGAAACAAACTGAACTGAGGTATCCCTTGACCTCATGGTAGCGGCTACTGATCGAGCTGTTTCAACGTCTTTTGAGAGGTATGAGGCAAAGACATGCAAGCTATTCTGCAAGCCCTGGGCGGAAGTACGCAATATTGACAGTGCGTGTGTGTGCCCATTCTCTGCAGATCACTTTCAACCTGTAGTAATATTTATTTCGACATTAAATTCCCAGTTTTAACCAAACTTAAAAGCTTCTCGTTTTTCTTAGATTTAAAATCAATAGCTACGCACACAAAATCCTTTTTAACACGAATACCTCAGTTCAGTTCATTTCATAAGCAAAAGACTACTTTATTGGTGTATGCAGCAGCCGGATTGTACCCCATTTTATATTATTTACGCCAGAAAAATCAAAACCCAGGGGGTGCAGGACTTTCTTTTACTATGTATATTTAAAAGGATAGAAAACTTTCTTGGAAAAGGAGAAAATGCTCGTAAGCAGCATTTTTTCCTTTTCCCGCCATATTTTCAAAGGCTTTCCTCCCCAGCGTCGTTTAAACACGGGATTGTTTGGTAACGATTAACGTATTCACGAAGAGACAAAAGGACCAGTATTTATGGTGGCATATTTCTGCCGCGAGAAACAACATAGCTATCGTGATAATTTTAGAAAACTTTCGCGATAATTCGAAGTTTCCTGGAAATTTTATCAAGATAGTGAAAAGTTTTCTGAAAAAAATATCACGATAAACTTTGTTATCGTGAAAATTTTATGTTGATTATTTCTCATTCGTGCACGAAGCTGACATCGAGGTAAAATTATCAGGATAGTTCTACCTGTTTCTCGATATCTATAAATAGAAAAATCACCATTTGGATGAACTCGGAAGTTTTTGACTGTACAGGAGACAAAGATGATCCGAAACCATATCTAATTATAGATACCGTGAATGTCAGTTGTGGGCACGACCGTAAAAAAAATCCTGATAACAGTTAGAAATTTCGCGATATTTCTATCGTGAAACTTTTTGTTATCTAGATAATATTTCCAGGAAAGTTTGTTTTATCGCGATAGTTCTCTAAAATTATCATGATAGCTATCTCGTATCTCGTGGCAGAAATACGCCACAATAAGTATTCACCAACCATTCTGACTATCATTCTCCCGAGCCCGGTAGTGCAGTCGGTAGCGTACAGGACTTGAGACCAAAAGGGTAGCTGGTTCGAATCGCGAGGTCGGCCATTTTCTTTCCGTGATGACCGTCATTGCAATATGGTTCATTTCTCTATTACCGCTGTATTGACGATGCTTATGTGGACAAGCAGCCGATGGCTTGGGAAGAATATTGTGGCAAGTACCCGTAAAAGAAACTTCAGGAAAGCATAGATAGATGCACTGGCCGCCGCACAAACACCAGACAAGCAAACAGACTTCCTATCGTTCCTAATTTATTTCTCAAGAACTTTTCTGAATTTTCAAGTCACAGAGTTTCTGACTGGCTAAAACATTTGAGCCATGCTCTGTGAAAAGGGGGCTTAATGCATCTGCAAAAAGTATCGACCCCGGCCAGCCTGCGCAGTACGCGCAGGCTGACCTGGACCGAAACTTTTTGCTATCGGTCAATCTTCTGTATGTCAAAGGGCCAGCGTACGTCAGGATTCCGTCGGCAGTCACACAAAATAGATTTCATGGATCCCTAATTATGTGATCACTTGCTTGGTATAAAGCATCACGAAGATGCATTTAGCACTTTTTGGCAAGAAGGTGGCTCATTTGGTTTAGCCTATTAGAGATTGCACTACTTTTTTTAAATCTAGAATAGGTATAAGAATGCCATCTAGAATTGTTGCTGAGCACAGGCCCACTACTTGTAAAACGCTGCTTTTTTCGTAGGATCATAGAAAAGAACATAAGATAACTTTATTTATCACATAAACTCTCTGGTTTCCAGCGTAATATACCCATTACAAAATTTTCTTATCTATTCATGTTTGATATCACGATTGTGTGACGTCATTTTTGAGGTCATTTTGCACATATTGCACAGAAGTGAATGGGTTTCTTATAGATATTACCGCGCATGCATCTATAGATGGTTTTGCATCTTCTGATCTATAATTCTTGAAATATCGTTACGTGATAAAAAGAATCTGACTTTCGTTGGCTTTTGAGATACATTGATTTTATTAAACTCGTCAACAAAAAAAAAAAAAAAAAAAAAAAAAAAAAAAATTTGAAGCTCGCCAAAGGCTCGCTTAATAACATTTTTCCAAGACTCGTTTAATAAAAAATTCTATTTCATGATTTTCGGTAGTTTATTGAGAAATAATGGTGGATTATGGTTTGATATTTCATGGTTACGACCAGTGAAAAGACCGATTTCATATTTTCTAACTCTTCAATTGAACGCGGAAACAGTAGTTCCCGCGTACTGGTCACCTAGGTAAATCAGCGCGTGCCATTCAAATGGAGGGAAATATGACGTAATTTACGATATATTTCTCGCGCTTTACGTAATATTGTAATGCGTTGTTATGTGAGTGGGGTACGACACGGGGAATTACCGAAAAAATCTGTACTGGATTTTGATGAAAGTGTCAATAAAAAGCGGTTGGAAGCATGAAATAAATAGAATATTTGTTTTTTGTGAACATCATCAGTAATATTTTCGCTCGTGGCTGCACCACTCGTGAAAATATTACCGGTGATGTTCACTCGATGAAATAAATTTCGATCTTTCACCGAAAAAAACAAATATCCTCTACATCTCAAACGCTAACTTATGTCAGATGCTATACGAAGGCTGTTAAAAAATATGCGGAAAAGTACTGTCATTCTCTCAAATATCTGTTAAATACAGCCAAACGTATAAATATTGTAGACAAAATAATTCTTTATTAACAATGTAAATTTCATCACAACATCTCAACAACTTTTAAAGGTATGGTAGTTATGGCAACGTCATCGCTCAATCTCCGGCCCAACCTCATCCAGCATAAATTTAAAGTCGTGTCATTTGCATTGGTTTCTTTCACATGCCTAAATGAGACAACTGTCTAAAGAATTTCAACTTTCCACATGGTAGATTGTTCATTTGTTTCAGGTTCGTATAAGCTTATCCATGTGTCATCAATGGTAGCGATTTAGGAAGTCCTCCCTTTCTCGTTAAAATTGCTGAACAAATCGCTGACACAATTCCACCCTTCTCTGTTTGAATGTCCGACAGCATTTTCGGTATCCACCCAGCCTGTTCTTTACTTTGTGTTATCGACGTCGGCCGTCCGCTTCTCTGGTCATCTGTCACCGTGACTTTCATGACCGTCTTCGTAACGCGCATACTATTTGTAAAAAGCCGTTTTCTTCATAGCTGAATCGCCATATGCCTTGATTAACATTTCCATTTTTCTTTTCTTGATTTTCCATTTAAAGCATAAAATTAAACCGCAGTTCTTTGTTCGGTACTCATTTTGACGGACGTGAATAAACAGTATGGCTGGCAAACGCTCAAACGACGTCAGACCTTACTCTGACTTGAGAAACGTCATGCAAAGACTTGTGCCAAATTGTGACAAACTTTGGTGTTCTGATCAGACACAAAAAGAGACACGTCGTTTTCCGAACGGCAAATGGTTTCCTTTTATTGCATTTCTGGCCGGGTTTTGGAACATGACGTTGCCATAACTACCATAACTACCATGTCTTTATAAATTATTGAAATATTAACATGAAATCTATACTGCCAATAGAGTATCAATCTGTGTACGATATGTATCAATTTCACTGTATTCAAGCATTATTTGAGAGAATTACAGTACTTTTCCGCGTATTTTTGAAGGCTTGAACAATCGCGTCCGTCGTCATTACAAATGAGCCATGAGCCGTGCTCAGGCAAAAAAGGTTTAAAGCATCTTCGTGATCCATGGAACCAAGCAAGTCGCCACACTGTTATCGAACCTTAAGATGCATTTCGTCTAACAACCGACTGAATCTGGAGGTAGAATTGTCCTTTGACATGCAGAAAATTTACAAACAACAAAAAGTTTCGACCTTTTGTCAGCCCCTGCGTTGACTGTGCAAGTTGACATGGGTCGATACTCTTTGCAGAAGCATTAAACCCCATTTTCACAGACAATGACTCAAGTCTTTTCCTCCCAAAACAACCGAGCATTGTAGCTCAGTCAGAAACGTAAAGGGTTTGAAAACAGGAAGGGCGGTAGAGGTCGCTAGATCGAATTTCTAGTTAGGCCAAGGTGTTTCCGAGGGTTGATAATACTCATTATTTACTTGGGTTCATTCCTGACTCCCATCCGCCGTTGTTTTGACGATGGTCATGTGGGATAGCAGCGTTGGAAAATGTTTTGGGAAGGTATGGTTAAAAGAATCTCCGGGAAAGCATGAATAGGTAGATTGTCCGACGCGATATAATGTAAATGATTGCGAATGGGGCGTTAAACACCATCCAAGTTTTTTGTCGTTATCTCAACAGAATCTTTTTTTATCTAAGAAAAATTATCTAGGGGACAGACAAAATGGTGAGACAAGGTAATCATTGAGATACAAAACGTTTGCTACAAATCCATCAAAGATGTCCAAAATGTCGGGAAATGTTGTAATGAAGTTTTTTTTGTTCAAGTTCATCTATCAAGTATATAATAAGGACTGTCCGGTTTGAGGGACGGAACATTATTTTTTTCTGAGACAGAATGCATCTAGGATATTCTTGTTTATATATGAGCCATGCTCTGTGGAAAGGGGGTTTCATGCATCTGCGAAAAGTATCGATCCAGGTCAGACTGCACAGTTCGGGCAGGCTGACCTGGGCCGGAACTTTTCGCTACTGGTCGATTTTCTGCTCGTCAAAGGACCTGTCTACCTCATGATTCATTCGCTTGTTAGTTGATTTATTGTATCAATTGGAGTTTAAAGCCATTTTAACAACTTAAGTCATATCACGGCGGTCAGTGCACCTACGCTTGCGTTTCCTGGCTTTCTCACACCAGTACTAATACAACTTTTTTTTTTTCCAAGTCGCTGACTACTTTTCTCACATGCATCAGAGATGAGAGGCGAAAAATCGCAGGAAAGAAAGTTTACCTCAACCGGGTATCGAACTCGCAAATACTAGGTCACGAGTCAGATATGCTAACCACTGAGCTACCCGGGCGGGCTCATTCGGTTGATAGACAAACAGAATTTTATGGGTCCATAATTGTGTGATGACTTGGTTGGAAGAATGCATTACGGAGATGCATTAAGCCCCCTTATGCCAGAGCATGGCTCTTATACAGTATGAGCGGCGCTCTGGGAAAAGACGTTTTAATGGATCTCTCTCTCTCTCTCTCTCTCTCTCCCCCCGCAAAACAACAACAACAATTGAGTCATGTGATAGAACGGTCCTTTGATATTCAGAAAAACTACCAATACCAAAAAGTTTCGATTCAGGTCAGCCTGCGCGGACTGCGCAGGCTGACCTGAATCGATATTTTTTTGCAGATTTAACCCCCTTTTCCAGAGGGCATGATTCATGTATAACGATCACCATGTAATTGGCTCGATGCGTTATTCTATTTCACACTGGAATGCACCCAATAATTCTTACCGCTTTACTTTCCGGGAGTTTTTCTTTTCTCAGAATATCTCGATATGGAAGCTCTTTGTTTTATTTTTTACTTCGACTGAGCGACAAAAGTGACATGATAGAGTAGAACATTTTGATCAGTGAAGAAATTTACCATCGCCGACAACTTTTCACCATTTGTCACAATGTATTCTAGAGGCGTGTCAAAATATATACACGGTAATAAAAGTCCTGCAACCCCTGCGTTTTTTTTTCCCATCGACTTTGATTTTCTGGCGTGAATAATATAAAATGTGGTAGGAATTAGAATCCGGCTGCTGCATACAGAAACAGACCAGTCTTTTGCCCATGAAATTAAGTGAACTAAGGTATCCCTTGACCTCATGGTAGGTAGGAATTCTTTGCTTAGATATTGCTTTCAAATTTATGAAAAAACGAGAAGCTTTTAAGTATGGTTAAAACTGGGAATTGCATGTCGAAATAGAATTTACGACAGGTTGAAAGTGACGGACAGAGAATGGGCACACACAATCAGTCAGTATTGCATACTTTCGTCCAGGGCTTGTAGAACAGCAAGCCATCTTTTATCCTTCACTAAAATAATACCCTTCTTCTTTATTGAAACTTAACCAAACAATCTCGAGTTTGACAGACACTGGGAAACAAAGGTCTTGAAATCTCCAAGGTTAAACCGCCTTTGGTTTCGTCTGCAATGCCTGAAATAAGATCTAGACAGCTTTTAAACATACGTCTTTTGACTGATTGATTGATTGATTGATTATATGGTATTTAACGCCGTTTTCAGCATTCAGTTATATCGCGGCGGCCAGTGCACCTATCCACGCTTTCCTAAAGTTTCTTTCACCAGTGCTCCGCACAATATTCTTTCCAAGCCACTGGCTGCTTTCCCACATAAGCATCGTCGAAACAATGGTCGGCGATGAGAGAAGAATGAATCCTGAATTACGCAAAATGTTGTCTTCAGATGGAAGTAAACTAAATTCATTAACGGGAATTTTACACTGTAGAAAAAGATTAACCCTTAGGCTGCTAAGCGCAACTCAATCCGCTTTTGCGGATAGTGCAAAACGTGCAGTCTGATCTCTGATCTACACCGTCTTATTCAGTTTTTTTCCTTTCAGATGAAATCATCTTTGAAATCGCAATATTTGGGTTTTCAATTTTGAGTGGAAATTTTCGTGTTCTTTACGTGGCAGATTAGGAATAGAGGAGAACAGGACAGACCATTTTATTTCACGTCAAGTACAAAGTTGTACATAGTCGCGAAACAAAGATTAACAATAAACATGAAAATCACTAGATCTTGGGCGAACACGACGGCGAGACATAATATATTTAACTCCCCAGCACAGCCATAAAACACGTCTCGTATAATTTAACTTTACTTGACAGAACTAAACATATACATGCAAACTGGAGAGAAAAAAAAGGGGGGAATCAAAGCGTTGAAAACACTGGTGTGGCATTTGTCAAGGGAGCCATTGTGTGAAATTAATGATATGAAAAATAAACAACAGAAATATTTTCCAAATAATTCGCTTGAAAGTCAACCTTCTGTATAGTCATGCAAAATCCGATAGAGAAGGGTACAATCTTATGGGACGAACAAGTCCGGGCGAACAAGCCCTGGGACAATGAGCCCAGGAACGAACTGGTTTTGGGACGAACAAGCGCGGTATGTATGTATCATTACGCCACTATAGAAGGCAATAGCGGATCAAACTATTTTCGATAAAAAGGAAGTATTTCCACGATTGATGGCCTAATCCAATTTATTGTAATACGCCATTTTTAATTTCATATCTGAGTACAATCGAAACACTTATATGTCTGAGAGAAATTGATTTTAATTGGGTTTACTTCCTTCGGTTTTGCACGAACTACGATACATGATTTTCAAAATTCCGTATTGAACTCATAGTGGCATTGTCTTCGACATATGCCACACAATTAAAAAAAAAAACCGAATCAGAAGACCTTGTGCAAGGCGCTGAATAAATAAGGTTGACTCTTTCAATCTAGCAAACCGTCTTGGCCAGTATAGCGCGCTCTAAGTCTTGAGGGGGTGGGGGTGGTAACAAAAAAACAACAACATGGTTTCCAAAGACAATACATACAGGTACATGCATAAATCTAAACCTTTGAAGCGCCCACCCTAGCTAAAGTAGTTCCTGCAGGCAATATAAAGCAAGATCAAACAACGTTTGCAGTCAAGGAAGACCGAGATCAGACCAAACAGAATGATCAGACCGCACAGGGTTAATAATGTAATAACACAAGCCGGTAGTTACAATACGATCAATATCTATCAATTTTCCACAAGGATCCGTCCATCATCTTTAACCTTAACCCTTCTCCAGACGACAAAATTGTAGACTGGTCGAAATTTAAAGCTTTTGCAGACGATAAAGTGCAGGTGATCCAAATGGCGAAATTTGTCCTTGATAGGGTAGTTAACATTATGGGGGAAAGAAGAAAAATGCTGGTTACCAGCATGTTCTCCTTTTCCCTCAATGTTTTCAAAAGCCGCCTTCCTCAGGTCGAATAAAGTCGGGATTGTCTGGTAAAGGGTTAATTGCTTACCAAATAATTCCGAGTTTTGAACGGCTCTGAGACAATGGGCTTTTGAAAACATTGTGGGTAAAGGTGAAAATGCTGGTAACCATTTCCTACCATGTTTTCCACCTTTTACACGACAACTGTCATTAGTTGAGCAATACTACATTGTTTGTCCACAAATACTTTCGACTTGGGCAGAGCTGACATTTTGCTGTCTGGTAAAGCGTTAAACTGCGAAATAGGTTCAACAAAATATTTCCAGTAAAGCCCCAAAATAATGTAATTTCATCTTTTTGTCGGGAAAAAACTCTTTTCAGTATGAGACAGTGTGGATCCAAAATCAGACTGCACAATCTGTGCAGTCTGATCTTGATCTACACAGTCCGCAAAAGTGTCTTGAATCGCACATAGCAACATCAATTTATATTCCTCATACATTTCTCATACAAGAAATACCAGGGTCTGTATTCACTCACCAACCATGCTTAAGAACACTATTGGTCTAATTCTCCAGAATTTTCTAAGTCTAAAACTAACAGAACTTCTGATTGGCTACACCAAATGGTTTAGCCAGTCAGAAGTTGTGGTGCTTTCAAATTTACAAACTTTTTAAGAATAAGACCAAGAATGCTCTCAAGAATGGTTGGTGAATACAGACCCATAAATATTGTTCAGTCTGGTATTGAGGTCGACTCCCACGGTGAACAAGGCATACATCATTCTTTATCATGTACACCCTTTATCATCCTTTCCCCTTTCTTTTACCCTTAGGCTGCTAAGCGCGACTCGCTGACCTTTTGCGGACAGCGTAGATCAAGATCAGACTGCACATAACGTGCAGCCTGATCTTTGATCTACACTGTCCGATAAAGAGCTATAATTCCTCCAAAACTATCTTTGAAATAGAAAAATTTGGATTTATACTACTGATTTGAAAGTTTCATTTCTTTTATTTAGTAGAATAAGGGTTAATACCATTCATTTTTCTCTCTCTCTGCTTTCTTCCTACTTATTTTTTACCTTGTAGTCTCTTTCCATTTACTAAATTTCATTTTTCATACATTCCATTTTCTTGTCTTCTTCTACTGTGTCAATAAAATCTTTCATACGAGTTCTTATGTAACTATGCTCTGTTGGTTTTTTCACCATCAAGCACAGTCTGTCTGTCTGTCTGTCTGTCCGTTCGTACGTACGTCCGACCCTCTCTCTCTCTCTCTCTCACCGTCATTCCAACCCTCCAGTCCCTATCATTACCTTTTTTTTGGTTCTCTCTCACAATCTCTGCATATTGTCGATTTCAATTAATGTCATCCTCCTTGAGTTCCTCCTTCTTTCTCTCCTTTATATTGTTATTACATGTGAATTAAAAGAAAGTTATGCTAGATGTTTTGAAGAAAACAGTATTTGACTGGATGGTTTATAAATCCCTAAAGTGCTCAGCACAACTTTCTTTCTTTCTTTCCTTCATTCTTTCTTTCTCCCCCCTTCTTTCTTTCTTTCCCCCCTCTCCCTCCCTTCTTTCTTTCTTTCTTCCTTCTTCACATGTTTATAATTTTCTACCTAAATCTAGAGAAAAGTCCAAGCCTCCATTTACTTGGTTTCCTATATTACCGTAAAAGCATCTTTAATTAAATTAAAAGAAGAAGATCAAAGTATGGTACTTCTGCTTGAAAATGTCAATATCTGATATTTGTCGTCAATTTGCCAACTTGCCAGATGAGACCGTAGAAAATTTGTCTTATCGTCTAATACTTTTAAACCTTTACCACACAATATCGAGTTTTATCGACCCTGAGAAATGGGCCTTTTGAAAACATTGTGGGTTAAGGAGAAAATGCTGATAACCAGCATTTTCTCCTTTTCCCACCATGCTTTCTATCCTTTTATAGACACATTTTACCGTATGAGTTATATCTAATTTGAGAGAGACAGACAAAGGGTCAAAGGGAGAGAGAGAGAGAGAGATAGAAGATGAACAGAGAGAGAGAAAGAGAGAGAGAGAGAGAGAGAGAGACAGACAGACAGACAGACAGGGGTAGAAAGAGAGAGAGACAGAGACAGAGAGAGATTGATTGATTGATTTATGGTGTTAAACGCCGTTTTCAACATTATTTCAGTTATATCGCGGCGGCCAGTGCACCTATCCATGCTTTCCTGGAGTTTCTTTTTACCAGTACTCTTCACAATATTCTTTCAAAGCCACTGGCTGCTTTCCCACATAATCATCGTCGAAACAATGGTCTGCGGTACGAGAGGAATGCATCTGTCGCAATGGCTATCATCAATCTTCGGAAAGAAATTGGCTAAGCCGGGGATCGAACCAGCGACCTCCTGTTCTCAAGTCCTGTACGCTACCGACTGAGCTACGGGGCTTGGCAGAGAGAGAGAGAGAGAGAGAGAGAGAGAGAGATGGTCTTTGACTCTTTATCGAGGGAAAATGATAGTCCAACCAGTAAAAGACGTGGCTGAAAAAGAAAAATCGATGGGCATTGCAAATATGTTTTGCAAATAGGCTTATTTTGTCACATTAGGAAATAAGAAGACATAAATATGTTATCATTTTACCCTGGTAAAAAAGATACGTTAGACGCTTAAGTTAGTTTTGTCATTAACCGTCAGTATTGACCTTTAAGCTTTTCTTCGATAAACACATGAGCTGTGCCCTGTGAAAAAGCGGGTTTATTGCATATACAAAAGGTATCGACCTGGGTCATCCTGCACATGCAGTCCTCTCAGGCTGACCTGGGAGATAACGTTGCGCTTTTAGGTAAGTTTTCTTCATGTCAAAGGACGCTTCTAGCCCAGGATTCAGCCGGTCGTTGGACAAAATGGATTTTATTGGTCTAAAATTGTGATGACATGCTTGGTATAATGCATCACGGAGTTGCACTGACTCTTTACCACAAAAGGCTGAGTTTTAGCTACCTGGGAAAGAGGCCTTTTGAAAACATTGTGGGAAAAGGAGAAAATGCTGGTAACCAGCATTTTCTCCTTTTCCCAAAATTTTTTTCTATCCTTCCAAATTTCAGAGTCACATTTTTTTGTCGTCTACATAATGCTTTCGATTTGAGGAAGGAAGGGAGAGAGAGAGAGAGAGAGAGAGGAAAATCTCGACATCGTGATAAACGAGAGAGAGAGAGAGACGGATGGACGGACGTCCGGACAGCTGGATTGCGATTTTGGACAAGTCCTAAATTTCGCAGTTTTTATAGCCAACAAAATGATTACTTAATGAATCTACTTGTTCTGTGAAAAGGGGGACTTAATGCATATGCGAAAAGTATCGACCCAGGTCAGCCTGACTTGCACAGAATCTTTTCGCTATTTGTCAATTTTCTGTATGTCCAAGGACCAGTCTATGTCATGATTAGGTCAATCTTTTTTTGCTATAATTGATCCATGATTATGTCATGACTTGACTGGTATCATGCATCACGGAGATGCATTAAGCCCACTTTTGCTAGAGCATGGCTCTCTTATACTTGTCTTTCAGATGATGTGCTAAGTCTGAGATGTTGGCATTGTATTGCTGAGAACTGTGATGACGATCCGACGGATAACTACAGGGCGTCAGAAAGGGCCTGTCAGCCGGGACAAGCGTGTCAAGTAATTTACTTTTCGTTTATTAAACACTTTACCAAACGACAAAATTTTAGACAAGCCCAAATTGAAAGCATTTGCAGACGACAATTTCAGTGTGGCTCAAACGATGATATTTTTCTCTAATAGGGTAGAAAACATTGTGGGAAAAGGAGAAAATGCTGGTTACCAGCATTTTCTCCTTTTCCCACAGTGTTTTAAAAATGCCTCTTCCTCAGGGTCGTTAAAAGTTAGCATTGTGTGGTAAAGAGTCAATCAGTTGACCTTCGTTAACCATCTTTTAATGCCCAACGTGTACATAGCTGGAATGGCATGAATCATGCTCTGGCAAAAGAGGGTTTAATGCATTTCTGTGATGCATGATACCAAACAAATAATCACGTACTCATGGATGCTTAAAATCCAATTGTGTATGACAGCCAGCTAAGTCTTGAGGTGGAATGGTCCTTTGATACGCAGAAAAAAAGTTTCGATTCAGGTCAGCCTGCGCGGATTGCCCCATTTTCACAGAGCATGACTCCCATACATTGATTGGCATGCCTACATCAGATGGTCTTCAACCGATGATGTAATGAAGATCGGCAAAGATTGTTGGCAAGACGTACTGTTTAGAATGAGCTGGTCTCTGTTGAACATATTACATAATACTTACACACGATTAGCTGTATCGGTGTGTTAACCAATCTATGGGTAGCCATGGCAGTAGTATATATAATACTTGATCTGGCACATTACCCTTAAGATTACTTACCCCCCTTATACAACAAAATAAGCTTTAATCCATGTTCTATCTTAACCCTCACCAAATTTCATGTAACACGCCCTCTAAAATCACATGCTCATGAAATCTTTAACTAACTAAACCAACTAAACCAACTAACCAACTAAACTGTTTACGTCATCCGCTTGCTCATAAAATTAACAAAACCAATAAGTTAAGCAATCATAATTAAATCAAACTAACCTCTATCTTAATCCTTTTACCTTTAATTCAATTATTATAACATATTAATCCCTTATTTAGTAAATAAAAAATTTTTCGAAAAAAAAAAAAAAAATTCATCATCATCATCATCATCATCATCATCATCCCACAAGCATCTCACGCGCACACAATCAAGATACTGAGATACCGTGATACTGAGATACCGTGATACTGAGATACTGAGATACCGTGATACTGAGATACCGTGATACTGAGATACCGTGATACCGTGATACTGAGATACCGTGATACCGTGATACTGAGATACTGAGATACCGTGATACTGAGATACCGTGATACCGTGATACTGAGATACCGTGATACTGAGATACTGAGATGCTCAAGACAATCACTTACATCAGTTAATCGCTTAACCTCCCCATCAACCAACGCGTCATGCAATGGCTAGCCGGTTTATGAGTTAGTGGGTGGGTTAAGATGATGGTGAGAATAAAAAAAAAATTATTTCTATTGACAAGAAATAAAAATTGAATTTAAGGTAAAAGATCGCGCAGAGACAGTAGGTAAGATAATAAGACTTACAAGATGAATAACGCAGATAGTGAACAAACACAATATGATGATGATGCAGCAATTAAAGCAGATTTGGCTCTTCGTTTTAGAAACTATAACCCAGAAGCACAAGATAATGGTGATGCAGCATTTAAAACAGAGATGACTTTCCGTTATAAAAACTATAACCCAGAAACCGACACTTTTACTGTTATTGATGGCAGCGGAAATGTTAGAGATTTATATCCAGAAGTAGAATGGGAACATTTCAATAGTAAAGAAGAATATGAAAGAGACCACACAGAGAAAGAAAAATGGATACTAGAAGAAGCAATAAAAACAGTAAAAAAATACAAAGGATACCCCGAACATACTAAAAACTGGGGAGAAGTAAACAAATCTAAATATGAAGAATATGATTTTGACACGGCAGAGTTATGGATAGACTATAAGGAAGAGCGTGTCTACATACGATTGTATTGCCCTAAAACAAATTTTGATCATGTTGAGTATCTTAATTTAGGTGATCTAGAAGTAGATTATTATGAAGAATTAGAGTCTAAACTCCTATACAACGTGGAAGATGTTAAAAAAGACATAATGTATTACTTTGATGAGTATACCAAAGGTTGCACAAAAGATTTTATAGATCATGTTAAAGAGAGTGAAAAAGAAGATTTTAATCAAGATTTTGCTATAGTATCTTTTATTGAAGATATAAAAGCAGGTTTTACTGACTGGTTACAAAATTACGATGAAGATTATAAAACATGTTAAAATAGAAGTTAAATGTTAATCCATGGTAATGTATCATCTTAAAATGATACATAACCCATATTAAAAAAAATTATTTTATTTAAAAATGCTAGAACTAGAGCCAGATTTTAAACATAAGTTAAGTGACCTACTTAGGGATAAATCAAATATTTATCCTATAAACACAAACAAAATCATTTACACAAATGGAACCGGTCTAATGCCCTATAAAAACCCAAGATGGTTTAGCGATATATACTACTACTGCAGTAAAATGCTTTATGAACAACCTAAAGAAGATGTTCTAAAGATAATATTCTATGCCGGTGGTAATGGCATGCGTTTTACGCATTGTTTCTATGTTAGAGAGTTAACTGATTTGCTATCTCTCTTTAAACAAAGATTTATAGATTGCCCAAACGAACATCAATACCTAGAAAGCTGCCTTAACGATATTGAAGAATTTAGTATAAACTTTAAGTTTCTATAAAAAATGAAAATTCCAGAAGCGATACAACAAAAGTATATGGTTGAATGCTTACGCATCAAAGCAAAAAAATACCTTTTTAACCTTGACTTTGAAGGATTAAAGCAATTTCTTTATAAAATTAGAAACCTCACAAGATTTACAGATTTATATCTTCACGATGATCGTTTTTTAGTTGTGTATCAGGATGATCCAGATCCTAGAACACAGAAGTTTTTTAAAAAATATCCTGGAGAAAATGTTAAACTCATCAATGCAAGACAAAACTTTGTCATATAAAAATATCTAACCCTTTACTGGGTTAAATATTTAACACTTTACAAGTCTAACTCTATCAGTATTGTTAAATATGCATTTTTAGCATTAGGATTATTTGTTCTTGTTATAAAGTTTATAACATCACATTGGTCTAATTCTAAAGGCTGTGGAAAAACTACACAACTACAACCTTCTCCTTTCTTTTTTATTATAGAGTAGTCAATCTGTTCAACTCCATTTACGACTATATTAACTTTTGCCTCTTCTTTTAGAATACCGGTTCCCTTAACAATCATTAAAGTCCCTCTTATAATTCTACCAGAAGCAGACAAACAATAACCTCCCATCCCATGACTTACTCCGGCACTTCCATTACCAAAAGAAAACTCATAACTACCGTCTGTTAAAGAACCCTGCTCCTCGGCACACACGCTTATAATTGTTTTATGAAGCGATACCCTTCCATCCACATAGGATTTTGTTACTAAATCTCCCTCATCTACAGGTATCGCAGCGTTTTTTATAGAAAAACCTTGAAGATCTACATCAGATATTGCTGTAAAGCTTCCATTTGGATTTTTTACAATGGCGCCACCATTATCAACATAATTTTTATTAGCAGCAGCGTTAAGATTTATTGGATTTGGTAAACCAGTAATTGAGTTACCACCCATATCTATTTTACCAGCCACTGAAAAAGACCCGTCTTGGTTTTTTGTTAAAGCCTTTTCACCTGCGGTAGCCATCTCAATAACGCTATCTACGTAAAGCTTATTCGCGGCATGACTATTTTCAATTGGTGAAGCAACAAAATGAATTCGCCGGTTACCCATAGATATTTCTCCTATTGCAGTATAAAAGTTATCAATAGGGTTATACAAAAATGGTGAGGATTGACTATCAACATACCCCTTCGTTGCTACATCATCAGGTTCAGCCGGTGACAAAACATTAATTAATCCATAATTCCTCATATCTATATTTCCTGTAGCAACAAATCTTCCATCATTACGTTTAACAATGACACTTTCTCTACTAACCTTATCTACGTAACTTCTGGTAGCCGCATCATGTGGTTCTTCAGGGTCATGTAGATTATGTATTTTTTTAAAACCCATATTGAATGGAGCAGTAGCAATAAAATTTCCATTTTCTTTTAATAGTGGTGATTCTGCGTTACCCCCTGCTGTATTATCAACATAATCCTTTGTCGCAACGTCTTGTGGATTTACTGGATTACTTACCCTCGTAAATGTGTTGCCATTCATATTTATAGAACCGGTAACAGTGGTTGTTCCATCTTTACGTAAAAAGTTGTTAGTAATGTAAGCAAGTGACACACCACCATTGCCACTTGTTTTAACATCATCCATTCTTCCAAATTTATCAACAGGCATCGTTTTAATATTACTAAAAAAGTTTATTTAAAACATTTTGAAATTCATTATCATCACACAACTCTTTAAGAATAAACAAACATAAATGACCGCAAAATACTTCACCCGCATGTTGTAATTGATCAGTATTGTAGTATATAGGTTGTTTTAAATAATCTATAATTTCATTAGGTGGTTGAATACCATAACTATCAAAATAAATTTTTCTTTTACCATCTTTAAACCATGCAACCCAATGAGTACCGGGACCACCAGAGTCATCAAGGTTTAATATACCGCATTCATTTTTTTTATTCTTTTTTGGTAGGGTATCTCTTAAAAATGTTCCTCTAAAATTTTTTAATTTTAATTTTTTTGCAGCATCATTTAGTTCAAAATTACTTAAAGGTTTATTTTTTAAAGTTACATTATCAATTGTAA
The DNA here is from genome assembly GCA_945859785.2 of Tridacna gigas. Classification (NCBI taxonomy): domain Eukaryota; kingdom Metazoa; phylum Mollusca; class Bivalvia; order Cardiida; family Cardiidae; genus Tridacna; species Tridacna gigas. The sequence continues at coordinate 52,424,566 of OX244039.2, forward strand.
TATTTTTCATTTTTTTATATATTTAAATATTCATAATAGCACCGTTGTCAACCCATGAATTAAACTCATCAGAATAACCTTTCCACTTTACAAGAGATTTCTTTTTTCCCTTTTTAATAACCTTTTCTATCCTATACACCTCTTGACTTGTTTTTTGTAGTTCAGGTTCATAAAAAGAACCTTTTATTTCTTCACCATTTAAATCTTTAATTTTATACGTTATAGGCGTTGTATGTTTTACTTCTGAAACTGTAAAAACCTCTTCAGTCCATCTTGTGGTATAACCTTTTTCAAAAGTCTTTTTCTTTTTACTTATCCTTACTTTGTCTCCAACAGAAAACTTTGGTTTGATATCCTCCCTTACTTGGTCATAATCAGGATACAATGTTGTCCAAACTTTATTTTCATTCTTCTTCTTACTTGCTTCAATTGGTGTCATCTTGATGGAAGAATGCCTCGTGTTGTTGTATTCCTTAACAAGATTTGGCAATACATCAATATATACATTTGTTGAGTGAGCAGAGAAATACTTCCACATTTTTTCTTTCATTGTTCTAATCCATCTCTCAACAATGCTTGATTTTTCCTCATTTTCAGTAGAATACAATTCAACCAAATCTTTAACATCTTTGTTATAAAACTCTTTACCTTTATCAACCCACATTTTTTCAGGCTTTCTTTCCTTAAAAATACTCTTCAGTGCAACAGAAACAGATTTCCCTGTTTTATCTTTTAATGGTATAAGCCATCCATATTTTGAAAAGATGTCAATGACAGCAAGAAGAAATTTTACTCCACGATTAAATTTAGAAAATGCTTGCATATCTACTAAATCTGCGGCCCATATCTTATTGTTACCATTTACTCTAACTCTCCTTTTCTTAAATTTTCTTTTTACTGGTTTATGTAATTCTTCTGCTAGCACTATATTTTCTAAATTTTTTTTTTACTCATTCCCATACCAAATCTTTTCTTGGTTCCTATTAATGAAGAAACCAATCCTCTTTCCATTCTTTCCTTAATAGTAGGATTATAGATACCCTTTAACTCTTTAAGCATATTAGCATCACACACATCATTCCGTGTTTTAGTATCATTATGCTTAAGATAACAGATATCATGATGATATGCTGCCTTGTCAACACGATTAACAGGCTTTGACCAATCTTTAGGTGTTAAGTCAGGATTTAATCTTCTCTTTAACTTAGTACCAGGACCAGTAAAGTTATGCCCAGGTAAATGCATTTCAACAGGTAAGTTATTGATTGCTTTGTTTAACAACGAACCACCTTCTTGTTGTTTAATAAATTGTGTTTTCACGGTACCACAATTAACGCATTTTCCTCGTGCCATATTTCTACCATTTTTACTTACCACATACTCTATATCTGTAGTATCAGTTTTCTTTTTACATTTAACGCAATACATTTTTTATATATTAAAATAAAATTTTTTAAAATAAAATTTTTTAATATAAAATATGGATATTGTTAATTTATCATGGAATGAAGCGTTAGCAAAAAGATTTAACCATTCCCTTTTACCTAGGAGTATCAGAGGTTTAATAGTAGGTAAATCAGGATGTGGTAAAACTACACTTTTACTTAACCTTTTGTTAAGACCTGATTGGTTAGATTATAACAACTTATGCGTTTTTGGAAAAAGTTTGTTTCAACCAGAATATCGCATACTTAAAAAAGCCTTTGAAGAAAAAATACCAAAAGAATACATATTAAGGTTGTTCTCACTTAAAGATGAAGTTCAAAACCGAAATATTTCACCTACTGCATTAGTTGAAGAATGGGCAAAAACAATTAAGGAAAAATCTGATATCAATTGTGAATTTTTTGAATATGCTAGTGATGTTCCTGACCCAAGAGATTTAATTGCATCAAATAAAAACTTAATTATATTTGATGACTTACTTTTAGAAAGGCAAAACAAGTGTGAAAACTATTATGTAAGAGGAAGACATAGTAATGCTGATTGTTTTTATCTAACACAAAATTATTTTAGATTACCTCGTCAAACTATTAGAGAAAATGCTAACTTAATATGCCTGTTTAGACAAGACTTAAAAAATCTTAATCATATTTATAGTGATCATGTAGGGGATGATATGACTAAAACAGAGTTTATCAATTTCTGTAAAAACTGTTGGGAAAAACCACATGGTTTTGTTGTGATTGATTTAACTAAGAACCGTAATAATGGAAAATATAGATGTGGTTTTGACAACTTTTACATACCACGAGATTACAAGGATTACCATTAAAAATATATTTTCATTTTAAAAATATATTTTACAAATTATAAAATGGAAGTAGAATTACTTGAAAAGATAGTAAAAAACACTAACCATAAAACATCATTTCAAATTATTGTAAGCGATAACAAAACAGAGTTTAAAAAACGATTTACTCCTCCACTTAAATTAGACCAAGATAAAGAATATGAAATAGCGTTGGTTAACCTTGAAACTTACTATTCATTTCCTAATATTGATAAAAGCAACAACACATTTGTTTATTCACCTGACAATGGTGCAACATGGGTAAAACTAAAATTACCAGAGGGATCTTATGATTTAGCTGATATTAATGATACAATACAACAAGAAATGAGGAAAAGGGGACATTATGACCTAGTTAATGAAGAATATTATATTAATATTTCCGCAAACACTAATACTTTAAAATCTATTCTTTATGTTGAAAATGGATATCAGGTTGATTTTAACCAAGGTAGAAGTATTGGAAAAGTATTAGGATTTAATAGAGCAAAATATCTACAAGGATTTCATGAATCTGAAAATGTAGTAAATATTCTTAGTATTAATAGCTTGTTAGTTAATATTGATTTAATTTCAGGTAGTTATGTTAACGGCTCACAAAGAAATACGATTTACAGTTTTTTTCCTAATGTATCACCAGGATATAAAATAATAGAAAATCCGGTAAACCTTGTTTATCTTCCCCTAACATTAAATGAAATACATGATTTAAATGTATCAATTACAGATCAAGATGGAACATTACTAAATCTTAGAGGTGAGAATTTAACAATTAGATTCCATATAAGAGAGGCAAGATAATATAAAAATGACAAACTATATCAACGCTAAAATAAATATATCAGACGGACAAAAGGAAAAAATTATACATTCTTTTAGAAACAAAACTCCAGCAAGCATTCGTTTAAAGCATGAAGATATACATGGTAATGATGTAATAGCATTAACCAAATCACAAGTAAATAAACTTACAAAAGCTTATAAAGGTGGAAAGGGAGCAACGTTTAGAATGACTCCTAGACAACTTAAACACAATATGAAAGTAGAAGGTGGATTTTTACCTTTGTTAGCTGGTTTAGCTTCATCAGTTTTACCAACATTAGCAAGAACCGTTTTACCCGCTATAGGTGTTGGTGCGTTATCTGGTCTAGCTTCTTCAGGTGTCCAAAAAGCAATGGGTAATGGATTATATCTTAAGAAAGGTGGTAGTATCTATCAAGTTGAAACTGATGGAAAAGGTTTATTTCTTGGTCCAGCAAAGGGTAAAGGATTGAGTTCCGTTGGTGATGGATTGTATTTAAAACAAGGGTCAAAAATTTATGATGGAAAAGGTCTTCTTTTAGGACCTAATAGCCCATTTGCTAATATTCCTATATTAGGCGCAATATTATAATTAAAAAAATATGAATGTACATAAATTTGGAAATGGAAATAAAAATGGATATCATAAAATAGTTCAACCAAAAACTATTTTTTGGAAACCTGTTGAAGGTAAGTATCCAGCTAAAAAAGTTAATTCTGTTTCATGGGATATTTTTACTCAACAACCATTAGTATTAGAAGGAGGCAAAACAAGAACGATGGCTTTAGGTATGGGTTTTAATATGAGTAAAGGTTTTGTTTTAGTTTCTCTATCTTATGCTCTAAAACTTAATCAAATATCTATTACAAATGAAGTTACATTAGAAGAAGTGGATGACATGGTTACCACAATTACAAACAACTCAAAAAAGTTAGTAAAAATTGATGAAGGTGAATTTTTGTGCCGTCTTTACTATTCAATTTAAAAAATAGTTGTTGTTAATAAAAATGGAATTAAAAGAAAAGATTTATCCAGAGTTACCAGAAGCACGAAATATACCAAATGCGCCATCAATACAGCCAATACTATCAGCAGAAGACAATGGCCAATCATTCAGACTTAAAAAGATATCAGAGATACAGGATTTTCTGGAAAATGAAGTTAAGGAAAGAGAGCAACTAAGTAAAAAGTATTTAAAGATTAGTAAGAATGTGGACAATGTAGAAGCTGGACTAACCGTTATAGCACTAGGTGCCGGAGCAGGGGGAATCGCTTTACTATCAACCGTAGTAGCGATACCTGCAACTATGGTTCTAGAAGGTTGTGCTTTAGTTGTTGGGTTAGCCGCATTGGTGGGTAAGTTTGTAGTTAGAAGAACCAGAACAAAATCAGAAAAACATCTTCAGATAAAAATGTTGGCTGATTCAAAGTTAAATACACTACTTACACATATATCAAAAGCAATATCAGACAACAAAATAGATCATTCAGAATTTACTTTGATTATGGAAGAATTGGAAAAATACAAGTCAATGAAGGAAGAAATTAGGAGTAAGTCAAAGAAAAAAAGCAAGCTAGAGGAGACGGAGAGTTTAATAGAGAAGGGACGAATAGAAGCACGGGAGGAATTCAGGAGACTAGTAGAAAGGCACAATGGAAGCCATTAAGAATAAAACTAAAATCACCCAAGTTTAAGTGTTCTTGTGCGTGTGAGATTGATAATACAAATTAAAAAATTTTTTTACTTTTTTAAAAAATGTCATTTTTAAAGATCCAAGACCCTTTAAAAAGGGAACAAACAGTAAAAGAATTTCTTGCACTGAAGAAAAGAATTCATGATAATCAGCTTGCAGAAAAAACAGGTAAACTTAGATATCAACAACAACTTTTTAGATTTTTTAATCCTATTAGAGAATCACTAGACCCTATTAAAGAAGGAATAAGAGATATTGAAAAAATTATTAAATTAAAAGGTTTTCCTTCTGTATTAGCATATGATAAAGAAAAACTTAACTTTGATGAAATAAATAGTATTAAAATAGAAAGTGAAGAAAAAGGTACAAAAATGCCATATTTTCTTGGAAAAATTGCAAAAAAACAGTTAAAAAGATATGATAAAGAAGAAGAAGTTGATACAACGTTTGGGTTTTATGAAAATGATGGAACATTATATATTGGTGATAAAGAAGTTGATATTAATGGCAATTACTTGATGATAGTTGGTGAACAAGATTATGATACTGATTCATCTGGTTTGTGGGAATTAATTATTTCTAAAAACCCAGACGAAAAAAAATATGATAAAACCGATTTAGATTTTTATGAGGATATAATGATAAGAACTAATGCTCTTTATTACAATAACAACCCATTAGAAGGTAGACATAAATATGTTGAAAGAAATCTTAAGCCTAAGTGGGGAAGAATACTTAATAACATTTGGAAAAGGATTAATAAAATAGGTAGAGGAATTACTATTATTCCATCTGACCCTAATGCACTATTAGAAAGATTAGACCTCTTAATGGCAAGTAAAGGAGCCGGTCATACAGGCGTAAGAAATGAGTTGGTAAGTATTTGTGATGAATTAAAAAGACAGCGTATATTAGATACAAAAGCTTATAAAAAATTAATGTCTAAACTATAAAAATGATTACATCACAAAAGAGAGGATTTAAAAGAGAATATGCTTATGGAGGAGCAGGAATATTTGATACTTTAACCAATTTTCTTACAAAACTCTTTACAAGCAGCGCAGCTAAACAAATTGCATCTTCTGCAGTTGATGTTGGTAAGAGTGTAGCTAAGGAAGGAGCAAAGAAAGCGTTAGAGGTTGGAAAGAGTGCCGCGGTTGATGCAGGTAAAAAGTTAGTTCAAAAGGCTTTAACACCAAAATCTAAAAAGATTATAGAAAAATATACTCAAAAGCCTACTACAACTGCTCAACCTGTAATGCAAGATATTAGTAAGTTAATGGATGGTGGTGCCATTGCTATACAAGATTTAGTTAAGAAGTTAAATAGTAAGGGTGGCGGAGTTAAAGTATTATAAATTTAAGTTAAGTAAATTATTACATTAAATAAAAAAGAATGCCAAATCTAAAATTTAATTTAACACATTATGAAAAATACAATACAAAAAAGGTTAGTATCCTTTATGCTAATTTTAAACTTGATGAAGATTGTGAAGTATTAGATAGCAGTAATACAAATTATGATTATAAAAAGGTTGTTTTAAAATTGTCACCTGAAAAAGCTGATATCATTAAGGAATTTGAAGAAGATGTAAATCAATATTTAGAAAAACATGGTATACCTAAGGTAACCATTCTTTACGGAAATAGAATTTATCTAAAAATGAAAGAAAACCTTTCAGTAGAAAAAATTAAAAATATTAAACTTAAGGGTGTGTATGTAAATGATGAAAACAAGCCATTCCCTCAACTATGGGCAAATTAATTAAAACAATTATAATTTGAGTTAAAATTATAATTGTTAATAATAAAATGGATATTTTAAATATTAAAGCGCCAATTTTTAAAGATGATAGTATTGATGAATATGAATATTATGAATATCTTCCTATTTCAGGGACTAATCTAAACAACTCTGGAGGAAATATTAGGATTGATATTGAAACACAAGATATTTTTTATCATCCTTCAGAATCATATCTACTAATTGAAGGTAATTTAAAAAAATCTTTAGCTGTAGGTGGTGGTGTGTATAATGGAGCGGCTGATGAGGTTGCCTTAACAAACAACGGGTTGATGTATCTGTTCAAAAATATAAGATATCAACTTAGTGGACAAGAGATAGAAACAATTAATTATCCTGGTCAGACTACAACAATGCTTGGACTATTAAAATACCCAGATGACTTTTCTAAATCACAGGGACAAAACCAACTGTGGTTAAAAGATAACAATAACGTTGCAGATGCTGCTAATAATTCTGGTTTTTCAGTCAGAAGACATTATATTTTTAGTTCAAATCCGGCTGGAACATTTAGTTTTAGGATACCATTAAAACATATATTTGGTTTTTGTGAAGATTATAACAAAATTTTATATGGTATGAAACAAACACTAACCTTAACAAGAAACAATGATAATGATGCAATTTATAGAGATGCTGGTGCTGATGAAGGTAAAGTTGATTTAAAAAAAGTATCATGGTTTATGCCTCATGTAACACCGGAAGATGGTAATAAGCTGGAACTTTTTAAAATTATTGAGAAGAAAGAAAAATTCCCAGTTGGGTATAGAATGATACAAAGCGACAGTATTACGGTTCCACAAGCAACAAGTTTTACTTGGAGGTTATCATCTAAATCATCTCCTGAAGTGCCACGATTTTTAATTGTTGGTTTTCAAACTGATAAAAGTAATAAACAAGATAAAAACCCTGCTATATTTGACAGCGTAAATATTAAAAATATTTATGTAATGTTAGGTTCAAAAAAATATCCTGCATATGATTATGATATAAATTTTACTGAAAATCAAATTGGTAGAATATATGGTGAAGCTTCTTCATTTAGAAAAAAGTTTTTTAACATGGATGAATTAGTATCAAACTCTAGTTTTAATCCTTATGAATTTAAATTTCTTTTTCCTTTGTTTGTGTTTGATTTATCAAAACAAAGTGAAAGGCTTAAGTATTCTGTAACTGATATCCATGTTAAAGCAACATTCAATCCAGCTGTTCCAGGAGATACTATAGCTTATGCTGTTTTAATTAGTGATAGACTAATTAACTTCCAGAGTGATGGGAATAAGATGAGTGTAGTATATTAAGTAATTTTTTACTTAAATAAAATGAAAAAGGTTGCTGATTTTAAGAAAATATTAACAGATAACAATATTAAGTGGTATTCCTATTGGAACAAGAAAAAGTATATTGATGTGTTAAAAGAGCATGGTTTGTATCCTGAAAAGGAAGAAAAAAAATTTTTAAAAAAAATTCCTAATTATGAAAGATTAAAGGATATTGCTAAAAACCCAAAGAGGGTTACCTTAAAGGATGTAGAAACTGAAGAGGTGAAAGAGTTTCCATCAATTTACAAGGCTAGTAAGTATATTGATAAATGTCCACAAACGATTGAAAACTGGAATGGTAGAGTATGGAATGGTAAATATAGAATTGATATTCAATAATTTTATTATTTATGAAAAAAATAATAAAATTGACTTAAGGAAAGAATTTTTTATTTTAAAAAAATGGATCATCAATTTGATAGATATAATGTAGCTGGATTAAGAAATATAGCAAGGGAAAGGGGATTAAGAAGATACTCAAGGCTTAGACGTGATGAATTGATAACTCTTTTGATTAATACGGGACCTTCAATATTAGATAGAGACCTAGATACCATTGATGCACCAATATTACAACCAACGCCCTATATACCACCAAGACAAAGACTGGTCACTTCACCAACTACTTCAGTTAATGATTTGTTAAGGAGTTTAGAAAATGTAAGAGTAGAACAACCAAGTATAACACCTGAACTTAATGCTTTAAAAAATAAAATAAAAAGTATATATGATAAAGTGGATAAGATAAACGTAATAAAAAATAGATCTGCCTTAAATGAATATGCAACTGAACATAAAATAGAAGGGATAGATGTTAATACACCACAAGAGTTTTTAGAGCTAGTACAACCAACAATTGTTAATCTTTTAAAAAGCATGCGTGGGTTTAAAGTAAAATTAAATCTTCAGTGTATTATGAGAAGAGAAGAAGGTAATAATGAACAAATAGTAGAGGCTAATTTTTCTTCTAAAGACAAAGATGGTGAAGGTAAGGATTATGAGATTAATTTACAAGGAACAAATGTAAAAGAATTATACTTAGAAATGATAAATAGAATTTTAGAAAATTTTGTTAATTTTGTTTCAAGTGGTAGTGGGTGGGATTTTGTTAGTGTGGTTCATTTAAAGTTGCATAATGTTATTTATGATCCAATAAGAGCAGGTGTATGGATACTTTTACCTAAGTGGATTGCTAACAAAAATGCGTGTATTAATATGAAAAGTGAGAATGATGAATGTTTTACAGATTGTATTTTGAGACATTTAAATCCAACAGATAAAAATCCACAAAGAGTTGATAATGATTTAAAATCAAAGAAAAATAGCTTAAATATGAAAGGAATTAATTATCCTGTTTCTTTACAGGATATAGATAAGTTTGAAAGGCAAAATCCAACAATTAGCGTTAATGTTTTTGGGATAGTAGAAGGTAAGGAAAAAATCAAACGTATTAGAGCTATAAAAAGTTTAAAAGAAAATCATATAAATTTGTTATATATTGAAGATGAAGAAGAAAAAACACATTATGTTTTAATAAAAAATATTAAAGCTTTACTTAGAACTCAAACAGCTTCTAATAATAATGTAGAGTATTGTATGCTTTGTATGAATCATTTTGGTAGTGAAAAACTTTTAGAAAAACATATGGAGCGTTGTGAAGATCATGATGGAGTTGATTTAATAATGCCAAAGTTTGATCCTGAAAATCCTGAAGAAATTTTAATAAAGTTTAAAAACTATTGTAGAAAAATTATGGTACCATTTGTTGTTATTGCTGATTTTGAATGTATATTACAAAAAATAGAACCACAACAAAAAAGTAATACTATTGAAACACAAAAGCATATACCTGTAAGTTATAACTATTTAATTTGTCCTTTTAATGATAAAATTATGAAACCAGTATTAAGAGGATATGTAGGTGAGGATGCCGAAAAACATTTTATAGATACTTTAACTAAGGATGCTAAACAACTTTATAAAGAATTTTATAAAAACCCAGTAAAAATAGAAAATTTAACTGAAGATAAAGTTAGAAAACATAAAAATGAAGTAAATTGTTGGATATGTGGTGGTGAATTTACGCATAAAAATTATAAAGTAAGAGATCATTGTCATTTTACTGGTAATTATAGAGGAGCCGCACATAATGAATGTAATCTTAAGGCAAAAGTTCCTGATTTTATACCTGTTATCTTTCATAATTTATCTGGTTATGATGCACATATTTTTATTAAGTATCTTGGTAAAACTAGTGGTAGAATTGATTGTTTACCTAACACAGAAGAAAAATATATTAGTTTTACAAAACATCTTATGGTAGAAAATAATCATATTAATTTAAGATTTCTTGATAGTTTTAAGTTTTTAGCTAGTAGTTTAGAAAAAATTGTAGAAAATTTAAAAGATAAAAATTTAAAAAATTTAAAGTATTATTTAGAAAATCATCGTGGTGGTTATACAGAAGAAAAATTAAAATTGTTAAGTAGAAAGGGTATCTTTCCTTATGAATGGATGGATAGTTTTGATAAGTTAAAAGAAACACAACTACCACCTATAGAAGAATTTTATTCAAGCTTAAATGGAGAAGGAATTGAAGAAAAAGATTTGGCACACGCATTAAAAGTGTGGGATGTTTTTGGTTGCAAAACTATGTCTGATTATTTACAACTATACAATGAAACAGATGTTGTACTTTTAGCTGATGTTATGGAAAACTTTAGATTTTCTTTGCATAAAGAATTTGACTTAGATCCTGCTTGGTATTATACTTTTCCTGGATTTGGATGGGATGCTATGCTTAAGGTAAGCGAAATAAAATTAGAAAAACTTACTGATATTAATATGCTTAACTTTTATGAAGCATCAAAAAGGGGTGGTGTTTGCATGACAAGTATTAGACATTTTGAAGCAAACAATAAGTATATGGGTGATGAGTATGATTCAACTAAACCTAGTATATATGGGTTTTATATTGATAAAAACAGTCTTTATCCTTGGGCCATGAGTAAGCCTTTACCTGTAGGTAATTTTAAATGGATGACAGAAGAAGAATTAAATAACTGGGAAAAATATCCGTGTACCCTGGAGGTTGATTTGGAGTATCCTAAAGAGTTACATGATTTGCATAATGAAATGCCTTTAGCAGCAGAAAAATTAAAAGTTAGTAAAGTAGAAAAGTTAATACCAAACTTAAATGATAAGGAAAAATATTTACTTCATTATGAAGCTTTAAAGACTTACCAGAGATTAGGATTAAAAATTAAAAAAATACATTGTGGAATTAAATATCAAGAGAGTACCGCTATTAAAAAATATGTTGATAAGTGTGTAAATTTAAGAACACAAGCAAAAAAGGATAAAAATAAATTTTTAGATAATTTATGGAAGTTAGCAATGAATTCTGTTTTTGGTAAAACCATGGAAAATATAAGAAATAGAGTAAACATAGAATTAGTTAATGGTGAAAATAGTGAACGATTTAAAAAGTTAACAGCAAAACATAACTTTCATAATCATACTATATTTGATGAAAATTTGGTTGCTGTTCATATGAAAAAAACATGGATTAAATATGATAAACCAATTTATTTAGGAGTAAGTATACTCGATATTAGCAAAACAACTATGTTAGAAGATTATTATAACTATTTTAAAAATAAATTTGGTGAAGATAAAGTATTTATGTGCTATACTGATACTGATAGTTATGTTTTAAAAATAGAAACTGAAGATTTGTATGAAGATTTAAAAGAGGATGCCGATGATTTGTTTGACTTTAGCAATTATCCGAAAAATCATCCATTATATAGTGATAAAAATTGTAATGTGTTAGGTAAGTTTAAGGATGAAATGGAAGGAGATCTTTTAACTGGATTTGTAAGTCCTGGAGCAAAAACTTATGCTATGAAAAAATTTATCTTAAGAAAAGATGAAAAAGGTAATGCATTAACTGATAAAAATGGTATGTTTGTTTATGAAGATAGTTCATCAGAAACTAAAAAATGTAAAGGAGTTAAAAAGTCTGTAATTAAAAATGACCTAAAATTTAAAACTTATAAAGATTGTTTGGATACTGAAAAAGATTTTTGTGTAACTATGGGAGGAATAAAAAGTAAACATCATGAATTAACAACTATAAAAATGAATAAAATAGCATTAAGCTTTGAAGATGATAAAAAGGGTTTGATACTGAGGGATGGAAGTTATAGAACTTTATCATGGGGTCATTATAAGCTGACCGATGAAGCATAGGGGCAAGACTAAAAATAAATAAAAATTTTTATTTGTTAATAAAATAAAAATTTTTAATTTTTATTCACTTCATTGTTGTTTATTATATCTTCAATAATACGTAAATTATCTATGGTATCCAATATCTTCCTTCTTAATAATATTATTCCTTGTCTTTTCTTACTTTGCTGTAAATCTGTATATCTCCTTACTTTGTTTTTTACTAGTTCATGAATGTTATCAATTTCTAAAAGTATTATTTGTTTCATTTTTTCATTTCTATCTTCAGTTTTAACTTTTTCTTTATTTAAATAAACTATTGCTCTCTCTAAACATTTATTGCTTACATTTTCTTTTAATTTAGTAACAATATTATCATTTATTTTACTGCTAACCATAGGTAAATCCACTGTATTTATTAGTCTATACATTGAATCATCTCTAACAAAAGTCAACTGCCCTCTATTTGTTTGTCCTAAAGCTTTTCTTTTGTTATTCATCTTACGTAATACATACATTGCTAAAAATTTTTGTTTAATTCATTTTTTTATTTATATTTTCTATTTCTTCATTGATTTTTTCTATTTCTTGTAAGTTTTCTTTTATAAAATCTTGATAAAAATAACTATCATAAATTTTTTCTAATCGTTTTACTAATTTAAATAATAACTTGCGGTAAACACCAGTGTTATAACGAACTTTTTTTCCTGTTTCATAGTTTGTTCCGCTTTTTATTTTTTTATAATCTAAGATTGCTTCTTCTATAATTTGTTTTACTTTTTTATCTTCCATAACCAAATAATATATTTTGTCTCTGTTTTCCTCTGTTTTTATTTTTCTAATTGAAATATTATATTCTGGTACGTAATCATAAACTTGTAGTTTTTCTGCCATCTTTTTATATGCTAGTTTATTGGATTAAAAAATTAAAATCAAATATTTTTTTACTAAAATCTTAACCCACCCACTAACTCATAAACCGGCTAGCCATTGCATGACGCGTTGGTTGATGGGGAGGTTAAGCGATTAACTGATGTAAGTGATTGTCTTGAGCATCTCAGTATCTCAGTATCACGGTATCTCAGTATCTCAGTATCACGGTATCTCAGTATCACGGTATCTCAGTATCTCAGTATCACGGTATCTCAGTATCACGGTATCTCAGTATCACGGTATCTCAGTATCACGGTATCACGGTATCACGGTATCTCAGTATCACGGTATCTCAGTATCTCAGTATCACGGTATCTTGATTGTGTGCGCGTGAGATGCTTGTGGGATGATGATGATGATGATGATGATGATGATGAATTTTTTTTTTTTCGAAAAATTTTTTATTTACTAAATAAGGGATTAATATGTTATAATAATTGAATTAAAGGTAAAAGGATTAAGATATAGGTTAGTTTGATTTAATTATGATTGCTTAACTTATTGGTTTTGTTAATTTTATGAGCAAGCGGATGACGTAAACAGTTTAGTTGGTTAGTTGGTTTAGTTGGTTTAGTTAGTTAAAGATTTCATGAGCATGTGATTTTAGAGGGCGTGTTACATGAAATTTGGTGAGGGTTAAGATAGAACATGGATTAAAGCTTATTTTGTTGTATAAGGGGGGTAAGTAATCTTAAGGGTAATGTGCCAGATCAAGTATTATATATACTACTCATGGCTTCTTCACTGAAGTACTGAAGACTGGTACATGTGCTTTGCTCTTTGGCTCACACTGACATGCGTATGCAATTTTTGACCAATCAAAATTCAATAAAGATTGCTAGGTGTTTGCTTTCTATTTGGTGTTAAACGCTATATGCAACAGTATTTTAGCAATATCACGGAATCCAGCGAACCTATGCATGTATTCTGTTTTTCTACCGATCTCGCTACTACAGGGGTTACTTTTGACAAACAACTGGCTGCTTTTTCCATGAAAATAAAGCTGAAAAAAATATTTAGCATTGAATGGGGAATGTACATCCATGCAGCAAAACTTCTAACCGACCACTTTTATTTCTCCTGCAAATTTGACCAAGTAATAGACAGGTAAATAAAAACAAATTGTAACATATATCTGGACGTTAGCCGTGGTATTGTAACGGAAAGATTCTGGATTTTACCAACAGAAGGCATCTCTTTTTCAAAAAAAAGGGGGGAAAAAACACGTTTTTCCCATGCGTGATGTCTGTCAGTCAAAACAGGTTAAAAAGAAAATCATAAATTACTGAAATTTTGTCAGCAATAAGAAAACACATGAAAATTATTTTCTGGGCAAAAATATAAACCGAGAGAAGGAACATGTATTGACCAACTTTTATCTAGCTCTGTCTACCATCATTTAATTATTTGACGAACTAGCACGATTTAGTCATTATGTAGAAGAACTACATTGTTAAAGAAAGCAGGCGTTGAAAAATAGACAGTCGGACGTAAGCAATGGAGACAAAATCGATTGGTCATTGATACCATTTCACCATCATTAACGTTATTCTTTGTTGTCTTTTGTTGAAGTTTTCAGATGTACCATAATTAAGATACAAAATACATGAGCCAGGGTCTGTGAATAGGGAGCTTAATATATCTGCAAAAAGTATCGATCCAGGTCAGTGCGCGCAGGCTGACTTAGGTCGTAACTTTTTGCTTTTAGTCAATTTTCTGCAGGTCCAAGGACCAGTGTACCTCATGATATAATAGGTTGTTATACAAAACGAATTCTAAGGAATTACAAGACTGTGATAATTTGCATGGCATGATGCATCACGGAGATGCATTAAGCCCCATTTTCACAGAGCATGGATCACGTGTTAAAATTGTAAAACAAAAATCGAGCGCATAAACAGAGAACGATGTTGTTGTGCTTTACCTTTGTTACCATGGCAACAACATCATCAATAATCTATGTTGTCCTTTGTAGAATTTACACCTTTGCTTCATTTTGCAAATAGATTTTCCACAATGGAGCCTCGCTCTGTGTGAAAAAAGGGCTTAATGCATCCCCGTAATGCATTCTATCAAACAAGTCATCACATGATTATCTATTCATAAAATCCGTTAAGTCTTACAATCGACTGGATCTGTAGGTAGACCCTTAGACATACAGAACATTTACCAAAAGCAAAAAGTTTCGACCCAGGTCAGCCTGCGCGGACTGCGCAGGCTGACCTGGGTCGATACTTTTTGCAGATGCATTAAGCTCCTTTTTCACAGAGCATGACTCAGTTATATGTAGCTATATTTTCTATATTCAAAAGTTTATATATCAGACGACAAATAACGAAACCAACTTTGGATCAATAGTCCTACGCGTTACCAGAGCTCCAGATAGAGGGAGTGATTTTGATTATAGAACTGAAAATGTTAATCATTCTCAACTAAACCCTATGTTATGGGTACTCATCAGAATCGCCTCATCGAGACGATTCTAATGAGTACCCACAACATAGGGTTTGGAAGAGAAATAATGGATTTAGAATACCATCACTCCCTCTTATCTGGAGCTGTGGTTTATCAACCACCAGAGATCGGCTAATGCCCTGATTAAATATAAGTTATTAAATGAGATGATCAGTACCGACTGAAACCTATTTATTCATGAAAGAGCTACTAGTATTTCTGTAATTTGTTTATTAAGGGAAAGAAGTCATTGGTTTGAAAGATATTACCGTCTGGATAGGTACTTTGGTTGCCGCCAGGCAACAACGATACCAATGAAAACTTAACGTGATTTCAAATAGAAATTCATCTCATTCCTCACAATATATAGATCACCGAGTCAGCATATGAGACAGACCATTCATTAGCACATAAAACTTTATTTTTTTGATTTAAAAAACTAAAAAGGTCGGCTCAGGAAGCAGCAGATCACGACCACAACCGACTTTTACTACATCTGGCTAGACTATTGCTACATCAAAATAGACCGACCTTTTTAGATCACGTGATATACACCAGTGCACCGTCACATGAGCTAAACCATCTATTCGTTACATGAGGCACAGTGTTGCTATGTCAAAAGAGACAGAACGTTGCTTTATTCCATAATATCAACGATTGGTACATACACGTAATAAAACAATTAATCTGACTGCAGTTCGGATAAGGCTCTGTGGTTATACAAGTTCTTGGTAGCACCCCAGTCTCTGTATGTAATCCACGTTGAACCCAGATTGCTCACTGGTGACATGCATTGATTGTAATTCGGGGCTTCTGTGTTCAAAGCCCGAATTAGCAAAATCAGTAAAAGTCACATCGACATTATTCATTTCCTTTCACCCCTAAAAGAACTTTCGACTTACATGACGTGAAGAAAGCAGCCAGTGGCTTGGAAAAGTTTTATAACTTTAACTCTTAAAGACACTCCTGGGTCCGTATTCACAAACCACTCGTAAGAACATTCTTAGTCTTAGTCAGAGATGCATTAAACTCCTTTTTGCCAGAGCATGGCTCAAGTTTAACTTGTTTATAATCTTTTTTGGTTTACTCCTCTTTCAGAAAGTGTACTTCGAGATGTACAGCGAAACAGATCAGAAGGGTTACCGTTCAACAGTGCGGGGCTGTTCCACAGCGTGTCAGCCTCGAGATGATTTCATGAACTGCACGCGAGAACTCAAAACAACACGTGGTTGTATTAGAAAGGACTGTTGCCATGATAGTGACCTTTGTAACCATAGTAACGTTATGACGTCATTGACTAACGTTGCTTTGATGTGCCTTACGTTAGCATATATTTTACCTCGAGTCTCTTTGATAAAGTTGTAGTTTACTAATCTATCATTCATTTACATTAAGAAAAAAATCATTCTCAAATAGGCATAAGTGAAGATCAAATCATCTCTCCCTTTATAAAAAAAAAACTATTTACAAGTAGCCGAACTGCAGAGCGGTAATTTTACTTGTGTTTCTTTGTTTTCAACCTTCCTTCTAATAGAGACATAGAGGATATTTGTTTTTGTCGGTGATGGATCGAAATTTATTTCATCGAGTGAACATCATCGGTAATATTTTCACGAGTGGCAAAGCTGCAGGCGAAGCCACGAGTGAAAATATTACCGATAATGTTCACTCGATGAAATAAATTTCGATCTTTCACCGAAAAAAAAAAAAAACATTCTATTTATTTCATGCTTCTAACCTCTATTTTGTTGGAACTTTCATCAAAATCCAGCACAGTTGTTTCCGGTAATTCCCCGTGGCGTACCCTTCTCACATAACAACGCACTATGTACAATATTACGTAAAGCGCGAGAAATATAGCGTAAATTACGTCATGTTTACCTCCATACGAATGGCACGCGCTGATAACCTAGGTAACAAGGAACTACTGTTTCCGCCTTCAATTGAAGAGTTAGAAAATATGAACATGGTATTTTCACCGGTCGTAACTATGAAATAACAAACCATAATCCATCATTATTTCTTGATAACCTACCGAAAAGCATGAAATAATTTGCAAGTAATAAAGCTTATGGATTGTGGTTGATATGTAATGCATTCATAGTAATTGCAAAAAAGCAACTGACCCTTTACCAAACGACAAATTTTAGCCCCTTCCAAATTCAAAGCATCTGCAGCCGACAAATTTTAAAGTGGTACGGATGAACTTAAGATTTTTTGACAGAGTAGAAAACGTTGTGGGAAAAGGAGAAAATGCTGGTTACCAGCATTTTCTCCTTTTCCCACAATGTTTTCAAAAGGCCTCTTCCTTGGGGACGTTAAAACCCGGGATTGTTTGGTAAAGGGTTAGGGACTTACTTATAACTTATATGCATCAAATGGAACAATGTAACGATCGGTATGTTTTTTGGAGATAACTTTACTTGAAGATACCTTGGTAGCACTTATTATATCAAGGGTAAACACAAAGTAATACCCAAATTACAAAAGATGCAGTGCTTAGTGTTGAATCAGGGGAGGTAACTGGCAAATGTTCCCTCCCATTACTATATTACATTACATGTATCTGTCATCATTACTATCATGTATTCATGTATCAAAGTATTTTTTTCTTTAAGAAAAATAGCAACGAATTTCATCTTTATAACGAAAACGACTACAGTTCATTTGTCGATGGTTTCCATTGTCTTGTATAATTTAACCTTTTACCACACTATCCCTCGTTTTAACGACCCTGAAGAAAAAGGGTTTTTCAAGACAATGCGGGAACAAAGGAACATGCTGGTAACTTACACTGTGTTCTACCTTTTCGGCTGAAATCACCTACTGAGCAAAAGTGGAATTTGTCATGTGCAAGTGCCATCAGTTTAACCCTTAAACTGCTGAATAAATTACACGAAAAAATCCAAATATTGTGATTTCGAAGTTGATTTCACCAGAAAGAAAATACCGTATTAGACAGTGTGGATCCAAGATCAGACTGCACGTTCTGTGCAGTCTGATCTTGATCTTCACTGTCTGCAAAAGATCAGTGTGTCGCGCTTAGCAGCCTAAGGGTTAATCGAGAAAACATTTGTTTTCGGAAAAGAGTTAAGTGTCTTAGCCTACTAATAAACGAGAATCCTGGTACTTCGAATTATCAGTATATTTGGATTATCGGATTTTTTCCTCGAAACTTCAACAGACGCCATAATGCTGTACAAACAATCAAGTAATTTTACAGTCTGAAGGAAAAAGGCTTAAAAAAAAAAAAAACAATCTGGAAAAAGGAGTAACTGCTGGTTAACATCATTGACTCCTTTATCTCACAATGGTTTTAACCCTTTTAAGGACAAATGGGGTCACTTGTAGATAGTCGTCTGCCAATTCCTTCAATATTGGCAAGTCTTAGATATATGGTCCAGTAAGGATATAGGCATGCAGACTTATCAACCCTTTCCCAAACGAGCCCTGGTTTTCAGGTGTCTGCAGTACAAGTCTTTTGAAAACACTGTGGGAAAAGGAGAAATTGCTCGTAACGAGCAATTTCTCCTTTTCCCACAGTGTTTTCTACCCTTTTTGAGACCTTTCTGCCATTTTCATCAATTTAAAATTGTCGTCTGCCAACTCTTTCAATTAAGACCAGTCCAAAATTTGTCGTTTGGGAAAGGGTTTAGCCTTAACCGTTATCCTGCGAGATAAAATGACATTTTCAAACCGATCGTATAAACCCAAATATTCCTTTTGCAACGGTATTTTTGGGGGAAAGATATCTCCTTATCGGACAACGTAGATCCAAGATCAGACCACACAAACGGTCTGTGCAGTCTGATCTTGATATACGCTGTCCGCTAAAGGTTAGTGATTCGGGCTTAGCAGCTCAAAGGGTAAACTGCAAAAAAAAAAAAAAAAATTCCACTCAATAGTAAAAGCCCAAATATTGCGATTTCAGAGCTGGTTTCACTGGAAAGAGAATACCGTGTCTGACAGTGTAAATCAACGATCAGACTGTGCGTTTTGTGCAGTGAGATCTTGATCTACACTCTCCGTAAAAGCGCCCCGAGTCGAGCTTAGCAGCCTAAGAGTTAAGCCTGTACTAAACCACAAACATTTAACCTTGTCCACACTTGCAGACGACAAATTAAATGTTACTCAAAACATTTTGTCTTTCATAGGGTAGAAAACCTTCAAAAGTTTTTAATTCTCATGGTCGTTTTAGTCGGGGGTTGTGTGATAAATGTGAAATATCATGCTGTAGGTACCTTCCTAGTGCTTGTAATTGATTCGAGCAGAGTGAGAAAATTTGATATCGAGCGAGACCGAAGGTCGACCGAGATCTCAAAATTTTCTTACGCAGCAAGAAGTAAATACAGACGTTAGGAATGTTATTACAACATAGTATTCCTTTTATATACCTGCGACTTTCAAATACAAAATTTCGAAATTAGTGACATTCTTTCCGAAAACAGTAAACAAAGTAAGACAAAGAATGTCGTACTGACTAGAAACTTAATTTTTATGAATGGCGGATGAATATTATAGCGTAAAAGTTTGACCAATCAAATCGCAATCAATACATATGTATTCTGTGCTTGAAATACGTCATCATACGTGGACCAGTGTAGATACGGATTTTTTTTTTGATCGTGTGTGATATATTATCCGCCTACGAAGCATGTATTTGAGTCGAAAAATTTACTGGTATATAATAAAGAATAAACAAGGTCCTGAAGCTTCATGCAAACAGCATTTTGCATTTCCTTGGGGCCGAACCCCTCCCCCGTAGCTCAGTCGTTAGCGTACAGGACTTGAGAACAGGAGGTCGCTGGTTCGATCCCCGGCTTGGCCAATTTCTTTACGAGGATTGATAATAGCCGTCGCGACAGGATTCATTCCTCTCTCACCGCTGACCATTGTTTCGACGATGGTTATGTGGGAAAGCAGCCAGTGGCTTGGAAAGAATTTTGTGCGGAGTACTGATAAAAGGAACTCCAGGAAAGCATGGATAGGTACACTGGCCGCCGTGATATAACTGAAATAATGTTGAAAACGGCGTTAAACACCATACAAAAAAACAAACAGCATTTCAATGGAAAATTGTGCACAGCAGTTCATTTTGCTCGAGTCTATTTCTGTTTCGCCATTTTTGTAGAGGACAATATCCCTTTCATAAAGAAATTCAAATAAATAAATAAATAAATAAATAAATAAATAAATGCATTTTCAAATAATCGAGTTTTATTTTACTTGTCTCATTGTTTTTTCGTCCTGAATTTTATCACACTACCCTCGCTTTGACCCTTTACCAGAGTACAAAACTTTAGCCATGTTTAAATTGAAAGAATTTGCAGACGACAATATTAATGTGGCTCAAATGGTACAAATTTTCTTTGATAGGGTAGAAAACATTGTGGGAAGAGGAGAAAATGCTGGTTACCAGCATTTTCACCTTTTCCCACAATGTTTTCAAAAGGCTTCTTTCCCAGGGTCGTTAAAAGGCGGCATTGTGCGGTAAAGGGTTGACGTAGCCATTTCATTTTTTCTCTTACTCTAAACCTTCCCATAATTATTGAGGTTTTATCGTTTAACCCTTTACCAGAAAATTCAGATTGTTCATCCATCCTCGGTGAAGAAAATTTATGAAAACATTGTCGAAAGAGGAGAAAATGCTGGAAATCAGCATTTTCTCCTTTTTCTGCAATGATTTTACCGTGTTAAGACCATTTTTTTTTTTTTTTTTTGAGCCGTACTCTATATGTGGTCTACGAATACTTTCAGTTTCGTCAAGTCTGACTCTCTGTTGTGTGATCAATTTTAAACCCTGTACAAACAATCCAGAATTTTAAAGACACTGGGTGAAAAAGGCTTTCGTAAATATTATTGGAAAAGGAAAAAAGTATTAAAACCGGCATTTTTCTCCTTTTTCTACAATGTTTCCGGACCTTTTGAGGACGAATCCATTTTTTTATGAACAACATTTTATTTGTCGCTCACAAATGCCTTCAATTATGGAAAATCTATTTTTATTTTGTCGCATTGTAAACAGTTAACCCTTCGCCGATCAACGCCACGCTTTAACGCTTATCCTGCTGAATAAGTGAAATGAAACTTTCAAGCCGAGCACTTTGGACGGCTGAAAGAAAAACTATACACTGAAACCTAGAAAGATTTTCGTATAATAGGCTTGACCAAACATTCGGATGGTATAGATCCAAGATCTAACCGCACGTTCTGTGCAGTCTGATCGTGATCTATGCCATCCGCAAAGATCCATGCTTTTCTCCTTTGGTGCAGAAAACGGGTCAATAAAGCAAATACATGTGAGCCATGCTCTGTGAAAAAGGGGTTTAATGCATCTGCGAAAAGTATCGACTCGGGTCAGCCTGCGCAGTCTGCGCAGGCTGACCGGAGCCGAAACTTTTCGCTCAAGGTCAATTTTCTGTATGTTAAAGGACCAGTTTACCTTATGATACAGTCGGTTGTTCGATATAATGGTCTTTGTGGATTCATAATTATTTGACGGCTTGCTTTGTATAATGCATCACGGAAATGCATTAACTCTTTACCAAACGACAAAATTTTAGACAGGTCCAAATTGAAAGCATTTGCAGACGACAAAACAAATGTGACTGAAAAATTGAAATTTGTTTCAGGAAGGGTAGAAAACATTGTGGGAAAAGGAGAAAATGCTGGTTACCAGCATTTTCTCCTTTTCCCACAATGTTTTCAAAAGTCTTGTTCCTCAGGGTCGTTAAAAGTAGGGATTGTGTGGTAAAGAGTTAAGCCCCCTTTTGCAGAGTATATTTCATGTATATTGGGCCCCTGTTATAAACATTGGACCAGAAGACAGCGAGAGTTTTATTACTATTGGTAGACATAAAAAAAAAAGGCATTCCATTCATAGACGGAAATAATGTTTGTTTTTATCATGGGCAATTCTCAAGATTCATCACTTCGACACTGTCCTGACGATCCTAGTACTTTTCTTCGCCTTCCAATTAGATCTGATATGGGTTGGCATTTGAGATAGAATTTTATTAAACGAGTGTAGAAAAAAAAAATGTTATTAAGCGAGCCTTTGGCGAGCTTAATACCATTTTTTTGTGTGCGAGTTTAATAAAGTTTTAACTCAAAAGCCAACGAATGTCAGATTCCTTTAATCATATAACTCGATCTTAAGACTTATAGTTCACATAGACCTACATGTATATGCGTGTGCCGAGCCTCGGTAGCTCAGTAAGTAGCGTACAGGACTTGAAAACGGGAGGTCGCTGGTTCGATCCTCGGTCCGGCCCATTTCTTTCCGAGGATTGATGATAGTCATTGCGACAGGATTCATTCCTCTCTCACCCCTGACCATTGTTTCGACGATGGTTATGCGGGAAAACAGTCAGTGGCTTGGAAAGAATATTGTGCTGAGCACTGAAAAAAGAAACTTCAGGAAAGCATGGGTAGGTGCACTGACCGCCGCGACATGACTGAAATAATGTTGAAAATGGCGTTAAACACCGTACGATCAATACAAACTTGTATATGTGAATTGAAATTTCCAGGAAGCCTATTCGCCTCTTTGACGGGTGTGTGCATTACCGACTAAAAATAGTTTCAAAGAAATATAATAAATTTGTTTTAGATCTATAAATGATAAATTCGCCGTTTTGTCACAATCATCACAATCATTAGTTTTGACAGTTAATTTCTACGAGAATACTGGGCCAGCAATGTTTTTAGAAGTGAGGCGTATGATTACAGACTTTCGAATGGATACGGCACTATTTGTTTATCTTACATGTAAGATATGTAAATTCGTAATGGCAATATAACGCTAACTTGATCATCAACAACAACAGATAAAAATAAATTTCCTTTATTTCAATTATTAACTCGTTAGGTATTAAAACACACATGCACTTGAACCATGCTCTGGAAAAAAGGGGGCTTAATGCATCTCTGTGATGGCATGCTACTAAGCAGCGGTCATCACGTGATTACATATCCCTAAAATCCGTTCTGTATCACAACCTCATAAATCATGAGGCACACTGGTCCTTGGACATGCAGACAATTTACTAAAGGCAAAATTTTCGGCCCAGGTCAGCCTGCGCGGACTGCGCAGGCTGACCTGGGTCGATATTTTTGCAGGTTTTGAAGCTCCCTTTGTACAGAGCAGGGCTCATATACTTTTCAAAACAAAACATGCGAATTACTCGTATGTTCATTTCAAGATAAAATGTCAGGAAAATTAATTGCAATAAATGTAAAAAGTCCTGGTACAAAATATTTATGAAAAAAATATGCAAAAATATTATATCTTGTTAAAAAATAAGTCTAAGGGTTCAGTGAGCTTAATTGCTGACTGTCATATCAACCCTTATCCTGCCAAATAAAAGACATGAAACTTTCAAACCAAAAGTATAAACCCAAATTTTCCGATTTTTAAAAGTATTTTTGGAGGAAAGATATATCCTTATCGGACAGTGTAGATCCAAGATCAGACTGCACGTTCTGTGCAGTCTGATCTTGATCTATGCTGTCCGCAAAAGGTCAGTGAGTCGCATTTAGCAGCCTAAGGGAGGGAATCAGAAATATCTTTTTTTAAATAATGGATAACGGCATGAATACGACCCATTACATTTGCAGGGACAACTTTGGGAAACATGAAAGGAAAATAAAGATTTCTTTTGTAAAATTATTAGTTCTTTTCCTACATTTTTCCTCATTATTCTGGATTTTTTTTTTTTTTTTTTTCATTTCTCTCACTTTTTTTTCTTGTTTGTGCGATTTCTAATAGTTCCGGATTGATTGGCCTATAATAGTCATTATAACCATACAACCAGTTCACCTATTTATGTTTTACATACTGCCAGCCTTAATACTTAACTGTCGTTTTTATTTGCAGCGTTGCACAAGTCAAAAATTGCCAGTCATCCAAGTCTGCATATAAGATACCTATGAATCGGACACTTTACGGATAGTAAACAAAGAAAAATATACTTGATAAAAGTCTCTAAAAATAACACTTTAAAAATGTTAACGAAAAGAAATAAGAAAAAAAAAATGCACATCTGTTGATATGGATGCAAATTATGCTTAAGTATTACTGATTGACATACGTCAGACAATTTATCAAAAGCACTACACTGTACACTACACTGTATTTGATAACTTTTAAAAAAAATATATGTATAAAAATTATGCATAAGTATTTCTGCTTGACGTTAGTCATACACTGTTTTTGAAAACTTAAAGAAAAAAAAGTGTAAAAATTTGATATTTCTGCTTGACATAAGTCAGTTACTTTATTATGATACCATAGATATAAAAAAATAGGTTCAATCTTTCTGATATGCATTCTCTTAACCCTAACCCTTTACCACACGACACAATTTTAGACTTGTCCGAATTGAATGCATTTCTTGACGATCTGATTTTAAAATGTGACAGAAATACTGAGGTTTGTATTTTCATGGATTGAAAACATTGTTGGGAAAAGGAGAAAATGTTGGTAACCAGCATTTTCTCCTTTTCCCAACAATGTTTTTTAAATGCCTTTTCCCTCAAGGTCGTTAATAAAACTCGGTGTAAAGGTTAAACACGAAGACAGACAAGCAAAAAACAATACGAACAGAACAAATGATATGCTAACGTAGTACTATGAATGAATGAGGCGTAGAGCTAACCCTTAAGCTGCTATGCGCGACTCACTGACCTTTTGCGGACAGTGTAGATCAAGGTCAGACTGCACAGAACGTGCAGTTTGATCTTTGATCTGCACTGTCCGATAAGGAGATGTTGTTCTGCAAAAATCTAAGTTTGAAACAGCATTATTCTGGTTTTTACTGTCGGCTTGAAAGTTTCATTTATATCATCATAGCAGGGTAGGCGTTAAATTCAAATTTGCCTGTGTGATTCATGGTTTGATAGTGCCAGTATGGCTCACTGATATGAATCGTGAATAGTCGATTAGTAGAATCTGTCAAAAGCTTGAAAATAGCCGTGCAGCAGAGGGTTTAAAAATACCCTGCTCCGTGCACTGTGTATTAATCATAAAATTGCGTAACCAGTGAATCTGTTATTGATTTTTCTTTTGCAGCTTTGCACAGGTCAAAACTTACCAATCATCTAAATCTACATAGAAGATATACGGAATATTATGTTGTAGTAACTTTCCTGGTGCTTGTATTTAATTCGAGAAGCGTGAGAAAATTTGTTATCGCGCGAGACCAAAGGTCAAGCGAGATGTCAAAATTTTCTTACGTAGCAAGAAGTAAATACAAGCATCGGGAAAGTTACTACAACATAATATTCCTTTCATTATATACTTATAACTTTCAACGACAAAATTTTGCAGTTCTTGACATTTTATTCATAAACTGGTAACTAAAATGAAACAAACTATGGTGTAGTGGCTAGTAACCCAATCTTTATGTATGACAGATAAACATCATAGCGTAAATTTTGACCAATCAAATCGTAAATCAATACTTATGGTTTCCGCGCGTGAGTTACGTCATTAATAACATATTTGGAACCGTACTTCACAGTGTGTAGGTACGGGATTTTTTTCTATCGTGTGTGATATTCTATCCGAGAGCGACGCATGTATTTGAGTCGGAAAAAAATCATGTACATGTATACAATGAACCTATGAATCGTACACTTTACAAATAGTACACAAAGAAAAATATACAAGATAAAAGTCTCTAAAAGTAACACTGTAAATATAGTAGATCTCACGAAACAAAATAAAAAAAAATAAAAAAGGAATGTTTAAGTCCGTTGATATGTGTGCAAATTATGCGTTAGTATTTCTGCTTGATATAAGTAAGATAATTTACTGAAAATACTGATTGATAACACAGGACATAAATAGGTTTAAGCTAGTTAACATGCATTTTTAACCCTTTACCACAAGACAAAATTTTAACCTTCTCCGAATCCAAAGTATGTGTAGACGATGATGAAATTTGTATTTGAACGGATTTAAAAAAAAAAAAGTAGGAAATGGTGAAAATGCTAATTACCAGCATTTTTCTCAACAATGCTTTCAAATGCTTTTTTCACCTTACTGTCGTTAAAACTCGAGATAAAGGTTAAAAACGAAGACAGACAATAGAATTCTTGTCTATTACTCTGTCTCAGTTTTTAAGTTGGAAGAATAAAATAGCCCTCATTAACAATTTACTTCACGTCAAGATCTTAGCCTAGTCCAAATTGAAAGCATTTGCAGATGACAATTCAAATGTGGATCAAATAGTGGAATTTGTCTTTGATAGGCTAGAAAACATTGTGGGAAAAGGAGAAAATGCTGGTTACCAGCATTTTCTCCATTTCCCACAATGTTTTCAATAGGCTTCTTTCTCAGGGTCGTTAAAACTCGTGATTGTGTGGTAAAGGGTTAACAATTTACTTCACGTCAAGATCTTAGGTTTAGCCATATTGAGAGCATTGACAGATAAAGAAGTAAATATGATTCAAATTATAAGACTTGTATTTCAAATAGAGAGAAATTATTGTGGGAAAAGGAGAAAATGCTAGTAACCAGCATTTTTTCTACTTTACCCATAATGCTTTCAAACACGTTCTTTCTCATGATCGTGAAAATTCGGGATTGTTTGGTGTAAATCTCTACTTCAGTGGCCTAAGCGGACATAGTAGATCAAAGATCAGACTATACAGTATGTGGCCATCTGATCTTGGATCTACACTGAACGGCGGCGTGTAGTGAGCCATTCTGGCCAAAGATGTATTGAAATTGCAATTTTCTGGTCATTTTCGCTCAAGAGACAATTTTCTGACTATTCATTCGGCATGCAAACACTTCAGGCGATAGAATGGAATAACGTAAACATATGCTAAGTCTAAAATTCAACCAGTTGTAAAATACTGCTAAAATTTTGTACAACTTAAAAGGCAAGTTTTACTACTTTCTCCCATTTTCTATGCTTGAAAAATCATTTTGATATACTGGTAAAGGTTGCTTGGTGAAAAAACTGTGAAATAACATGATAGCAAAGTAAAAAAAATAGACGTTTGGATGAGAAAATATAAAACATTTCTGAATCAAATATTCTGTAATGCGAGGAATGCTATTAATGGGAATGGATATCAATTGTGAGAAGTTTTTACGCTGGCGTCCGTTGACTGCGTTAGAAAGTGAAATCCCTGAATTATCAAGGATTTACGAACTAAACGAGGCAATATAGAATCCCGCAGTTTCAATTTTCTTTGGGGACCTTTCTGTCTCTGCATGCAAACGGATATTTTCTTTTTACCATTCCCCTTTCGTTCAGCCTAAAGAGGTCGTACCGCCATTGGAATTCGTAGAGTATTGTGGCTTTGTCCATTCTTTGTCCAGTTACACACATCTATCCTTCATACAACAGACCTGCAATATTGTAAACCTTATCCTGCTAAGTAAGTAATATGAAATTTTCAAACCAATAGTAAAAAAGTCAGAATATCGCTATTACAAACTTAATTTTTCGAAAGAAAATATCTCTTTATCGGACAGTGTAGATCCAAGATCAGACTGCACAGAATGTGCAGTCTGATCTTGGATCTACACTGTCCGCAAAAGGTCAGTGAGTCGCGCTTTCCAGCCCAAAGGTTAAATCACCGGTAAATGATAATATCGAATAACCCACGTATTGAGACTACATAGATCCCTTACAAACTGTGTAGATCAAAATCAGCCTACATGTCCGTACATCTTGATCTTTTTCTCCTCTTTTATAAATTCAATACGAGCCATGCTCTGGCAAACGGGTGTTTAATGCATCTTCGTGATTCATTATTCCGAGCAATTCACAATACACAGTTATGGATCCATAAAAATCTATTTTGCTTAACCCTTTCCCAAACGACAAAATTTTGGACTGGTCCAAATTGAAAGAGTTTGCAGATGACAATTTTAAATTTGATGAAAATAGCAGAAAGTTCTCAAAAAGGGTAGAAAACGCGGTGGGAAAAGGAGAAATTGCTCGTTACGAGCAATTTCTCCTTTTCCCACAGTGTTTTCAAAAGACTTGTACTGCAAACACGTGAAAACCAGGGCTTGTTTGGGAAAGGGTTAACTACCGACTGTATCATGAGGTAGATTGACGTGCAGAGAATGTGACGATAGCCGAAGGGTTCGGCCCATGCCAAGCTGCGTGGACTGCGCAGGCTGACATGGGTCGATACTTCTTGGACGTGCATCAAACGCCCTTTTTTCACAGAGCATGACTCACAAGCATTTACAGTAAACGACTTTAAAAAAAAAAACATCACTGCAAAATATTGATGTTATTCATGACGTTTTAATACATCAATAATAAACGTAATGGCCTTTCAGAAGTAGGGTACTCCTTTTGCTACACTGTTTTCAAAAGTGGTATGGTATAATTTAATCTATTACATTGTCCCATATGGCCTACTTTTCTTTAAACCTTTACCACACAATCCCGACTTTTAACGACCCTGAGAAAGAAGCCTCTTGAAAACATTGTGGGAAAAGGAGAAAATGCTGGCTACCAGCATTTTCTCCTTTTCCCACAATGTTGTCTACATTTCCCAAAACAAATTTTAATGTCTCAGTGACATTGATATTGCCGCCTGCAAATGCTTTGAATTTGGACAAGTCTGAAATTTTGTCGTTTGGTAAAAAGTTAAACAGATCGAAAAGCCGACTTTCTTTATTTGATGTCAATTTGCTGATTTGTCTGACATCAAGTACTTTTGTGAGAATATGACCTCGTCTCCTGCAAAGTTGTCTACCAGAAAAAAAAAAAATCTAAATTGTCCAAATTAAAGCATTTTGCTCTGTATTGGAGTTTAACGCCATTTTAACTGCTTAGGTCATATCATGGCGGTCAGTGCAGTTACGCATGTGTTTCCTGGCATTCTCATACCAGTACTGACACAGTTTTCTGTCCAAGTTACTGACTGCTTTTCAGAGGCGAAATATCGCCAGAAAGAAAGTTTGTTCCAACCGGGGCAGAAACTTTTCGCTATCGGTCAATTTTCTGTATGTCCAAGGACCAGTCTACCTCATGATTAAATCTATTGTTAAAAAAAAAATGACTATTATGGATCCATAATTATGTGATGGTTTGATTGGTATCATGGATCACGGAGATGCATTAAGCCTCCTTTTGCCAGAGCGTGGCTAAAATGTATTTGAACACCTGCATCGCTTTTTTGGCCGCTATTGGGTCTTTAAATAAAATACTGAATCTTGTGACATAAAAAAATGATCGTATCATAGATCATATTTCCAAATGTCAAGCTCTGTGCTAATTCTGGTTTATTATGCGAGGTCCGGTACCTTAACCTTTAAGTTGCTAAATAAATGAAACGAAACTTTCAAGCCGATTGTAAGAACCCAATTTTTGCCATTTCATAGGTATTCTTGGAGTTAAAATATCTTCTTATCGGACAGTGTAGATCCAAGATCAGACTGCACGTTCTGTGCAGTCTGATCTTGGATCTACACTGCCCGAAAAAGATCCCTGAGTCGCGCTTAGCAGCCTAATGATTAATCTGTAAAATACGGTGCTTGTAACCCAGGGTTCGTGAGTTCAAATCCCATCTCGACCGGTTTCCAAACAAATATACAGACAGTGCTTACCCGCTATACTGGCTGTCATGAAGCAAGCCACATTTCCAGCAATCATAGCCCGTACAACTACTTTGGTTAAATCCCTCTTCCTTGTCGGGGCCATCGCACCCAAGGCACCAAGCATTATTCCAATAGAAGCCACGTTAGAAAACCCGCATAGTGCGTAAGTTGAAATCACAACGGATCGGTCCTGAGAAAAAGAAATACATGAGTCATTCTCTGGCAAAAGGCGTCTTAATGCATCTCCATGATACGTTATCATTCCTCTCTCACCGCTGACCATTGTTTCGACGATGGTTATGTGGGAAAGCAGCCAGTGGCTTGGAAAGAATATTGTGCAGAGTACTGGTAAAAAGAAACTCCAGGAAAGCCTGGATAGGTGCACTGGCCGCCGCGATATAACTGAAATGATGTTGAAAACGGCGTTAAACAGCATACAATCAATCAATCAACCATAATACGTTATACCCAAGCAAGTCATCACATAATTATGGACCTATTAATTCAATTTGTCTAACAACAGGCTAAATTCTCAGGTAGAACGGTCCTTTGACATGCAGAATATTACCAATAGCAAAACGTTTCAACCCATGTCAGCTTGAGCAGACTGCGCAGGCTGACATGGGTCGATGCTTTTTGCAGATTCATTAAGCCTTTTTTTTTCACAGAGCATGGCTCATATTTGAGTACCAGTTTTTGCCCTCAGAGTGCAATTTACAACTCTAGTTGCTTCTGAAGCCAGTGTAGATCAAGATCAGACTGCACGAAAACGTGTAGTCTGAACCTTGATATATACTGTCGCTGTGACATTGCAATTTATTGGCCTGTCTTCCTAGATTTTTGACAATTAATTTTGTAAACATGTATTTACCGCTCTTTGATGATTTGCCATGCTTCCCGAAGAACTCAATCACGTTTCCTCATGACCACCAGTTGCAATAAAAAGATATACTCGAGAAACAAACTGGCTTAATTGATTGATTAATTGCATGGTGTTTAAGGCCGTTTTCAACTTTATTTTAGTTTTATCACAGCGGTCAGTTCACCTTTCCGTGCTTTTCTCGATTTCTTTTCACAGGTACTTCGTACAATATTCTCCCAAACCTACTGACTGCTTTCTCTAATAACCATCGTCGAGACAATGATCAGGGGTGGTAGAGGAACGAATTCTGTCGCAATAACTATCATCAGTCCTCGGAAAGAAATTGGCAGAGCTAGTGATTCGAACCAGCGAAGCCATGGTCTCAAGTCTTGCACGCCACCGACTGCGCCACCCAGGCTCAGGAAAAAATGGCTTAAACTTGACGACGCCGCCTAGCGAATGATGCAGAGACAAAAAGCACGGGAAGAGAGACAGTATACGCAGTTCAAACGGATTAACAGACGTACAGACAGATACTCGTAGATCGTCAGGCAATTAGGATTAGATCGTCAGGCAATTAGGATTAGATCGTCAGGTAGTTAGGCAGGTAAAAGAACCAAACATTCTAAATAATTTTCTTCGTGTAGTTCTCAGGAATTGTCTAAATTTGAAAGTAACAATTTTCTGATTTGTTAAACAAAATGATTGAATAAATCATCTAGCCTAGCCAATCACAAATTGCGTTACATTCTAAATCGCGACTAAGACTACAGTTTAGAACGGTTGTTGACTACGGGCCCAGAAGAGAAACAGACAAACAAAAAGACAGGAAAATCAACTAAATACATGCATGCATGCTCAACGTGTGCATTATTTACTTTGAACCATCATAGTTTTGTTCTTTATGAACACCGCTGTGATAATTGTACTATTTCTCAGCGGTATTTTCAGGTCCAAGCGTAGATATTTTTAAAATGCACAATATTTTTTTCAGAAAATGTATTTACCACGTCAAATGACTTGAGGGGGCTGCGGTCATTTCCCATCAGTGTATTAAGGACATACAACACACAGTCAATTAAATACATAACTTAACCCTTAAGCTGCTAAATAAGTTAAATGAAACTTTCAAACCGATTGTATAAACCAAAATTTTGCTATTTCAAAGGTATTTTTGAGTAGAAAAATATCTCCTCATCGGACAGTGTAGATCTAAGATCAGACTGCACGTTCCGTGCAGTCTGATCTTGACCTACACTGTTCGCAAATGGTCATTAAAGTCGCGCTTAGCAATCTAAAGGTTAAAGCGTCCTACCTCCATAATACCACCAACCAGGACAGTTTTATTGTCAACACCATTTAAAACCAAGTCGTCCCCAACGTAGTATGTCCCATTATACATTCCCGTTGTGTTCAGCATGTATTTGTTGTAAGTCTCGGTGTTCTTTATGTAAACACTTAATTCTACAAATAAACAGTTGGTATTTTGATGTAAACGCTTAATTCTTAACAAATACAGAGTCAGTGTTTTTAATGTAAACATTTAATTCTTCAAGTAAAATGTTGGCGTTTAGATGTGAACACTTAGTTCTACAAATAAAACGTTGGTGTTTTGATGCAAACACTTAAGTCCTAAAAATACAGAGTCGGCGTTATCTTATGTTAACACTTAATTCAACAAGTAATAGGCTTGCATTTTAATGTGAACACTTATTTCTAAAAATAAAATGTTTGTGTTTTAATGTAAACACTTAAGTCCTAAAAATACAGAGTCGGCGTTATCTTATGTTAACACTTAATTCAACAAGTAATATGCTTGCATTTTAATGTGAACACTTAGTTCTAAAAATAAAACGTTTGTGTTTTAATGTAAACACTTAAGTCCTAAAAATACAGAGTCGGTGTTTTCTTATGTTAACACTTAATTCAACAAGTAATATGCTTGCATTTTAATGTGAACACTTAGTTCTAAAAATAAAACGTTTGTGTTTTAATGTCCTAAAAATACAGAGTCGGTGTTTTCTTATTTTTATACTTAATTCAACAATTACGGCAATATATTTGCGTTTTGATGTGAACACCTATTTCTCCATACAAAAGTTGGTATTTTGATGTTGACAGTTAGTTCTACTAATAAAGTATTGGTGTTTTGATGTTAACATTTGATTCTACAGATAGAAAGTTTGTGTATTTGATATGAACACATACTTCTAAAAAAAGAAACTTGATGTTTTTGATGGGAACACTTAATTTTACGAACCCAAAATTGGTGGTTTTGATTTTAACACTTAATTCTACAAAAAGAAATGTTGTGATTTAATGTAAACACATAATTCTACAAACAGGTTGTTAGTGTTCTTTATGTAAATATTACTCGATTCAAATGAGCCATGCTCTGGCAAAAGGGGGCATGTCGTCACATGATCATGGATCCGTAAGGTCCATTTTATCTAACAACCGGCTGAATCATGAGGTAAACTGGTCCTTGGAATGTAGAAAATTGACCAATAGCAAAATGTTTCGGCCAAGACCAGCCTGCGCGGACTGCGCAGGCTGACCTGGATCGACACTTTTTGCAGATGCATTAAATTCCCTTTTCACAGGGCATTACTCAAATATATTTAACCCTTAACCAAACAGTTCCGAGTTTTCACGACCCTATAGAATAAGGCTTTCGAAAACATGTGCTGGTAATCAGCGTTTCCTTCTTTTCCCACAATATTTCCCTAGCCTTTCAAGAACTTTTTTTTTCTAATTTTAGAGACATATGTACTTTGTCGTCTGCAAATGCTTTCGATGTAGACAAATCGAAAATCCTGTTGTTTGGTAAAAGGTAAAACTGTATTACGTGTACCTGTGTATGCAACGAATTCATTCAGGAATGTCTTTGTTCCAATGAGAGAAGCAAGTTTCAAGGTATCCTCTACATGGGTAACGCCCATCAGCCAGGCCACGGGGAAAAATACGTAACGACATATCAACTGAAAATGTGAAAAGGGTTCAATCAATGTGTATGGGCTATGCTCCAGCAAAAGGGGGTTTAAATGCATCTCCCTGACGCATGATACCAAGCAAGCCATCACATAATTATAGATCCATAAAACCCACTTTGTCGAACAATGGACGAAAATTTGAGATAGACTGGTCCCTGGACATGCAAGGAAATGACAAATAGCAAAAATATCGACCCATGTCAGCCTGCGCGGACTGCGCAGGCTGACATGGGTCGACACTTTTTGAAGATGCATTAAACCCCCTTTTCATAGAGCACGGCTTATATACAGTCTGGCATGAATTGGGAAAGGAGATGAAAATTTCATTAAAAGAGTCTAGAATATGTCATTAAGCGAGCCTTAGGCGAGCTAGATAACATTTTTTGTCGACTAGTTTGATAAAGTTTACCTCAAAAGCCAACGAATTTCAGATTCTTTTTATCACATATCTGTATTTGAAGAAACATATGTCATCATTTTTTTTTAAATGTAGGACAATATGTACAAATGTATTGAAATTTACACGAAGCCTTCTCACTTCTTTGACAGTTTTGTACATCGCGGACGAAAAATAGTTCCAAAGAAACTTGCATAAATATAACGATCATCAGTTTTGACAATTAATTTTACAGGAAAATTTGGGTCAAAACTGCTAAAGAAATGAGGCGTATGACAGCAAACCTTTGACCAATTCGACAGTTTTTGCATACCTCAAACAGTGCACATAAGGACCGTATTACATATATAGGAATACATGACATTGTAATAATTTATAAACTAAATTCGTAATATGTTACTAGCAGGCTAACATTTGGGAAGAGAGATAAGTGACACAGATAAAAGGTAATCATTCAAACTATTAACACATCGAGCATTGTTTCTTTACCACACGAGAGAAAATGTAGACTTGTCCGAATCAATCATGAGGTAGACTGGTCCTTTGACATACGTACAATTGATCAATAGCTAAAAGTTTCGGCCAGGTCAGCCTGCGCGGACTGCGCAGGCTGACCTTGGTCGATACTTTGTCACAGAGTATGGCTCATTTTTTCGGGGTTGGGGCGGGTGGTGTTCGGTAAAGAAAAAAGGAGAAAGTTTTGTTTCAGTTAAATGACTAAAACAGTAAGTTTATTCTTTTATTCTTACCCGAAAGGTGAGTTCTCTTTTATGTGGGGCGACCAAACCAACACGGTGTCCAAGCCAGATCAAAGTTTCATCAACAAAGTGCAACAGTGCGATAAAAGCGATGAGATTCACTGCGATGTTTGCGATCAGTTTAATTGACAGGGATGCCCCGTTACTGGCTGCTTCTATAAAGTTATGTTCCGTCCTGTAAGACGAAAAGAAATGAGCCGTGCTCTGTGAAAAGGGAGCTTAATACATCTGCGAAAAGTATCGACCCAGGTCAGCCTGCGCAGTCCGCGCAGGCTGACCTGGGCCGAAACTTTTCGTTATTTGTCTATTTTCTTTATGTCCACAGACCAGCCTACCTCGTGATTAAATGGGTTGTTGAAAAAAGCCGGCTTTTATGGACACATAATCATGTGATGGCTTGCTTGGTATCATGCCTCACGGAAATGCATTAAGCCCCGTTTTGCCAGAACATGGCTCAAATAAAAATAATACTTAATAAACAGTATCCAGGAACCCTTATTCACCAACCATCCTACATGCATCCTTAGTATTATTTTAGATTTGGAAAGTAACGCAGTTTTTGATTGGCTTAATCACTTGGTTTAGCCAATCAGATATTGTGTTACTTCAAAATTTTAAACAATTCTTGAGAATAAGGCTAAAAATGTTTTTAAGAATGGTTGGTTAATCCGTGCACTTGTTTTGACCCCCATTGCCACCGCTGACTACGTAACAGTTGGGTGAGGCACTGCGTAGTCGAAGCCAAATGAAGTAAAACCCAGGAAAGTCATGAAAAATTGAGTTGTCACTTAGATTTGATTGATTGATTGATTGATTGATTGATTGATTGAAACCTTATTTAAATTTGTGACTAAAACAGGATTAGTACTCGCAATTTTTGTGTGAAAACACTAAGAGCTGAGGCCAAGCTATCTGTCCAACAATCATAGGCAAGGTAGACAAATAGACAATTAAAGCGCCGAGTAAGCCTAACAGACATTTTCATTTTAGAAATATAGACCGATTGCAATTTAAAGAATCTTTTCGTCCCGCAATATTTCAGCAAAACGGACATTGTATATCAAAGATCAGACTGAACGTTTTGTGCAGTCGAATCTTGATCTACACTGGCTGCAAAGACAACTAAAGTTGCAGAAGGCACTTTAATGGTAAAATGTAAAAAGATCGAAAAATTACTTATTTGTCTATTTCATTTTTACTTGTTAAGGACTTACTGTCGTGCCCTGTAGCCCATAGAAGACACTTCAGGGGGCTGGAAAGTAATCTGGATTACCTGCCCCTAACACTACGTTATCGGGTCAGGCAAAGCGCAGAAATGGCGGCCCCAAGCGTAGCCCTACATGCTTTCCTATTTATCCCAGTTTCAGGTGATCTAGTTTAATCAGTGAATAAAATGAGATCAATTTTGTAAAAATACATTACCGAATCTAAAACGTGTTGTTGGGGTATGGTTTAAATATAAATTTGACCATAAACTCTTCTTATAAGTAGCTTTACTTTCGGACGTTATACAGGTCCATTGACATTTCGGATTCTGGAAGTATTTCTGGTATGTAGTTTTTCTCGCTAAATAAGAACGACAATTAAAAAAAAACTCACTACCATTACTTTATTGCAACCGATCTTTTTTTTTTAAAATTCAGCCTACAGTCTGATTTGATCAAGTGAAATAACCATATTTCGTTACCTCTGCACATTACCAACGGGGGCCGCCATTGTTGCGCTTTGCCTGGCTTACTCTTGAAGTACGGAGGGGTACCAGACTACCTGAAAAGGTGCACTAGCCGCTGCGATATACTTGAAATAATGTTAAAACGGCATCAAAGTCCAAAGAGAAAAAAAAGTAAACCCTTGAGTATAAATCTGAGCTTACCCTTTCTGCATATTGTAAACGTTTTTACCGTTGTTTTTAGTCTTCTTGCTCTCCGGCCAGAATAGTTTACTCATGGCGAGTGCTGCCGGGGCGCTCATGACGGAAGCGGAAAGCAAATGGTTTGCTGGTACCTGTTCCAATACGAAAATATAAAAGTAAATACTAGTACAGTGCTTTCGAAAAATAAGGCCATATGCAAAAAAGCGCTGTTGTGAGAAATTTAAGGAAACATTTTTTACTTACATAACCTTTCTCTTAAATCCTTACCACACGGCGTAATTATGAATTAGATCAAATTCAAAGCACTTGCAGAGGACAATTCAAATGTTTTTTTGAATTATAGCGTTTGTGTTTTAGAAAAGGTAGAAAACATTGTGGGAAAAGGAGAAAATACATGTTACCAGCATTTTCTCCTTTTTTTCTCCATAATGTTTTCAAGTAGGTCTCTTTCTAGGGGTCGTTTAAACTCGGCATTGTGTGGTAAAGGGTTCAAAGCTTATGCCGCCTATTTTGGTCAACATAACATTGTCCAGTTTCTATGAAATTGCCACAGAGTTATACAGCTGGAAATCTTGTTTCCAAATACAGGTATGTACTCGTATGCATATAAAAGGTCGTAGTTGTTGTTGTATGGTGTTTAACGCCGTTTTCCAACATGATTTCTGTTATTCTGCGGCGGCCAGTGCACCTTACCATGCTTTCGTGGAGTTTCTTTGACCAGTACTACGTACAATATTCTTTCGACGTCACTGACTTTCCCACATAACCATCGTCGAAACAACGATTAGCGGTGAGAGAGGAATGAATCCTGTGGCAATGAGTATCATAAATCCTTGGAAAGAAATGTGCCAAGCAGGGGATAGAACCAGCGGCTCCCTGTTTTCATGTCCTCTACACTACCGACTGAGCTATCGGTGCTCGGCATAAAAAGTAGTAAGTGACAGTGTCTAACATAATCACCAAGTATCGTAAGGCATCGAAAAGTCAACGTGCTAGATAAAACAATGTCAGCTCTCTATATAGCACGTAATGAAAGGAGATAAATAGGCGAGTGATTTATATATTTCAGCGTAGCTGAATGTGCAGGCTTTTGGCCTAGTTTTAGGTACTGATAAAAAATTAATAAATAGAAATTTGTGATTGGTCAAATAAGTAGACATGTTTATCCTAAGGGTCCCTGTGGAACAAAATGTAGACATATATCTTGATACAGTTCCATAGGATCTGCTCTAAGCTAGCATTTTGGATACAGTTATATTAAACGAGTCTAGAAAAGTGTATTTAACTCTTAGGCTGCTGAGCATGACTCAAGGACCTTTTGCAGACAGTGTAGATCAAGATAAGGGTGTACACAACGCGCAGTCTGGTCTTGGATTTACCGTCCGATAAGAAAATATTTTTCCCCAAAATTAATTTTGAAATAACAAAATATGGGTTTTACAATAGGCTTGAAAGTTTCCTTTCACTTAATTAGCAGCTTAAGGGTTAACTCTTTACCAAAAACGACAAAATTTTGGAACTGTTCAAACTGAAAGCATTTGCAGACAACAAGTTAGTTATGTCTGTAATACATTTTGTCTTTGACAGTAAAGAAAACATTGTGGAAAAAGGAGAAAATGCTGGTTATGAGCATTTTCACCTTTTCCTACAATGATTTAAAAAGTATTCTGCTTTTGCAATGAAAACAAGGGAGGTTATATGGAGGTTATATTTCTTTGAAATACTTACAAGATGACGTCACACAATTCTGTTACCAAATTTGTATAAGATAAGAAAATTAGTAATGGGTTTATTACAATGTAAACAAGGGAGGTTATATGGAGGTTATATTTCTTAGAAATACTTACAAAATGACGTCACACAATTCTGATACCAAATTTACATAAGATAAGAAGATTAGTAATGGGTATATTACAATGAAAACAAGGGAGGTTATATGGAGGTTATATTTCTTAGAAATACTTACAAAATGACGTCACACAATTCTGATACCAAATTTACATAAGATAAGAAGATTAGTAACGGGTATATTGCAATGAAAACAAGGGAGGTTATATAGAGGTTATATGGCGTGCAACACACGAAAAGGTGCCTTCGGACATATGCATAAAAATATGTCGTCCCAGATCAGCCTGTGCAGTCTGTGACTAATTCGAGACGACAATTCCCGTTTTTGTGTGATTTTCTGTTTCACGAAAGTCTACTGTGTGAAAAAATCTTATGTAGTCGTAAAGTGCGGTCTCGGATTAGCCTACGCGGACTGCGCAGGCTAATCCGGGACGACACTTTACGCAAATGTCTGAAGGTCTCATTTTGTCATGTTACGGGCCATGTGATAAAAATCATGATTACGCTTACATCAATCGCTATATAGGCAGCCATGACAGATCCAGCAATGGTGGCAAACCCTCCGGTACAAATGGCATGAAGCTCGGACTTGGTCATGTCTTTCAGGAAGGGGCGAATCATCAAGGGTGACTCTGACTGTAATGATAATAATAATAATAACTAGAGCTGTCACTGAATGTGACTTAATACCCCCGCCAGCGCTTTGACAGAAAAAAAGAATGTCAAGTTCAAGGGGAGATAATTCCTCAACCAGGGGGAGTTGACACTTGAAAATTACGTCTTGCAAATCTTCAATATATGATCAATATATATACAAAGTTTCGATGCAACTGAATGAAAACTGTAGGAGGAGTTCGCGACACAAAATTGCTAGTATTTTGTACACAGACGGACACACGGACACACGGACGGACGGACAGACAGGCTGATTCCAGTATATCCCCGAAAACATTCGTTTTGCGGGGGTATAATAATAATAATAATTGATAAAAAAAAAATAATAATAATAAAAACATCGACTTGGACTTAAACAAAAACGATAATTATCTTCAGGATAATAAATTTTATTCGGCTAATAATCAAACTTTATCGCAATTAGAGTGTGTTAAGGTTAATTTATAAACGAGCCATTTGGCCCGTAAAAAGAGGACATAATGCACTTGCAAAAAGTGTCAGTTAGGCTGATATGGGTCGAAACCATTTGTTATTTGCAAATATTATATATATACCTCATCATTCAGTGATTGTTAGGATTGGATTTTATCGATCGATAATTATATGATGGCTTGCTTGGTATAAGGCATCATGAATATGCATTAACTCCCCTTTCGAGAGAGCAGAAGTAATATATTTGCTCCAAACAGGGAAGCAAAAAGTAATGTTTGTAGATAGGAAAACATAACGGAAGTACCTGTCCGATGAAAATGTTACCGGCTGCGTTCAGTGACTCTGCAGGAGACGTGCCGAGACAGAAAGCAAGGAACCGTGCGATGTGCCGTATAATAAACTGCATTACACCCCAATAGTACAGAACCGAAACAACACTGCTGAAAAATACTATCACTGGTAACACCTGAAAGTAAACAGTCAAACCGTTGTTAGCTATCATCTGTGTCCAGCAGCTACTTTTATATAAGAATTCACGTTTCACATTTCACAAATTATAGGTGCACGATCAGCAAGTCGCTGGGATGAACGGATAGGAAAACCTGACGAAATTGCCTATATGGGGCACCTGAGGCAGACTGAGCTTTACAACATGGTCCTCGCTAAATCCTTTACTTTAAAGGCCTTTTTCAGACCTAAAACAAAGTTCTAGCTAAAACCTTTACTTGACGCGGCGTTTTGGGCCTAAAACATAGTCCTTGCCAAACCCTTTACTTCAAATGCCTTTTTAGGCCTAAAAGAAAGTTCTAGCTAAAACCTTAACTTTAAATGCCTTTTTAGGCCTAAAACATAGTCCTAGCTAAAACCTTTATTTTAAAGGCCTTATTTTGGACCTAAATCATAGTCCCAGCTAAAATCTTTGCTTCAAAGGCCTTGTTTAGACCTAAAATATAGTCTTAGCATAGAACATAGTCATGACCTATACAGTATTTTCTTTCCAGTGAAATCAACTTTGAAAACGCAATATTTGGTGTTTTATCATTGAGTGGAAATTTTCGTTTCATTTATTCAGCAGCTTAAGGGTTAAAAGGTCTTTGAGGACCTACCAGAGATTCAAGGTTAAGCCTTTTCTTTTCGATCTCTCCTAGACCTACCACAAGTCCTAGGTAAAATCTTTTAGGTCCTGGTTTAAAGTTTAACTTTACAGGCCTCCTTAGACCTAACCTAGGTTCCAGCCCGATCATATTTTTCCTTTTTAATATATTCGGACTTTACTTTGTCACCTCATTTTTGACAAAGTAATATCCAAATGTATGAAAGAAAAAAAAATGATAGGGCTGGAACCCAGGCTACCTTAGTTCTACTCTAAAGTCCAAGCTAAATCCTTTACTTTCCTTTTTAAACCCAATACCCAGTCTTTATTTGATCTTTTTTCTTGCAGACACTTTTAGACCTACCACAAAGTCATGTATTTTACACTTATAAAAAAAAAAAAAAGAGGGAAACGTTCATTTGAGCAGTGTATTGTACCGACCATGTCATCACAATCCCATCCTTTCAGCCACATTTGATTTGTCATCTACAAATGTTTGGACAAGTCTAAAATATTGTCGTTTGGTAATGAGAAAAAGTTTTACCTTGAAAGCAAAATAGTGATGCAAAAAATCATCTCCAAAGATAAACTGGGATCCAGCGTCCGTGTGAAGTAAGAACTCTTCGATCCTCTTCCCGAGCCACTCGAACGCCTTAAATCCGAACTCAGAACGTAAGATGAGCAGGGCGAAAAAGAACTGCAGGACGAGACCCCAGAAAACCGGTCTCCAATTTACCTGAAATAAAAACAAGAAATATCTCTAAAAAGATAGACAGCGTAGAGGAACTGCTAAATGAATGTTTAAACTGTTTTATGCTGGCCAAAACTGAAGTAAAAAAGTTTTTACAAAATAACCTCAACAGCAGTTGCCTCTTTTTTACAATTTTTTTTTTTTTTATTTATTTTTTTTTTTTCTCTTTCATTTTGCTGAAAAGCGGAATTTTCAATACAATAAATTAAGATGTATATTTCAAGATTACTTGTTACTCCAAATCGTCGTTTTGAAAAAGAAAAAAAAAAGTTTAAAAACTGTGCCGACAACACACTTTAGTATCGCACCACGATTTGGTCACCCATCCAAGCACTAACCTAATATGCGTTGCTTAACTTCATCAGAGAGCCGCGCATCATACCGCATTGCCGTGACAGCTACTTGGACATTTACTGCACACGGTCCCGACGAATAAACATGTGCACATTTTTTACCAATCGCAAGTTACCGTCTATTCATTCGATTTCATTATACCCAAAGAAGGTCAAAAGCCAGCTCATTCAGCTACGCCGAAAAAAGAATGATTTACCAATTTTTCGGTGTAGCTGAATGTGCTGGCTCTTGACCAACTTTTTGGTACTGATAACAAATGAATAAATAGAAATTTGTGATTGGTCAAATATGTAGACATGTTTATTTTAAGCCTCCCTGCCCATTTGCTGGGAAATTTACGCCGTCTATCTTTTTCAAAAGATATTTTTTGTTTCTGATCTAATTAACTCTTTCCCAGACAATCATGAATTTTACCGACCTTGAGAAAGAAGCCTCTTGAAGACATTGTGGGAAAAGGAGAAAATGCTGGTAACCAGCAATTTCTCCTTTTCCCATTATGTTTTCTACCCTATCAAAGACAAATTTCATCATTTGAATTACATTTGAAATGTTGTCTTCAGTGCTTTCAATTTGGAAAAGTCTATGTATTTCATCGTGGGGTAAAGAG
Source organism: Tridacna gigas (assembly GCA_945859785.2). Taxonomy (NCBI): domain Eukaryota; kingdom Metazoa; phylum Mollusca; class Bivalvia; order Cardiida; family Cardiidae; genus Tridacna; species Tridacna gigas. The sequence continues at coordinate 52,467,324 of OX244039.2, forward strand.
TACAGTGTCCAATTTATGAACTTGACCTTGTGCATTTTCTCCTTTTCCATCATTGTTTTTTTTACCCTGGAAGGGAAAAATCGTCATATGAACCAGACTTAACCCTTAGGTTGATAAGTGGGACTCACTGACCTTTCGCGGACAGTGTGGATCAAGATCAGACTGCATAAAACGTGCAGTCTGATCTTGAATCTTCACTGTCCAATAAGGATATTGTTTTACAAAAAATTAAATCTGAAAAAGCATTATTCGGATTTTTACTATCGGCTTGAAAGTTTAATTTAACTGATTTAGCAGGGGGTAAGGGTTAACTTGTTATCTGCAAGTGCTTTCAGTATAGACAAGTCTACAGTATTTTGTCGTCTGGTGAAGCGTGGAGTATGAGAGCCCTACCTTGTGTGGTTTATACGAGAAGATGTAGAATGTCAGGACGAAGACGAACATTCCCAGGGCCGAGATGAGATTCTCCGGTCTATTTAAAGCCACGTCCACGATTAGCCATATGATGATAAACAACACACAGGCGGTCACCAACATCCAGTATAAACTAATGTGAAAAATCAAAGCATGGTTGTGCTCAGTGACAAGCCGAAAAAGTTATAAAAGCTTTATAATGAATCGTTTAAAAGACAAATAGACTTAGACAAGACCATGGGCCAAGACAATGTATACAAGCCATGCTTTGGCAATTATCTCAAAGATACATTACACCGAGCAAGTCATCACATAATTATGGATCCCTGAAATCCATTTTGTCCGGCAACTGGCTAAATGAATCCAGAGGTAGAATTTTCCACTGATAGACAGAAAATTTACAAATAGCAAAACAGTTTCGATCCATGCGCGAACTGTGCAGGCTGAACATGGGGCAATACTTTCCGCAGGTGTATTTAACCCCCTTTTCACAGAGCATGGCCCAGCACACATATATCACCGCTTAAGTTTTCATATAACCGATAAGAAAACCACTTATTTTTTTACTCTATCAATGGCACCTTACATAGCTTTTACCGATGGCATAGATCAAGATGAGATCTACACCATTCGGTACACGATTCTTAACCAAAATGATCTGTTATTGCAGTTGAAATATACTTTTATAGATTGAAAAAAATGTCGAATTTAAGTAAGCAATACTCTGGCAAGAGGGGGCTTAAAGCATCTCCATGATCCATAATACCAAGCAACTCATCAAGAAAGTGTGAATCCATAAAATCTATTTTCTCTTACGACCAACTGAATCATGAAGTCCACTGGTCCTTTGACATGCAGAAAATTGACCAAAACCGAAAGGTTTGGCTGTCCGCGAAGGGTGACCTGGGTTGATACATTTTGCAATGCATTAAGCCCCCTTTTCACAAACTATGACTCAATAAGTTGGCAAAGAGAGTTATAGACACAAACATTACTTACATAGCTCTGGTTTTCAAAATTCGGGGATCGTCACAATCATCGGCGAAGAATTTAAAATTCATTTCGGACGGACAGACGTGCGGCCATAACAGTGAAGCTACGATGAAAACAACAACGACGATCGTGACAATAAGCAGTCGCATGGAAGATTCGTCCTCAACATCAAACGTCTTCTCGATGGCAAATCCAAAATACACGAAATATAGGAAGGCGAAGGCAAGCGCGATTCCAACCCAAATAACTGAAATGGTACAAAAAAAAACCTTAAGGTCATGGTCACATCTTACATAGATGATCATAGTGGGGAATGACCGTAGTTGGCCGTAGTTGAACGTATTAAACGTAGTTACACGTAGATAATCGTAGTTCAGCGTAGTAATGAACGTAGTTTGAACTTACGATTTGCCCGTAGTAAGCACATAATTTTTAAACTTGTTCAAAAACTGGTTACGGTTAACTACGGTGTCGTGACCCTACTGTGACCGTAGTTTGAACGTAGTTGACCGTAGTTAACCGTAATTGACCCTACTTAACCGTAGTGTGTACTTAGTTAACCGTAATTGACCATATTTAACCGTAGTGTGTACTTGGTTGACCATAGTACCTGCTAAAACACATCAACAATACATCGTTTCTTCCCAGCCGGCATGGCATGGTAAGCGATCAGCAATGTAGGCTCGTCAACTTCCTATTTGACCTCAGTAACACTACGGCAGACTACGTTTGAAATGAACTACGGTCAACTATGTGCATGACCGTAAATGTGACCATTGCATTAAGGTAATGTTCAGCCATTCATCAGAAATTAAATGTTTTAACGACCCTGAGAAATTAAGTTAAGTTTAGTTTACTTTAAACATATGAGCTACGTACTGTGAAAAAGTGGTTTGATGCATCTGCAAAAAGTATCAACCAAGGTCAGCCTGCACGGTCCGCGCAGGATGATCTGTGCCGAAACTTTTCGCTTTTCGTCAATTTTCTGCATGTCAAAGGGCAGTCTACCCAATGATTCAGCCAGTTATTAGATGGATTTTATGGATCCGTAAAAAATGTGACGGCTTGCTTGCTCAAAAGGATCACGGAGATGCATTAAACACCCTTTTGCAAAAGCACGGCTCATATTTCATTAACATCAAGTGTGAAAGATGTACTTGTAATTCATATAAAGTTTACTCGAAGACTGCCTCCTGGACACCGTAACCAGTACTTGCTTCGTGATATGGGTAGTTCCGACAGTTAACCCTTGGGCCCCTGAGCGCGACTCAGTGACCTTCTGCGGACAGTGTAGATCAAGATCAGACTGCACAGAACGTGCAGTCTGATCTTGGATCTACACTGTCCGATAAGGATATGATTTTCTCCGAGAAGTAAGTTTGTAATGGCATTATTCGGTTTTGTATCATCGGCTTGAAAGTTTCATCCAATTTATTTAGCAGGATAAGGGTTAACGCAGCTAATTAAGGGAATCGAACCGGGAACCTTTGATCTGAGAAGCCAATACTCTACCCGGAACACCACTGTTTCCCTGAGAAATGAGACTTGGTAAAACTTTGTGGCAATAGAAGAAAATGTTTGTTACCAGCTTTTTATCATATAACTCCCCCTGTTTTTAATGTAAGACAGCCATACGAATTTTCTTGTTTCACACACGTGTGCAATTAGAAAATAGTGCTGTATTTGGTCAACGCGCTGTAATTATACGCCTCATTTCTAAAACATTGCCGACCAAGGTTCCAGTAAAAAATTCACTGTCAAAATGTATGATCGTGACAAAGTTGTAAATTTTAGTATATTAAAACGTAAAACAAAATCATTATATGCAAGTTTTTTTTTTAACTATTTTTTGTCTGTGATGTACAAATCTGTCAGAGAAACAAATAGGCTTTATTTAAATTTCAATACACATGCGCATGTCGGCCTATGTTTTAACACGTCATAAACTATAATTCTTGAGATACAGTTTTATCACATAACAACCCTTGTTTCCAATGTAATATAGCCATTACGAATTTTCTTGTCTCACACACGTGTGAGATAAGATTTCATGACGTCATAGGTCGAAGCACTTTACATATGTATTCCTACGCTAAAATTCCAAAACATGGCTGACCTACATTTTGCGGTCGGGTCGGGTCAAGTTTATTTTGGACAAAATAAACTTACCTCTATCATGAAAAGGATGGCACTAGCTGCTGGATTATCCGAGACAAAAAGATTGACAAACCACAGCGCCCGAAAGCACTTGGTACAAAAGTTGTCAGGGAATAATATTCCGGCAAATCAAATTATGCAAATCACCGGTCATAAGAATATCCAATCAGTCAATAATTATAGTCACATCAGTGAATTTCAACACAAAAACATTTCTGAAATCCTTACATCGTCAAAAAACCAGCAAAATCCTTGCACAATCCAGCAAATGCAGTGTAACAGTAACCGCAGCACAAATTCCTCAGAATACACATTTCACGGCGGTCTGAATAATATGTTTGCTGGAAATATTTTCGGTGGCACGTTCAACATAAACATTATGTCATCTTCAAACGATAATAATCCACAAAATGATCCCGAATCTGTTAAGAAACGAAGGCGTATCATGGTTGACAGTGACTCCGAGTAGTCTTACTTGTACCAAACACAACTTGCAGACTCTACACACACGTGTTTGTTGCATACATGTGTATTGCTCTGTTTACATTGTAGTTATGCATAATGCATAGGGCCTATGTCTTGAACATTTATTCGTTTGTAACAGGTTGATTTATGTTCTTCTGGTGATAAAATAATCTCTAAGAGTTATATGTTTAAATTGTTAGATTTGAATAAACAATTGTTGTAGTCTTGTAGAGTCTAGTAAGTTTAATGTACGCCTCGTTGGAACTATTTTTTATCACGGACTCACATTCCCTTCGGAGAAATGAAACGGCCTCATTCATGGAAATGTCAAGCCAGATGAGTATGTTATGGACCCTTATTTTTTTTTATCTAATTTGCTTGGATTCGGTTATGTGATAAAAAGAATCTGACATTCGTTGACTGTTGTGATAAAATTTTATTAAACTCGTCCAGAAAAATGTTATTAAGCTCGCCAAAGGCTCGCTTAATAATATTTTTCAAGACTCGTTTAATAAAATTTTATCTCAACAGTCAACTCATGACAGATCCTATATATCTGATAAAAAGAACCCGCCATTCGTTCGCTTTTGAGGGAAAAAATTATTTAACTCGTCCACAAAAAGTGTTATTAAGCTCACCTGAGGCTCGCTTTATACATGTACCATTTTTATTGCAGACCCGTTTAATAAAATTTTATCTGAAACACCAACTCATGCCAGATTCTATATATCTCTTTTCTCCAGGCGGTTTTTTATCCGTTACTAGACACATTATATCAATTCAGCAACACTCAAATTGTGTCCTCTGCAGATAGTTTTGATATGGAAGAGGTAACAATTTTGTCGTCTATTAAGGAGTTAAGCAGTATTCTCTGCTGCTGTGAAGGTCATTTCAGCCATACTAATACATGTGAGCCATACCTCTGTGAAAAGGGGACTTAATGCATCTGCGAAAAGTATCGACCCGGGTCAGCCTCCGCAGACCGCGCAGGCTGACCTGGGCCGAAACTTTTCGCTGTTGGTCAACACTCTGTATGTCTACCTCACGATTAGGTCGGTTATTACAGAAAAGTGGCTAAAATGGATCCATAACTATGATTGATATCATGCATCACGGAGATACATTAAGCCCCCTTTTGCCAGAGCCTGGCTCAGGTTATATTTTGCCCTGAAATGGTTAAAATGTGTGACAATACCTTTTGTATGTCTATCGTAGAAGCCCACAGCATGGTTTCTCGCCGAGGCTACGTATTTCACATAGCTTGAATATTCTTCGTCCTCGTCCTCACTAACCTCTTCGTACTGGTCATCGTCTTCCCCGAGTGCAGCAACTTTACCGTTTGCCTGAAAGACATGAACCTTTAAGCTGCTAAGCGCGACTCACTGACCATTTGCGGACAGCGTAGGTCAAGATCAGACTGCACAGAACGTGCAGTCTGATCTTGGATCTACACTGTCCGATAAGGAGATATTTTTTTTCTAAAAAAAATAAGTTTGAAATAATATTATTCTGGTTTTTACGATCGGATTGAAAGTTTTACTTCACTTATTTGGCAGGATAAGGATTAAGAACAATGTCTTGTGCCTTCTTTGGCCATGCTTATAAGAGTTGAGTCCAAACTCTGCTGGGTTCGTGTTCAACTTTACATTTCATTAACCCTTAAGCTGCGAAATAAATTAAACTAAAGATTTCTAGCCAGCAGTGTAAGCCCATAGTTTACAATTTAAAAAATTTTCTCGCTAGAGAAATCTCACCGTATCGGACGGCGTAGATCCAAGATCAGACTGCACGTTCTGTGCAGTCTGATCTTGATCTACACTGTCCGCAAAAGCAGAGTAAGGGTTAATGCTTTAGACAGTTCAAAATTTTGGGAAAAAAAATCGATTTTTGATCTAGGTATAGGAAGTAAGGAATTGCTCTTTAAGTTAAGAATTTACTCCAGTAGTTGCATAAAGGCATGTAAGTTATCCTCTGGCAAAAGGGGGTTTACAGCATCTGCAAAACGTATCGACCCATGTCAGCCTATTGTGGTCACAACCAAGGATCGAGGTATCAACCCATTACCACACAGTCCCGAGCTTTAACGACTGGAAAAAGGAAGGCTTTTGAAAACACTTTTGGAAAAGGAGAAAATGCTGGTAACCAGCATTTTCTCCTTTTTCCCACAGTGTTATCTAACTAGTAATTAAACTTCAACTGCTTTCTATAATTTTGAACTCGTCGCCTGCAGATGTTTTTAACTTGGAAGGATGTAATATTCGTCGTTTGGAAAGGAAAATATGTCGCATGACCATTTTCATTCTAACCTCTTTATGTTTAAGATGAATCACATATTTTGGGCGCTCGTTACAATAATCTCAATCACAAAATTCTCGCAAATATCGAAAAGGTAGAGTTTAGAATTGAAATTGACCAGTCCTAATGTTACACACCTCTACTACATGTATTTGGTCACACCTGGTTCTATATATATATATATATATTTTTTTTTTTTTGAAGATTCAAACAATCTACCTGTGGCTGACTGACTGCCTCATTACCGTCAGCTACATAAGCTCTATTGGCGTAGGCAGCCTGGACTTCCTCAAATGAGGGCGGGTCGTCTGGGCCAATAGGGAGGGCTGTGTGATGTTTGGTGGCTGGTGCACTGTCGACGCCGTCAAACCTTTTAATGGTCTTGAGCTGAACATCGTTATTGGACATCTTTACTGACTTGAGCTGAAAATACAGTACAAATATTATATGTTATATTACATTGTTATAACTATACCGCTCAAAGCTAAACCCTTTACCACACAATCCCGAGTTATACGGACCCTGAAAAAGGGGGATTTTGAAAACATTATGGGAAAAGGAGAAAATGCTGGTGACCAGCATTTTCTCCTTTTCCCACAATGTTTTCCACTCTATTTCAGACAGAAATCATCATTTGAGCTGTTTCTAATTTGTCGTCTGCAAATGCTTTCAATTTGGTTGGGTCCAAAATTTTGTTGTATGGTAAAGAGTTAACCCTTTACCGTACAATGCCACCTTTTGACGACCCTGTGAAAGAGGCCTTTTGAAAACATTGTGGGAAAAGGAGAAAATGCTGGTAACCAGCATTTTCTCCTTTTCCCACAATGTTTTCTACCCCATCAAGAGAAAATTGCACCATTTTAGCCACATAGAAATTGTTGTCTGCAAATGCTTTCAATTTGGACAATGCTAAAATTTTGTCGTCTGGTAAAGGGTTAAGCACCAGATATTTCACACATTATCGTAAAATTTGCATGTCATGTATCTATGATATACAGGTTTGTATACTGGATATGCTCTGAAATGTTAAATATAACTGATAAAGCATTTATGATTAACACATAGACCTTTATATACCATATTTACATGCACATTGTATTTTGATAATGGCCTTTTTAATTTTATGTCTGTATTACTTGATTGGAATTCTTTACGATGCATTTTAAGCACTGTATTACATCATGTGCTCTTCAGAAAAAATGTTCATCGTCATGTAACTGTTAATGATATTTGCTGTAAGACTGTTTTGTTCTTTATGCAATAAAAGATACTACTACTTAAAATCAAAGCGTTGAAAACACTGGTGTGGCATTTGTCAAGGGAGCCATTGTGTGGAATTAATAATTTGAAAAATAAACAAGAGAAACATTTTCAAAATATTCGCTTTAAAGTCAATCTACTATATAGTCATGCAAAATCCGATAGAGAAGGGTGCAATCTTGCGGGACGAACAAGTCCGGGCGAACAATCCTGGGACGAATAAGCCTAGGAACGAACTGGTTTTGGGACGAACAAGCACGGTGTGTGCGTATCATTACGCCACTATAAGGCCATAGCAGATCAAGCTACTTTCGATAAAAAGGAACGATTGACGGCCTAATCCAATTTATTGTAATACGCCATTTTCAATTTCATATCTGAGTGCAATCGAAATACTTATTTGTCTCAGAAAAATTGATTTTAATTGGGTTTACTTCCTTCAGTTTTGCACAAAATACAATACATGATTTTCAAAATGCCTTATTAAACACATAGTGGCATTGTCTTCGACAAATGCCACAAAAAATACGATCTGACACAAGGTTGCATTTGATATATTTTTTTTATTAAACTAGTCTAAAAATGTTATTAAACGAACCACTGGCGAGCTTAATACCATTCTACAAGACTAATTTAATTGAATTTTATCTCAAAACCCAACGAATGTTCCATTCTCCTTTCTTATCACATAACTGCTCTCGTTTCCAGTGCAATACAGCCATTACGAAGCAAAAAGTGCCGTATCTAGTAAAGCTCTGTAACTTTACGTTTCACTAATATAACATTGCTGACCCAGATCTCTCTGTAAAATTAACTGTCAAAATTGATGATCGAGACAAGCTATGAATGTTATCATCTTTAGATTCAAAAAACAAAAAGGATTATTTGCAAGTTTCTTAGCAACTATGTGTAGTCTATGATGTACACGCCAGTCAAAGACGTACGTGGACTTCACGTGAATATCAGTACACATGAATATTACGCCTATGTTATAACACATCATGAGGTATAATTCTTCAACTAGAGTTATGTGATAAAAGAATCTGACATTCGATGAAACTATGCATTCCTCAGGGAATGAATGACTCTATCGTTCGATATTTCGGCTATTGCCTTTTTCAAGAGTTTGAGGCACTTTTTCCTCCAGAGCACTTTTTAACGTGAATAACTGCGGCCATATTGTTCACAAGGTGAAACAATATTCCTCCCAAGCCACTATCTGCATGCAAACATAATCATCGTCGAAAAACGATCAGTGGTTGGAGAGGAATGATTCCTGTCGCAATGACTATCAACAAAACCTCGGAAAGAAAATGGCCAACCTCGGAAATCGAACATGTGATCATCTGGCCTCATGCCCTGTGCGTTACCAGAGAGATACCGGATACCCGGCATAGAAAATTGAAAAATTTAACCAGTGAAAAAGACCAAAATAATCGATGTACAAGGCTTTTGTCAGAATTCTGTATTTCACAAAGTATTCGGAAGTGTAGGTCCAGGAACAGAGTAAGCGTTCAATGCAGTTTATAATACACCTACGCTCTCCACAGTTTAAAGAGAGCGATTCAGACTTATAAAAAAGAAAAATGATTCATTACCTCAATAAGTGATGTGATAGCAGGCAAACTATCAGTAAGGAAGGAAGGCAAAAGTAAGAAAAAAAAATATATGTCATTGGTATTTCCTTGATGGGCTAAGTAGCCTTTCTGTGTACCTTTGTATTTTTGACCAGCAAACCCTAGTCTATTGCCATCGAGAGTGACCCAGAATCAAATGTAAAACAAAACAAAACAATACTGCCTGACGTAAAGTATTTCTTTCTGTTACAAATCCATCTTGCAAGCCAAGGTGACGATCACTACGTGGATCTTTCCCCTTGGCTGATCGAGTCGAAATTTGTCAATACGACAACGCGCCACCTACTGGATTTTAATTGTTATCACCCTTAGATTTACGCCATCGAAAACCAATCAAACGTCGCGTAAAATAACTCTTTCGGCATTTCGTTAAATATGGCCAAAGGCATTTTTACCTTTCTAGGTGTTTGGCTAAGATCTGTTAAGCGCTTTCGTGTTAGGCGCTTGTGTATTGTTGTTTTAATAGGGGTCCTTGACAATGGCCACTAAGTCTTGGTTCAATGATAGTTTATTCAGCGTGCTTTCACCGTAATTCGTCAACAGTTGACTGCTTCTCAGATCGCAAACTTGACAGACGATTTATCAAGTCAAAATCTATTTTCGAAACCTTGTTAAGTTTCGCGAAGAAACACACTTACTTTGACAGTCCATCATCTGGTGTTGGGATTTATCCTAAAACTTCAATTAAATTGATTTGTGACAGTGAATGTTGAAGAAAATATTGTTCGTCTGTATTTTTCTAGTAATGATTCCCAGCATATCCGACAACTTTCTCCTGTGGTCGCCATTTTTATTTACGTTCTACTGCTGTTTGATAGCAAATATAACGCGCTATTTTATTGGAGCTTTCAGTCCTGACTGCAACCAATGATTACAAGTATCGCGAAGCTAACAAATTTCGACTCGATCAGCCAAGGGGTAAGATCCACGTAGTGATCGTCACCTTGGCTTGCGAAGATGTTACAAATCGTAATCCTGTTAAATAAGACGATGCTGACATGAAATGCAAACTCTTTACCACTCCAATTTGAAGTCATAGACATGGCAAGATGTCACCAATAAGATACAAGATGTTTGCTTATATAGACATTAACCCTTAGGCTGCTAAACGCGACTCACTGACCTTTTGGGGACAGCGCAGATCAAGATCAGACGGCACAGAATGTGCAGTCTGATCTTGGATCTACACCGTCCGATAAGAAAATATCTCTCCTCCAAAAATACCTTTGAAATAATCGGAAAAATTGGGTTTTTACGATCGGTTCGAAAGTTTCATTTCTTTTATTTAGCAGGATAAAGGTTAATTCAGTGACCTATGGAAACCAGGGTCATCTTTACTTATCCAAACACAACCTTTTTCATCCTTGTGTTTTTTGCGGCTGTTGTAGGTCTCGTCTAGCTTCGGGTTTGTTCAATCGATAAGAAAGTGAAAAAGCGTGGATCTAAAGGTGGGGTCTAGAAAATATTCCAATGCCAAACCATCAAATTGATTTGTTCATCGTTTTCAAAACATAGTTTTTGGATGGCATTTCCTATAGTGAAAGAGAAAATAGCCATGAACAATGAGCACAGTCACTGGAGCGAACCGGATAGAACTTCATAAACGTATTAAACCGGGCCAAACCGGATCAAACTTAATAACTGGACTGGACTATTTTTCTTCTATCTTGAACGGACCAACCAAGTTTTATCTTAACTAAGGCCCGCTTATACAACATTCCCTAGTCTGTCAGTACTTTCAGTATTTTGATTAGATTTAGCACCAGAATTTTGCAAATATCTGTGGGAATGTCACATTATCGATAACACTTGCCGTTGACATGGAGTCATATTCAAATTAGGTTGATGACGTCATATTTGATCGCATAAAAATAGAGTTACCAATTGCAAAACTACCATTCCCTTACCGTAACCCCCCAAAATGTACCCTTTTACCGAATGTTACCGTACAGTGTCTTCTCGGGTGTAAAGAAAAATATATGAACCACGCTCTGGCAAAAAGGGGATAAATGCATCTCTGTGATTCATTAGACTAAAACAAGCCTTCACATAATTATGGATTCATAAAAGCTACTTTTTCTTTTGATAATCGGCTTAATCATGAAGTAAACTGGTCCTTAGACATACAGAAAATTGACCAATAGCGAAACGTTTCGGCCTAGGTCAGCCTGCGCAGATTGCGCAGGCTGACCTGGGTCGATATTTTTCGCAGACGCATTAAGCCCCCTTTATACAGAGCATGGTTCATATCTATTTCTATCCACTGCTGTTTTTACAAGTTTTAATCTATGGAAAAAATCCCCTTTAACTCTATCAATGTCAAACATAAAAACTCGTCCGATCACGTTGGCTGAAAAATACAATACACAGATTTCTAGATAGATGTTTATCTTAGGGACTTGACAAAACAAGCCGACAGTATGGAGCCAAGATCACACTGCACGTTCTGCGCAATCTGATGTTAATCTGTGCTGTCTGAAAAGGCCCTGTTTTTGCCTCTTGCACGAAAAAGGTTAAAATAACTAAACTCGTCTTTTGCAATGCAAAAAGGTAAAAGTGCTTTTGTTACGAGTGGTTTGAATTAATGATTTTAATTTTCAATAGTTTTAAAATACATGTACATGAGCCATGCTCTGTGAAAAGGGGGTTTAATGCATCTCCGTAATGCATTATACCAAACATGTTTCACATGATCATAGATCCATGAAATATGTTGTCAACGGACTGCGTCATAAGGTAGAATGGTCCTTGGACACGCAGAAAATTTACAAATAGCCAAAAGTTTTGACCCATGTCAGCCTACGTGGACTGCACAGGCTGACATGGGTCGATACTTTTCGCAGATGCAGTAAACCCCCTTTTCACAGAACATGACTCTAGGTAGTGAACACGCTTGCCTAATTCTCGTTATATAAATGTAAATGATCTTCATCGCTTTAATAGGGATATAAAAGCGACTTAACCTTTACCGCGCAATCTCGAGGTTGATTTAATGACCCTGAGAAGAGGTGCTTCTGAAAACGTTGTGGGAAAAGATACAAGAAACCAGCATTTTTTTTGTTTTTTTTTGTTTTCCCACAATGTTTTCTACATTTACAAAGACGAATCCCATCGTTTGAACATCATCTGTCATCTCTAAGTGCTTTCAATTTGGACAAGTCTTAGATTCTGTTCTCTTGTTAAGAGTTGAACTAGATTTCGACCCTTGCTTGATATACAAACACATTTGGCTCACAATTTTCCACCTTTTGCACTGTTTCAAGAACGAAGCTCGTTACCTGAGTCAACTATATCGTTCTCAAACGCTGTCACTTTGCACAAGTCGAAAATATGTATATTGTCTGACAAAGAAATACGCGTTACTTTAAAAGCCCTCTAGGGCAAAAAGTAACTATACGTAGTAAAATTAGTGCTGCACGCCCCCCCCCCCCCCCCTCCCCCCCCCGTGTTTTTATCGATTTGTTTTTCTGACGTGAATAGTATAAAATTGGGTCGAAATTAGAATTTGGCCGCTGCGTACACCAGCAGACCACCATTTTGCCTCTGAAATGAAATGAATTGAAGCATCTCTTGACCTTATGTAGTAGTTTTTTTTGCTTAGATATTGCTTTAAATTTTAAGAAAAACGAGAAGCGTTTCAGTTGGTTAAAATTAGGAATTTCATGTCGAAATAAAGCTTCCGGCAGGTTGAAAGTAACTTCCATAGAATAGGCACACAAAATCAGTCAATATTGCGTACTTTCGCCCAGGCCTTGCAGGACAGCTTGCAGTCTTCGTCCCATACCTCTCACATGAGTTTGAAACAGCCCTATCGGAAGCCGCTGCCATGAGGTCAAGGTATACATCAGTTCAGTTCATTTCAGAGGCAACAGACTGGTTTGTTGGTGTATGCAGCAACCATGCTCTAATTTCCGGCTCATTTCATATCATTCACGCCAGAAAATCAAACCCGGTAAAAACACAGGGGTGCGATACTAATTTTACCATGTATAATTCGGGAAGCAAAATGCAGGCCACTCGCGGACGACATAAATCAAGGTCAGACTGCACAGAAAGTGCAGTCTGATCTTGAACCCCAAACTATAGGATAGAAATCTTTATGACTTTTAGATTATATTTGAGCCATACTCTGGCAAAAGGGGCTTAATGCATCTCCATAATGCATTATAACGAGCAAGTCATCACGTAATTATGGATCCATAATAGCCACTCTTTTAACAAACGACTGAATCATCAGGGGTGGACTTGGTTTGATTTTTGTAGAGTACTCCGATTGCACCAGAGTAGCGCGCTAAATCGAGTGAAATCGAGCAAACGGCGTATTCCCGAGATAAATCAAGTGAGAGAAAAATTAAAGATGGCTGACAACGATCGCAATATTGTTGTTACAGCTCTATTTCAATTAATTACTTGTAAATTAACAGTTTGCAATAGACACGGATGTCCTCCGAAGACTTCAATATAAAAACAAAATTCCCTTGCAATCTTCAAGTTCGAAAATTGTTGTCCTTCCCGCCACTTTTTCAAAGGATTAGGTCACGTGACTGCTCTGCTCTCGACCGCACCACCTCGGACGATGGAGTACTCCAGGGTGCGCCGGCGCAGCTACTCCGTTACACTTGATTACGAATCTGCATGCTCGGAGTAAAAAGAATGCTCAGTTCAGCTAAATCAAGTCCACCCCAGGTAGGATGGTCGTTGAACATATAGAAAATTGACCAATAGCGAAAAGTTTCGGTTCAGGTCAGCCTGCGCAGACTGCGCAATGTAGTGTAGTTGATATTTGCTTATTCATCGTCGCCACCAGTTGTCCATTCGGCGACGTCCCAAGGTGGCCGTTCGTTATGTTACTGGAGATAGTACAAGATACAGGACGAAACCCATCATAAGTTACGCCTGGTGCTTTAATTAGCCCTTTACCACTTAATGCCGACTTTTAACGACTTTGAGAAAGAAGACTTTTGAAAACTTTGTGTGAAAAGGAGAAAATGCTGGTAACCAGCATTTTCTCCTTTTTCACACAATGTTTTCTACCCCATCAAAGACAACCTCCGCAATTTTAGACACATTTAATTGGCTTTTGCATACGTTTTTGGTTTGGACAGGTAAGAAATGTTGTCGTGTGGTAAAGGGTTAATGTGCACGTTTCATAGCACCGTCACATGGTACCTGGGTCTCATCTGAAAGAGTAGTAGTCCTGTTTTTGACTTGGCTAGCACTGCAGATCAAACACAAACTTTAAAGTATCCCGAAATCTGTCACTGACAAGTTTTTATGTATTACAACTTGAGTTAATGCCGCTGACCCGACCACAATGTGTGTGAGTGAAGTGTGCGGTTACGGGTGTGAGTGTGGGTGTGGATGGATATTGGAGGGGTGTGGAATATATTTGTATAGTCGACTTATAAATAAAACCTTAACCTTTTACCGCACAATGCCGCCTTTTAACGACCTTGGGAAAGAAGCCTTTTGAAAACATCGTGGGAAAAGGAGAAAATGGTAACCAGCATTTTCTCCTTTTCCCACGATTTTTTCTACCCTACCAAAGAAAAATTGCACCATTTGAGTCACACTGAAATTGTCCTCAGCAAATACTTTCAGTTTGGACACGGCTAAAATTTTGTCGTCTGGTAAAAGGTTAAACCTGGCTGGCAGACGCCTTAACAACGCAGAAATGAGCCATGTTTCCTTTTACGACCATGTCCCGATGCATTCTTGAACATGTGCGAGTATGTTGATCATTTTTCAAAGTGTGTTTTTACAATTTGTATAAAAGGCCCGCATTCACCCATCATTTTAAATTGCATTCTTTGCCTTATTCCAGATTTCGAAAGTATCGAAACTCTTGATTGGCTAAACCATTTGGTTTAGCCAATCAGAAGTTGCGTAACTCTGAAATTTAGTAATTTATTGAGAACAAGACCTAAAGTACTTACAAGCACGGTTAGTGACTACAGGCCAAGGAGGTAGTAAATGATGGGCTCGGGCTTGATCGTATTGCAAAATCGAATTGTGACGTATTTCATGCTTCAGTTAGGTCTCGTACCACGCATGACGTAAATCTGATGTCTGCATAAACAAACTAGTGGTAGTTTGGTATCTTTTTTTTTTAATTTATCACGTCCCTTTGGTATCTTTTTTTTTTAATTTATCACGTTTCGTAACTTCCATCAGTTGTCTACCTAGGCCTCTGTCGAGTTTTCATTAGGTTATTTTTTTCACTCAGCAATTGATTGGTTGGTTGGTTGCTTGACTGATTGATCGATCGATTGATTGATTGATCTGAGGGTACGTGGGTCGATCGGTGGGTCTTCGGGTCGATCGATCGATCGATCGATTTATTGAGAAAGAAGGAAGGAAGGAAGGAAGGTAGTCAATGACGGTCGCATGGATTGCTCGATTTTACAAGGGCAGAACCTTTTTTTTTTTTCTAATAGCGAAATTCGGAAAATTTATTCCCTTCGGGCAAAAGTTAACACACTCCTTTTAAAACAGTCACGATAAGTCCTACACGTCTCATTTTATACCTCTGTTTTTTCGTTTTATCATTGTAACGAATCAGTGGACCTGAAACAGAAAACCTGGTAACCTGTATCCTGCTAAATAAGTTCAATAAAACTGTCAAGCCGATAGTGAAAATCCGAACAATGTTATTGCAAACTTAATTTTTGGAGACAAATATCTCCTTATCGGACAGAGCAGATTCAAGATCAGACTGCACGTTCTGTGCAGTCTGATCTTGATCTGCACTGTCCGCAAAAGGTCAGCCAGTCGCGCTTAGCAACTAAAGGGTTAACCTAGAACGACAAAACGTTGTCTACCAAAAAATGATTTATTTTTCAATTTGTTTAACCCAACGTGATACAGCCAAAGACCTTGATCAACGGACCGCCCAAGGTTTGTTGAATAACGGAAAGGGTGTTACTTAAGCCCTAGGGACGTGATTTCCGGGGTCATTTTAACCGCATAATTATTCGAGTCTAACAAAGGATCGCAGCCGCAAACAGTCGTAAAACATGAATAAACCCCTTGTTTGCTATGGTTGGATACCTTATCCTACTTGACCATTCACTTTCCACGACTGGTCAGCTAAATCAACACAAAACACGTTAATGGGCAAATCAACACGTTTCAGAAAATATTAATTTTCAAAACTACTTTTATCAGTTGGTACTCTGGTAATGTTGTAATTAAAAAAAAAATCAGTATGTTGTACTTTATTCCAATTTATATTTCTGCTTATTACTTTTTACGACATCACTTGTTTCCCTTAGTTATTTGTTGCGTCGGGTTGCGTCCCTTGATTTATGACGTCATAGGCGTTGTTGTTTCAATATGGACGTATCTTAGGATAGGTTTCTTCCCGTATCTTACGTACATATCCCCCGAAACATTATTAACGTCTTCTGTGGTTGTCGCCCATGTAGGCAACCGGTGGCGACGATTAATAAGCGGAAAATCAATCAATTAAACTAGGGAGTCGCACGTTCGAATCCCCGGCTCCGCTAATTTCTTTCCGAGGATTGATACTAGTCATCAGGACATGATCCATTCGTTTTTTACGCCTGATCATTCTTTTCACGATTGTTATGGAGGAAACCAGCCAGCTGGATAGCGAAAAAATATTGGTCGAAGTACAGATATAAGAAACTTCAGGAAAGCATTTTTAAGTGCCTTGGCCGCCAATGTATAACTAACATAATGTTGAAAATGGCGTTAAAACAACAACATGCATACGAAAAAATATTCCAATGTAGTAACAGCACAGCCGTGTATCAGTTTATCAATTTATCAATTCCGTTAGGAGCTTTCATCGACAGATCGATAGAAGTGAATAACTTCACCGTGGTTGTTCATGTCGTTGCTAAGCGATCTAGAGGGGCGCTGCCATGTTTAAGATCATGTGATTGGTAGTCCAAAATGGAAGCCTCCCTTATACAGGCGAGGTTAGATGTAGGTACGGAATCGGCCGAGTTGTGACGAGTGTTTACCTCTGAGCTAAGCAGGACCCGATCTATATATAGTGTAAATACACATGAACACGTTTGTTTGTTTGTTTTTAAATCTTGACCGTCATAACAATCAATTTGGCAGGACATGGCTTTTCCCGTAGACTTTCTTCTAAAGTCACTGATCTATCTGTCTGTCTGTCTGTCAACCAACCAACCAACCAATCAGAAAAAAAAAAACAAACAAACAAACAAACAAAAAAAAACCGAATTAAATACGGGAAAGAGTTAAGATGACATTACAACATTATCAGGCAGAATAAAAGGTAATCGTGTTGAGTTGCACATTTTCATTCCACGCGTGCATGAGAAGGTCGTTATATGCAATTACCAGGTATTCAAACGCAAATAGTGTATTCACTAAAAAACAGAAGGCGTTTTGAATGCAGAAATAATAGGCAAAAAGAGCGTTTGAAAGTTTAGTAGGCCCGTGCAAAAAACACACAAATATCGTTGGTGTCATATAGAGAATAGTGCACTATGTCCAAAAACTCTTGAGAGGATATACTTTTGGTATAGTCAAGTCCGTAACAGAACGATTTAATCCTGAGGTTGCTGACCGCGACTCAAAGACCTTTTGCGGACAGTGTAGATCAAGATCAGACAGACTGGATCTACACTGTCTGTTAAGGAGATATTCCCCGTCCCAAAATACCTTTGAAATAGCAAAAATTGTGCTTTCACTATCGGCTTGAAAGTTTGTTTTCACTTATTTAAAGTAAAATTAATCTTTATTTTAGTGCTCCGCTTCGGGAAATTCATCGTTGTAGCTGACACATTCTCTCTAACTCTACCAAACGACAAAATTCTGGACTCGACCAAATTCAAAGCATTTAGCAGACGACAAACTAAATGTAGATTGAATGCTGATTTCTGTCTTTGATAGGTTAGGAAACATTGTAGGAAAAGGAGAAAATGCTGGTAACCAGCATTTTCTCCTTTTCCTACAATGTTTTCAAAAGCCTTCATCTTCAGGGTTCAGGGTCGTTAATACTCGAGATTGTTTGGTTTAAGGTTAATCTGATCTTAATCTTCACCGCTAACAAAGCAAATCTATGTTACCTATGGCAGCCAAAAAGTAAATGAAGACGCTCTGAAAAAAAGGGTTTTAATGCATAGTCGCAATGCATTATACGATGCAAGTTGTCGCATTACGTGGATTTTTTTTTTTTGACTATAGGCCTAAACCGGCAAAACTTCGAGGTAGAATGGTCCTTTGATAGGCAGAAAATTTACCAACTGTACAATGATCAGCCCGCATAGCTCAGGTGGTAGAGCGTAGGACTTGTAAACATCATGTTTCGGGTCACTTGTGGGTGTGGGTTCGAGCCCCACGGCTGGCCATCTAAAATTACTAATAGTCTTTCGGATGAGGTCCCGTGTGACGGTGCTATACACTGAGTACGACAAAGTACCAGGTGTAACTTAGGATGGGTTTCGTCCTGTATCTTGCACTATCCCCTGTAACAAAAACTAACAGTCTTCAGGGGGCATCGCCCATATGGGCAACCGGTGGCGACGATAAATAAATCCGAATTCAATCAATCAACTTTAGAATGTTTAGACTCATGTTAGCCTGCGCGGACTGTGCAGACTGATATGGATCAATATTGTGCAGATGCATTCAATCGCCTTTCACAGGGCATCACACAAATGTGAATGGGAGAAAAGGTATACCAGTAAATGCAATTCCTGGCCCGCATTTAGTTATCATAATAAATCCAAAGCCTTGTTATATGATAGGCTGAGACAAAAACGTCTCGACCAACCAGTGGCAATCCTGAAAATTTAATATTAGAGCAATATTTAGAAAGGTTTGTAAATATGGCTCGTAGACTTTCGTTTCAATCGTTTGACATGTTTACATCGCTCTCAATCGAAGATACTTTCCGGTTTGAATTGACCAATTCTGATCATATGGCGTGCAACACATGAAAAGGGGCCTTCGGAAAATTGCGTAAAGTGTTGTTTCGGATTAGCCTGCGCAGTCCGCGCAGGCTAATCCGGGACAGCACTTTACGACTAGATGAATTCTTTTCATACAGTAGACTTTCGTGAAATAGAAAATCGCACAAAAACGGGAAGTGTCGTCTCGGATTAGTCACAGACTGCACAGGCTGATCTGGGACGACATACTTTTACGCCTATGTCCGAAGGTCTCATTTCGCATGTTGCGGGCCATATGTGAAAGCAATTAAAAGAGTAGCTCCTTTTTTACAACTTCTTTGTTATAAGGAGTGTATAAGGACCCATAAAGTAATACGAGGTCTTTCAGAGTATTCCCATCAAAAGCAATTTTTAAAGGTAAGTGCGGTGTCCTACATGACTCAATGGTTTAAAGTAGGATTGGTAACCTTGAGGCCCCCGATTCTAACCTCACACGAAGCACTGGGTTTTTCATGAGAGTGTCCTTGGGCAAAACATTTCAAGGCCCTGGCCTAGCACTTGTGAGACCGAAAACACTTGTGAGCTGTCACCATATCTTGAAATCGGCGTGAAACACCATTTAATCGATCATGAACAGCGTGTGTACATTTACACAATGTGACCTGAATTTTAGATACCACTGCTCGTATTTAGCAATTTTACCAGCGGTTAATATAGATCATAGCCAACTGCAAATAGTGATCGATCAATGGATTTATCTATCTGGCTTGTTGGCTGGCTGGCTGGCTGTGCTTAAAATGGTGTTTACGCCGCTTTCAAAACTATTTCAGTCATATCACGGCGACGGTTTGTTTATTCAGGCAATTCCTTGGTTTTTCATCAATACTAGGCTTAGACTCTGTCGTGTCTTGCCCAAGGACACTCCTTGTCGTGTCTTGCCAAGGGACACTCCTACTAAAAAAAAAAAAAAAAAAAAGTGCTTCAGACGGGCTCGAACTCGGAACCTCTAGGTAATAAGTCCTATATTTTACCACTGAGACACACGAAAACCATACAAACACTGAAGGCTAAAAAAAACAAAAACTTGAAATTTCCAATTTCAACAGTATTCAAAACGCCTCTGTTTAACAAGAGGTTTTAAATAAAAAATCAAATAGATCAATACAGGCTAACCCTGTACTAAATTATCCCGAGTTTTAAGGACTCGGAGAAAGGATTCGAAAATATTAATGAGTCATTCTCTGTCAAAAAGAGGGGCTTAATGCATCTGCAAAAAGTATCAACTCATGTCAGCCTGCGCAGTCCGCGCAGGCTGACATGAGTCGAAACTTTTTGCAATTTGTAAATTTTACGTATGTTCAAGAAGCGTTTTATCCCTATATCTAGTCAGTTGCCGGATAAAATGGACTTTATGGGTCCATACTTACATGATGTCGTGCTTTGTATAATGCATCATGGAGATGCATTAAGCCCTCTTTTGCCGGAGGGCAGCTCATATCTGTATGAAAAGGAGATATAGCTGCACACCAGCACTTTGTCTTTTTCTCACATCTTTTTTTTATTCCCACCCTTCCAAAAGCAAATCTCATTAATTGAGTCCGAGTTATTTTGTCGTCTGGAAATGCTTTCAGTTAGGACAAGTCTAAAATATTTGTTGTCCGTGAAAGCGTTTAAAACCTGATTGATTACAAGATTCACCAAACTGTACTGAATAAGACTTAAGTGTAATACACATTTGCAGTCAAATTAATTATAGCATTTTTGTCCCTATATAGTTTTTTTTTTTTTTTTTTTTAACTTTTCAATATGGGCTGCGCTCTGGCAAAAGGGGGTTTAATGCATTCTCAACAATACATTATACCAAGCAAGTCATCATATAATTATGGATCCATAAAATCCTGATTTGTCTAACAACCGACTGATTCAGGAGAATCAAAGTCCTTTTACACGCAGAAAATTGACTGATAGCAAATAGTTTCCACTAAGGTCAGCCTGCGCAGACTGCACGGGCTGACCTGAGTCGATACTTTTTGCAGATGAATCTCTCTTCTCACAGGCCCAGCTCCGGTAGCTCAGTCGGTAGCGTACAGGACTTGAGAACAGGGGCCCGCTGGTTCGATCCCTGGCTCGGCCAATTTCTTTCCGAGGACTGATGATAGTCATTGCGACAGGATTCATTCCTCATTGTTTCGAGAATCCAGATTTTAATATTTCAAATGTATTTTGCGGGATAAGATATCTCCTTAAGTTATCGGGCAGTGTAGATTCAAGATCAGACTGTGCAGTCTGATCTTGATCTACGCTGTCCGAAAAAGGTCAGTGAATCGCGCTTAGCAGCCGAAGGATTAAGATTTAAAATTAAGTGTTGGACGTTATGAACCAACATCAGATCGTCTGTTTTGTGAGGCCCGGTACCGCGAAAAAACTTATGTTGTTACTCAAGACGACAGAAGTGTCTGAAAATTTGTACTAGGCTAGTGCCTTCGAATAATAATGATAATAATAATAATAATGATAATAATTATAAAAGAGAGAAGTCTTAATATTTTCTTACCTATGTATGTTTAAAATCTAATTCCCTCTATGTCTATTTTCTTACCTATGTATGTTTAAAATCTAATTCCCTCTGTATTGATGTGTTAACGGGTGTGTTTACAAATGTCACTCGTTCGTCTTTGTTCGTGCCTGTCTTCCAGTCATGCATGAAGCCAAACTCGTCTAGTCGAAAACTGGTCAGGCAAACCAAGATCTTTTGCGATGTTAAAATCAAAGCACTGAGGGGAATGAGAACAGATAGGGCTCTAGTGTTTATGTGTTTGCCGTATCCTCTAGATTTTGACAGAACAGAACTGAAAGTTTTTATCACTTTAACCTGTGCAAGTAATCATCACATAACAAATGAACTGCGCTCTGGCAAAAGGGGGCTTGATGCATCTCCGTGATCCACGATATCAAGCAAGTCGTTACATTATCATGGATCCATAAAATCCATTTTCTATCGACTCATTCATGAGGTACTCTGGTCCTTTGACATGCAGAAAATTTACTAAAAGTAAAAAGTTTCGGCCCAGATCAGGTTGACCTGGGTCGATACTTTTTACAGATGCATTAAGCCTCATATTGTTTGACGACAACGTAAATCATGCGAAAGGCAAATAAAATCCCATGTGATAAACATACGTATCAGTACACATGGAAACTGATTAATGTTTTAGATATAAATGAGCCATGTTCTGGCAAAAGGGGGCTTAATGCATCGCTGCGGTGCATTGTACCAATCAAGCCATCATAATTATAAATTATGGATCCATAATATATACTTTTTTTTTCAACAACCAATTCAATCATGAGATAGAGTGGTCCTTGAACATACAGAGAACTGACCTATAGCGAAAAGTTTCGGCCCAGGTCAGCCTGCGCGGACTGCGCAGGCTGACCTGGGTCGATACTTTTCGCAGATGCATTAAGCCCCCTTTTCACAGAGCATTACTCAAGTGTTTTTAAAATGCAATACTAGTACTGGTAATATCTAATACAGAATTGGAGATGAGAATAAATTAAGCACTAGTCAAAGCATTACGTTAGGAAAAAGAACCTCAGATACATAAAACCTAGCTTTTTTATTGTAATCGTGTTTTTTTTTTTTTGTTTTTTTTAATTAAACAGTTCGATAAATTTATACATGCTAGGTCTAACATGGAAGTATCTATTCTAATGCAAGCACAGTGAACATATCAGAATGTAACGAAATTCGTCCTCTTATGTCCATTCTAGTGCATAAATTTCAGTCTCGTTCATGCCTTTCAAGTCTGTTGCTAAAATGGCGACCGGTTTCGATATTTTAACCTACATCTTGAGCCAATGAAATCTGGATAAAAAGATGACGTCCGCTGGAGAGAAGCTATTTAACCCTTAAGCTGCTAAGCACGACTCACTGACCTTTTGCGGACAGTGTAGATCAAGATCTGATCTTGGATCTAAACTGTCCGATAGGGAGATTTTTTTTTTCAAAGAATGAGATTGATTGATTGTATGGTGTTTAACGCCGTTTTCAACATTATTTCAGTTATATCGCGGCGGCCAGTGCACCTATTCATGCTTTCCTGGAGTTTCTTTTACCAGTACTCCGCACAATATTCTTTCCAAGCCACTGGCTGCTTTCCCACATAACCATCATCGAAACAATGGTCAGCGGTGAGAGAGGAATGTCGCAATGACTATCGTCAATCCTCGGAAAGAAATTGGCCAAGCCGGGGATCGAACCAGCGACCTCCTGTTCTTAAGTCCTGTACGCTACCGACTGAGCTACGGGGGCTTGGCAAGAATGAGATTGAAAATAACATTATTCAGGTTTTTACTATCGGCTTGAAAGTTTTATTTAACTTATTTAGCAGGAAAAGAGTTAATTGGTTGGCAACATTAATATTAAGTACATGTAAATCATACATTATTCGATTTTTGAACGGGAGTTTCACGGGCAAGTTTTGTTTTTCTTTACATAGAGTATCTTTCAATGCTTTTGTTTCTTTTAGTTTTACTGGTATGTTACTTTTTCATGTTGACACAAACAATACATGGAATCTAATAATCTCGTCTTTATCTTCATGGTACATGGAAACAAGTCAAGCATGACTATTACGCAATAGGTTTTACTAGATCTAGATCAGGACGGGAAAATTTACCTTATAAGACTGATCCAAATTGTAAGCATTTCTATACGACGAAATCAATGCGCTCAATAACTGAGTTTAATAAGATAGTAAACATTGTAGTAAAAGGAGAAAATGCTAGTTACCAGCATTTTCTCCTTTTCTCGCATTTTTTCTTTTTTCTTTCAAAAGCCTATTTTCTTACGGCCGTTAGAATTAGGGATTGGTAAATTGTTATTGCGATCTGACGTTGACCTAAATGACACCTCGAATCACTGACCTTTTGCGGACAGCGTAGATCAAGATCAGACTGCACAAAACGTGCAGTCTGATCTTAGATCTACACCTGTCCGATAAGAAAACATCTTTCACCCAAAAATACCTTTGAAATAGAAAAAAAAAAAAAAAAAAATGAGTTTTTACCGCTCACTTGAAAGTTTCAATTCTTTTATTTAGCGAGAGAAGGGTTCATATATTTTAATTAGACCTAATATAGACAGAAAACTTGACCTGTGATGGGTAACCCAAACATCGACTGAACATCAGCATACCACGTCGTACTTTTAACCGTTACAACAAAAGAATGGGTCATTTATTCAAAGACCAGAGATAACTTGGGCTCGTCGACACGTGACGTGCTGGGACGTTAACACACTAAACAAAACTTCCGAACTCGGGCCATTTTTAAGCTGGAATTCCCCGTCGACCCTTTTTGGCAACCGCTGTCCAGAAACAGAGACAGTTCATTCGGTTTTGATGTTTTGAAGAATAATGTAGCAGTGTAAAAAGCATACCTCAGCCTAAGCATGAAAGGAAATATTTGACTTGTACTTTTGAGAGGAACTTTTTTAACATTCATTCACTGAACACTGAAAATTGAAAAAAAAAAATTTTTTTTTTGTTGAAAACTTCATGCTCCTTCTCTCAGTTTATATTTTGGTACAGAAAAAAAAGTTTCATGTTTTTTCTTATTGCTGACAAAATTTCAGTAATTCATGAATCTCTTTTTTAACCTGTTTTGTCTGATAGACACCACGCATACGCAAACAATATGTTCTCCTTTTGGTGAAAAGGAGATGCCTTCTGTCAGCAAAATCGAGAATCTTTTCATTACAATACAATGGCTGACGTCCAGATGTATGTTTTTGTTTACCTGTCTATCACGTGGTCAACATGGAGTTAAAAAAAAGTGGCCGTTTACAAGCTTGGCTGAGTGTAAAGGTGATTTTACCCAAAAGGTAGGTCAAGAACATAACAGAACCTAGGATGCAGTCTGCTAGTTACCTGTTAAACATAAGCTCCCCATCAGTACATTTGTTTAACGCTGTTTTCAAGCCAGCGCTTGCCTTCCCACCCATACAGGGTCAGTCCTAGATACGAGAATGCCCGCCCGGGTAGCACAGTGGTTAGCGTATCCGACTCGTGACCTGGTGGTTGCGAGTTCGATGCCTGGTTGAGGCAAACTTTCTTTTCGGCGATTTTTCACGTCTCACCTCTGATGTATGTAAGAAAAGTAGTCAGTGGCTTTGAAAAGAAAGTTGTGTCAGTACTGGTGAGAGAAAGCCAGGAAACACATGGATGAGTCATTGACCGCCATGATATGACCTGAGCTGTTAAAATTGCGTTAAACTCAAATACAAACAAACAAAAATGCAAAAGATATGAGAACGGAACTGGAAATCTTGCACTTAGGAATATAAGCCCCTGATTTCTTTGCATCTGTTTGTTTGTTCGTTGTTTAACGCCAGTTTCAACATAATTTCAGCAATATCATGCAGAGGCGCCCCCCCCCCCCCCCCGAAATTACAGGGTCCTAATAGAAATAAGCCGGGCTCGGGTAAAACCAAAACTTGGACGTTGTAATTTTATATGGAACATTACTCTGTGAAAAGGGGGCTTAATGTATTTGTAAAAAGTATCGACCCAGGTCAGTCTGCGCATTCTGCGCAGGCTGACGTGGGTCGAAACTTCTCGCTTTTGGCCAATTTTCTGCACGTCAAAGGACCATTCTACCTCCTGATCTAGTCGATTGTTAGAAAAACCAATTTCTTTGATCCAAAATTATGTAATGGCTTGCATGGTATAGCGCATTACGGAGATGCATTAAGCTCCCTTTTGCAGGAGAGTGACTCATCTTTAAGCAAAATAATAGTAGCACCGGGGGAAGTGGGGGGAGGTTGGTGACAGACACAAAATGGATCGGGTTAGCGGATATACACCTATTTTTACGGCCTTATACAACATACTTGAGAGCGGTCGTTACTTCTTTATTTTTGGCCTGGGCATAGACTTTTTATGGGGAAAATTGAAAAATTGCATTTACAGCAGATATTTTGACAAAACTTTTATAGAAATGTTCCTTGAGAAGTCTTGTATCATCCATATGATTTTATTCAACTGGTAGTCTTTAGGTCATCTGTTTACGAAGAAAACGTCATGCTATTGTCAAAGCCTATGCGTCATCAACGTCGTGCAAAAACTTG
Organism: Tridacna gigas; assembly: GCA_945859785.2. Taxonomy (NCBI): domain Eukaryota; kingdom Metazoa; phylum Mollusca; class Bivalvia; order Cardiida; family Cardiidae; genus Tridacna; species Tridacna gigas. The sequence goes on from OX244039.2 coordinate 52,493,573, forward strand.
ACATCTTATAATATCTCTGTTCTTCCTGAAGATATTTACTCCTAACTTGGACAAGATATTTACTGTCAAACGGGGTACCGTTATAAAAGGAGCAAGTAAGCATCAAAATATTTTTGACACAGTCACGCCCTTCTTTACTACTTTGAATTTTCAGAACCTTTGACATTTTATCATATCTGCCGTTAATGAAGATATTTACTTCAAAATTGGACTTTTTGTTAACTATTAAAAGGGGAATTTTTATCAGTACAACAGAGGCAGGTAACCACCAAAATATTTTTGGCAAAGTAATTGGTTTTGTCCCTTTTTTGACCAAGAACTTTTAGCTCAGCTGTTTTTAGAGATATGATATTTTCATAGCCCTAGTGTCATCATCTTCGTCGTTTGTGTCTTCGCCATGCAAAATCTTTGACATTTTACAATATCTTTGTTATTACTAAAGATGTTTACTTCAAACTTGGACAAGTTGTTAACTATCAAAAAGGACACATAAGCAATTAGGGTAAATAACGATCTAGTTATGCCCCTTTTTCATCTTTGTGTTTTCACTAAAAATCAAGCAACTGCAGCCGAGCGTTAGCACCCGTATACGGTGCTCTTGTTACCAAACACAATTGTTGCCAAGCATTGGCGCCCTTTTTATTTGTTGCCATAGAAACCAAAATGCAAAAATCAAAAGAAATACCTAAAAATTGTCTTCTCAGACACCAAATCATGCTCTGTGATATTAGCCTTTAAAGACTTCGTGTTTTTCCTTGTCATTGCTCAACAGACACTGTTACTATGTCAACTTATAGACTGAGTATGGCAAAATGAAAGAAAAATATAATTCATGCTTGGCCACTGCGGATCTTTGCACTTACAGAAATGTTCCCTGGACTTGTCCTCCATCAGCAATTTTGCACGCTGCTCATTTTGGTTTGTTACTATTTTGATTTGTTGCCAAAGCAACGTAAAGGAAGAAAATAGGAAACAGAAAATCTTTTCAAAATATCTTCTTTCAATCCATAAAAGACCTTGAGGCCAAGGCTATACAAAAATACTCATTATATTGGCCTTTACAAATTTATGTTTTTCCATTCTGTTGTCAACTCCACAGACAGTCAGTGTGAGACATGTAGTTTTTTTTTTTTTTTTTATTAGTCTGTACAAATGTGATAGTAGTTTTTAAGCCTGTACAAACGTTATAGCAACTTTAAGCGTCTGGGCCTCATCTTCCTAACCTCTTCTCCCCCTCTGATGCCCAGGCCTTCAGCGCCTTCAGCACTTTGATTTTGTTTTTAAACATCACTGTTATTTTTGGCATGCATGAATAATGTTACTTAAAATTGTAAAATAACTCTTACTCGATAAACCTTTCATTGACAGTTTATATTATTGTCTGATTTTTGGGAATGCATCTTTAAAACCACGAACTGTGACGAGATAATATAAACACTATCGAGTTGGGTTTATAAATTATACCGTCACAATGCATGATTTTAAACCTGTTTTCCCGAGCATAAACAATAATACAAACCGATAATGAAAAGTTTATCGAGTGAGAGTTTTACGGGTATAGTGTGATTTAATATCAACCTGGTGATTAACTCTTTCACTACTAACTCCAGAAATTACATGTTTTTTCCAAGCTCTAAAAATAGATTTCCACTGCCATTTAAAACGACATTCATCATAGTTTAAAAATAGAGTAGCGGACAGCATAGATCAAGATCAGACTGCACGTTCTGTGCAGTCTGATCTTGATCTACGCTGTCCGCAAAAGATAGTCAAGTCGTCATTAGTAGTGAAAGAGTTAAATGCATTAACTCTTTACCACACGACACTATTTTAGATTTTTCCAAATTGAAAGCATTTGCAGATGACAAAATAAACATGACTCGAAAATTGTAAACTGTTTTTGGAAGGATAGAAAACACTGTGGGAAAATGGTTACCAGCATTTTCTCCTTTTCACACGATGTTTTCCAAAACCTTCTTCATCAGCGTCTTTAAAAGGCGGCATTGTTTGGTAAAGCATTTAACCTTAGTCAACCCTCTCAACCGATATGGCCGATCGGAACAGTTCAGAACGGGAGATGAAAAATGTGGTTGCGAGGTCGATCATCTATTTTGTGAAACTCTCCTCGAATTTTGACGATTTTTTTTTGCAACTATACACATCCTTCCAAATTAATCATCTTTCATTATAGAGGATGACATTGGATCTGTGCATTTGGTATAAGCAACCAGTTGCTTGAAATGACCAGCAACTGACATATTCTGATAAAAGATTGCTAGTAAAAGAAGAATACTTTATTTGCATGTTCCTATTAATACGGTTTATTATGAATATTAACTCCTAAAATACCTCTGCAAATTTAATTGTCTTTCCGGCAAGTGTGGATCAAGATCAGATTGCACACTGTCCGCTTTGCCGAGGCATTCTTGCTGGTTACCTTCATTTTCTCTTTTTCTCACAATGTTTTCAAAAGGTCTGTCTTCTTAGGTTGTATAAACCCGGGATTGTTTGTAAAGGATTAAGGGATTTCTGTCGTGCATTTAAATTGTTTGTGTATGCCGAAAATATAATCCGATCATTTTACACTGACTGTCAGTTTTATACGCTATTTTAATATTCCCTCTTTTATCAAAAGATGCAGAATATCAAATTTTGAACCAGCAGCTAAAATTAGGTATTTTTTGCGTGCTTGACAATGACACACCTAGAGCATGACATGACATGCACCTTACTCAAATGTTGGGATTGGTTCAAAAAGCAGTTGAAAATAGTGTGTTGTTTACAAACCAGATAGAAAAGACGACCTTGATAGAAAAGACGATTGAAAACATTGTGGAAAAAGGAGAAAATGCTGGTAACAACATACCCCAAATTCGGTTAGGGAGAAATCAAAAGAATGCCATAGAACTTTCAAAATAGAAATAATCCCCCATCCCATCCCCCCACTTCACCCTCTGAAAAAAAGATGGGCCATGCTCTGGCAAAGGGGGGCTTAAGGCATTTCCGTAATGCATTAAACTAAGCAAGACATCACATATATATGGATCCAAAAAATCCATTCAGTCTGAAAATTAACTGTCCAGATATGGAAGTAAAATGGTTCCTAGACATACATAAAATTTACAGTTAGCAAAAAGTTTCGACCCAAGTCAGCCTGCGCGGACTGCACAGGCTGACTTGGGTCGATACTATTTGCAGATCCATTAAGCCTCCCTTTTCACAGAGCATGGTACAAATATTTTTGTAATCGCAGAGTTTGGTAACTAGAATGTTCGGCTTTTCTCACAACAAATCCCTTTCTTTGAGCCACGTCTAATTTGTCGTTTACGATTGATTTCATAGTGGAAGAGCTGTAAATTTGAATTGTAGGAAATGATGTAGAGTTCGTAAAAATAAAAGAGGCAGTTTGCCAAAAGAGTGAAATAAAACAACACAACCTTGCTGCTGCTTTATTTGATTTTATAATATACAGGGTGTTTCACGAAGCCACAACCATACTGAATGTACTGTTAAGGGTGTTGCATAATTGTTGAATTTGATGCAAAGAAAAACCTAACATTAATTATGAAAACCCTCTTATATGATGGCCGTACGGGCGGCGTTTAGTTACAGTCGTGTGACTAGACCATTCTTTTTTGAATAAGGTGGAGAGACGCAAACAGTAAACAGTAATATTTACCTGACATTCCTGAAAAAATAAGTTTTCGCCAGCTTTACAGAGAAGAAGAAATGAGATTAAAGGCATTTGGTTCCAACAGGATAGAGCAGAACCCCAAACAGCACATTAAGTATTGTCATGGCTTTATGAAACTTCCGGGGAAAACTTCATCTCCTGCAGTCCCTGACTGATAATGTTAGGTCCCCTCATTCCCAGGACCTTAGTCTTTTGGACCTTTTTTGCGGGGGCACTTGAAAGAAAATGTATATTCACCAAAACCAAACACGGTTGGAGAGTTGATTTAAGCCATTCATCGATGATAGCAAACTTTCGAAATAGACTTGACGTCACAATAGCCCAGAATGGACGTCATATAGAGCATATTATGTAAATATTATGAAAAAGTTTGACCTATTTTATTTAACTTGTAAGTATTTAAATACTTAAACTTTTATACCAAACAAAACTGTAATTAATTATGTAGATTATTGTGATATAAATTATAACAAGGTATGGGCTGAAAAAAAAAAGAAAAAAAAAGATACAATCTGTATCAGATATTATAAATTACCCTGTATACATAGGAAAAATAGTGTTGCACGAGGACTGCAAGCTGTTCTGCAAGCCCTGGACGGATACGCAATGTTGACTGATTGTGTGTGCCCATTCTCTGCAGGTCAATCTAAACTTGTCGTAAGTTCTATTTCGACATTCACTTGCCAGTTTTAACCAATTTAAAAGCTTCTCGTTTTTCCTAAATTTGAAATAAATTTGCAATATCTATGCAAACTATTCCTACTTACCACGAGGTCAAGGGATACCCCAGTTCAGTTCATTTCATAGGTAAAAGACGGTCTGTGGGTGTATGCAGCCGTCGGATTCTAATTCCTACCCCATCATATAATTATTATCCACGCCAGAAAAATCAAACCCGGTAAAAAACACAGGGGTTTCAGGACTTTTTTATTTTTACTGTATACATGTATGTTTGACAAATATCCGGTTCAATGGAAGTATTTGCTTGAAGGAACGTCCCTCTACAAGCCAGGATTTCTTTAAAATATACATTGTAGGGAAAACACACACACACACCGCATGTGCTGAAAAGACTTTCTCTCTTGCTTGAACTTTCTTATTCCCCCGTCTTTCTCTTTCTTTTTTGAGATATCTCACCGCTCTCGAACATCCCCCATCTTCTATCACTCTCCTTCTATCACCTATCCATCTCTTTTCTCTCCCACTCATCTCCGCCTCCTCCGCCCCCTCTCTCTCTCTCTCTCATGCAATCTCCCTCTTCGCGTCTTTCTCTCTCATGGCAGTTTCTCACAGAAAGAAACCCAAGAAAGTCTGTCGGCATAGAATGACTGTTAAGGAAGGAGAAAAAAACATTCCTAGAATATATTAAATCCTTAGCAATTTTCCGTCACAGTGACTGTGTTGACGTCGGAATATAAGTCTACATGTTGTCGGCGAAGCAAAGAATAACGTCAGCTTGGCCGTTACTAAGGATTTATTGGAATCCAAAGCCAGACGTTCACGAGATGTTTGTCTACACCCTAAAACAGTCAAGTTTTTTGCCAGTCGTCAGCAAGTATAAAAGTTTTAGCCACCAGACGTAGCCATGGTCGTGATCCGATTTGGGAATACAAGTAGACTGAGCTTTACAAGTCCAATTAAAAAAGAAAAGAATTGAGGCGGTGACCCCGTGAATGATCTTGCATCTGATTTGTATATGAGTTAAATTGTAGATTGATTAAATTAGCGTTCATCTATCCTCGCCACCGATTGCCTATATGGGCGACGCCCACTGAACATTGTTATTTTTATTATGGGGGATAGTGTAAAATACTGTACGAAACCCATCTTAATTTACGCCTGGGCTCGTATTCACCAACCATTCTTAAGAATATTCTTAGTCTTATTCTCCAAGATTTTCTACATTTGAAAGTAACACAACTTCTGATAGGCTAAACCAAATGGTTTAGCCATTCAGAAGTTGTGTTACTTTCAAACCAAATGGTTTCGCCAATCAGAAGTCGTGTTATACGCGATATAACTGAAATAATTTTGAAAATGGCGTCAAACACCATACAATCAATCAGTCTTTTAACTCCTCATCTGACGACGACATTTAGACGCGTTCCTATTGAAAGCAGATGCAGGGGAAAGATTGAATTCGACACCCATGATTGAATTTGCTTTTGTTGAAAAAGGGAAAGAAAATATTATGGGAGGGGGGAAAATCCTGCTCACCAACATATTCTATCTTTCTACAATGTTTACAAAATTGCTCTCGAAAGCCTTGTTTTCACTGAGTCTTGCCCAGCTGGGTAGCTCAGTAGTTAGCGTTTCCAACTCATGACCTGGTGGTTGTGAGTTCGAAACGCAGATGAGGCAATCTTTCTTTCCGACGATGCTTTACCTCTCACCTCTGATGCATGTGAGAAAAGTAGTCATTGACTTGGAAAGAAGCTTGTATCAGAACTTTTGTGGGAAAGCCAGGAAACACATGCGTAGGTACATTGACCGCCGTGATATGACAGTAGATAGATAAAGGGGAGTTCATCACCTTTTCCCTTATACAATACAACAAGCATTAACAATTTCATGTAACATTATCAATTTCATGTAACATTAAAGCATGCTCATAAAATTATCAAGTTCATCTAACTTACGCAAAACCAATTGACTAGCCTTCATAAATAAAATTGGTTAACCTCTTTCTTAATCGTTTTGACTTAAATTCAAATTACTAAACATAAAAAAAAAATTTGATTAAGAAAAAAACCAATTGACTAGCCTTCATAAATAAAATTGGTTAACCTCTTTCTTAATCGTTTTGACTTAAATTCAAATTACTAAAAAATTAAAAAAAATTGATTAAGAAAAAAAAAAAAAAAAAACTAACGCACTAACGCACTAACACACAGCACACACATGCAACCAATTCATCAGCTAACCAGGTAACCAACGCATCAGCTAACCAGCTAACCAATGCATCAGCTAACCAGCTAACCAACTAACCAATGCATCAGCTAACCAGCTAACCAGCTAACCAATGCATCAGCTAACCAGCTAACCAATGCATCAGCTAACCAACGCATCAGCTAACCAGTTAACAAGGCGCATCAACCAACACATGACACAATGGCTAACCGGCTCATCAGACAATCAGTTACTTAACTAACCAGACAAAAACCAACGCATCAGCTAACCGGTTTATGAGTTAGTGAGTGGATTAGGATATTGATGGAAAAAAAAATATTTTTATTTGTTTTTTATTTAACAAATCAAAATTTTTATTTTTTAATTATTAGTTTTTGTACAGTAAAACTATTACACAGGGGACACTTACGAGAGTTTTCATTTTTATTATCACAACTTTCACAAATACATATATGTCTGCAATTGGTAAAAAGTACATTACTTTTTGCTTCTAAACATATGACACACTTTTCTTCTATAAACATTTTTTCTGGCTTTAATTTTAATTCTTCATTATCAGATATTTCAGGATCTTCATAATCTGATTCGTTATCATTATCAACTGTATTAACTGGTAATTGAAGCACCTCGCCAAAATTAAAAGTAAGGCTTTCATCTAATCTTGGAAAAAAAAAACAATTTAACAGTCTTTCATTATTTTCAAAGTGAATATATGGATAGTATTCCAAATTATTTCTATATTTAAAAGGATTAAATTCTTCAAAATAATCAAGCATGGTAATAATATCTTCTCTACACTTTTCTAAAAAGTTTTCTTCATTAACGCTAAAATCAAATTTAACAATATACAAAGACAAGCGCTCAATATTAACAATATCATCATCATTATTTTTTTCGAATACTTTATAGCAAAAATGCATATGCTGTATTTCACCTGGATGTTCGTGTTTTATACGACTATACTCGTAATAAATACGTGATAGATATTTTTTATAATCATCATTAGCAATTTCACCATTTAATTCTTTAACTGGTAAAAATATTTGTCTGTTATCTTGGTAAGCTGGGTGATAGGTGCCTGCCTTTTTATTTTCAATACAGGTATTAATAGCATCTGTAACATCATCTAAAACAAAGTAATTAAGATCAATGTCTATATAATTTTTAAGTACATTAAATACAGGTTTGCTCATTTTTATAATACATCGGTGAATAAACTTAACTTTAATTCAATTTTTAAAATATTAATACTAATTTTAAAAAAAAAAAATATTTTTATTTTTTTTTATTTAACAAATAAAAATTTTTATTTACTTTGTTTTTTGGTCTTGTCCCCTATGCTTCAGTTAGCTCTTTAATCCTATAATGACCCCATGCTAAAGTGTTTATTTTATCCTCTAATATATATCTTTTATCATCAGCATAGCCTAATGCTTTTTTGTTTATTACTTCAGTGTATAGTTCATGACCTCGACTTCTTAACACACCCATGGTTCTATAATGGTCTTTTTCTTTAAACAAACAATCTTTATAATTTTCTAAATTTAGTTCATTTTTAACAACTGACTTTTTTACTCCCTTACATCTTCGATCTTCACCATTACCTTCCCACATCAATTTTCCATTTTCATCTATTTTTATATCTATTTTTTCATAAGCATATTGTTTAGCGCCTAAACCAACAAGCTCAGTCATAACACCACCATTTAATTCATCTTTAAACATTCCCAACACCTTTTTGTTTTTTGCACTATACAAGTCATGCTCTTTAGGGTAACCACTCATATCATACATTATATCAACATCACAAGCAATATCTTCATACAAATCATCAGTTTCTATTTCAAGAATAAAACTATCTGTATCAGTATAACACATCCGGACATGGCCTCCATACTTTTTTTTTAAAATGATTATAAAGAGTTTTATACATAAGAGTTTTACTAATATCTAATATAGACATACCTAAATAAACAGGTTTGTTATATGTTATACTAGTTTTCTTCATATGAACAGCCACTAAATTTTCATCAAATATTGTAGTATGATGATAGTTTGGCTTAGCAACAAGTTTTTTATAACGATAGCTAACTGCATCATTAACCAATTGCACATCAACTCTATTTCTTAAGTTTTCCATGGTCTTACCAAAAACAGAATTCATCATTAACTTAAAAAAATCTTTTTCAAAATCATTTTTCGCATTTTTTCTTAACTCAATATTCAAATCAATATATTTTTTAATATCATCAGTTTCATTAAACTTAATTCCACGATGTATTTTTTTAATTTTTAAACCTAGATCTAAGTATGTTTTTAAAACTTCATGATGTATAACATAATTTTCTTTGTCATTTAAATTTGGCATCAATTTTTCTACTTTTTCTATTTTCAATTTTTCAGGTGCTAGTGGAAAATCATTGTGTAAATCATGTAACTCTTTAGGATACTCTAAATCAACCTCTAAAAAACAAGGTATCCGATTCCATTCTTCTAATTCGTTTTTATCCATCCATTCAAAACCACAAGTAGGCAATAATTGACTCATAGCCCAAGGATAAAGACTGTTTGCATCTATATAAATTAGATATATTGAAGGTTTATTTTTATCATAATTTTTACCCATATATTTGTTGTTAGCCTTAGAATACCTTTTGCTGCACATAGATATACCACCTCTGATACCCTTTTCAACCATTAAAAGCATATCAAGGTCTGTTAAAAGTTCGTTTCACTCCTGATTTTTTTAGCATAGCATCTAGTGCCAACCCTGGAATAGTATAATACCATGCAGGATCTAATTCATAATGCTTAAAGCAAACATCCCTAAAGTTTTCAAATACATCTGCTAAAAGCAAAACGTCTATTTTGTTGTAAAGTTCTAAATAATTTTTAAATGTTTTCATGTTAAAAGTTTTCCAAACATTTTTTGCATGTTCATAATCTTCATCGCTAATATGTTCTTTGTTTAAACTTGAATAAAATTTTTCTTTAGGTGGTAAGCATGTTTCTTTTAACCTTTCAAAAGAATCTAAATATTCATAAGGAAAAACTCCTTTTCTTCTTAGTAAAGGTAAATATTTTTTGGGGTAAAATTTTGATAAAATATTTAACTGATCTTCATTTAAATTTTTTGAAAGACTATCCAAACTTGAACTCATAAACTTAAAACTATCTAAAAACCTAATTTTATGAGTTATGTTTTTTCCTACCTTAACATATTTACTAAAACTAATATATTTTTCCTCATTGTTAGGGATACAATCAATGTTTCCTTCAGTTTTACCAAGATTTTTTATAAAAAGATGACTATCATAACCACTTAAATTATGAAAATAAACAGGTGTAAAGTAAGGAATTTTTGCTTTAAGATTACATTTAGTATGAGCGGCTCCCCTAAATTTACCAGTAAAATGACAATGGTCTATTACTCTATAATTTTTATGAGTAAATTTTTCATCACAAATCCAACAACGTGTTTGTCTTTTATATTTTATTTTTTCCTCTTCAGTTATCTTAAGTGGTACTGGTTTTTGATAATATTTTTGATGAATTTCTATGATATCCTCGGTTATCATATCTACAAAAACTTTTTCAGCATTTTCAGATATTTTCTTTCTATAGGTTGGAACACATCATCATCAAAACATTTTATAATATAGTAAAAACTGCAGGGGATATGCTTTTGTGTTTTTACAGTATAACTATTCTCTTCACTTAGCTGACATGAATGTATAGGTTCTAATATACTTTCAAAATCAGCAAACACAGCAACCGGAACTTTAATTTTTCTATCATGATTTATAAATTGTAATATACTACCTTTTTTAGGCATATTTAAATTAACAGGGGCATGCTCATCACAATATTTTTTATGATTTTCTAAAAGGTCCTCCCTTCCAAATGCATTTATACATCTTTTACAAAAATACTTTTTACCATGATGTTTTGATATTTGGCTAGACACTAAGCGGCTAAAAGTTTTTATTAACACATAATGACAATTTTCTTCATTTGTTAAGTAAAGTAAATCAACATGATTACTTTTTTCTTCATTAGTAATTCTTAATGGATAAAATTTATTTTTTTCATCTTCATAACTATAAAAATTAACGCTAATGTTAGGATTTTGTTTTTCAAATTTGATAATATTATGCAATGAAACAGGATATTCTATTCCATTCATATTTAAGCTATCTTCCTTTGATCTTAAATCACCAACTCTTTCTGGATGGTTAACTGTTGGATTTAATGCTCTTAAGATGGACCACTTAAAACATTGGTTGTCATTATTTTTCATATTAATACATGCTTTTTTATCTGCTATCCATTTTGGAAGAGGGATAAATGATGAAGCTCTTAATGGATCATAAATAGCAGTATGAAGCTTTAAATGAACCACACTATGGAAAACCCATCCGCTACCCTTTCTTAAAAAGGCGCGATAATTTTCTAAAATTCTTTCAGCCATTGTATCATATAATTCATCTACATCAGTTTCTCTTAAATTAATTAAATTTACATCAGAAGAAAACTGAGCTGGCACTGGATGATCAATATCATCAAATCTATACATTAAACATTTAAGAACCATTTTTACTTTAAATTTACGTTTATTTCTTAAAATATTTGTCATATATTGCATTGTTAGCTCTAAAAACTCCTCAGGTGAATCAACGGGAAACCCCTCTATTTTATATTGTCTTGCCCATTTTTTTTTTTTAATGAAGAACGACTTTCTGTTACATTAATAACTTCAGGTCTCCTTGGTAAGCGTTCTTCTACATTTCTAATAACTTCATTTAAAACTTGTGGAATCTGCTCTTCTTCAACATTACCAGTTAGCCAATTAGTAAAATTTCTTACTATTCTTCTGGCACTCTGAGGAATTACCGCTGAGGCAACCCTTTGAGCACCACTATATAAATTAGATGCTAGCCATTGACTACCATCTGTTAATCTATTGATAAATCTTCTTGAAAAAGAATTCATCTCTATAATTTTTAAAATAAATAAAATTTCATTAAGTCAAATTTTATTATTTTTTTAAAAAATAATAAAATTAAAGAATGTCAATTCTATATTTACCATTCCAAACTCTACCATTCCAGTTTTCAATCGTTTGTGGGCATCGATAAATAAACTTACTTGCTTTGTAAATTGATGGAAATTCAATCACCTCTTCAGTTTCTACATCCTTTAAGATAACCCTCTTTGGGTTTTTTGCAATATCCTTTAATCTATCATAATTAGGAATTTTTTTAATATATTTTTTATTTTCTTCCTCTTCAGGATATAACCCATGCTCTTTTAAAACATCAATATACTTTTTCTTATTCCAATAGGAATACCACTTAATATTGTTATCTGTTAATATCTTTTTAAAATCAGCAACCTTTTTCATATTATTTTATTTAAGTAAAAATTACTTAATACACTACACTCATCTTATTACCATCACTCTGGAAGTTAATTAACCTATCACTAAGTAAAACCGCATATACTTCAGTATTTGGTGGAGCAGCTGGATTGAATGTTGCTTTAACGTGGATATCAGTAACAGAATACTTTAGCCTTTCACTTTGCTTAGTTAAATCAAACACAAACAAAGGAAAAAGAAATTTAAATTCATAAGGATTAATACTAGGGTTTGATACTAATTCATCCATGTTAAAAAACTTTTTTCTAAATGAAGCAGCTTCACTATATATTCTACTAATTTGATTAGTAGCAAAATTTATATCATGATCATATAGTGGATATTTTTTCGAACCTAACATTACATAAATATTATTAATATTTATGCTGTCAAATATAGCTGCGTTTTGTTCTTGGTTATTACTTTTTGCTGTTTGAAAACCTACAATTAAGAAACGTGGCACCTCAGGAGATGATTTAGATGATAACCTCCAAGTAAAACCTGTTGCTTGTGGAACCACAATACTGTCGCTGTGTATCATTCTATACCCAACTGGGAATTTTTCTTTCTTCTCGATAAATTTAAAGAGTTCCATCTTTTTACCATCTTCTGGTGTTACATGTGGTATAAACCAAGATACTTTACTTAATACAACTTTACCAACATCAACTGCTGGGGTTGCCACGGCACCATCCGGAGCTAGAATGTCCCCTCTTCTATAAATTGCATCATTATCGTTATTTCTTGTTAAGGTTAAAGTTTGCTTCATACCATATAAAATTTTGTTATAATCTTCACAAAAACCAAATATATGTTTTAGGGGTATCCTAAAACTAAAACTTCCAACTGGATTTGAACTAAAAATAATCAGTTTTCTTACTGAAAAGCCACCATTAGAAGCACTATCTGCAACGATACCGCCATCTTTTAACCACAGTTGGTTTTGACCCTGTGATTTAGAAAAGTCATCAGGATACTTAAGCAATCCTAGAATTGTTGTAGTCTGTCCAAGGTAATTAATACTTTCTATCTCTTGTCCACTAAGTTGATATCTTATATTTTTAAACAGATACATCAAACCATTATTTGTTATGGTAACTTCATTAGCTGCACCATAACGTGTACCATCATTTTTTACTAATTCACCTATAATTTGTAAATAAGACTCTGAAGGATGATAAAAAATATCTTGAGTTTCAATATCAATCCTAATATTTCCTCCGGGGTTGTTTAGGTTGGTTCCTGTAATAGGTAGATATTCATAATATTCATATTCATCAATACTATCATCTTTAAAAATTTCTTCTTTAATATTTAAAATATCCATTTTATTATATACAATTATAATTTTTAAGTCAAAATTATAATTGTTTTAATATTCTACCCATAGTTGAGGGAATGACTTGTTTTCATCATCTACATACACACCCTTAAGTTTAATATTTTTAAGTTTTTCTATTGAATGGTATTTTTTCATTTTAGGGTAAATTTTATTTCCGTAAAGAATGGTTACCTTAGGCATACCATTTTTTTCTAAATATTGATTTACATCTTCTTCAAATTCCTTAATGATATCAGCTTTTTCAGGTGACAAATTTAAAACAACTTTAACATAATCATATTTTGTATTACTACTATCTAATACTTCACAATCATCAAGTTTTAGATTTCCATAAAGAATGTTAACCTTTTTTGTGTTGTATTTTTCATAATGTGTTAAATTAAATTTTAGCTTTGACATTCTTTTTTTATTTTATGTTTTTATTTTACTTAACTTAAATTTCATAATACTTTAACTCCGGAACCCTTAATACTATTTAATTTTTTAACTAAATCTTGTATAGCAATTGCACCACCATCCATTAACTTGCTAATATCTTGCATTACAGGTTGAGTTGTTGTAGTAGGCTTTTGAGTATATTTTTCTAAAATCTTTTTAGATTTTGGTGTTAAAGCCTTTTGAACTAACTTTTTACCTGCATCAGTTGCTGCCGTCTTTCCAACCTCTAATGCTTTCTTTGCTCCTTCCTTAGCTACACTCTTACCAACATCAACTGCTGAAGATGCAATTTGTTTAGCTGCGCTGCTTGTAAATAGTCTTGTAAGAAAATTAACAAAGCTATCAAATATTCCTGCTCCTCCATAAGCATAATTTCTTTTAAATCCTCTCTTTTGTGATGTAATCATTTTTTATAGTAAAGACATTAATTTTTTATAAGTTTTTGTATTTAAAACACGTTGTCTTTTTAATTCATCACAAATACTTACAAGCTCATTTCTTACACCTGTATTACCTGCTCCTTTACTTGCCATTAAGAGGTCTAATGTTTCTAATAGTGCGTTAGGGTCAGATGGGATAATGGTAATTCCTTTTCCAAGGACTGCATCATTCCAAATATGCTTAAGTATGTTATTCCACTTGTATCCTTTACTGCTTTTTGGAAAATTAATTTTTTGGTTATTATCTCGATGAAGGGTGCCAGATTTTAACATTATCTCCTTGTAATTATCAAAATCCTCATCATCATATTTATCTTCATCTGGTTTTTTAGCTACAATTAACTCCCACAGACCAGGTGTGCCTTCATAGGTTTTATTTGCAAATAAAATATCATTTCCTAAAATTTCAGCTTCCTTATTGCCAATAAAAAATTTACCTTTTTTGTCATATAACCCATAAGTTGTATCAGCTTCATCCTTATTTGTAAATCTTCATAGTTGCTTTGCTGCAAGTGGTCCAATAAGTAATAATGGATCTTCATCATCTTCTTCCATCATATTCATATACTTAAATATTTCTTCACGATCTTCATCAGTAAATTCTTCTTCTTCATAAGCTTTTATAGAAGGAAAAGTTGGAAATTTAATAGCTTTAGGTAAGTCTTTGATACCCTCTTTAATAGGTTTAAGCCCTTCTGTAATCTCCTTTGTTGCAGCTTTTTGTGTTTCTGTAATAGGTTTAAAAAACTTTGAAAGGTCTGTTTGTAATTCAATGTCTCCTGTTCTCTCTGCAAGCTGATTATCACGAATTCTTTTCTTTATTGCAAGATATTCTTTTACTGTTTGTTCCCTTTTTAAAGGGTCTTTTATCTTTAAAAATGACATTTTTTTTTAAGTAAAATTTTTTTTAATTAGTATTATCTATTTCACATGCGCAAGAACATTTAAACTTGAGCGGTTTTAGTTTTATTCTTAATGGCTTCCATTGTTTCTTTCTACTAGTCTCCTGAATTCCTCCCGTGCTTCTATTCTCCCCTTCTCTATTAAACTCTCCTGTTCCTATAGCTTGCTTTTTTTCTTCGACTTACTCCTAATTTCTTCCTTCATTGACTTGTATTTTTCCAATTCATCCATAATTAAAGTAAATTCTGAATGATCAATTTCGTTGTCTGTTATTGCTTTTGATATATGTGTAAGTAGTGTATTTAACTTTGAATCTGCTAACATTTTAATCTGAAGATGTTTTTCTGATTTTGTTCTGCTTCTTCTAACCAAAAACTTACCTACTAATGCTACTAAACCAACAGCTAAAGCACAACCTTCTAGGGCTATCGTTGCAGGTATCGCTACCACAGTTGAGAGTAAAGCAATTCCACCTGCACCTAATGCTATAACAGTTAATCCAGCTTCAACATTATCTACTGTTTTACTAATCTTTAAATACTTTTTACTTAACTGTGCTCTTGTCTTAACTTCATCTTCTAGAAAAGTTTGAATTTCTGATATCTTTTGTAGTCTAAAGGATTGACCATTGTCCCCTACTGATATTATTGGTGCATTTGGTATATTTCGTGCTTCTGGTAAATCTGGATAAATTTTTTCTTTTAGCTCCATTTTATTAAGTACAACTATTTTTTTAAATAGAATAGTAAAGACGACACAAAAATTCATTTTCATTAATCTTTACTAACTTTTTTGAGTTGTTTGTAATTGATGTAACCATGTCATCCACTTCTTCTAATGAAACTTCATTTGTAATAGATATTTGATTAAGTTTTAGATTATAAGATAGAGAAACTAAAACAAAACCTTTACTCATATTAAAACCCATACCTAAAGCTATCGTTCTTGTTTGTCCTCCTTCTAATACTAACGGTTGTTGAGTAAAAATATCCCATGAAACAGGATTAACTTTTTTAGCAGGGTATTTAACAACTACAGGTTTCCAAAAAATAGTTTTTGGTTGAACTATTTTATGTTTTCCATTTCCAAATTTATGCACATTCATATTTTAAATTTATAATATTGCACCCAATATAGGAATATTAGCAAATGGACTATTAGGTCCTAAAAGAAGACCATTTCCATCATAAATTTTTCCACCTTGTTTTAAATACAATCCATCACCAACTGAACCTAATCCTTTACCTTTTGCTGGACCAAGATATAAACCTTCACAATCAGTTTCTACTTGACAGACACAACCACCTTTCTTAAGATACAATCCATTACCCATTGCTTTTTGAACACCTGAAGAGGCTAAACCAGATAGTGCACCAACTCCTAAAGCTGGTAAAACAGTCCTTGCTAATGTGGGTAAAACTGATGAAGCTAATCCTGCTAACAAAGGTAAAAATCCACCTTCTACTTTCATATTGTGTTTAAGTTGTTTAGTTGACATTCTAAACGTGGACCCCTTACCAGCTTTATAAGCTTTTGCAAGTTTATTTACTTGTGATTTGGTTAATGCTATTACATCTTTACCATGTATATCTTCATGTTTTAAACGAATACTTGCTGGACTTTTGTTTTTAAAAGAAGGTAAAATTTTTTCCTTTTGTCCATCTGATATATTTATTTTAGCGTTAATATAGTTTGTCATTTTTTATATCTATCTTGCTTCTCTTATATGAAATCTAATTGTTAAATTTTCCCCTCTTAGATTTAGTAATGTTCCATCTTGGTCTGTAATTGATACATTAAGATTATGTATTTCATTTAATGTTAGTGGAAGGTAAACTAAATTAACTGGATTTTCTATTATTTTATACCCTGGTGATACATTAGGAAAAAAACTATAAATTGTATTTCTTTGTGAACCATTAACATAACTACCTGAAATTAAATCTATATTAACTAGTAAGCTATTAATACTAAGAATATTTACTACATTTTCAGATTCATGAAATCCTTGTGTATATTTAGCACGAGTGAATCCTAATACTTTTGCAATAGAATTCTGTTGGTTAAAATCTACCTGATAACCATTTTCTAAAAAAAGAACAGACTTTAAAGTATTAGTGTTTGCTGAGATGTTAATATAATATTCTTCATTAACTGCATCATAATGACCTTTTTTTCTCATTTCTTGTTGAATAAAATCATTAATATCAACTAAATCATAACTTCCTTCAGGTATTTTTATTTTTACCCATGTTGTACCATTGTCTGGTGAATAAACAAAAATGTTATTGCTTGCATCAATATTAGGAAATGAATAATAAGTTTCAAGATTAACCAATGCTATTTCATATTCTTTATCCTTTTCTAATAGAAGTGGAGGAGTAAATCTTGTTTTAAACTCTGTTTTGTTGTCGCTTACGATAATTTGAA
Source organism: Tridacna gigas (assembly GCA_945859785.2). Classification (NCBI taxonomy): domain Eukaryota; kingdom Metazoa; phylum Mollusca; class Bivalvia; order Cardiida; family Cardiidae; genus Tridacna; species Tridacna gigas. The sequence continues at coordinate 52,511,149 of OX244039.2, forward strand.
ATGATGTTTTATGATCAGTATTTTTTACTATCTTTTCAAGTAATTCTGCTTCCATTTTTTATATTTAGTAAAAATATATTTTAAAACAAATATATTTTTAATAGTAATCTTTGTAATCTCGTGGTATATAAAAGTTATCAAAACCACATCTATATTTTCCGTCATTACGGTTCTTAGTTAAATCAATCACAACAAAACCATGAGGTCTTTCCCAACAGTTTTTACAAAAATTGATAAACTTTGTTTTAGTCATATCATCCCCTACATGATCACTATAAATATGATTAAGATTTTTTAAGTCTTGTCTAAACAAGCATATTAAGTTAGCATTTTCTCTAATAGTCTGACGGGGTAATCTAAAATAATTTTGTGCCAGATAAAAACAATCGGCATTACTATGTCTCCCCCTTACATAATAGTTTTCACACTTGTTTTGCCTTTCTAAAAGTAAGTCATCAAATATCATTAAGTTTTTATTTGATGCATTTAAATCTCTTGGGTCAGGAACATCGCTAGCATATTCAAAAAATTCACAATTGATATCAGATTTTTCCTAAATTGTTTTTGCCCATTCTTCAACTAATGCTGTAGGTGAAATATTACGGTTTTGAACTTCATCTTTAAGTGAAAACAACCTTAATATATAATCTTTTGGTATTTTTTCTTCAAAAGCTTTTTTAAGTATACGATATTCTGGTTGAAACAAACTTTTACCAAAAACGCATAAGTTGTTATAATCTAACCAATCAGGTCTTAACAAAAGGTTAAGTAAAAGTGTAGTTTTACCACATCCTGATTTACCTACTATTAAACCTCTGATACTCCTAGGTAAAAGGGGATGGTTAAATCTTTTTGCTAACGCTTCATTCCAAGATAAATTAACAATATCCATTTTATATTAAAAATTTTATTTTAATATAAAAAAAAATGTATTGTGTTAAATGTAAAAAGAAAACTGATACTACAGATATAGAATGTGTAGTAAGTAAAAATGGTAAAAATATGGTGCGAGGAAAATGTGTTAATTGTGGTACAGCGAAAACACAATTTATTAAACAAAAAGAAGGTGGATCGTTGTTAAACAAAGCAATCAATAACTTACCTGTTGAAATGCATTTACCTGGGCATAACTTTACTGGTCCTGGTACTAATTTAAAGAAAAGATTAAATCCTGATTTAACACCTAAAGAATGGTCAAAGCCTGTAAATCGTGTTGACAAAGCAGCATATCATCATGATATCTGTTATCTTAAGCATAATGATACTAAAACACGTAATGATGTGTGTGATGCAAATATGCTTAAAGAGTTAAAAGGTATTTATAATCCAACTATTAAGGAAAGAATGGAAAGAGGATTGGTTTCCTCATTGATAGGAACCAAGAAAAGATTTGGTATGGGAACGAGTAAAAAAAAAATTTAGAAAATATAACGCTAGCAAAAGAATTACATAAACCTGTAAAAAGAAAATTTAAGAAAAGGAGAGTTAGAGTAAATGGTATTGATAGAATATGGGCTGCAGATTTAGTAGATATGCAAGCATTTTCTAAATTAAATCGTGGTGTAAAATTTCTTCTTGCTGTCATTGATATCTTTTCAAAATATGGATGGCTGATACCATTAAAAGATAAAACAGGAAAATCTGTTTCTGTTGCATTGAAGAGTATTTTTAAGGAAAGAAAACCTGAGAAAATATGGGTAGATAAAGGTAAAGAGTTTTATAACAAAGATGTTAAAGACTTGATTGAATTGTATTCTACTGAAAACGAGGAAAAATCAAGCGTTGTTGAGAGATGGATAAGAACAATGAAAGAAAAAATGTGGAAGTATTTCTCTGCTCACTCAACAATTGTTTATATTGATGTATTACAAGACCTTGTTAAAGAATATAGCAACACGAGGCATTCTTCTATTAAGATGACGCCAACTGAAGCAAGTAAGAAGAAGAATGAAAATAAAGTTTGGATAACATTGTATCCTGATTATAATCAAGTAAGGGAGAATATTAAACCAAAGTTTTCTGTTGGAGATAAAGTAAGGATAAGTAAAAAGAAAAAGACTTTTGAAAAAGGTTATACAACAAGATGGACTGAAGAGGTTTTTACAGTTTCAGAAGTAAAACATACATCACCTATAACATATAAAATTAAAGATTTAAATGATGAAGAAATAAAAGGTTCTTTTTATGAGCCTGAACTACAAAAAACAAGACAAGAGGTGTATAGGATAGAAAAGGTTATTAAAAAGGGAAAAAAGAAATCTCTCGTAAAGTGGAAAGGTTATTCTGATGAGTTTAATTCATGGGTTGATAATAGTGCTATTGTAAATATTTAAATATATAAAAAATGAAAAATATTTTAATTGATAATATAATTTTACCAAATAAACCTTTAAGCAATTTTGAACTTGGGGATGCCGCAAAAAAATTAAAAATAAAAAATTTTAGAGGTATATTTTTAAGAGATACCCTACCTAAAAAAGTAAGAAATAAAGAATGTGGTATATTAAATCTTGATGACGCTGGTGGACCTGGCACTCATTGGGTAGCCTGGTTTAAAGATGGTAAAACTAAAATTTATTTTGATAGTTATGGTATACAACCTCCTCTTGAAATTAAAGATTATTTAAAAAGTCCAATACACTACAATACAGATCAATTACAACAAGCAGGTGAAGTATTTTGTGGACATTTATGTTTGTATATTCTTAAAGAGTTGTGCTTGGGTAACAAATTTCAAGATATTTTAAATAAACTTTTTTAGTAATATTAAAAAATGCCTGTTGATAAATTTGGAAGAATGGATGAAGTTAAAACAAGTGGTGATGGTGTGTCACTTGCTTACATAAGTAATAATTTTTTACGTAAAGATGGAACAACACCTGTTGCTGGTTCTATAAATATGAATGGAAACACGCTAACAAGGGTTAGTAATCCAGTAAATCCGCAAGATGTTGCTACTAAGAGTTACGTTGATGCAAACTCAGGGCTGTTAGATGAAAATGGAGGATATCATATGGCAGGGTATTTAAACATGGGTTTTAATAAAATAAAAAATATAGCTGATCCAGAGGAGCCGAGTGAAGCTGCTAATAAAAAATATGTAGATGCTGCTAATAGTGCTTTTGTTTTAGGAGCAGATGGTACAGCAAGTGGAGACATTTCTATGGGTGGATTTAGGATTAACAATGTTGGATCACCTATAGAAACTCAACAAGTTGCTAATAAGCTTTATGTAGATACCGCTGTTAAGACAATAACTGCAGGTAATAATGCTTTAACAAAAAACCGATATGGAACTTTCTTAGCAACTGGTAAAATAGATATGAACACACATTCACTTACTGGATTACCAAATCCTACAGATCGTGATGCTGCTGCTAATAAAAATTATGTTGATAATGGTGGAGCCATTGTTAAAAATCCTGATGGAAGTTTTACAGCAATATCTGATGTAGATTTTCAAGGTTTTTCTATAAAAAATGCTGGAGCACCTGTAGAAGAAAGAGATTTAGCAACAAAATCTTATGTGGATGGAAAAGTATCACTTCCTTCTCTCATAGGCCCTAAACCTATTATAAGCGTGCATGCCGAGGAACAAGGTGCTTTAGCAAGTGGTAGTTATGAGTTTGCTTTTGGTAATGGAGGCGTTGGAGAAAGCCATGGGTTAGGGGGTTATTGTATGGCTGCTCCTGGTAGAATTATAAGAGGAACTTTAATGGTTGTTAAGGGAACCGGCGTTCTAAAAGAAGAGTCAAAAGTTAATATAGTCGTAAATGGAGTTGAACAGCCTGACTACTCCTTACTAAAAAAGAAAGGAGAAGGTTGTAGTTGTACAGTTTTTCCACAACCTTTAGAATTAGAACAATGTGATGTTATAAACTTTATAACAAAGAGAAACAATCCAAATGCTAAAAATGCATATTTAACAATACTGATAGAATTGGACTTGTAAAAAAATATTTAACCTGGTAAAAAGGTTAAATATTTATATTTTACTATTGATATGCTAATATGTTGTGACTGCACACTACATTTCCCAAATTACAGCAAGTTATTTCATCATTAATTTTTTGATAACCCATACCATAATTAATTGTATAAGATTCATTTTCATCATAGAGATAATAATGTAAATCACCCCACCATTCACCATAATATTCAACAAAAGATGTAAAATCATCAGAATATTCAAGAGGTAAAGCATTATGAATATTTTTAAATGTTAATAGCGGAAATAAATAATAATCCGCAGGTTGTCTTTCTCTAGAAATATCTTTAAGTAAATCAATTATAGCATTTTTATAATTACTAATAAAATTATCACTTTGGTTAAATGGAATTCTAATGCCAGTATAAATAGGTCTGCCAATATAACGACAAGGATCACCCGAATGCATCCGTGTATCTGGAAATGCAACATAAACTATCATTTCAAAATCAGATTTTTCTAACATATGCTTACTAAATTCAAAATAAACGAAAGGCATTAATTTAGTAAGCAAATAGAAAAAATCCTTTTCTTTTTCTGTAAAATTAAAATAAAATTGAAAAAGTTCTTTATTTAAATCAAACGTATGGTAGGTCATAGATTTTTTATTTAATACCGTCTGACATAACTTTATTCTAAAATCATTTGAAATTTTATCCAATACACTCATTTTTATAATATATTTTTAAACTTAATAAAGAAAATTTAAATTTTTTATCATCATTAAGAAAATAAAAAAAATTAATTTTAATTTAATGATATGTTCCGATACTCTTTTTTAATAATTTTATGCACCATATTCCATAAATAGAAATTATTTGCTCAGCTAGGGGTATTATGTCTCTTTTTTTATTTGTTTTCATAATTTCTCTATACTTTTCTAAAACATAAGTAATAATAATTTTTTTTCGTTTCTTCATTTCTATTTTCTCCTTTAACTTTCTTTTTATCAATACAAATTAAAAATTTTTCTAAAGTTTTATTACTAATTTCACTTTCATTAATCATTTTAATTATTTCATTAACAATATTATGAAGACTACTTTTTATTTCATCTATAGAAAAAGTAGTTAAGCCGGTGCTTATTTTAGCAAAGACATTTTTATATGTTCTAATTACTCCTGTTAATTTTCCTTTAGTCATTCTTATAATATATCAGTGAATGAAATTAACTTAAATTCAAAATTTTTTTGTTATTTTTTTTATTTTTTTTTCTGTTATATTTCTCTAATTACAGAATTTTCTGTTTTACATATGGGGCAAGCATTTTTTGTATATAATGCAAAACATGTAGCACAACAACATAGATGGCCACAGTTACTAAATAAAACATTAACCTTTGCTTTTTCATCTAAACATAGCACACATGTTTCTGATTTAAATGATTTATAGCCATTTATTTTTGTAGTTGTTTGTTCCTCGGTTACCCTTTCTATCTTTTCTATACCTAACAATCCATATGTTATATTATAAGTTCCATCTAAAAAGTTTTCTTTATTTTCTTTCCAAAACCTTTCAAAATCACTTTCTGTAAATTCAAAGGCTGAACGTTGATTGATTTCTTCTACTGTTTCTAATGATTGTTGGTGTTCTCTTCAAAAATGAGCTACTCTTTCTTCTTCTTCATCTTCATTTTCTTCTTCGACAAACATTTCTCTTTGTGGTAGTTCACATAACTTTATAAAAGGAGGATAGTTTATTTCACCTTCTTCTTCAAAGTATATAAAAAGAGTTGTTTCTTTGTTTTCATTAAACCGGCGGTAAATTCTACCTGTTTCATCACCTATTTTATTAAATGCTTCCTGTAACATAGATAAAAAAGTTGTTTCATTTTCGTTAAAGTCTAAAAGTATTTTTGTTAGATTAAGGCGTTGAGGGTTAAGAAATTCACCTTCTTGTCCTGGTATTTCTCCTTCATGAAACAATACGTTTAAGTTTAAGTATGTTTTCATGTTAGGGTTTTCATATTTCATTCTACTATATTCATAGTAAATATTAGAGTTAGTGTAGACACCTTCGTATGGTAAGATACCATTATAGAAAAAATACACTTCTCTTAAGCCATCTATATGCTTATTATATAAAGTATCTATATGTTTGTTTTTTACGGTTAATAAAAGATTTCTTAGTGAATTTGTTAAAATAGGATAATTTCTTATATCTCTTAATATATCAGCCATTATTCACATATATGTTAAAAAAGCATTAACTTTAAAATCAAATTTTTTTATTTTTTTTTTTATTTTTTAATTTTTTTTATCAAAATTTTTTTAAGCTAATTTAAAATAAAATGACCATTCTCTTCGATCTCTTATATTTTCTTTCAATTCATCAAGATAAGATAACATAATTTTCTTTAATTTTTCTTTTGCTTCATCTGGTTTAAGTGCTAGAGAATCCTCTTCTTTATCATTTAAAAATTCCTCCTCTACTTTTTCATCATACCATTCTCTAAAATATCTATAAATTTTATATTTAAGTGGGAGTGTTATAAGTTTTATATCATGAGCAAATTCATCATAAACATCATCTATTATTGATTTTTTATAAAGTTGAGTAAACCTTACATTCCTTTCTCCCATTTCTTCAATCAGTGCATGCTTTAACCTTTTTGTTCCGTTTTGTACTTCCTTATATACACTCTTTCTTATCCAGTCTCCATTAATATTTAAAAATTTTTCTTTATTTTCTTTACTCATTTTATTTTATAAATTTTTTTATTTATTTAAAAAATTTTTTTCCATCAATATCCTAATCCACTCACTAACTCATAAACCGGTTAGCTGATGCGTTGGTTTTTGTCTGGTTAGTTAAGTAACTGATTGTCTGATGAGCCGGTTAGCCATTGTGTCATGTGTTGGTTGATGCGCCTTGTTAACTGGTTAGCTGATGCGTTGGTTAGCTGATGCATTGGTTAGCTGGTTAGCTGATGCATTGGTTAGCTGGTTAGCTGGTTAGCTGATGCATTGGTTAGTTGGTTAGCTGGTTAGCTGATGCATTGGTTAGCTGGTTAGCTGATGCGTTGGTTAGCGGGTTAGCTGATGCATTGGTTGCATGTGTGTGCTGTGTGTTAGTGCGTTAGTGCGTTAGTTTTTTTCTTAATCATTTTTTTTTAAATTTTTTAGTAATTTGAATTTAAGTCAAAACGATTAAGAAAGAGGTTAACCAATTTTATTTATGAAGGCTAGTCAATTGGTTTTTTTCTTAATCAAATTTTTTTTTTATTTTTAGTAATTTGAATTTAAGTCAAAACGATTAAGAAAGAGGTTAACCAATTTTATTTATGAAGGCTAGTCAATTGGTTTTGCGTAAGTTAGATGAACTTGATAATTTTATGAGCATGCTTTAATGTTACATGAAATTGATAATGTTACATGAAATTGTTAATGCTTGTTGTATTGTATAAGGGAAAAGGTGATGAACTCCCCTTTATCTATCTACTTATGACATAAGCTGTTAAAACGGCGTTAAACTCCAGTATAAATAAACAAATTCACTGAGCCATTGAAACTTGGGATGACTTAATTGGAAAAAAAAAAGGTTGGAAAAGAAGCATCTGTTTGTAACAAGCATTTCCATCGAATAGTGTTTTCAAAAACTTTGTCTGCCTCAGTTTTTACAGCAGATCATGTAGGTCGACTCAAGACTACACTGAACGCACCGTCTTGTGTTTAGTCTTCAGTGCCGAGCCCCGGTAGCTCATTCGATATGGTACAGGACTTGAAAATAGAAAGTCACTCGGCCAATTTCTTTCCGACGACTGATGATAGTCATTTCGACAGGATTCATTCCTCTCTCACCACTGACCATTGTTTCGACGGTGGTAATGCGGGAAGGCAGTCAGTAGCTGGGAAAGAATATTGTGCGGAGTACTGGTAGAAGAAACTCCAGGAAAGCATCGATAGGTACACTGGCCGCCGCGATATAACTGCAATAATGTTGTTAAACACGATACAGTCATCAATCAATTAGTCTTCTATTTCACTCTAAACCTAGGCCATGTTTCTTTAAACTCGCCGCGGAGCTAAATTTGAAGCCGCCAAAGAACGTCCATTATATTCACTGGTCGTTGAAACGGCATGCTCTGCACACTCTGATCTTAACCCGAATCGAAAAAACACTTTCCCGTGTCGACTAAGGAAAAGAACGGTTTATCTCTTTCGATGCCAGATATAATTTTTTTTCCAACACCAAAATAAAGCTCAATTCTACATTATGAGATGGATTTATCAGCGTTTTAAATGTGTTATAGGACGGTGTAGATAAAAGATCAGACTGCTCAGAACGTGCAGTCTGATCTTTGATCTACATCGTCGACAAAAGATCGTTACGCAGTGAAAGTGTTAACCCTTATCCTGCTAAATAAGTGGAATGGAAACTTTCAAGCCGGTAGTAAAGACCAAAATGTTGTTATTTCAAAGGTGTATTTTGGGGAAGAATATCTCCATAGCGGACAGAGTAGATCAAGATCAGACTGCACGTCCTGTGCAGTCTGATCTTGATCTACACTGTCCGCAAAAGTTCAGTATGTGGTGCTTAGCAGCTAAAGGGTTAAAAACTAGAGCGGAACATATTTATGTAAAAAGTCAGAGGGAAATGGTAAACATCGTGACGGTAAACAAACCTCTATATAACTACCAAACCGTAAAGCACTAGTAGACGATGTTCACAAGCATAAATCAAGGATATATGGTGCCCCCCCCCCCCCCCCCCCCTTTTTTTTTTTTTAATTCTGGGAAGGGAGGTAACTCTTGTGATGACATTTCGACCTATTTCCGCTTTGTTATCATCCATGGAGTCTCAAGGTATCGTTTCGGTATTTCCCTATTGTTCCTCTGATTAGACTCTGTTTGAAGTGGCCGACTTAACCTAAAGGTTGCAGAGTGCGATTTTATAGATCAAGTATGTGCCATATGATCTTGGTTCTACACTCTTAGATCTATACAGGGAGAGTATTTTTTTTTTCCTAAGAAACAATATTTGTAAATCACAAAATTTGTCCTTTTTTATTGGCTAGAAATTTCCATTCAGTTTTAACAAACGGTCAGTGGCTTTGAAATAGTAGCCTGCAAAGTGCTTCATGAATGCAGATAGGTGAACTGGTCTCAATGACATGGGAATGAGATTTTCCTTCCTGGGTTTCGCAGGAACGAGGTTTGATCCTTGCTTTGCCTTGCCAAAGAACACATTACTTCTCGGAAAAAAAGTTTTTTGCTGTTAAAGACAATCATTCATTTCTGTCAATGTTTACAGTATGAATATGGGTTTGAAACTAGAAAACATGTTTGGTCTGTTTGTGTGTATGGTGTTTAACACCGTTTTCAACATTATTTCAGTTATATCGCGGGGCCAGTACACCTATCCACGCTTTCCCGGAGTTTCTTTTGCCGGTACTTCGCATAATTTTCACCCCAAGCCATTGTCTACATTTGCACTTTACTATCGTCGAAACAATGATCCGCTCAGCAGTGAGAGAGGGATGATTCCTGCCACAAAGACTATCATCAATACTCAGAGAGAAACCGGCCGAGCCGTGGATTCGAACCATCGACCTCTTGGTCTCAATACATGTAGGCAATTGACTGCGCTACTAGGTCCGACAAGAAAACATGATGCAACCTCGTGACGAAAATGGGAAATCTCTTGTTACGAGCGCTGTGTCCTTTTGCAACATTCTCTTTTTTTTTCAAAGTGGTATGATGCCAGACAAGTAAAGCCGCTCACGGGTGATAAGAATACCATAATAATGATAATTGGCGTGCAACACACGAAAAGGGGCCTTCGGACATATGCGTAAACGTGTGTCGTCCAAGACCAGCCTGTGCAGTCTGTGACTAATCCGAGACGACCCTTCCCGTTTTTGTGCGATTTTCTGTTTCACGAAAATCTACTGTATGAGAAAAAACTTTTGTAGTCGTAAAGAGCCGTCTCGGATTAGCCTGCGCAGACTGCGCAGGCTAATCCGTGACGACACTTTACGCAAATGTGCGAAGGTCTCATTTCGCATGTTGCGGGCCATATTTGAAAAAGCCAAAAAACCAAAATATTGTATTTGAAACCATACCTTAAGCCTTAACCCCTAGCCTGCTAAATAAGTGAAATGAAATTTTCAAACCGATAGTAAACACCCAAAGTTTGCCATTTTTAAGGTATTTTTCTGCGGAAAAATATCTCTCCTTATCGGACAGTGTAGATCCAAGATCAGACTGCACATTCTGTGCAGTCTGATCTTGATCTACACTGTCCGCAAAAGGTCAGTAAGTCGCGCTTGGCAGCTTAGGGGTTAAAGGGGCCTTTTTAGACTTTTTTTGCGAATGGAAGTTTTGTACTGAACACTGATCAATACTGTAAACAATACCTTCTCCTTGCAGACATAAAGAAACTGTATAGAGATATGTTGTGAATAGATGAATATTTGGCGTTCAAATAACGGATAGGTAGCTTTGAAATGTAACCTCATCTTTTTTTTTTTTTGAGATCAAATATGACCTCATCGCACTTATTAAACACGATCTCACATAATCGACTCGTGTTACTGATCACGTGATATTCCCACAAACCTCTGCGAAGTTCTAGCATAAAATAAAAAAACTCAAAGGGCTACGTAGCTCATTCAAGGAATACCATAAAAAACCCATTTTTTCCTAACATTTGTCTTTCCTCTTTACTAATGATTTGCCAGCCAAAGCCTTATCTAATTCAGTGATGAATCATTGGCCGTTTGATGAGACTGTAAGAATTTAAAAATCCTCCAATGTTGTGTTAAAATGTATTTAAATTTAAATCAAACCATTTAGAAATATGGAGATTATTGTGAAGCTGACAATCTGTTATTGTACGGTCGGTCCAAATGTCAGTCGGTGGCAGGAAAAAATGAAATTTAAAGCCACGTAAAAAGTAAACAAAATATAGCGCAACCTTGCAACTTTTGACCTAGTTTCGAAATTCATTTCCTTTTTTTTTTGCCGGTGGGTAACACTTGGAGCGACTGTACAATAAAAGATTGACATATTCACAATACTTTCCATATTTTCAAATGGTATGATTTAAATTTAAATGCATTTTACCACCCCTTGTATACTTTTGGCAGCTATTGTGTCTTTAAGGTGCTGGAACTAACTTAAAGTGTTTCGCGGACATGGTATATCTAGATCGGATTGCACAGGACGTGTAGTCCGATTTGGAATCTATATGGGTCGTGCTCTGGCAAAAGAGTGCTTAATGCATCTCCGTGATGCATGATACCAAGCAAGTCATCACATAAATATGGATTCATAAAATCCATTTTGTCTAACAACTGACTGAATCATGAGGTACACTGGTCCTTTAACCCTTTCCCAAACAAGCCCTGGTTTTCACGTGTCTGCAGTACAAGTCTTTTGAAAACACTGTGGGAAAAGGAGAAATTGCTCGTAACGAGCAATTTCTCCTTTTCCCACAGTGATTTCTACCCTTTTTGAGAACTTTCTGCCATTTTCATCAAATTTAAAATTGCCGTCTGCAAACTCTTTCAATTTGGACCAGTCCAAAATTTGTCGTTTGGGAAAGGGTTAACATACAGAAAATTAACCAATTGCGAAAAGTTTCGGCCCAGATCAGCCTGCGCGGACTGCAATAAGCCCCCTTTTTATGGCTCATACGTAAATTGTCCGCTAAATCTAGTGTATAGAGTCTCCCAGAAATCTAGCACTGTCCTTTTCATTTTCTTTTTTTCTGTGTTTCAGATTTGATACTTTTTTTCAGATTTAATTATAGCTAAAAAACTAACAACACGAGAAAGAGTTGAACTGCTTGTTTATTCTGATTATGAAAACTACATGTGTTTTTAAATAGAAAGGTGTTTCTTTTAATGGAAATCTGGATGGTTCGAGACTTCTGCGACACCCTGTACTTGTACTGTCACGGACACAGCGATATTTGAGCGTTTTCCTTATTGAAAAGATCTAGTCCATTGATTTTGAAACGCTTTACCTCCAAGGTGTTTTAATGATCCTGAGGAAGATGCCTTTTGAAAACAGTGTGGACAAAGGAGAAAATGCTGGTAACCAGTATTTTCTCTTTTTCCCACAATGTTTTCAACACTTTCACAGAATAAAAAACCCATCACTTCAGCCACATTTAATTTGTCGTCTGCCAGTACATTGAATTTCGGCGAGTCAAATAGTTTGTCGTTTAACTCTTAAACTGCTAAGCGCGACTCACTGGCCTTTTGCGGACAGTGTAGATCAAGAGAATGTGCTGTCTGATCTTGGATCTACACTATCCGATAAGGAGATGTTTTCCTCTGAAAAAAAAAAAAAAAAAAAGGTTTTAAATAACATTATTCGGCTTTTTACTATCGGCTTGAAAGTTTTATTTAACTTACTAGTATTTAGCAGGATAGGGGTTAATAAAGAGTAAAGGGTTAGCACATAACATATATGGTAGGCGTTGGATTTAATCCTTTTCCGTCCGATTTCAGATTGCTGGCGATAACAAAAACATATATCGTTCTGTTTATTGCATTTTAATAGAGTTTAGATGGATGATACTCTAGTAAACAAATCAGGAAGGGCGCACCAAGACCAGATTGCATTTATCTGTAGACTGATTTTGTACACACTCCTCACATTGCGTACATATTCATGTACGACAAACAAGGAACTGTATCTATAAATACTTGTGCATGTAATTTATGTAGTCTACCTATCAGCTTACATGTACATCAAGAGGTATATGTCGCCTTTAACTTTAAACTCAACGCGTTATAAAGAGTGTAGACATAATTGACACATACTCGAGACATAGTGCATACATGTAAACACGCGGAATAGTTAAGTTATACATGTAAACATAATGATCATGTGCAGTTTATACCTAAGAAAGTGTCCGTTACTATGGAGGCTACACGTTTATCTGACTAAACATCCGTGTTTGTATACGTTTACTGTGTTTGGAGTTTTTATATTCGGACTCGTTGTCTTTCGTACACTCTTTATTCAGACGGACACGAACGAACATGCTGTCGTGGACTACATAGCAGATTACGTGGACGTCCGATTGCAAGTACTCGACAACTTCCATATGGCTGTAAATAATCGTGTTCCCATGACGATTACTCTAAAGAATGTCGGAGGCAAAGACATACTCGGTGGGTCTTGGCGGATATATTTCAATAGTTTACACGGCGAATACGACGCATCGCTGAATTGCAGCATGCGGATGGTACATGTTCTTGGAGGCTTGTTCTATCTGGCACCAGAACCGGATGCTCTTGGTGCTAATCTTATACCAGCGGGCAAAAGCTTGGTCTGTCTCGTAAATCACAAAGCGCATACTATTTCTAGAACTGACCACATGCCGAAATGGTACGTGATATCAGGAAAAGGAAACTCTGACATCAGAATTATGAAAAGCACAATGAGTGAAGACCTTACACACATTGGATTATTTGATAAACCAAACTTGTGGAAAAAAAGTAAAAACGATTTTTACGAGCCTTATACACCAGAGCTGCGTTTCAAAAAGAACGCAAAGATAAACAACGAATCAGACTGGGATGAAAACAGAGTAATTCCAACCCCGAAAGCAATCACAAATTTGTCACCTACTCGGCTGATATTGAATAAGAATTGGGCTATTGCCGCATCAGCATATTTCAAGAATGAAGTAAATTACCTTGCAGAGAAACTTAAACTGGCAGTGAAAGAGGGTGAAACAACACACGTTCTCAAAATTTTGCGGGTACACAACAGCAATTTTGACACCGAAGAGTATGAGCTTAAAATAGATTCGACTTCTGAAACTATCTACATCTTCGCAAATGATCCCCCCGGTGCTTTTTATGGGATTCAGACTTTGCTTTCGTTGTTACAAGAGGATCAAACTTTGCCATCTGTTCTCATAAGGGACAAGCCTCGTTTTCATTTTAGGGGGCTCATGATTGACGTTTCAAGAAACTTTCGGTCTAAGCAGGCTATTAAAGAAATTATAGATGTCATGGCAACGTACAAAATGAACAAGTTGCATCTTCATCTTTCTGACGACGAAGGATGGCGAATAGAAATTCCAGATATTCCGGAACTGACGGAGGTTGGATCCAGGCGTTGCCATAGCAATAAAAGTAATATTTGTCTTATTCCTAGTTTGGGTTCTGGACCTTTCACGTCAAGTTCAGGGTCGGGTTTTTACACAGTTTTCGACTACAAGGAAATCCTTAAATACGCAGCTGAAAGACATGTACATATTATACCGGAAATAGACATGCCGGGTCATGCAATGGCGGCTGTTTTCTCAATGAAGTTCCGGGAATCAGTTAGAAATAGATATGGGCACAACTTTCATTCTTATGTTTTGAGTGATAGCGTGTCTGGTGTTGAATCTGTTCAAAACTGGGTTGGTAATTCAATAAACCCATGCTTGAATACAACATTTGCTTTCGTGAACAAAGTGGTAGATTCTTTAATCGAACTCCATAAAGGCATTCAAGATCTGACGTTATTGCATATTGGAGGGGACGAGGTTGCATTCGGTGCCTGGGATGATTCAAGCGCATGCAAAAAATTGTTTAAAGGCGCAGCCGTTGATCACTCCGACGTTAAAAAACTATTCGTATACACAGTTGCAGAGCTAGCGGCTCGTAAAGGACTGAATATTGGTTCATGGGAAGATGGGATGTACCATCGGGAGGAAGGACCATACCCAAGGGCGGATCTTAAACCAAAAGAGGTGTACATCAATCCCTGGAATAATATTTGGGAAAGTGGACGAGGGGGTAGGGCGTATGAATTCGCGGACGAGGGCTACAAAGTAGTTTTATCATTGGGAACAATTTTATACTTCGACCACCCATATGAGCCCGACCCAGAAGAACGTGGACTGTATTGGGCAACGCGATACACGGATACGGAGGCGGTCTATGGGTTTTTGCCCGATGACATATTTGCCAATGCAGTCACACTGTCCAGTGGCAAGCCAACAACACGGAAAGAGATTTGTAACCATCGACCGTGTCCCAACACAGCTAAGCCCGAAAATATCATAGGCATCCAAGCATGCATGTGGGGTGAGCTGATTCGCACTGATGAACAAATGCAAGAGATGCTTTTCCCGCGTCTGTTGGCTGTCGCTGAACGTTCTTGGCATAAGGCACAATGGGAAAATATTGAAGAAGTCTCGTTTAGAAACCATGTGAAATCACGAGACTTTAGGTCATTCGTGAAACATCTCGGACAAAAAGAATTGCCTCGTTTCGAAAAAATGGGAATTTCTTACAGACTACCTATTCCAGGAGCTATATTTGCCGACGACAAAGTTTATGTCAATTCTATGTACCCAAACCACAAGATTCTTTATTCTGTCGATGACAAAAATCGTTGGTATGAGGTCAAAGGTGACCATTTTAACGTTCCAAATAATGCTCACCGTCTGTATATCAAAACACAGTCTAAGATATCGCAAAAGACGAGTCGTGCCATTTTAGTTTGGGGCAAAAATGTCGCCGTCAGATTCAAAAGTGATGGAGTGAATACTATTATAGCTTTTATTTGTATGCTTTTATTTCTACCCGCAAACTTTTTTTCAAGATTGATGAATCTCACAACATTTATTTATGAACTTTTTTCATAGTCTAAGTGACATGGTGAAAAAGAAATCGATAAATAATTGTCGTGACATTCATCAATCTTGAAAATAAAGTCTGGGGGCAGAAACGTAAGCATACAAAAAAAAGCTAAAATAATATGCACTCCATTACATGTTAGCCATGCTCTGTGAAAAGGGGGCTTAAGCATCTGCAAAAAGTATTGATCCAGGTCAGCCTGCGCAGTCCGCACAGGCTGACCTGGGCCAAAACGTTTTGCTATTTGTCAATTTTCCGTATGTCCAAGGACCATGCTACCTCTTGATTTAGTCAGTTGCTAGACAAAGTAGATTGTATGGGTACCTGGGTCCGTATTCACCAACCATTCTTAAGAACGTTCTTAGACTTATTCTTCAAGATTTTCCAATTTTGAAAGTAACACACCTTCTGATTGGCTAAACCGTACGGTTTAGCCAATCAGAAGGTGTGTTACTTTCAAATTTGGAAAATTTTGAAGAACAAGACCAAGAATGTTCTTAAGAATGGTTGGTGAATACGGACCCTGATTACGTGATTTCTTGCTTGGTATAATGCATCGTGGAGGTGCATTAAGCCCCCTTTTGCCAGGGCGTGGCTTGGGTACCTGATTACGTGATGTCTTGCTTGGTATAATGCATCGTGGAGGTGCATTAAGCCCCCTTTTGCCAGAGCGTGGCTTATGTACCTTTGAATCTGATGACACCGTTTGTGCCCAAATACAGTCTAAGATATTGCAAAAGACAAGTCGTGCCATCTTGCTTTTGGGCAAAAATGGTTCCATCAGATTCAAAAGTAATGGAGTGCAAATTATTTTGGCTTTGTATGATTACATTTCTGCCCCCAAACTCTTGTTCAAGAATGATGAATCTCTCGACATTTGTTTATAAAACTAATATCTCACGAATTGAATTTTATGGTGGTTTTTGTGCGACCGCAAAGCGAATGTTGTCGTCCGTGGGCAAGCCAATTAAATATATATTTGTGTTGCAACACTCTCTCTCGGTTTGACCATCATTGTTAAACATCAGATAATCATTTACCAGAAACTGCAAATTTCCACGACACAATTTTCAGATATTATGCTTAAAGTTCCTATAATGGCCAAAGTTAAACAATGCGGTATATAAAACACAGTTACATTTCATTCATAGTATTCAAAAGAATACCGAGCTGGGTAGTGCAGTCGGTATCGTACAGGACTTGATACGTGTGTGTGTGTTTGTGGGGGGCTTCCTTGGTTGCAAAACCCAGCTCTGCAAATTTCTTTCCAAGGTTTGATGATAGTCATTGTGACATGATTCATTCCTCTCTCACTGCTGATCATTGGTTCAAGATCAAGGATGGCTATATGGGAAAGCAGCCAGTTGCTTAGGTAGAAAATCGCGCGTTACATGTACTGATAAAATAAACTCCAGGAAAGCACACTTGTCACAACTCGGCCGATTCCGTACCTACATCTAACCTCGTCTGTATAAAGGAGGCTTCCATTTTGAACTACCCATCACATGATCTTAAACATGGC
Source organism: Tridacna gigas (assembly GCA_945859785.2). NCBI lineage: Eukaryota > Metazoa > Mollusca > Bivalvia > Cardiida > Cardiidae > Tridacna > Tridacna gigas. The sequence continues at coordinate 52,528,258 of OX244039.2, forward strand.
GGCGCCCCTGTAAATCGCTTTGCAACGACATGAACAACCACGATGGAGTTATTCACATCTATCGATCTGTCGATGAAAACTCCCAACGGAAATTGATAAAGCAAGCTAAGAATTGGGATGTACAAACTGTTTGCCGACTGAAATATTGTTAGACAGATAACGATAGAAAATTGACTCATGTTTTCTTTTTAAGAGGAGCCTTACAATTTCAATAACGGTAAAACGGTGTCCTTCCGGAAACGTGCGAAATGTACCGTGTAGGTGCATAGCAAGCTACGTGATACAGCCGAGGGATTTGATCACCGGATCACCCGAGGTATGCCGAATGCAGGAAAGCATAGATAAGTTTATTGACAGCCGCGATAAAACTGAAACAAAGTTGAAAACGTCGTTAAAAACCATACAGTTAAACGAACAAACACTCGAATTTTTCTTAAGATATGGCGTCCCCCCCCCCTTTTTTTTTCTTTTTTTTAATCCTTTAACATACAATCCCGAGTTTTAACGACCCTGACAGAGAGAACTTTTGAAAACATTTTTGGAAAAGGAGAAAATGCTGGTAACCAGCATTTTCTCCTTTTCCCAAAATGTTTTCTACTCTTTTAAAGATAAATATCATTATTTGAGCTACATTTAATTTGTCGTCTGCAGGTGCCTTCAATTTCGGCCAGTCGAAAATTTTGTGCTTTGGTAAAGAGTTAAGGAGATACAAATCTTCATCGACCGATTGATTAGTCAATGTAGATTTCTTTTTTATATATTTAAGCGACACCTTGAAAAGGTGGTTCAGTGAATCAGAAAAAGGTATCGACCCAGGTCAGCCTGCGAAGTCCGCGCAGGCTGACCTGGGTCGAAATTTCCTGCAAGAGATAATTGTTTTTATTTTGTCTAAGTACCATTCTAATGCATGATTCAGCTGCTTGTTAGATAAAATGGATCCATGTTATGCAGTGACTTGCTTGATATAATGTATTACGGAGATGCATTAAACCCCCTTTTCGCAGAGAGCCTTGTTATTATTGGTTATTTCTTTCGTTTTATATTTCTTGCCATGGGTATGTAACTTCTAGTCGAAGTAAAATTTAGTGTTATGAAAAGCTAGTTGAATATTTTAAATGCATTTTTTCCCTTTTCATGTGCGGGTATGATAGTCGAGGTTTTGAGACCCCAATTGTTGTGAGTGTTCTCATGGATACATTGTTGACATCATGGTGGATTGTGGGTTTAAGATCAGGCTTGAAATGGTGTTTAACTCTTTACCAAATGACAAAATTTTAGTCTTGTCAGAATTGAAAGCATTTGCAGACGACAATTTCAATGTGATTCAAATGGTTCAAATTTTCTTTGATAGGTAGAAAACATCGTGGGAAAAGGAGAAAATGCTGGTTACCAGCATTTTCTCCTTTTCCTACGATGTTTCCAAAAGGTTTCTTTCCCAGGGACGTCAAAAGGCGGCATTGTGCGGTAAAGGGTTAACTCTTTACCAAACGACAAAATTTTGGACTGGATCAGATTGAAGCATTTGCAGGCAACAATATAAATGTTGCTTAATTGACGATTTCTCTCTTTGATAGAGTAGAAAATATTGTGGGAAAAGGAGAAAATACTGGTTACCACTCTGGACTGTGTGGTAAAGGGTTAACACAGTTTCTACATTATGTTAGTTATATCCACTCTTTCCTGTATTTCTTTTCAACAGTACTTCTAACAATAGTCTTGCAGTCAATTGCTGTTTTCCCACATAACCATCCTCGAAACAATTATCATAGGTTAGAGTGGAATGAATCCTGTCGCTATGACCATCATCAATCTTCGGAAAGAAATTGGCCGAATTTGGGATTTGAACCTGCCACTCACTGTTTCAAGCCATGTACGCTACCCACTGCTCTACCGGTCTCGCTAAATTGCTGACATAGTTTTATTCCAATGTCAGAGCGTAATACAATTATTTTATTTGGCTAAACTATTTGGTGAAGTCAAGTAGAAATTTCATTCCCTCGCCATTTAACCCTTAGGCTGCTAAGCGCGACTCGTGGCACTTTAGCGAACAGTGTAGATCAAGATCAGACTGCTCAGAACGTGCAGTCTGATCTTGGATCTACACTGTCAGCTTTGGTGTTTTTTATCCGGTGAAATCAACTTTAAAATGGCAATGTTTTTATTTTTTAAATAGACACGACATTTTCGTTTCATTTATTTAGGGGTCCTGTGTGACATAATGGTAAAGTGTAGGACTCGTGACCTGGAGGCCACGGGTTCGAGCCTCACTTGATTCACTTGGTTTTTGGTGGGAGTGCCATTTGGCAAGACACTTCAGTGCCCTAGCCTAGTTCTGGTGAAACACAGGAAATATATGAATATGTGAGCTGCCGCCGTGATATGACTGAAATAATGTTGAAAACGGCGTAAAACACCATTCAATCAAGCAATCGATTGATAATCAATCAATCAATCAATCAGTTAATCAATCATTTATTTAGCAGTGTAGAGGTTAAACAAGAAAAGCTGTCAGGAAATATAGACGAAGTAAAAGGAACTTCAGTAGGATAACATGTGACTCATACTCCGTGAAAAGGGGGCTTAAAGCATCTGCCAAAAAGTATCGATCCATGTCAGCCTGCGCAGTCCGCGCAGGCTGACATGGGTCGAAACTTTTTGCTATTCGTAAATCTTCTGCTCGTCCAAGGACCACTTTTCCCCTAGATTCACTCAATCGTTAGACAAACTGTATTTTAAGGGTCTGTAATTATGTGATGAATTGCTTGGTATCATGCACGGAGCTGCATTAAGCCCCCTTTTGCCAGAGCATGGCTCAATTGTATTGAAACTCTTTTGTGGTTGGTTCAATATGAAGAGCAGTAACTTCTGCTGCAACCGCCTCTTTTTTCCTCATTGTCTTTTTTTGCCTCACTGTCTTTTTTCCCTCGCTGTTTTGCATATTATTGAAAGATTAAGTTTTCATTTAGATATGAGCCATGCTCTGTAAAAAAGGGGGCTTAATGCATCTCCGTGATGCATGATACCAAGCAAGTCATGACCCTATTATACATCCCTAAAATCCGTTTTGTCTTCCAACCTACTAAATCTTGAGGTAGGCTGGTCCTTTGACATGCAGAAAAGTGACCAAAAGCAAAGGGTTTCGGCCCAGGTCAGCCTGCACGGACTGCGCAGGCTGACCTGAGTCGATACTTTTTGAAAATGCATTAAGCCCCCTTTCCATGGCTCATATATTTTCAACTATTCAATGGTCTGGCATAGGCATTCCAGTTTATTTTAATAGAATTAATTTATATCCACCAAAATCGCGCAGGCTGACCTGGGTCGAAATTTCCTGCAAGAGATAATTGTTTTTATTTTGTCTAAGTACCATTCTAATGCATGATTCAGCTGCTTGTTAGATAAAATGGATCCATGTTATGCAGTGACTTGCTTGATATAATGTATTACGGAGATGCATTAAACCCCCTTTTCGCAGAGAGCCTTGTTATTATTGGTTATTTCTTTCGTTTTATATTTCTTGCCATGGGTATGTAACTTCTAGTCGAAGTAAAATTTAGTGTTATGAAAAGCTAGTTGAATATTTTAAATGCATTTTTTCCCTTTTCATGTGCGGGTATGATAGTCGAGGTTTTGAGACCCCAATTGTTGTGAGTGTTCTCATGGATACATTGTTGACATCATGGTGGATTGTGGGTTTAAGATCAGGCTTGAAATGGTGTTTAACTCTTTACCAAATGACAAAATTTTAGTCTTGTCAGAATTGAAAGCATTTGCAGACGACAATTTCAATGTGATTCAAATGGTTCAAATTTTCTTTGATAGGTAGAAAACATCGTGGGAAAAGGAGAAAATGCTGGTTACCAGCATTTTCTCCTTTTCCTACGATGTTTCCAAAAGGTTTCTTTCCCAGGGACGTCAAAAGGCGGCATTGTGCGGTAAAGGGTTAACTCTTTACCAAACGACAAAATTTTGGACTGGATCAGATTGAAGCATTTGCAGGCAACAATATAAATGTTGCTTAATTGACGATTTCTCTCTTTGATAGAGTAGAAAATATTGTGGGAAAAGGAGAAAATACTGGTTACCACTCTGGACTGTGTGGTAAAGGGTTAACACAGTTTCTACATTATGTTAGTTATATCCACTCTTTCCTGTATTTCTTTTCAACAGTACTTCTAACAATAGTCTTGCAGTCAATTGCTGTTTTCCCACATAACCATCCTCGAAACAATTATCATAGGTTAGAGTGGAATGAATCCTGTCGCTATGACCATCATCAATCTTCGGAAAGAAATTGGCCGAATTTGGGATTTGAACCTGCCACTCACTGTTTCAAGCCATGTACGCTACCCACTGCTCTACCGGTCTCGCTAAATTGCTGACATAGTTTTATTCCAATGTCAGAGCGTAATACAATTATTTTATTTGGCTAAACTATTTGGTGAAGTCAAGTAGAAATTTCATTCCCTCGCCATTTAACCCTTAGGCTGCTAAGCGCGACTCGTGGCACTTTAGCGAACAGTGTAGATCAAGATCAGACTGCTCAGAACGTGCAGTCTGATCTTGGATCTACACTGTCAGCTTTGGTGTTTTTTATCCGGTGAAATCAACTTTAAAATGGCAATGTTTTTATTTTTTAAATTGACACGACATTTTCGTTTCATTTATTTAGGGGTCCTGTGTGACATAATGGTAAAGTGTAGGACTCGTGACCTGGAGGCCACGGGTTCGAGCCTCACTTGATTCACTTGGTTTTTGGTGGGAGTGCCATTTGGCAAGACACTTCAGTGCCCTAGCCTAGTTCTGGTGAAACACAGGAAATATATGAATATGTGAGCTGCCGCCGTGATATGACTGAAATAATGTTGAAAACGGCGTAAAACACCATTCAATCAAGCAATCGATTGATAATCAATCAATCAATCAATCAGTTAATCAATCATTTATTTAGCAGTGTAGAGGTTAAACAAGAAAAGCTGTCAGGAAATATAGACGAAGTAAAAGGAACTTCAGTAGGATAACATGTGACTCATACTCCGTGAAAAGGGGGCTTAAAGCATCTGCCAAAAAGTATCGATCCATGTCAGCCTGCGCAGTCCGCGCAGGCTGACATGGGTCGAAACTTTTTGCTATTCGTAAATCTTCTGCTCGTCCAAGGACCACTTTTCCCCTAGATTCACTCAATCGTTAGACAAACTGTATTTTAAGGGTCTGTAATTATGTGATGAATTGCTTGGTATCATGCACGGAGCTGCATTAAGCCCCCTTTTGCCAGAGCATGGCTCAATTGTATTGAAACTCTTTTGTGGTTGGTTCAATATGAAGAGCAGTAACTTCTGCTGCAACCGCCTCTTTTTTCCTCATTGTCTTTTTTTGCCTCACTGTCTTTTTTCCCTCGCTGTTTTGCATATTATTGAAAGATTAAGTTTTCATTTAGATATGAGCCATGCTCTGTAAAAAAGGGGGCTTAATGCATCTCCGTGATGCATGATACCAAGCAAGTCATGACCCTATTATACATCCCTAAAATCCGTTTTGTGTTCCAACCTACTAAATCTTGAGGTAGGCTGGTCCTTTGACATGCAGAAAAGTGACCAAAAGCAAAGGGTTTCGGCCCAGGTCAGCCTGCACGGACTGCGCAGGCTGACCTGAGTCGATACTTTTTGAAAATGCATTAAGCCCCCTTTCCATGGCTCATATATTTTCAACTATTCAATGGTCTGGCATAGGCATTCCAGTTTATTTTAATAGAATTAATTTATATCCACCAAAATCGGCCATGTCAGGAGTTATCTCCCCTCGGACCGACAAAGCAAGACTGTCGAGCCTGCGAAACTTTACCGTAACTGCGTTTTCCTGGCTTTACATTTTGCTTGCAAATGTTTCAAGAAAACAGTGATGCAAATGGAGAAATTTCAATGAGTATATCCATGAAGAAAGAAAGTGTTCACTTTCCACTCCCATAGGTAACCTAGGTTTTAGATCGCTGTTACCGAGGCGTCTGGTCCGTCACGCGACGGCTTGCAAACAACTCCACTGTTGAAAGATGATTAAATTCTATGTTTTCCGCGTCTGAGAATGTAAATAAAAACCGGGAAAGCTTTTTGATAATGATTTAAAATCAGTTTAACACTGAATGCAGGGACATTAAAGTGCACTACAAGCCCAGATTTCGATATTTTTTTTTTTTTCTTTTCATTTCCTGATTAATTATGATATTTGGTTCACACTTCCGCTAATCTGGTTATCTACATAAATCATTTAAATGCATTTGTAAGCACAGGTGTGTACATCGAAAATCCAATTGGCGAGCCCCTAAATCGACCGGGCGAAAACACCATGTGACGTCATAGTATGAACACTTAACCAACTCCCGATTACATGAGAACATCGTGTTAGGCTGAACATGTTCGTTTTCTAGGCTCATAGAATCTTATAATTTGTAAGTTTGACAAGAGGAGATGACGGTGGAACATCCAAATATACTGATATAAGATGCATTGCCGCTAACTGTGGCAATACTGATGCAGATGGCGTTTCCTTGAATTATTTTTCGAGGGACCCGACGAGAAGAAAACGATAGACATATTTCGTACATGTCAAAAGAGTCTGGAGCGGGCCAACATATTATTCTGCTTTATGCTCAACTCATTTCGCTGACGGATGCATCCCTTTTACACGCAGATTTCAAAAGGAACTTATATGCACAAAACCTAAGAGATTACCGACGATGCTGTCCAGATGAATGCTGGAAAAATCGTCCCCTGGAGAAATCGTACCCAAACTGCTTGATACACGTTGAGGTCTGCTCGACGCCCTCTCCACTGCAATCCAGTTACTGAGGTAAATACGTATGGTTATTTTTGCTTTTTCCTGATATTATAGATTACTAAAAATGTTTCTTGTTATTATCATACTGGTAGTGAATTTGCAAGAATTACTAACGGCAATAACACCAAAACACTTCACTGAGGAATGTTAACCCTACACCAAACAATGACGTTTTAACAACCCTGAAGATAATGCCTTTTGGGAACATTGCGGGAAAAGGAGAATATCCTGGTAATCAACATTTTCTCCATTACCCGCAATGTTTTTCACCCTTCCTAAAAACAAAATTCAATTTTGAGTCATGTTTATTTTGTCGTTTGCAAATGTTTTGATTTTGGTCTAGTCCATAAAAGGTTACGGTAACTTTACTGTACTAGGTGACATCTTTTTTAGACTTGTTTATTTTGAAAACATATGAGACATGTTCTATGAAAAAGGGGCTTAATGCATCTGCGAAAAGTATCGCTCCAGGTTAGCCTGGGCAGTCCGCGCAGGCTGACCTGGGCCGAAACTTTTCGCTATTGTTCAATTTTCTGTGTGTCCAGGGTCCAGTCTACCTCTTGATTAAGTCAGTTGTTATAACTAGTGGCTATTATTGATCCATAATTATGTGATAGCTTGATCGGTATCATGCATCACGGAGATGCATTAAGCCCCCTTTACCAGAGCATGGCTCACATGTAATTTATTTGAATTTAGCCTAGCTCTAATGGTGAGAGTATTTTTAATGGAAGGATAGAAAACCATATGGGACCTCGAGTAGCAGGTGGTTGTAGGAAACCTGCATGTTCATTTTTCTGACAGTTTTCAAAAGATTTCTCATCAGGAGTGGTTGGTGAAGAGCCAAAAAATCTTTATAGTGTGTAGTAATATAAATGAGATCGCATTTGTGTTAATCGCTTAAAAAAAAAAATATGTACTTTGTCAGAAATCGCGGTTTGAAAATCGGATTTGCACCTGTATAACCCCAACTTCACCATTTTCCTTTTTAAATGTCTGACAATTTTGTGGTCTACATATAATATTTACAGTGTTCGTTGTTTACTGGAGGCCCTTCGGGAGGGAGGGGCATTTGCTCTTAACACGCAATTTTTCATCTTGCCAAAACAATTTCTGTGGATGATAATATTTATCTCCCTCGTGATGATTTCATGCGTAAAGCTTGGGTATGATGGTATGTAATACTCGTTTGTGTACTAATATCATACTATACAAATGTGACTTCTACAAGTCCATGTTTGACATTTACTCATTACTTGTCATTAAATAATGTGCTATGTATATTTTGTACTGGATGGACGTTTTGGCCACAGACGTTTTTGGCCAGGACTTTTTGGCTAGGACGGTTTGGCCAGGACGTTTCGGCCAGGACGTTTTGGCCACGGACGTTTTGGCCAGGACGTTTTGGCCAGGACATTTCGTCCAGGAAATTTCAGCCAGGACGTTTTGGCTAGGACGTTTTGGCCATGATGTTTCGGCCAGGACGTTTCGACCAGGATTTTTTTGGCCACGAGCGTTTTAGTCAGGAAGTTTTGGCCAGGACTATTTGGCCAAGGACATTTTGGCCAAGGACATTTAGACCAGAACATTTGGCCAGGATGTTTCCGCCAGGAATTTCAGCCAGGACGTTATGGCTACAGGCGGTTTGGCAGAACATTTGGCCAGGACGTTTGGGCCAGGTCGTTTGGGCCAGTGCGTTTTGGTCAGGACTTTTGGCCAGGACGTTTTGGCCAGGTGGTGGCCAGAAGGTTTTGGCCAAGATTTGGTCAGGCCATTTTGGCCAGGACTTTTCAGCTAGGACGTTTTGGCCAGAACTTTTTGACGTTTCAGCCAGGATGTTTCCGCTAGAACGTTTTTGCCAGGACGTTTCGGACAGGACGTTTTGGCTACAGGCATTTTAGCCAGGACATTTGACCAGGATGTTTTGGACAGGGCGTTTTGGCCAGGACATTTCGGCCAGGACGTTTGGCCCGGACTTTTTTGTCAGGGACATTTTAGCCAGGACGTTTTGGCAAGGACGTGGCCAGGAGGTTCTGGCCCAGCTTTTTATCAGGACGTTTTGGCCAGGACGTTATGGCCACGGACGTTTTGGCCATGATTTCTTTTTGGCCACGGACGTTTCAGCCATGACGTTTCCGCCAGGACATTTTGGACAGGACGTTTCGGACAGGACTTTTTACCCACGGATGTTTTGGCCATTGACGTTTCAGCGAGGACGTTTTGGCAACAGAGGTTTAGGCCCGAACGTTTTGGCCAGGACGTTTCAGCAAGTACGTTTCGACCAAGGTGTTTTGGCCAAATATGTTTTGGCCAGGACGGTTGGACCCGGACGTTTTGGCCAGGGATACTTTTGCCAGGATGTTTTGGCCAGGTGGCGGCCAGGAGGTTTTGGCCAAGATTTTGGTCAGGAAGTTTTGGCCAGGATGCTTCAGCTAGGACGTTTTGGCCAGCACTTTTTGGCCACGCACATTTCAGTCATGAGGTTTCCGCCAAGACATTTTGGCCAGGACTTTTCGGACAGGACGTTTAGCTACAGACGTTTTGGCCAGGATGTTTGGGCCAGGACGTTTTGGACAGGACTTTTTGGTCAGGGACACTTTGGCCAGGACGTGTTGGGCCAAGATTTTGGTCAGGATGTTCTGGACAGGACGTTTTGGCAAGGGCGTTTTGCAAGGACGTTTTGGCCAGGACGTATTGGCCACATATGTTTCAGTCAGGACGTTTTTGCAAAAGACGTTTTGACCAGGAAATTTCCGGCATTTTGGCCAAAGAAGTTTTTGCGGGGACGTTTAGGCCCGGACGTTTTGGCCAGGACGTTTCGGCCAGGACGTTTCTGCCAGGACGTTTTGGCAAGGACGTTTCGGCCAGGACGTTTCTGCTACGGACGTTTTGGCCAGAACGTTTCGACCAGAACGTTTCGGCCAGGACGTTTTGGCCAGGATGTTTTTGCCACGGACGTTTTGGCCAGGACGTTTTTACCAGCTGTAAGTATTGATAGAATTTGTCTTTGAGAGGGTGAAAAATTTTGTGGGAAAAGAAGAAAATGCTGGCAACAAATATTTTCTCCCTTTCACACAATGTTTTGAAAAGGTTTTTGGCTCAGGGTCGTTCAAAGACAAGATCGTGTGGTAAATAGTTACAATAATATTTGGCCAATATATATGTGAAATAAGAAATAAAAACATTATTGCAGAAACTTCTATATTTCAATATTATTCGATACCATATCAGTATTATCATATTTAAATTGGTTCATATTAAAAAATTCGAATTTTCCAAGGATTTTTAATCTGTCGACCTAGAAATCATTTGAACAAATTAGACTAAATGATGTTTGAGCTCCACTTTTGGTGCAAAATGTATAGTACTTAGAATTTCTTCTAAGAAAACACCCCAAAATACGCAAATAAAGGATAAATTGTAAGGGTGTAATTTATCTCGTGAAATGTGTGAACAAAACCTTAAGTGACACTTGTTTATAAGATTATCAGAGAAAATGCCAGATACTAAAATGCCAGTGTTAAAATTGCTAGAGTGAAAGTGATAGATATGCCAGAGGTAAATTACTATTACCATAGCTAAAAATGCCAGATGAACTGACTATTTCGTATACATGTATGTGGGCAAAAAGCAGTAGCAATCCGGGTTAGCTCCGTTGTTCAAAGTAGTATATACAAAGATTAACCTCCATATACTCTAATGTTTGTGTAAACTTCTCATGTCACGACTTGTCATATTTTTTCTCTTTTTTAAATACTGAATAATTATTTTGTTACACAATTTAACTGTTACCGTTAACATAAAAATGTAAAATCTATAGGTGTTCAGACTTTGGTGTAAAAAGTTCACAGTCCCTTAACACTCTTCAGAGCTCAAAACGGATAAAATGTCCAGCTGAGTTAAGAAAGTTTGCAGTGTCACGATCAACATCACTGTAATCAACACACGGTTGCTAAGTTTGGACTAAAGATTCACATAGCGTCTTTGCCATTTTCTTGGATGGAAATTACCAATATTGTAAAGGGCCATGAATGCTGATGTTGATCTTCCTTCTAGTTTCAGGAATTTGATTAGTTTCCTATGTGTGGATGCTGGTGGCCAACCAAATGTTTAAACCGGTTGTTCCAACCTTCACACTCGTTGTTTGTCAGTTGCCTGCCGTTTAATGTTGTTTCTTACACATTTCATTCATAGGGTAGAAATCTTACATATGTTCGACGAATTACATTTAGTCCATTTCCTAGAACGTGTCTAAAATGCTCAGTTACATAGGTACTGTCACAACAATTCACTAATTCTGCTGTGGGCGGAATATCAAGTGTCTTCAGATAAGCCGTTCGAAGATGGTCAGGTAGGAAAGTCGGTGCAAAAAAACTTTAAAATTCATTATCACGCTTGTATATGTCCGTCAACCCTAATTCCTGGATTTCGCCAAGTTGTTTGGGTCAAATGTTAGAAGTATCCTTGTATGGTGAGTTGGTCTGTAAATACAACATGTAAGCTTTGTGTTAAATCACTTTCAAAGTATACCATAACTGTCAAGACGTAAGGCCTGTACCCAAGACTAGTAAACGTCTCGGAGAGAGCTTGATACAAGACGGCAAAATTATGTCAAGTTGCATCCTATATCGAACGGGCACAGCCCTCAGTATATTCGCAACGCTGTATTATTTCTACAGGCACCCGAAACGGCTTTCGCCACCATTACAAAAAAAAAAGTCACTCTTGGTATGATGCTGTATATTGGTTAAACAGTTTTGGACACGTGTTGCTTTTTCAGAATTTCATTCGGAGCTGAAGATTTTATAAAAAAATCATAATGTAGACATCTGATTGGATTTTTTCTCAAGGTTTTTTAATTGGTTTATCTTATTCCATCTATTCATGCATTATTAAGCAGCATTTAACACCTGTAAAAATTTCATCTGCTTGAATATTTCAAATAATCCTCTCATAAAACTGAATCGTCATCATTCTTGTCAAAAAGAAACAATCATCTTAAAATGTTAATTATGAAGTTTTCTATCAAAGTCTTTCTATGAAGTATTTCCCCAATTTTTGAATAGCTATGTAGGCACAGACCGTTTGTCTAAATCTAACAAAATTTTCATCTTCCTTCATCAGCAGGGCTTTAAATGTGCTTCCCCAAAAAAGTCACTTTGAAATAGCCATACTTGTGTTTCTACTATCGACTTGAAACTTTTAATCTAGTTCATTTACGGACGGGCAAAATGTTTGACGCGCCTACAATACATCGCAGCATGATGGTGCTGCTGCACATAATGCCGTATTTCACGGGAAACTTTGTTGATCAAAACACATTAAATTGTTTGACTGGGCGCATTATCACCTGATATGGCACTAAAGGATCATGTCTGGGATGCTTTGAAAAAATGTGTGCATACATACCAATGTCAGTTCCCGACAAACAGTCCTGGACCTTTGCGGAGCCCTTCTGGAGGAATGGGAAACATCCTAGAATATAGGATCACTAACAAATGTTGTCAATGAGACGAACCTGGCAAGTTTTGATAAATCCAAGGCGTAGCCATACTTGATGTAAATGCGACATTTTGATATGCGGCAAGGAACCGGAGTGGAATAACAGTGAAATACAATATAGGTAAACTTGATCAAAACTTGTTATTTCTCGGCTGATTTTCAACTGACAACTAGTGTTGCGTTTTTAAATGCGTTGAGTGTATATGTCTTTGTTTGGTAAGACATGACTTTTTTTTGAAGTGATGATTTCATTTGACGAAATGTAATTTATTTTTCTTACCTTTCAGCTCAAAGACATTTCCTTGACCCCTTAGTCGGCTAAGAGCGACTCAAAGACCTTGCGCTGACAGTGGAGATCAAAAATCAAACTGCACAGATCGTTTAGTCTGACCCTGAATCTACATTGTCCAATAAGGAGATATTTTCCCCCAAAAATAACTTTGAAATAGCAAAATTGTTAAGGTTTATCATCGGCTTGAAAGTTTCACTTATTTTATTAGGTTGAGGGTTAGATTTATTTAGCTGTCCTAAAATGAGGGAAGTTTTTTTTTTCAAGTAATAACTGCAAATTACTCCCGCAAACGACTTATGAAAAATGTGGCTAAAGGAGAATTTGATTGAGACAACCAAAATCTCTTTTTGCCATAAAACTCTTTTTTAAGGATGGGTGATAGTGAATGCGACAGGATGCATTCCTCTCGCACCTCTATAAATTGTACTGCGAAGGCTGACATGAGTCTATACTTTTTGCAGATGCATTGCACCTGATTTTCGAAGAGCGTGACCTACATTTAGTGTTCATGGTATCCAAGGGTTTTTGGCCAATATTATACCTTTATGTTGAGTAATAATCTTTTAGACGGTGACTACATTTCACTTCCATGTGTATATAAAAGCTCGTGTTGTGATATATCCAAGTCTATTTCTTTACAGAATTTCGTAAGTAAACATTTAGCTGGCGGGTAAAGGTGGTACGTAAATAACTCGTGCTGTATTTAACACAGTTATGCATATTTGTGGTAAGGGCGGTTTGTTTCCTTCTTTCTCTATCATTTCAGGCTCTCCAACATCGATTTCGTACCACACGATAAGATTGGACACTTTTCCATTTTCAAAGCATTTGCAGAACACTTTTCCATTTTCAAAGCATTTGCAGACGACATTATCTATAAATGAAGTTCAAATGATAGTGATTCACCTGTAAAACAGTTTAAAACACTGTTTAAAAAAGGAGAAAATGCTAAATACCAGCATATTCTTGCTTTCGGACAATGTTTTCCACAGCCGCCCAGGTCTTGAGGATATTGGATTATTTGGTAAATGTTCACATTTAAATTACTGTGTACGTTATACATTTTTAGTAAGAGGAAAATATCAAGTTCGAACAAACTCATGTACAATATCGCAGGACTGTCTTACATACTCGTATCCAATATTTTAGTCATACGGAATGTTATGTTTTCAGTGGCTTTTTTCGGACTTGTGCTTTGTTCGAGATGACTCGTTTAACCAACAGCCGAGCGATATGTCATATTTCACTTACGTAACGAGAAACACGTACAAGCCACAGGAAAGATACAACAGCATAATATTCCTTTTAATACCTACCTACACATTGTAACATAGACATAGACAAATTTTATCAGATATAATCTAATACAGCTACTAGTCATTCATAAAAATAGTTGCAATATACATGTAAAAATCATATTTCGATCGAGGTGGAGTCAGTGATACGGTTATGGCTTCAAGACGCAGAGGTGAAACCAATACATTCAAGAAAGAACAGGCTATAGAAGTGTACACATTTCGCACATTTTAAAGAAAGTATCTGCTTGGTTCCATATGGTAGAGAAAGAAATACTTACAGTTTAAGTTACACGATACCTGTCACTCCCGAAGTCCGTCAGTGTTTTGAGACTTTTTTTTTCGAAAACTGTTTCCATAGTAGCACTGGTAGTGGACCATTATTTTTATAAAAAGGTTAAAGGAGACAGTATAAAGAGCTTTATATCTTTTTACCACAAATTTTGGTGCCAATTCATAAGTCTGAATTTGAACTTGTCGAAATTGTGCTTCCATTACCAAACCGAGTGATTCCACAGTATTGTGTAACCTTGGCACGCGTAAGTTCGCGGTACTAAAGGTTTGATCGCGAAAATCGCTAAACTGAATTTAACAGTGTATAATATCAATTACAAAACATTTTCTTTTTAATTTCATCTTTTATCTAGCTTCATAGAAAATATAATTAAATCTCATCCTAACATGTGAAAGAACACGACCTTGATCTACATCACTATCCTGCAGCCATTTCGAAATTGAATCATGTGACCTCACTGGAATTCCTCAAAGAATTAATGTACCTTGATACAGTTGGCGCAAAATTACTTTGATAAGGAACAGCACTTGAAATCTACAGATCTATCCTCTATTTTCGGTTTTAATCGGGTCTGTTGCAAAACTGTCTCAACTTTACGGAAAGAAATTGTAATTATTTTGCCCATCAGTCGCCAGATACTTGAAGAGTGGTCTTTTTTATGTGGAGACGAAGGACTAGTTTTTTTTCCCCCAACAAGGCTCAGACAGTGCTGTGGGGGTAACGAAATAAGACCGATACTTTCTTTTTAGAGAAAATATCTCCGTGTCGGACAGTGTAGATCCAAGATCAGACTGCACGTTCTGTGCAGTCTGATCTTGATCTGCAGTGTCCGCAAAATGTCAGTGAGTCGCGCTTAGCAGCTAAAGGGCTAATACTTCGCAAGAAAGAGGTGGCGCCAGAGCTTACAGGCTGTGGTACAGAAAAAAAAAACCGTCAAAATATACAGGCACTTGATGGTTTGTCACAAGGTCAGAATTTCACATCAACTTTACTTGTTTATTCAATTCAACTTAACTTGTTTATTCACTTCAACTTTACTTGTTTATTCACTTCAACTTAACTTGTTTATATCACATTAAAAAAAAAAAAAAAAAAGATTGTTAAGCAATGTAAGGTCTTCCTGTGGCTTCTACACTACGGTCTCTGTTGCCTTACTAGTGCATTTTGAGTTGTTTAGACAAAGTTTGCGCAGGTTAATTATTCCAAACACCGAGGCTTCTACCAAGGCTAGCAGGCCGGCAATAAAGCATAAAAAGAAACTATAGTCATGGCTTTGTCCTGGGTACTTTTTACACACCATTGTACAGCCATACACACTCAGCAATGACTGCAAGTTTTCACACATGTATAACACTCGTATGGAATACAGGAGGAAAATTATGCTTTACACTAAACTTGTCCCTGTGACCTATCATATGATGTACAACCTTTTGACTGTGTACTAGTCACTTGTATATTTAAACTGCATTCGTGTCTCGGAGTTTGTGGTATATCTTGATACCTCCTTTGTTGAAAGTCATGACTGAATGAGCTTTTTCTCTTTATCTAGTTATTCTATATGCAATAAGCCGCACCCCGGTTGACAGTCGGTAGCGTAAGGACTCGATAACAGGGGTCGCTGGCTCGAATCCACAGTTCGGCCAGTTTATTTCAGAGGATTCGTGATAATCATTGCTACAGGATTCATTCCTCTCTCAGAGCTGATCAATGATAGTTATGTGGAAAACGGCGCCCGTGACTTGGGGAGAATATTGTGCTATGCACTGTTCTATGCATTGGAAACAGAAAGTCTTGAAAAGCATGGATAGGAGCACTGTCCCCCCCCCCCCCCCCGCGATAACTGAAATAGTGTTGAAAACGGCGCTAAACACCATAAAATAAATCAATCGATCAATCAATCAATTAATCAATCTCTATCTAATATATCTAATAGATTAGAACGTAGATTGTCTATGACAAGCAGCAAATGCTTTAGAATGAGTAAAGTGTACAGAAGTGTAACATGCTTATAAATTGTGACGTTTGAAATAAGGAACAAACGATAATAACTTACCGGCAGCCAGATAACCAAGTGCAAAAAGTATCCCGCTAAACCAACAACAGTTAAAACAACAACAACGCCAGCAATCCTCCTTGTCAGACAATGCCCAACCGGAAAAGAAGACGATGAATGACCAGATTAATATAACGACAGACAGAGCTTGAAGCCTGCACAAGTCTTGGCCTAGTTCTGCATTGAAGATCATTTAACCATTAGCCAGCCAAGCGTGACTCAAATACCTTTGCGGACAGTGTAGATCAAGATCAGACTGCACGGAACCGTGCAGTCTGATCTTGGATCTACACTATCCGATAAAGAGATGTCTTCCCCTCCCCCCGCCCCCAGACAATCCCTTTGAAATTCAAATCCTGGTTTTACTATCAGCTTAAAAGTTTCCTTTCACTTATTTAGCAGGATAAGACTTAATAGATAGTAATTTCCACGATTCTCATTTAATTTGGTACATGTCCTTAAGCCTTTACCTGTCATTCTCTGTTTTTAACGACTCTGAGAAAATAACCTTTAGCAAAAAATATGGGAATAGACAACTAGAAGAAGAAGAAAATGCTGAAGAAGAGGAAGAAGAAGAAGAAGAAGAAAACAAACTGTCTCACCATCAACATTATAAACACTTATCACAAAATATACACAAAACGGACTTTTCCAGTTAGGGAAAGTAGAGAAAAGAACTTTAATATCGTACATATTTTGTCGGAATTTGTCACGAAATTTGGGAAGTTTTCTCTTTTTTTCTTGTTTTTTAATCCTAGTAACTAAGTA
The DNA here is from genome assembly GCA_945859785.2 of Tridacna gigas. NCBI lineage: Eukaryota > Metazoa > Mollusca > Bivalvia > Cardiida > Cardiidae > Tridacna > Tridacna gigas. The sequence continues at coordinate 52,545,294 of OX244039.2, forward strand.
GCAAAGTTTTTGGCGTCAAGAAAGTGGCATTTTCGCAACAGCCGTTGATAGGCTGACATAGGATAGAACCAAATATGCAAGCTACAGTCTGGTACCCCGCCGTACTCCAAGAGTACGTCAGGTAAAGCGCAATAATGGCGACACCCGTTGTTAAAAAGAAGAGGTAACAGGATATTGTTATTTCACTTGATCAAACCGGATCATAGGCTGAATTCTAAACAGATCGCTTGCAATAAAGTAATGACAGTGAGTTTCTTTAAAAACAGTCGTTCTTATTTAGCGAGAAAAACTACATATCAGGGATGCTTTAAGTATCCGAAATGTCAATGGGCTTATATAATGTGCGAAAACAGGGCTACTTTTAAAATGATTCGTTGTCAAATTTATATTTAAACCATACCCCAACAACACATTTTTGATTCGGTAATGTATATTTTGTACAAGATTGATCTCATTTTATTCACCGATCAAACTGGATCACATGAAATTGAGAAAAACAGGAAAGCATGAAAGGCTACGCTTGAGGTCGCTATGGAGGCCGCCATTATTGCGCTTTGCCTGGCCCGATAACGTAGTGTTAGGGGCAGGTAATCCAGACTATGCAAGCCATTGCTTTAAACCTTTAATACACGATCTTGTGTTTTAACGACCTTCAGGAAGGAGGCTTTTTAAAACATTGTGCGAAAAAGAGAAAATGCTGGTGACCAGCATTTTCTCCTTTTTATGCAATGTTTTCGAAGTTTTTTTGTCCCCTTAGCGTTGTTGACACTCGAGATGATGTGGCAGTGAGTTAACCGTCAGGCTACTGAGCTCGACTTATTGCGCTTTTGTGGACAGTGCAATCGCATATTTCGTTCTTTTATATTGACTCTAAATCTTTATTTAATTCAACTGACTTAGGTCTATTATGCACAAAACTTCATATATGTGCCTACCAACATTATCGGTATGCACCGCATGCGAGCTTAGAGTCTCTTATTGGAGAGGTCATCAGACCTCTCCAACAGCGGTGAGTTTAAAAGGCAGACTGCCACAGAAATCGCTGTCTAAATCCATTTGTTTTTGCGAAATTGTTCTGGTACACAGTCTATTTCGACATGTTTTTTTATAAATAAACCGAAATCAAAAAACTGAAATAGGAAATAAACGTGTTTTTTTTTTGTGACAGATTTCCAAAACGATTTATTATACTATATTGATTATAAATGACCTCTCCAATAATTGCAATTTTTCATTAAACAAATAAATCTAAGCAAAAAAAAAAATCGTTAAAAGAGGAGAAAGAACAAGGCGGGAAAAGATCACGTGACTTGATACTATCTGGAGAATTCGTACCCTCGAGAACTCGTAACCTAATCTCGAGAGTACGATTTCTCTGGAGAAGTCGTACCCAACAAATAGGTATAAATAGATTGATCAGTAAGTTTTATTTTTCAAAACTGACTAGACTCTAGCATTTTTCTTAGTTTTATACAAAAAATTTCATGGATTTATAATGATATAGATTTGATGAAATAACACACAGAGTTGCTTCTAGGATGCGGGATTCCGAGAATCCCGCGAAAATCAACTTATGACCGCAAAAAAAGTCGTGCCTCCTCGCCCTAGGTACCGCACACCTCAAAAGAGTCCGTGGTCCTTTGGTTTTGGGCGGATTTCGCAAGCTGACATGGTCGATACTTTTCTCAGAACATGGCTCATTTATCTAGTTTCATAATACATATATTTTTAACGTTTAGACAAAGAACCTCTGCATTTTACATGTCTGCAGCAGACAACTTTTCAAGATATTGTGGGAAGAGGAGAAGCTGCTAGTTACTGCAATTTCTCCTTTTGTCATAATGGTTTCTATCACATCAAAGCACCATCTTCCACATTAATTATCAAAGTTTGAATTGTCGCCTGCATGCTTTTTCTGTTTGGGACAGTCCAAAAATTGCTGTTCGTTAAAAGATTAAAAAATGTTACATTTATTTTTAACATGACTAGTATTATGTATATGCCACCTTTATTTATTGTCATCAGATAAGATTCTTGCCTATTCAGTGGAATTAGCAAATTGTATCAAATTTTAATTGAATGATTTTTCCTTTCCAAAACTATTTTGGCTTATCTGAGGACACATTACATGCATTCATTAGAGGTTTGTTCCTTTTGAAAATGAGCCAAATTGGAACATCATCTTCATATTTGTGTCCTTGAATTTTGAAAAAAAATATGCATTTCTGAACATGTTAATAGCATATGGCCTACAATTTCTTCAAATCTTTACCAAACTCGCGCTGTTAGTTATTTATGAGAGCTTGGTTCCTTTCAAAATTGAGCCAAAATCGGGTCATGGAGTCACAAATGACATGCTCTTGAATTAAAAATAAAAAAAAACTTTTTAACTTGTGAACAGCTTCATTTTACTTTCAATCTTCACAAAACCCAGACAGTTTATAGATATTCATGGGAGCTGGATTCTTTTGCAAACCGTCGGATTATTGGGTCAGAAATTCCTTGCCCTTAAATTAAAAAAAAAAAAAAAAAAAAATGCATTTTGAGCTTGTCAAGAGCTTACCGCATGTATTTTTGGATACTAACATGAAAAAGAATAGCTTTGCTTATATCAGTTCTCAATTTCATTATACCTCCACAACTCTTTCTAAAATAATCGAGCCTGTATTCAAATACCAGTAGAGCTGTTTTTAGTCCCTATAGGCCTCTTGTTCCTAGAATATTATAACAATGTGGAACATGCACTGTTGTGCCTTTACACCAGCAAAATTGAAAAAAAAAAGACATGTTTTTTTCTCATTCATTTAATGCCTAACTTGTTTGTTTACATCTACCACAATATATTGCAATCAAAAGCCAATAAACTATTTGGAAACATTGATGCCGACCTCTCCTGGCTTCTTTTTTAAAAAAGAAGCCAACTTGTCATCATGTACATGTAGATAAAACTTAAAATCGCCAGTCCGATAGAGTTATCTTTCTTTGATCACTCGTCTGAGTATTTGGTAAGAAAATGAACAAGTCTCGCGAGACAGCGCGATATTACTAGGTCAGCTACGGTGCCCATAAGTATAACTCTCACGCGTTAAAACTTTCATTATCGGGTTATATTATTGTTTATGTTTAGGAATACAGCTCTAAAACCACGTACCGTGACGAGATACTTTTACTAACAGTTTAGATAGTTAATCCATTGCAATAAAATTAATTTCTAAAATAACCGCCTACATACTTGTATTACTGAAATGAGATTTTCTGGTAATATAAACATTACTGAGTGGGGTTTATAACGTAGACAAAACATTAACAACCACATGACGAGAATAATAAATGAGATGTAAAGGCATGAACATAGGTATAAGACACTTTGTACATCGCAATGAAATGTACCTCCGTTAGTAAAGATGGTTGCATTTAACTGTATTTCGTATATGTTGCCAATGATTTTTATTTACGCCTGGTCTCGGTAATAAGTCTAACCCTTTCCCAAGCAAGCCCTGGTTTTCACGTGTCTGCAGTACAAGTCTTTTGAAAACACTGAGGGAAAAGGAGAAATTGCTCGTAACGAGCAATTTCTCCTTTCCCCACAGTGTTTTCTACCTGTTTGGAGAACTTTCTGTCATTTTCATCACATTTAAAATTGTCGTCTGCAAACTCTTTCAATTTGGACCAGTCTAAAATTCATTGTTTGGGAAAGGGCTAAACAAGCCATTAATCCTTAGGCTACTAAGCGCGACTCAATGACCTTTTGCGGACAGAACGTGCAGTCTGATCTTGGATCTACACTGTCCGATAATGAGATGTTTCCCCAACCCACCTACCTTTTAAATACCAAAATTTTGTTTTTTTTATTATCGGCTAGAAAGTTTCATTTAAGTTATTCAGCAGGATAAGGGTAAACTTGAAGATTTCACTGGTGGAAGTAACAAATATACTCACTCGTTAAAGATAAAGACCCACCACAGTCATCCTGAAAGCTATCTAGATTCGATGCGTTACAACACAACGGTTTGTCGTCCAGCTCCGTGCAGTTTGTGGCTGTCAGCCAGTGAGTAGTGGACACGCCAACAATTTGAAGAATCGCAGGCGATAGAACCGACAGTATCAATAGCAACCAGCCGATGCATATAATCCATTGGTTACGATCTTTTTTCTGAGGAAAAAAAAAAAAAAAAAAACGTGCTCTGACAAAAGGGGGTTAAATTCATATCCGTGAGGCAATATACCGATCAAGTTACCACCTAACGATGGATCCATAAAAATCCGTTTTGCTAACAACCGTCTGAACTGAATTGTGAGCTAGATTAGTCCTTGGACATTAAAAAAAATTGGCCAACAGCAAAATGTTTTGGCCCAGGTTAGCTTGTGCGGACTGTACAGGTCGCACTGGGTCGATACTTTCTGCAGATCCATTAAGCCTCCTTTTCAGAGAGCATGGCTCAAATACATGTGACCCATGCTCTGTGAAAAGGGGGCTTAATGCATCTGCGAAAAGTATCGACCCAGGTCAGCCTGCGCAGTCCGCGCAGGCTGACCTGGGCCGAAACTTTTCGCTATTGGTCAATTTTCTGTTTGTGACAGGAACAGTCTACCTTATGATACAGTCGGTAGTTAGACATAATGAACTTTATGGATCCTTAATACCGTGATGACTTGCTTGGTATAATGTATCACGAGATGCATTAAGCCCCTTTTTGCCGGAGCATGGCTCATATATATATATATATATATATATACACATACATATACATATACATATATATATATATATATATATTTTTTTTTTTTTATTTCAACTCCACGGTAGCTCCGAGAAATCATACAATTTTTATGATCGAGAGGTTGCGAGCCTGAATCCGGCTCGGTCGACATAGGTTTGGCGAAAACGAATGCCACAGGCATGACTATTGTGTCGTCGCAGAAATGGCGGCACTCTATGATTATTTTACGGAGCCCGGTAGGTGTCATGCTCTACACATTTTTTATTTCGAAATAACGAAATCCTAAATCGTTAAAACGAAATACTATTTCGAGAAAACGAAATACTAAATCGTTAAAACGAAATGCTATTTCGAGAAAACGAAATACTAAATCGTTAAAACGAAATACTAAATCGTTAAAACGAAATGTTATTTCGAGAAAACGAAATGCTATTTCGTTCTCTCGAAATGCTATTTTGTTCTCTCGAAATGCTATTTCGATATAACGAAATACTAAATCGTTAAAACGAAATGCTATTTCGATAAAACGAAATGCTATTTCGAGAAAACGAAATGGGTATGTTCGGAACACTTTGTTCTCATCGTCCGCCATGGCCATGTGAGATGAATGACTACATAGTCTATACGGTAAGAATTTATTAAATCGGCAAAAATTTTCTTTTAAACCTACATCGTTATAGATTTTAGTATTTCGTTTTCTCGAAATAGTATTTCGTTTGGACGATTTAGCATTTCGTTATTTCGAAATAAAAAATGTGTAGAGCATGACACCTACCGGGCTCCGTAAAAAAGCCTCGTGTGCACTCTACAGGCCATATTTTCAATCCAAGATGAAAGTTGGTAAGAAAGATTTTTTTTGTAATATCTCGAAAGAAAAGAGTTTAAAAATGAGTCAGGTTGGGTCAAGAACTAGCTCAACAGGTCAAATCTTTAAAAAAGCCTTTGTTTACACTATACAGACCACATTTTCAGTCTAATAGTCATGAAAGTTGGTCAGAGTGTTTGTTATGAATATGAGATAAATTGGAAAATGTGTCCCATGATCTCAAAAAAAAAAACAGGTAATTGGGAGTAGTATATATATTACCAATTTGAGGAAAAACCGACTAATACCGCTTCATACTAAGATCAGCGTCCAAAAGCGCGTTCCAATGCATCAATATCTCAATTAAACCAATATTCGTTTAACTGTGGCAATGGCTTAACAAGACGCATCAGCTAACAAGGTACATCACACAATGACAAACCAGCTAACGTCAAACGAAGGCTCATAAGTAGGCTAACCGGTTTATGAGTTAGTGGAGGGCTTAAGATTTTTGTTTAAAAAAAAAAAAAATTTAATTTTTAAAAAATTTCATCATCGCGCGTCATTGTTTCAGATAGTGTGTTACTCAGAGATACCAAGATACTGAGATACTGAGTTGCTCAAGACAATCACTTACATCAGTTAATCGCTTAACCCCCCCCATCAACCAACGCATCATGCAACGGCTAACCAGTTTATGAGTTAGTGATTGCCTTAAGAAAAAAAAAAAATTTAATTTTAAAAAATTTTTATCATCACGCGTCATTGCTTCAGTTACTGAGTTGCTCAACGAACTGATGAACTAACAAACTGATGAACTAACGACCTGATGAACTAGTTAACGGCTTAAGATAAAAAAAAAAAAAAAAAAATTTAATTTTAAAAAAATTTCATCATCATCATCATCCCACAATCAAGTTACTGAGTTACTGAGTTACTGAGTTACTCTGAGATACTGAGTTACTGAGTTACTGAGTTGCTCAACGAACTGATGAACTAACCAGCTTATGAGCTAGTAGGTGGCTTAAGATTTTGATAAAAAAAAAAAAAAAAAAAAAAAAAAAAAAATTGCTTGCCATGATTAAATAAAAATTTGAAATTATTATAAAAATTATACAAAATAAAATATATATCATAAAAGTAAATAGTGTATGGTATAAAAATGAGTGATAATATGAACATAAATGAGTTTAGAAAAGAAACAGTAAAATGCCCGTTTTCTAAAACTGGAAAAAGGGAAGAATATATAACTAGAGCAAACACTCTTAAAGAACAAATTCAAAACTACATCCTTCAAGTATATGAATCAGCGGCTATTTACCTAATATATACTAATTGTAAAGCTATAGAAAGACCAGCAAGTGAAGAAGAAAAAATGCCTGGTTTAACAAATGTATTAGAAATAAAATTTTTAGGTAGTAATGAAGACATTGATGAAACTATTGAATATGTTAGAAAAGAAATAAAAGAACAATTAAAAGAGATAACATTTAGTAGTAAAAAAGAAGTAATGGAATATATAGATGAAAAATATAATAAACTAGTAGATTTACTACTTTAATTAAAAAAAATATTTTTTATTCCTTCGATAGAAATAAAAAATTGAATTTACTCTTAAAAGTCCCAACAACATAGTAGGTTAAAGACCAAAAAGATATATAAAATATGGAAAAAATAAATGAAGAAATAGAAGCAAGTAAAACTGTAGAAGACAAATGGGAAATAGACCAATTCCTATTAAGAGCATCTATAGATATGGATCATAATTATGAGTTATTTAAAGAAATGACAAACGAAGGATATACCGTATTTTCCACAAAGGATGAAGAATACGATCAAGTGGAAAAAGTGTTAAAAAAATATAGAGAACTAGAAAAGTTTTATGAAGAAATAAATTGTTATACTTACTTCCTAACCCACAGCATATACGGCGGTGTAATGCAAGAATGGTTTGATAAGAACTGTGAATTTGGAGACGAATGCTTCTACCTAAATCATCTAATATCTGAAAACGGTTTAATAAACATTGATAGCAGCGATAACAAAGATGAAGACTATAATCCCTTTTCAACAAATTGTCACATATCTGAAATGGAAGTACAGTTTTGCAATTCTTATGATGAATTTAAAAGAGAAACCCTGGCTAATATAAGAACATATTTAGAAAAGAAAAAAGAAGAAATTTATAAAAAACTAGAAAATCTTTTGTTAAAAGAGAAAGAGGGTATCCCGGTAAAAGAACAACAGTTGAAAGCTGTGATAGAAGAAGAAAATAAGAAAATTAAAGAAGACATTTTAGATGAAATAGCAGAAATAGAATATTAAACAAAAATTTTCATAAAATAAAATGCTAGAACTAGAGCCAGATTTCAAGCAAAAGCTAAATGGCCTACTTAGGGATAAAACAAATATTTATCCTATAAACACCAACAAAATTATCTACACAAATGGAACCGGTCTAATGCCTTATAAAAACCCAAGATGGTTTAGTGATATATACTACTACTGCAGTAAAATGCTTTATGAACAACCTAAAGAAGATGTTCTAAAGATAATATTCTATGCCGGTGGTAATGGCATGCATGTTAGGCATTGTTTCTATGTTAGAGAGTTAACTGATTTGCTATCTCTCTTTAAACAAAGATTTATAGATTGCCCAAACGAACATCAATACCTAGAAAGCTGCCTTAACGATATTGAAGAACTTAGTATAAACTTTAAGTTTCTATAAAAATGAATTAAGCAAAAATTTTTATTTAATAAAAAAATAATAATGGAAGATAAAATTAAAAGGTATCTACCTCCAATAAAATATCCAGTTTCATTTTATCCAAGAAATTTTATACCATATTCATTAACACACATAGAATGTAGTATAGATGATTTTAATTTATATTATAATTTAGAAAAAGCTATTACTTTAAAAGAAAAATATGAAAAATTAAAAAACGGAATAAACTATAATACAGAGAAAAAGATACAATATGGAAAAGAAACTTATATTAAACTTTTACAAAAATTAAAGAATCATGTTCTTTTACTTAACACAAAAGAAAAATATAGAGATACTTTAACAAAAGAAGATTTAGAGACAATTGAAAAGATAAATGAAGAAGTAGTCATCATTAATAACTTAATATCAAATTATAATGAAAAAAGAAGTGAGCTATGTAAGAAAATGCAGGAATTAACAAATTGGAGAGAATATACAATTTTTGAAAATAAAAAATACGGTCTTTTTAAAGAATGTTACAACAATCTTCATCATGAAAATGATTGCTATGGCGTATTTAAAATTATACACAAAGAAGGTTTATTTTATAAAATAATAAATTATCTAACAGGCTCTAATTATAAAAACAGTGTCAAAGAATGTATAACATGTGGTAAAATTAAAAATTTATAATTTTTATTTGTTTTATCACAAATAAAAATTTATTTTTTGTACTCCTCTATCCTATGATGCCCCCAGGCAAGTGTATGAATTCTATCAGGTAAAATAAACCTTTTATCATCATTTGCACTTAATGCTATTTTATTAATTTCTTCCGTATAAATTTGATGCTTATAACTTCTTAAATTTGTCATTGTTCTATGCTGTATATTATTTTTTTCTAAACAATTCAGATAATCCTGATGCGTTATAGTTTTCTTAATTATATTTTTCTTAACCCCCTTACATTTTCTATTTTCCACCCCATCATCCATTTTAATACTGTACATTTTTGGTTTTAATCCAATAGTTTCTTCTATTTCCCTCCCACTTGTTTCATCCTTAAACATACCAATCACCTTTTTATTTATACCAACTGGAATACCCGAAGGATGACCCTCTTTTGGATAGTCACTTGTATCAAACTTTTCTTTAACATCATCTGAAATATCTTTATAAAAATCTTCTGTTTTAATTTCATACAATAAACTATCCGTATCAGTAAGTCCTAAAGTTGCTCTATCTCCATATTTCGCTTTAATATAGTTATAGTGAAAATCATACATCAAAGTTTTACTTAACTCAAGAATAGAAAACCCTAAATAAATAGGCTTGTTAAATGTTATTTGTGTTTTTCCCATATGAACGCTTATCAAATTTTCATTAAATATTTCTAAATGCTTAAAGTTTGGTTTGTTTACAAATTTCCTTGCTGTTTTCCTACTTCTGACAAGCTTAACATTTACCCTTTTTCTTATATTTTCCATAGTTTTACCAAATACTGAATTATTCATTAACTTATAAAAATCCTTTTCAAAATCATTTTTTGCTTTTGTTCTTAGCTGTGTGTTTAAATCTATGTATTGTTTTAACCAATCGCTCTCCTTAAACTTAATCCCTCTATGTATCTTTTTCAATTTTAAACCAAGACTTAAACACTGTTTTAAACTTTTATAATGTATAATATATTTCTTTTTATCATGTAAATTTGGTACCAGCTTTTCAACTTTATTTACTTTTTTTCTCTCCGCAGCAAGAGGAAGCTCATTAAAATAATCATGCAGTTCTTTAGGAACATCTAAATCAACTTCCAAAAAACAAGAATGTTGCCTCCAGTTGTTTAATTCCTTTTCCGTCATCCATTTAAATCCGCCAATTGGAAGCTTCTGACTCATTGCCCAACCATACAAGTTATTCGCATCTAAATATTTACAAAATACTGAAGGCATATTCGAATTGTACTTTTTACCTAAATATTTATTATTAGCTTTTATATACCTTTTAACAATCATTGAAATTCCACCTCGGATCCCCCTTTCAATAAATTGGATTTTATTTTTATCTCTAATCAGTTTTAACTTAACACCAGTTAACTTTAATGCAGCATCCCAAGCTAAACCAGGTGCAGTAAAATACCAAGCAGGGTCTAATTTATAAACGTTAAAACAAACTTCTCTAAAACTTTCAAACACATCTGCTAAAAGAAGAACATCCGTTTTTAAATATAAATCATGATATTCACCAAGAGTTTTAATTTTAAATGTTTTCCATACCTTTTTTGCATGTTCATAATCTTCTTCTGTAATTCCTTTCCCATCAAGTTTTGAATAAAATGCTTCTATAGGTGGTAATTGTGTTTCATTAAGTCTTTCTAATGAATCAATATATTCATATGGATAAACGCCCTTTCTACGAAGAAGTTTAAGCTCTTCTTCTTTTGGAAATTCACTTTTTAAGTTTTTGAATTGATAATCTTTTAAATTTTTTGCTAGTTTTGCTAGACCGCTACCCATAAATTTAAAACTATCTAAAAACCTAATATCCTTATAAATATCTTTACTTTTGTACTGACCTACTAAAGTCTTTTTTGTAAAGCTTATATATTTTTCTTCATTATTTGGAATTACATTAATTTCCCCCTCACTAACACCAAGATTTTTAACAAACAAATGAGTATCATATCCAGACAAATTATGAAAGAAAACAGGAAGAAAGTTTGGTTTACGAAATTTAAGATTACATTTATTATGTGTTGCTCCTCTATATCTACCACTAAAATGACAGTGGTCTCTTACTTTTTTCCATCTATCTTCATCTTTTTTCTTTTTATTTTCTTTTTCTTCCTCTTCTTCCACTCCATCTTCTTCATCGCTTTCCTCTTCTTCATCACTTTCTTCTTCCTCCCCAAACTTCTTATTACAAAGATAACAAGTATCTGCCTTATTAAAATCTTTTGCATCCTCTGTGGTAAGTATCATATCTTTTTTTGGCAATTTAAAAATCTCTTTGGTCAGACTTTCTATTTCTTCCACAAACTTTTTCTCAGCATCTGGTCCTCGATATAGCAACAATCTAGACTTAAGAACATTTTCATCAAAACTTTTTAAAAAGAAAGCATAACCTGTTGGGACATGCATATGAGTTTTTGTTGTTGTACTTTTACTTGGGTCTGGTTTTGCATGTTGTATTGGTATTTGCATCGTTTCAAAATCACCATAAACAACAAAAGGATGCCATTGTGTTTTAACCCAGTTTTTAAACATTACTGTACTCTGGGTTTTTGATGGTATTTTAATTCTTACAGCATCTTCTTCATAGCAAAACACTCTATGATCTTCTAAAACTCTTTCACTCGTAAAATGTCCTAAACAACTCCAACAAAAAGAAAGTTTATGTCCATCTTTGGATATTTTTGATGCTAATAGTGCACTTGGATTTTTTACCCAAACATAATGACTATTTTCATCTTCATCTTTTATTAACAAAAGAATCACTAAATGTTTTCTACCAAAAGTTTCTTTTCTTTGCCTTCTAAGAGGATATAACCCATCTTTCTCATCATAACCTATAACAACAATAGAAAAATCTGGATTTTGATTTTCAAATTTATTAATATCACACAACTTAACGGGGCATCCGATTCCTTTCATATTTAATTCTTTGATTTGTTCTTTTAATTTTTTATCTAGTCTTTCTGGATGTTCTTTTCTCGGATAAACCACCCTCATACAACAGTATAAAAAACAGTTATGATCTTCTTCGTTTTTAATATTAACAAGCCCATTTCTGTTATTTGCTCTTTTTAATCCTGCTGGTAAAGGCATCCATGAACCTGCAAGCCCCTCCCATAATTGTCTATTTTCTACAACATGTAATGTTAAGCTTATAACCCTCTCAAATACCCAACCAGTTCCTTGTATTAAAAAAGTTTCGAAATTAAACATAACTCGTTCTACCATGTCATCATAAGCGTCATTTACATCACGTTCCCTTAATATAATTTCATGATTTGAAGAAAGTTTAACGTTTTTATATTCAATATCACCATCATTTTTTTCCCTTGAAAATAAACATACTAGTTCTAGCTTTACCTTTGTATTTCTATTGTTTCTTAAAAAATTAGTTATGCTTTCTCTACATACTTCTAAAAAATCATTTGCTCCCCATCCCCCTACTCCATTTATAACATACTGTGTTGCAAATTCTCTTAATGCAGACGCTTCTTGTCTTAATTCAGTGTTTGGCATTTCTCTTCTTGGCAAGTCTTCTTCTACATTTTCTAAAACTTCGTTTATAACTTGTGGAATTTGCTCTTCTGGAACATTACCAGTCATCCAATTAGTAAAATTAGACACTCTTCTTCTAACACTCTGAGGAATTACTGCTGAGGCAACCCTTTGAGCACCACTATATAAATTAGATGCAATCGTTTGACTAGCATCTACCAGTCCATTGATAAATCTTCTTGAAAAAGAATTCATCGCTATAATTTTTAAAATAATAAAATTATCTTAAGTCAAATTTTATTATTTTTTCATAAATAATAAAATTAAAGAATATCAATTCTATATTTACCATTCCATACTCTACCATTCCAGTTTTCAATCGTTTGAGGGCATCGGTTAATAAACTTACTTGCCTTGTAAATTGATGGAAATTCGGCCACCTCTTCAGTTTCAACATCCTTTAAGGTAACCCTCTTTGGATTTTTAGCAATATCCTTTAATCTATCATAATTAGGAATTTTTTTTTAAATTTTTTTTTCTTCATCTTCAGGATACAAACCATGCTCTTTTAAAACATCAATAAACTTTTTCTTGTTCCAATAGGAATACCACTTAATATTGTTATCTGTTAATATCTTTTTAAAATCAGCAATCTTTAGCATATTTTTATATTAAACAAAAAATTACTTAATATACTACTGCCATTTTATTTCCATCACTCTGAAAGTTAATTAACCTATCACTAAGTAAAACAGCATATGCTTCAACATTTGCTCCTGGATTAGCTGTAAAGCTAGCTCTAATATGAATATCAGTTACAGAATACTTAATTCTTTCACTTTGCTTTGATACATCAAATACAAACAAGGGAAAAAGTTTTTTATAATCATCAGGATTAATATTTGGATTTGAAACTAGTTCATCCATGTTGTAAAACTTTTTTCTAAATGAAGCAGCTTCCTCATATATTCTTCCAATTAGGTTAGTATCAAAATTTATTTGATGTTCATTATGTGGATATTGCTTTGTGGATAACACAGCTTTAATATTTCTTACATTTAAGTGGTCAAATATAGCCGGGTTTGCTTCCTGATTATCACGCTTATTTGATTGAAAACCAACAATGATAAAACGTGGTACCTCAGGTGATGATTTAGTTGCTAGTCTCCAAGCAAAGTTAGTATTGTTTGGTACCGCTATTGTATCTGATTGTATCATCCTATACCCAACAGGAAATCTTTCTTTCTTTTCAATAAATTTTAAAAGTTCTGATCTATTACCAAGTTCAGGTGTTACGTGTGGCATAAACCAAGTTATTTTACTTAAAACAACTTTTCCTCTAAAATTATTAGTTGGATTTCCTGCGCCATCTGGGGTTGAAGCAGCTTTAAAAATTGCGTTATCATCACCTGTTCTTGTTAAGGTTAAACTATGCTTCATACCATATACCACTTTGTTGTAATCTTCACAAAAGCCAAATATGTGTTTTAACGGAATGCAAAAGTTAAATGAACCAACCGGATCTGAACTAAAAATCCAATCTCTTCTTACTCTAAATCCACTATTAGTATCACGATTTGCTCTAAGTCCGGTATCTTTATACCATAGTTGGTTTAAACCTTGTGATTTAGAAAAATCATCAGGATATTTTAACAACCCCAACATCGTGCTAACATAACCTGGATAATTAATATACTCAATATCTTGTTCTTCAAGTTGATATCTAATACTTTTAAACAAATACATTATTGCATTATTTGTTAGCGTTACCAAATTATCATTTGCATTATTAATATCATTATCATAACGCCCATTATTAACACCATCTTCTCTTAACAAATTACCCTCAAAACTTAAATAACTCTCAGAAGGATGAAGAAAAACATCCTTGTTTCCAATATCAATCCTAATATTACCCCCTGAGTTGTTTAAATTAGTTCCTATGGTAGGTTCATACTCAAAGTATTCGTATTCATCAATACTATCATCTTTTAGAATTGGTGCTTTAACATTTAAAATGTCCATTTTTTTTATATACAATCATAATTTTTTAAGTAAAAATTATGATTGTTATACTAATTTGCCCATAGTTGAGGGAATGACTTGTTTTCATTATTTACATACACACCCTTTAGTTTAATATTTTTAATTTTTTCTACTGTAAGGTTTTTTTTCATTTTTAGATAAATTCTATTTCCATAAAGAATGACTACCTTAGGTATATTATTTTTTTTTAGATATTGATTTACATCTTCTTCAAATTCCTTAATGATATCAGCTTTTTCAGGTGACAATTTTAAATCAACCTTATTATAATCATAATTTGTATCACTGCAATCTAATACTTCACAATCTTCATCAAGTTTAAAATTTGCATAAAGGATCCTAACCTTTTTTGTACTGTATTCTTCATAATGTGTTAAATTAAATTTTAGATTTGGCATTCTTTTTTATTTAATGTAATAATTACTTAAGCTAAATAAAAAATTATATTGTTTTTATCCCTTTACCTCTTTTTTTGTTTAACTTCTTAACCATTGTTTGTATATTAACGGCTCCACCATCAATCAATGAACTTACATTTTGTTCAACAGGTTGTATTGTTGGTATGGTTGGAACTTGACTATATTTTTCAATAATCTTTTTAGATTTAGGTGTTAAAGCCTTTTTAACTAATCTTGTTCCAGCATCAACTGCAGCTGCCTTACCTGCCTCTAAAGCTTTCTTTGCTCCTTCTTTAGCCACACTTTTACCAACATCAACTGCGGAACTTGCTATTTGCTTAACTGCACCGCTTGTAAATAACCTACTTAAAAAATTAGCTAAGGTATCAAATATACCTGCTCCACCATAAGCATATGTTCTTTTAACTCCTCTCTTTTGTGATGTAATCATTTTATAATATAGACATTAACTTTTTATAGTTTTTTGTATTTAATACTTTTTGCCTTTTTAATTCATCACAAATACTTACCAACTCATTTTTTACACCTGTATGACCCGCATCTTTACTAGACATTAAAAGGTCAAACCTTTCTAATAGTGCGTTGGGGTCAGATGGTATTACCGTGGTTGTTTTTTTCTTTTTTCTTAATCCTTTACCAGTTTTTTCTTTTTCTTTAAGAATGTAATCATAAACAGGTTCAATTATGTTTTTCCATTTTTCACTAAATCTATTATACATTTTTAATTCATTTTTTTGATTATTATCCTTAAATAAAATATTACTTGAATAAACTAAATATTGATAAGCATTTAAATCTTTTTTGGTATAATTTTTTGGGTTTGGGTTATTAGATAAAATCAATTCCCATAACCCATCAGTAGCTTGGTATTGGTTATTTTCAGTAGAAAAAGTTTTATTATTAGAATTATATGAAATTACCTTATCACCAAATTTAAATTTTTCTAAATCAACATCATAATGTATTCTATAAATATTGTCAAAATTATTACTATATTTTGCTAATTTTATATTAAAATCTTTAACAAAATTTCTAATTTCTTCTTCATTTTCTTCCGCTGTAACTTTGTGATAAGAAGGAGGTGGTGTTTCCGTTCGTAATTGACTAGTCTTCATTTCTTTAGAAAGTACAGCAGGTAATTGAATAATCCCCTCCCTAATAGGTTCTAATCCCTCTGTAATTTTTCCTGGCAATTGTTGAATTCCCTCCCTAATAGGTGTCAATCCCTCTGTAATTTTTCTAGCTGCTTCTAGTTGATACGCACCAATATTTCTAGTTGCTTCTTCTTGTATCTCCTTTTGTGCTTTAGTTAAGGGTTTAAAAAACTTAGTTAAGTCTTGTTGCAATTCAATATCACCTACTCTTTCTGCAAGTAACCTATCACGAACCTGTTTTTTTCTTACAAGATAATCTTTTACCATCTTATCTCTTGTTTTATAATCAACATTTATAAAAGGCATTTTTAAGTAAAAAAAATTTTATTTTAATTAATTTAATCACTATTACCTATCTCACATGCGCAAGAAAATTTAAACTTAGGCGGTTTTATTTTTAATTTGAATGGCTTCCATTGTGCCTTTCTACAAGTCTCCTGAATTCCTCCCGTGCTTCTATTCGTCCCTTCTCTATTAAACTCTCTTGATCCTCTAGCTTGCTTTTTTTCTTTGTTTTACTTCTAATTTCTTCCTTCATTTGTTTGTATTTTTCCAATTCTTCCATAATTAAACTAAATTCTTCATGTTCTATTTTATTGTCTGATATTGCTTTTGATATATGTGTAAGTAGTGTATTTAACTTTGAATCAGCCAACATTTTAATCTGAAGATGTTTTTCTGATTTTGTTCTGGTTCTTCTAACCACAAACTTACCTACTAATGCTGCTAACCCAACAACTAAAGCACATCCTTCTAGGACTATCGTTGCGGGGATCGCTACCACAGTTGATAGTAAAGCGATTCCTCCAGCTCCAGCTCCTAGTGCTCCAACTGTTAAGGCTGCTTCCACATTATCCACAGTCTTACTAATCTTTAAATACTTTTTACTTAACTGTTCTCTAACTCTTACTTCATTTTCAAGAAAATCCTGAATCTCTGATATCTTCTTAAGTCTGAATGATTGACCATTGTCTCCTGCTGATATATTTGGTTCTAATATTGGTGCATTTGGTATATTTCGTGCTTCTGGTAAGTCTGGATAAATCTTTTCTTTTAGCTCCATTTTATTATATTATAACTATTTTTTAAATTGAATAGTAAAGACGACACAAAAAGGTGTTTTCCTCTATTTTTTTTATTTTACTAGAGTTGTTTGTAATTGTTGTAACCATGTCATCCACTTCTTCTAACGTAACTTCATTTGTTATAGATATTTGATTAAGTTTTAGATTATAAGATAGAGAAACTAAAACAAAACCTTTACTCATATTAAAACCCATACCTAGGGCCATCGTTATAGATTTGCCTCCTTCTAATACTAGCGGTTGTTGAGTAAAAATATCCCATGAAACAGGATTAACTTTTTTAGCTGGATACTTACCTTCAACAGGTTTCCAAAAAATAGTTTTTGGTTGAACTATTTTATGTTTTCCATTTCCAAATTTATGTACATTCATTTTTTTAATTTATAATATTGCTCCTAATATAGGAATATTAGCAAATGGGCTATTTGGTCCTAAAAGAAGACCTTTTCCATCATAAATTTTCCCACCTTGTTTCAAATACAATCCTTCACCTTTATTTTTTAACCCTTTACCTTTGTATGGTTTAAGATATAGCCCTTCTCCATCAGTTTCTACTTGACATACGCAACCCCCTTTCTTAAGGTAAAGCCCGTTACCCATTGCTTTTTGAACTCCTGTTGATGCTAAACCAGATAGGGCACCAACTCCTATAGCAGGTAAAACGGTTCTTGCTAATGTAGGTAGAACTGATGAAGCTAACCCTGCTATCAAAGGTAAAAATCCACCTTCTACTTTCATGTTGTGCTTAAGTTGTTTAATAGTCATTCTAATGGTTACCCCTTTACCTCCCTCTAATGCTTTATTTAATTTGTTTAGTTGTGACTCGGTTACCGCCATTAAATCTTCACCTGTTAGGTCATCATGATTTAATCTAATACTTACAGGACAACTTGATTTAACAGCATGTTGTATCTTTTTCTTTTGCCCTTCTGTTATATTTACTTTAACTGTAATGTAATTTGTCATTTTATATTTAACGCGATTCTCTTATGTGAAATCTAATCGTTAATGTTTCACCCCTTAGATTTAATACGTTTCCATCTTGGTCAGTTAGCGTTACGTTTAAATCATGTATTTCATCTAATGTTAAAGGTAGGTATACCAGATTAACTGGAGACTCTATTATTTTATAACCCGGCGCCACATTTGGAAAAAAGCTATAAATTGTGTTTCTTTGAGAACCATTAACATAACTACCTGAAATTAAGTCAATATTAACAAGTATGCTATTAATACTTAAGATATTTACTACTTTTTCTGATTCGTGAAATCCTTGTAGATATTTTGCTTTGTTAAACCCTAATACTTTACCAATACTTCTATTTTGGTTAAAATCAACCTGATAATTATTTTCAACATTAAGAACAGATTTTAATGTATTAGTGTTAGCGGATATGTTTAAATAATATTCTTCATTAATTAAATCATAATGACCCCTTTTCCTCATTTCTAATTGTATATAATCATTAATATCAACTAAATCATAGCTACCTTCAGGTATTTTTAACTTAACCCATGTATTACCATTGTCTGGTGAATAAACAAAAGTGCCATTTCTTTTATCAATATTTGGAAATGAATAATATGTTTCAAGATTGACTAAAGCTATTTCATATTTTTTATCACGTTCTAATTGAAGTGGTGGAGTAAATCTTGTTCTAAACTCTGTTTTGTTGTCACTTACTATAATTTGAAATGATGTTTTATGATCAGTGTTTTTTACTATTTGTTTTAGTAATTCTTCTTCCATTTTATATTTACTAAAAATATATTTTAAAACAAAAAATATATTTTTTATAAAAATTTAATAATAGTTGCTGTAATTTTGTGGAATATAAAAGTTATCAAAACCACTTCTATACTTTCCGTTGTTTTTGTTGTTGGTTAAGTCAATTACAACAAAACCATGAGGTTTTTCCCAACATTTTTTACAAAAATTAACAAACTCGGTTTTTGTCATATCATCCCCTACATGATCACTATAAATATGATTAAGATTTTTTAAGTCTTGTCTAAACAAGCAAATAAAATTTGCATTCTCTCTAATAGTTTGACGAGGTAATCTAAAATAATTTTGTGATAGATAAAAACAGTCAGCGTTACTATGTCTTCCACGAACATAATAGTTTTCACATTTGTTTTGCCTTTCCAAGAGTAAATCGTCAAAAATCATTAAGTTTTTGTTTTGCCCGTTTAAATCTCTTGGGTCGGGTACATCACAAGCATTTTCAAAAAATTCACACTTAATATCAGATTTTTCCTTAATTGTTTTAGCCCATTCTTCAACCAATGCTAAAGGAGAAATATCATTTTTTTGTACTTCATCCTTAAATGAAAATAATCTTAATATATATTCTTTTGGTATTTCTTCTTCAAAAGCTTTTTTTAATATGCGATATTCTGGTTGAAACAAACTTTTACCAAAAACGCTTAAGTTATCATAATCTAACCAATCAGGTCTTAACAAAAGGTTAAGTAAAAGTGTAGTTTTACCACATCCTGATTTACCTACTATTAAACCTCTGATACTTCTTGGTAAAAGTTGATGGTTAAATCTTTTTGCTAAAGCTTCATTCCATGATAAATTAACAATATCCATTTTATATTAAAAATTTTATTTTAATATAAAAAAAAATGTATTGTGTTAAGTGTAAAAAACAAACAGAAACAAATGATTTAAGTTATGGTGTAAGTAAAAATGGTAGAAATATGAAAAGGGGTAAATGTGTTGAATGTGGAACAACAAAAACACAGTTTATTAAAAAGGATAAAGAAGGTGGTTCATTGTTAAACAAGGCAATTAATAACTTACCTTTTGAAATGCATTTACCTGGGCATAATTTTACTGGTCCTGGTACTAAGTTAAATAAAAGATTAAAGCCTGATTTAACACCTAAAGAATGGTCAAAGCCTGTAAATCGTGTTGATAAAGCAGCATATCATCATGATATATGTTATCTTAAACATGATGATACTAAAACACGCAATGATGTGTGTGATGCTAATATGCTTAAAGAGTTAAAGGGTATCTATAATCCTACTATTAAGGAAAGAATGGAAAGAGGATTGGTTTCCTCATTAATAGGAACCAAGAAAAGATTTGGAATGGGAAATAAAAAAAAAAAATTTAGAAAATATAACATTAGCAGAAGAACTACATAAACCTGTAAAAAGAAAATTTAAGAAAAGAAGAGTTAGAGTAGGGGGTGTCGATAGGATATGGGCTGCAGATTTAGTAGATATGCAAGCATTTTCTAAACTTAATCGTGGTGTAAAATATCTTCTTGCTGTCATTGACATTTTTTCAAAATATGGTTGGCTGATCCCCTTAAAAGACAAAACAGGAAAATCTGTTTCTGTTGCATTGAAGAGTATTTTTAAGGAAAGAAAACCTGATAAAATGTGGGTGGATAAAGGTAAAGAGTTTTATAACAAAGATGTTAAAGATTTGATTGAATTATATTCCACTGAAAACGAGGAAAAATCAAGCGTTGTTGAGAGATGGATTAGAACAATGAAAGAAAAAATGTGGAAGTATTTCTCTGCTCACTCAACAAATGTTTATATTAACGTGTTACCAAATCTTGTTAAAGAATATAACAACACGAGGCATTCTTCTATTAAGATGACACCAACTGAAGCAAGTAAAAAGAAGAATGAAAATAAAGTTTGGAGAACACTGTATCCTGATTATAATCAAGTAAAAAAAGATATCAAACCAAAGTTTTCTGTTGGAGACAAAGTAAGGATAAGTAAAAAGAAAAAGACTTTTGAAAAAGGTTATACCACAAGATGGACTGAAGAGGTATTTACAGTTTCAGAAATAAAACATACATCACCTGTAACATATAAAATTGAGGATTTAAATGGTGAAGAAATAAAAGGTTCATTTTATGAACCTGAACTACAAAAAACGAGTCAAGAGGTGTATAGGATAGAAAAGGTTATTAAAAAGGGGAAAAAGAAATCTCTTGTAAAGTGGAAAGGTTATTCTGATGAGTTTAATTCATGGGTTGACAACAGTGCTATTATAAATATTTAAATATATAAAAAAATGAAAGATATAAAAATTGATAATGTAACTTTAAAAAATAAACCTTTAAGTAATTTTGAACTAAATGATGCTGCAAAAAAATTAAAATTAAAAAATTTTAGAGGAACATTTTTAAGAGATACCCTACCAAAAAACAATAAAAAAAATGAATGTGGTATATTAAACCTTGATGATTCTAGCGGTCCTGGTACTCATTGGGTTGCATGGTTTAAAGATGGTAAGAAAAAAATTTATTTTGATAGTTATGGTATTCAACCACCTAATGAAATTATAGATTATTTAAAACAACCTATATACTACAATACTGACCAATTACAACATGCGGGTGAAGTATTTTGCGGTCATTTATGTTTGTTCATTCTTAAAGAGTTATGCGATGATAATAAATTTCAAGATGTTTTAAATAAACTTTTTTAGTAATATTAAAAAACGATGCCCGTTAATAAATTTGGAAAAATGGATGATGTTAAAACAAGCGGTGATGGTGTTTCACTTGCTTACATTACTAACAACTTTTTACGTAAAGATGGAACAACCACTGTTGTCGGTTCTATAAATATGAATGGCAACACATTAACGAGGGTTAGTAATCCAGTAAATCCACAAGACGTTGCGACAAAGGATTATGTTGATAATACAGCAGGGGGAAGCCATGAATCACCACTATTAAAAGAAAATGGAAATTTTATTGCTACTGCTCCATTCAATATGGGTTTTAAAAAAATACATAATCTACATGACCCTGAAGAACCACATGATGCTGCTACAAGAAGTTATGTGGATAAGGTTAGTAGAGAAAGTGTCATTGTTAAACGTAATGATGGAAGATTTGTTGCTACAGGAAATATAGATATGAGGAATTATGGGTTAATTAATGTCCTGTCACCGGCTGAACCTGATGATGTAGCAACAAAGGGGTATGTTGATAGTCAATCCTCACCATTTTTGTATAACCCCATTGATAGCTTTTATACTGCAATAGGAGAAATATCTATGGGTAACCGGCGAATTCATTTTGTTGCTTCTCCAATTGAAAATAGCCATGCAGCGAATAAGCTTTACGTAGATAGTGTTCTTGAGCTGGCTACCGCAGGTGAAAAGGCTTTGACAAAAAACCAAGACGGGTCTTTTTCAATGGCTGGTGAAATAAACATGAAGGGTCACTCGATTATCGGATTACCAAATCCTATTGACCGTGGTGCCGCTGCCAATAAAAATTATGTTGATAATGGTGGGGCTATCATAAAAAATCCAAATGGGAGTTTCTCTGCAGTAGCTAACGTAAATCTTCAAGGTTATTCCCTAAAAAATGCAGCAACTCCCGTAGAAGAGAGAGATTTAGCGACAAAATCCTACGTGGATGGTAAAATAGGCTTTAAACCCGTTATAAGCGTTCATGCTGAGCAACAAGGAGGATTAAAAAATGGTAATTATGAGTTTTCTTTCGGTAATGGAAGCACGGGAATACATCATGAATTAGGAGGCTATTGCATGGCAGCCTCGGGCAGAATTATAAGGGGGTCTCTAAAGGTCGTTACAGTTGGCGGTAACCTAAAAGAAGAGGCAAAAATTAACATAGTCTTAAACAGAGTTGAAAAGGCTGACTACTCCATAGTGAAAAAGGAGGGAGAAGGTTGTAGTTGCATAGTTTTTCCTCAGCCTTTAGAAGTAAAACAATGTGACACTATAAACTTTATAACAAGGTCCAACAACTTCAACGCAAAAAACGCGCATGTGTCGATACTTATAGAGTTGGACTTGTAAAAAAATATTTAACCCAGTAAAGGGTTAAATATTTAAAATGGGTTTATCAATACACACACCAAGATCACGTGGTATAGTATTTCACAACTTTTTCCAATATTTTGAAATGTGTATTACGCATATAATATCACTTTAGACTGGACTTTTAGGGAGATGGTAGTATGTTATGATATTAATAATTTTTTTGCTTTTGTTTTTTCTAAAAAATGAACTGAATATGGTAATTGTATAAAATATAATTTTTTATTTAATGATAATAAAGCAGTCTTACTTCCTTGTTGTAAAAAATTATTAATAATAACACCTCTGGCGCGGTCTAACAACCCGTAAGTTAATACCATATCACAATGTTGTAAGGCTGCTGTTTAAAAAAACAATATCAAGTATTTTATACAATTATTATACAAGTTAATCATTTTTTAGAAAACAGGGTAAAAATGTTTGTTAATATTATAATGTACTACCATTTTGTTGTGCATTAAATAACTTCCTCTTTCGTTTTCGGTGAGGAGGCATGTAAAAATGGTTATATCATGGTAGTGTCATGACTCGCCTTACTTTATCTATACTTTTTCTTATGTTAAGGTATAGAAAACAGAGTTAAAGGTGATTCTTAAGATAGTTTAACGCTTTTCAACATTAACTAAGGCAGGAATATCAAAGTTTAAGTCTCTCTGTGTTTGGGGTTCACAGAATTTATCCTTGGATAAATACGTCCCCCGATATTCCTGTCTAACAAATAAAAATAATTTTTTTTTTTAATCAAAAATCTTAACCCACCCACTAACCGATAAACTGGCTAGCCGTTGCATGATGCGTTGGTTTTTCTTAATCAAATTTTTTTTAAATTTTTTTAAATTTTCATTTTTTCTTCTAAATCTTCTTTCAAATCATCAATCAAGCCTTCTAAAACTTCCCTCATCTTTTCTTTTACTTCATCTGGTTCAAGTTCTATTAACTCTTCTTCCTCTTTTAAATCATCTAGCCTCATGTGTAGGTCTTCATTTTTTACTGAATCAAAATATGCATCAATTCTTCTTTTTAAATTCCATATTATCTCTTCTGTATGGTAATCAAACCAAGCATCAATATCATCTCTCTCTTCATAAAAAAAATTATCAAATTTTTCTTGTGTTTGTATTTGACTGTTATTGTCTGTAAAGTTTTCCATTCTTTACTTATACTTACACCGCAATTTATTAACTTTAGTTCAAAAAATTTTTGTATTTAGACAAAAAAATTAAAAATTTTTTTTAATTTTTATTCATTTCATTGTTGTTTATTATATCTTCAATAACACGTAAATTATCTATGGTATTCAATATCTCCCTTCTTAACAATATTATTCCTCGTCTTTTCTTACTTTGCTGTAAATCTGTATATTTCCATACTTTGTTTTTTACTAGTTCATGAATGTTATCAATTTCTAAAAGTATTATTTGTTTCATTTTTTTATTTCTATCTTCTGTTTTAACTTTTCCTTTATTTAAATAAACTAATACTCTCTCTAAACATTTATTGCTTACATTTTCTTTTAATCTAGTAACAATATTATCATTTATTTTACTGCTAACCATAGGTAATTCCACTGTATTTATTAGTCTATACATTGAATCATCTCTAATAAAAGACAACTGTCCTCTATTTGTTTGTCCTAAAGCTTTTCTTTTGTTATTCATCTTACGTAATACATACATTGCTAAAAGTTTTTGCTTAATTCATTTTTATTTCTTGTCAATAGAAATTAAATTTTTTTTTTTTTTTTTTTTTTTCTTAAGCCACCCACTAACCGATAAACTGGCTAGCCGTTGCATGATGCGTTGGTTGATGGGGGGGGGGGGGGGGGTTAAGCGATTAACTGATGTAAGTGATTGTCTTGAGCAACTCAGTATCTCAGTATCTTGGTATCTCTGAGTAACACACTATCTGAAACAATGACGCGCGATGATGAAATTTTTTAAAAATTAAATTTTTTTTTTTTTTAAACAAAAATCTTAAGCCCTCCACTAACTCATAAACCGGTTAGCCTACTTATGAGCCTTCGTTTGACGTTAGCTGGTTTGTCATTGTGTGATGTACCTTGTTAGCTGATGCGTCTTGTTAAGCCATTGCCACAGTTAAACGAATATTGGTTTAATTGAGATATTGATGCATTGGAACGCGCTTTTGGACGCTGATCTTAGTATGAAGCGGTATTAGTCGGTTTTTCCTCAAATTGGTAATATATATACTACTATTGGGTGAATCTTTAGAAAAACCTTATGTACATGTACCAGGTAGAGGCAATATATTCTCTCGAATACTCAAGAAAGTTGGCCAGGATATTGTCTTAATGATATCTAGGATTATTTGCAAAGTTTGTCACATCGGGTAAAAAAATGGTCACCGAGTCAAATGTTTGAAAAACCCTTTACACACTCTAGAGGCCACATTTTTGATCCCAAAAAAGTTGGTCAGATAGTATGTCTTGATTAAATCACGAAAAAGTTAGAAAATGGGTTATGTTGAGTCAGAAACTAGGTCACCACATCAAATCTTTTAAAAAAAGCTGATTACAATTTAGAGGCCATATTTTGGTCTGATACTAGTGAAAAATGGCAAGAATGTTTCCCCTGACGTAACATTTTAAGTCCAATACCCAATGTTTCTCTTGATGTTATCTCGGATAATTTTTGAAAATGGGTCATATCAGTTAAAAAAGTAGGTCACTGGAAAAAAACATCTTGGGAAAATCTATGTCTAAATCTAATACATTTGGTTAGAATGTTCGTCTTGATGATATATACAGTAAGTTTGAAAATGGGGTCTTGTTGGGTCACAGGGTAGGTCACTGGGACAAAATCATAGAAAAAGCTTGTGCACGCTTTAAAGGCCACATTTTCTTTCAGTCCAATGTCTTTGAAGTTTGTTAGAATATTGGTCTTGATATATCGGAAGTGATTGAAAAAGGTTTATGTTGGGTCACAAGGCTCGGTAAGCTACTTCAGGACAATCATGGCTCTCTTGTTTATGGATGACGTCGCCTGTGTTTTTATTGTCTGTTATGTATAGCTTATTGTTTCATCTGTATAGCCAGCGGTTGAGAACTGAACCCAGCAAAATACTGCTACATTCTCTTAATCATCTGAGAGAGAGAGAGAGAGAGAGAGAAAGAGAGACAGAGAGAGAGAGATCTTGACATTGTGATAAACGTCACAACTATTCGGAATGCTTGTGTCGTTTCTTTTATTCAGCTTCTATTTCAAAGCCCACCGGAGCATGCAATAAGTCCATCCGTTTTCCCACTGAAAGACGTACATCTGAAGTTATCTCGACACCGTGTTCATTGTTTCTTCTTTTATTCATGTTCTGATGAAGGCGCAACTTTTGGAAAATATAACTTTATCAAGTAACCCCCCTTGTTTTCAGTGCGTTATACAGCCAAACCGAACGTTCTTATTTTACACAAGTTTGGGGTAAGTACGTATTATGTGACGTCATAGTGGTCGTAATTTCATACTTTTTTCAGAGGGGCGAGTCGGAATTTAGTCATGGAATTTTCCACACGTGCTTGTACGGTTTTGCATATTCCATTTGAACCATGCTCTGGCAAAAGGGGGTTTAATGCATATCCGTGATACATTATACCTATCAAGCAATCACATAATTATAGATCTATAATACCCACTTAAAAAAAAGCAAAAAAAAACGACCGATTCCTGAGGTAGACTGGTGCTTGGACACACGATCTTGAAACGTTGTTCATATACTAGATAGGTACAGGTAAAGAGCAGTGAGACATACATGTACTTTGAACAATTCAGTAGTAGTGTATAATGGATCACACGACGTGTCTTTCTTAATCTAAAGGACATGAGCCATGCTCTGGCAAAAGGGGGGTTAATGCATCTCCGTGATTCATTATACCAAGCAAGACATCACATGATTATGGATCCATAAAATCAATTTTGTTTAAAAACCGACTGAAACATGAGGTAGACTGGTCTTTTGACATACAGAAAATTGATCAATAGCGAGAAGTTTCGGCCCAGGTCCGCCTGCGCGGACTGCGCAGGCTGATCTGGGTCGATAATTTTCGCAGATACATTAAGCCCCCTTTTCACAGAGCATTGCTCACATGTCTATTGTGTGGTATACAATAAATTAACACTGACTGAAACATCTAAAACCCATACCATCTAATTCCATCCATGTATAAGTTATTCAACAAACTCCTGTTCTTCCCATTTAATTGCACATATCTGTCCACTCTTTGCGGTTTATCTATATCTAAAATAGGTTAACCATGAGAATGTTGAAGAATTGCAAACATGATCAAGTCAGACGTCTTTCTCATACTAAAAATGATACTCTTTTGTTTGCAATAAATAAATAAATATCTGAGACATGTTCTGGCAAAAGTGGGTTTAATGCATATCCGTGATGCATTATTCAAGTCATCACATAACGATAGATCCATAAAATCCATTTTGTCTAACAACCGGCTGGAACGTGAGGTGGACTGGACATTGGACATGCTGAAAATTTTACCGACTACGCAGGTTTATACTTTTTGCAAAATATTACTTGCAGATGCATTAAACATCTTTTTTATCGAGCGTGGCTCATCTTTTTTTTTTTTTTTAATACATAATTTCAATTCATTATACACACATGTTTTCTGTTGCAGATGTCGACGCGTCAAAAAGTGCAATGGACCACGATGTTCTTATTTCAAGTTTTTGTCATATTAGTCTATATCTCACAGAACTTCAGTGAGATCAAAGTAGACTTTACGTTCTATCAAGAAAAAGTATTTGTAAATTGTCATCATAAGTTAAGAAATAGATCAGTCCTTATGTTTTTTTTCCCCCAAGAAAATATTAGTTTTCACTCTCCCCATCCCCCCACCCCCCGCAAAAAAAAAAAAAAAACACACACACACACACACACACACACACACACACACACATGAGGGGTCAGAATCCCATTAATGCCCCCTTCATACGCAAAAAACATTTGTGACCATTTCTAAAAATCTAAAAGTTAATGCCGCAACATATAAAAGACGTTGAATCGGCGGCTCACGTAAACAAGGCTGCCATGGGATGTCTCGCGGGTCACAACCTCTTCTGTCATATGTCGAACCGTGAAAATTTGACCGCCAGAAGGGCGGTCAATTTGCTGACTCTGAGGTGGTATCGCAACCTCTTGCCGCCCTGAATCTTCACTGCGTTTACCCTTGCAGCAACCGTAGACAATGATCAGCAAGGACTCTGCGAGGACCATAAGGCCAGCAGCCAGGCACATTCGGAAACAAAAGCCATACTTTTGCCCTGGATACATTGCAGCAAAGATTATGCAGCCAATTAAACCCAGCAACCCTGCAAATACAACTACAGTTTGTAAAGTGACTGGAGAGAAAATATTCCAAAATACATTAATACATTGAAGCTAAAATGTCCCATTTTTTTCTCCCCTTCCCAATATACCACCATAATGTTCTCATACACTTACACAGTTCTAGGTTCATGACAATATTCAAATTATGTAAACTTTTGTATTTATAAACGTACACATGGTTTACCTTAAACTTATTCTTTGCAGATTTAACTTGAAGCCGTTCAACACAATGTCATGATATTTTTCACCGTCGATGAGCTTCGACGCTTCTGAGCTTCTCGTATATGTAGCTCTCTTATTGAATGATGTTTTACACCGATTTCAAATTTATTTCAGTCATGACGGCGACACTTCATCTTGTGTGTCCCTGGTTTCACCAGTTTTATAGACCAGGGATTTGAAGTGTTTTCGTCGAGGACACTTCAACAAAATGCTCAGACTCTCGAGTGAGAATCGTACCTAGGACTTGCGGTTTAAGCATTATACACCTATCTTGACAGTGCAACAAATGAAAACGATCGCCGTAGAAAAGTCCGAGATCACTTTCTTTAAATATATCGGCATATCGTAATTTTATGACTAGTGGTTACTTTTTAACTAATAACTGGGATGGTTACATTTCCATTGGAACCAATTAACTTCGTAAAACAGACACTTGGTATAATATGTGTCGAGCGTCTTCTATGTACCACAACATAGCATAGCGAACCAGAGGGACGAGGGAAGCATCCATAGAACTCGGTATCGTGACAAGCTAATAGCTTTACTCTGTGGACAAACCAGATCAATTGTTTACAAATACATGAATCATGTTCTGTGCTATGAGGGCTTGATGCATCTGCAAAAAGTATCAACTCATGTCAACCTGCGCAGCCCGCGCAGACTTCAGCCAAAACGCTTTGCTATTTATAAATTGTCTGCTTGTCAAAGGGCCATTATAGCTCATGATTTAGTTAATTGTTGGACAAAATGAATTTAATGGATCCATAATTATATGATGGCTTGGTTGGTGTAATGCAGCACTGGTATGCATTAAACTCCCTTTTGCCAGATCACCTCCCACATACATTTGACCAATCAGATCTTGTATTACATGCAAATCATGAAATTTCAGGTACAAAGACTAAAAATACGGATCCTGATCTCCCATCTGAAATTAGCGACTATCTATATGAAGGAGTTTACTAGCAGACGCTGGAGTGAAAAAAAGATAATTTTGTTGATAAATTCCATGAAACCTCTTCTCATAAGGAAAGAACAACTATCAACCCTTTGTTTACGAATGCATTTCGAAAATAAATCTCACTTTTATTTTTTCATTTAAAAAAAAAAAAAAAAAAAAAAAAAAAAAATACACTACATACCAGCAACTGGGTAAAACAGCATAAAAGCCCCTCCGATACAGGCCCAGCAATCATTGTCCTCATTGTCACAGTATGCCATGCAGAAGAAACATACAACTGGTACGGAGATCAGAATGGCAGCCGAAATCTGAAGGCTATATAGCGGTGTGCTTATGTCTGCAATGAGGCACAGTATTCAGTTATTTCCATTGGTACGTCTCATTCGGAATTAGTATGTCATTCCCTATTTGTCTCTTTTTAGTGAATATCTTTTTCATTGATTCATAAGAAAAGGTACAGGTACTTGATTGTATTGTAAACATCCAGGATTATTGCGAAAAATAGGTTTATTTTTTTAAGCTGCTGTGTTGATTCTTTTGAAAAAGAATAACATGACTATTTTCCCTCCATTTGAATGGCACGCGCTGATTATTTAGGTAACTAGAGCGCGGGAATTACGATTTCCACCTTCATTTGAAGAGTTAGAAAATATAAAATTGGTATTTTCATTGGTCGTAACCATGAAATATCAAACCATTTTAATCCACCAGTATTTCTCGATGAACTACCGATAAGTATGAAATAAACTGGCCTACTGCCAGACGGCACGGAAGGCTATGGGCCCCAAGACTAGTAGTCATTGCTTCCCTTACTGGTTATGTTCGAACAATTCGACAGGTTAACTTTTGGTTCAAATTAGTTATTAATATTAACTATCACCGTTAAAGAACTAAAATAATCCAGTGATACATGGAAAAACTTTTCGGTATGTGATGCATTTTAATCCGTGGATGCGTTGTATCAATTATATTTTTTTTTTCATTTGCCCTTTATGAACCCAACACTGAATCAAGTATGGTCAAGACCGACCAGCATTACTACTCGGCTTTGATTATCTAAACCCTGGCCTTTAAACGACTTTATGAACTCATTACAACGCAGCAAAATTTTAGCCCTGTTAACATTGACAGCATTCGCAGACGACAAACGAGATGCAGCCGAATTGATGGGACGTGCCTCCTAGAGGGTAGAAAATACTGTCGGAAAAAGAAGAACATGCTGGTTACCATTATTTTCTCCTTTTCGCACAATGACTTCAAAAGCTTTCTCTCTCGTGCTTGTAAAAAGTCGGGATTTTTTGGTTAAGGGATAACCGTTAAAACAGCACTGTGTATCAAATATTACGTCGGTATGGCTTGACTGTATACATGTATACACACTATTTACTTAAAGATACAGTTATACTAGCTTTCAGCCACTTTTTAACCCATTTCACCTTTATTTTGTCAAACTATAACCATTCTCCAACAGATACCTCTGAGGGTTGCGTAGATTACGACGAATAGAAAATGTGTTTCATTTTCTTGAGGCCATCAAAGAAATCACTATTGTGACGTTTCCGGTTTTAGATCGAAGATTTCCGACACATGTATTTATCGCATACACCGTATACATCTGTTATGTTTCTATGTATAAACAGCTGACTAATTCTGAACACTTCTACAGTCTATCGGGTTTTAATGGCTTTCTTTCCTTCTGGCTGTAAAAATGTATCTTTAATAAAGATAAGGATGGCACGATGCTCACCCGTTAACCCCTGGTCTGCTACGCACAACTCGAGGACCTTTTGCGGACACATAACGTGCAGCCTGATCTTCGATCTATACTGTCCGATAAGGAATATTTTTCCCAAAATATCTTTTGCATAGCAAAATTTTGGTTTTTACTATCGGTCTTAATGTTTTATTTCACTTAATTAACTGGATGAGATAAAATTTACATCAAAACGCACCTGATAAATCTAAAGAACCGCCACAGTCGTCATTGTAACTATCTGGATTTGATGCATTGCAGCAGGGGGATTTATTGTGCAGCTCCGAGCAACTTGTGCTCTCCAGCCAATCTGAGTTAGCCACACCTATAATTTGTAGAATGAGAGGGCTAAGGATCACCGCTAGTATCACCCAGACACAGACATCACCTGAACCACCCATTATCTTAGCGTTTCTTCTGAGCAGGGACTACTACACCTGAAAATATACCGGAACCCACGTAGTTGATACATATGTAATGGAACGTTGTAGTAATTTTCCTGGTCTTTGTATTTGATTCTAGCAGCGTGAGAAAGTTTGATATCGAGCGAGACCGAAGGTCCAACGAGAAATTAAAATTTTTCTTACGCTGTGAGAAGAAAAAATACAAGTACCAAGTAACTTAGTATAACATCATATTCCCTTTATGATATACCTACAACTTTCAAAAACAAAATATTACAAGATCAGACATTTTATTTGAAAGCGCTAAACAAAATGAAACAAATAATGGATTAGCTGGTGATAATTTCGTTTATGGATGGCGAATGAATACCATAGCGTAACATTTTGACAAGTCAAATCGAAAGTCAAATCGACAAGTCAAATCGAAAGTCGATGCATGCGTATTACGTGCACGAGATTTAGAGGTACACGGTTTTTTGACTGTCTACACATTTTAGTCTAATAAATAACAAATGTTATACCTTTACCCATACTGGTTTTCATTTTTTCCCCGCAAAATCAATAGGTTCAAGCTACTGATGATACAAAGCAACTGTGTGAGTTTCATGAAAATCCAATTCCAAATGCAGACTTTATCCCATAAACAAGAGTAGTATAGGAGAGTAGACCTCGGACAAATGGGGCATTTTGTCCGAGGTCTACTCTCCCTGGAACCATTTTGTCCCTAGTTCCCTCTCCCTGGGAGAGGGAACTAGGGACAAAATGTCCAAATTGGTCCGAAAAATCGTCATTTACCCTTAACTTTCCCTTAACCCTTCTAAAACCCTTTTGTTTTGTTCTAAAACCCATATACTTTCTTCTAATGGACAAATTTCTTCTAAAACCCTTAACCCTTAACGGTTCCACGGTTGGACTTAGTCTTTTTTGTCCCTAGTTCCCTCTCCCTGGGAGAGGGAACTAGGGACAGCCCTTAACGTTTTGATACAACCCTTAACTCCACGATATGTTTATTTTACCACCTTACGCTGTTTTAGGCAACCACCTTATTCGACTTAGTCTTTTTCTTTTGTCCCTAGGCTCCTTTGCCCGAAATAGACTGCCCCAGGGCAGTCTATTTCGGGCATCTTTGGACTTAGTCTTTTCTCCGTCTTTGTTCGGCTTAGGCTTTCTCTGTCATCGTTGGACTTAGTCTTTTTCCATGATATGGGTTATTTTCCGTCTTTGTTCGGCTTAGGCTTTCTCTGCTTTCGTTGGCCTTAGTCTTTTTTCCCACGATATGGATTATATTCCTTCTCAGCTTGGTTCAGCCGAAGGCCACTGTTTGACTTAGTCTTTTCTCAACCGTCTTTGTTCGGCTTGAACGATCATCGTTCATCTCTGTAGGACTTAGTTTTTGGAGAGGTGTTCTTTCTCTCTATTGGGGCAAAGGTTGGGGGTTGGACTTAGTCTTTTTTCTCTATCTTCGATTAGGTGTTGTAGATCATAGACTTAGTCTTTTTTCTATAATAGATATTATAGATAGAATATCATATTCTATATGAACGTGATGCTCTATCTACATGCTTCCGACAACGTTCGCGCTCTTTTAATGGAATTAACATTAGCCAATCGTAGGATTCGTTGCTTCTGCACTCGCATGGATATATTCATATAGATATATTCGCATAGATATTGTAGATAGCGTATAATATTCTACTTACATGCTTTCGCCCATGGTCGCGCTCTTAATTCTGTTAATTCTGTATCAAAGTAGGTCAATCCTCCTGCCGGTCTATAAAAGCCGGCCGATTTCTCTCATTCCCACGATGGAGTTGTCCGAGCACTGTTCTCCATGGTGAGTCTTTTTCTCCCATGTTGAGTTTCTTTGGAAGTACTTAGTAATACTTGTCCAAATACTGCTAATACCAAGCTATTGTGGGTTATCTGATGGAAGTTCGGGAGAGAAGTGAAGGAAAACTTGAAGGAAGTTGTAGTCTTTTTCAGACCTAGAAAGTCTGCTTCTTCAAATTGTCCTTTTCAGACCTAGTCATTCAGACCTATCCAATACCAAGAAAGTTTTTTACTTTCTTCAAATTGTCCTTTTCAGAAGATTATGAATCGACTAACCAAGACCCAGAAAGTCTGCTTCAAATTGTCAAAACAAACAAAGTCAAGTCCTATATGCTTTTCATATCTTTTATTTAAAACTTTTATTTGTTGTTAGATAATCATTACAATGAACGGTTAGAAACAATGAACTGTTAAAACTTTTTATTTATGTACAATAATCATTACAATGAACGGTTAGAAACAATGAATGAATCATGTATTTGTAAATATGTTATTGTAAGTTGAATAAAGTTAAAAACATTCTGTACAATAATCATTACAATGATATATTTAAAACATTTAAAAACTTTTTATTTAAACTTTATATACAATAATCATTATTTGGGTCATTACTTGACTTGCAGTCATGTTTAAAAGTTACAGCTTCTAAAACCATGCCTAAAAGGTTGACTTATCATCAACCCTAAAACAAGGTCTAAAAGACTTGACTTACAGGCATGTTTAAAAGTTACAGGCATAAAACAATGTATTCGGATAGTCCCTTATTCGGACAGTACGCTATGACTTACAAACAATTATGTTTAAAAGCTACAGCCCTAAAACAATGTATTCGGATAGTACCTTATTTGGATAGATTCTTCTCGTATTCGGACAGTACAAGCGACGATGAGGCAACGCAGTCTTTGAAAAAATTTGATTTTAAAATAGTTTTGAAACAGTTCTTTTGAAATAGTTCTTTCTGTTAAAAATTACAGACACAATTTTCTTTTTTTCTTCGGAATGTCAGGTTCACAATCACTCTTGCGTTTCTTTTCATTATTTTTCACAACATCGGATTTCCATTTACGTCTCAACTCGATCTCTGAACAAATCTTTTTTCCTTCTCGTCGAGTAGGTTTTACTGGTAGGACTTTCTTTTCTGAAGAAATCTTGGCTTTCCCCTCTCCAGCTACTGAAGAAGGTTTCCCTGAAGAAAGGTTCTTGTTGAGTTTCCCTAACCTCTGTTCGTTGATCTGATTGTCCCCAATCGTTGAAGATTTCTGAACCTTCTGTTCGTTGTTTTGGGGTTCTCCAGATTTCTGATCGAGTATAAGCGTGTCCTCTTTCTTTTCTGAAGAAAGCTTGTTGATTTGATTGTTCATTTTATCGTTGATTTTATCGTTGATTTTCTTTTCTGAAGAAATCTTGTTGATTTTCTTTTCTGAAGAGGTTTTCTTCTTCACAGGGTAATCTATTTGAATTCTACAGATTTCTGTATCGCTGATTTCTGTGTTATCAAGCTCCATATTTTCAATCTCCCTCTCGATCTGATTTTCAGTCGATGACTCGTTGGTTTTATCGTTGGTTTTATCGTTGATTTTCTTTTCTTCAGGACTTGAAGAAACCTTGTTGATTTGATTGTTTCCAATCGCTGAAGATTTTTGAGAACTCTGTTTGTTGTTTTGGGGTTTTTGTTGTGAGGTCTGTCCCTTTCCACTCGATAAAGTTGTAGACTGTGACGGTTTTGTCTTTCGTTTATTCTCGTCTACTTTATAGGATAATAGAGACCCAACGTATTTCATATGTTGAGATTCACCATTCGTTTCCGCTATTGATGAAATTTTGACATCGTGGGTGTGGGGGTTCACGAAGACAAAAACGAATTTACACATCTGATTTTCTTTCTCTGGACATCGGTTGGCCCAATGTCCTGATCTGTCGCATGTAAAGCAACTATTCGTTGTCACATCATCCACTCTATGGCGTTTGTCGAATGTCGCTTGATCCAGGACTCTGGTGATACGATAGACACCTTTTTCTGCAAAAGGTTGGTGGGATAGAAATGATCCCACGTAGTTCCCAGTATGGTAGACTTGATATCGTGGTGGTATATTGGTGATCTCATAATCGTGAGTGTATGGGTTAACATACAAATACACTCTCTTTGGTGTTGTACTTTTTAGCTTGAACTCGCTCATTTTTCTATCGACTGCTCTGTTCGAACTCTTTCCGAAGAATGATGGAATTGTCAATTGTAACATCTTTTTATGCCCATTCGATCTGAAAAAGATATAAAAAGCCAGGTTTCTTGAGTTTTGGATCATTCTATGTCTGGATCATTACTTGACTTGCAGACATGTTTAAAAGCTACAGACATAAAACAACACCTAAAAGACTAGTGCCGTATTCGGACAGCACAAGCGACGATGAGGCAAGTCAGAACATGTCGAAAAAGAGAAAAAAATTACTACCGGCCAAGAAAAGAAAAAGAATCCTAGTCTACCCAGACAGTAGCAGTAATGATGAAAGCGACGATGAGAAATTTCCACCCAAAAAGAGAAAAATATTGAAAGAAGAAGAAAGTGACGGCGAAAAATCTTTGAAAGAAGAAAAGCCTACTGGACCATTTTTCCCCAAGGAAGAAAAAAGTAAAGACAAAAAATCTTCGAAAGAGGAGAAACAGTCCTTTTCAGGACTAAGCGATGAAAAATCTTTGAAAGAAGAAAACGATGAGAAATGTCCACCATCAACGAAGGAGAAAGCTGTACAAATGAATGTGGCTTGTACCAGCGACGATGAGAAATCTTTGAAAGAAGAGAAACAGTCCTTTTCAGGACTAATCAATGAAGATGAAAAATCTTTGAAAGACGAGAAATCTTTGAAAGAAGAAGAATACAAAAAATCTTCTTCAGACAAAAACGCCTTGGATATGAGAAGCCTATACGACTTAACAGAAGTGGGAAAAAAGAAGTCAAGAAAATTCAAAACAGAATCTCATCTACTGGAGGCGTCTTTTAAGAAATTCAATGAGCTACAGCCACAACAATTGACCGGTTTATTCGACGATGTTATCCAACAAATCGTTCAAAAGTTAAAGGCTGAATCGAGGGATATGATTAGAATCAGTGTCAACCACCCTTCATTGGATATGGGGATTCATATTCCCTTTCTATATGTGGGGGAGTTGGAGAGTCATACGATGTTGAACGAAATTGAAAAAGTTCTACAATCGAATGAAGAATTCGTCTTGAACGATGGATGCATGACATTTGATATTACACATACGATACCACCAAGGGGAAGTGGTAAAAGAGTTAGAGCCACAGACCTATTGGATTCAAAGGTTTTTGCAAAAAAGAAACAATCGCTTATTGAAATTAACAATAGTGACCATCTATGTTTTGCAAGAGCGGTTGTTGTGGGGATTTGTTACCATGAACGTGAAAACACCCAAGAATGGAATCGAAGATGGGATCTCATCAAAAGATCAAACAGACCACTTCAAAAGATTGAAGCCGAGAAATTGATGAATGAAGTTGGACTTTCACCGACACAGCCTGTAGGTCTTGAAGAATACAAAAAAATTCAAGAGTTCTTGTATGAAAAAAGCTATGTTATTAAAGTTCATCAACAGCTATCGAAATTGGAAAAAGTATTTGAACATCCAGAAGTGAAAGACGATAGTAAAATCATACATTTGTACTTTCATCAAAACCATTATGATTACATCAAATCCATCGCAGGTTTTCTTGATTGTGCTTGTTATTGTGAGTTCTGCGACGCACGTTACAATAGTCGGGAAACCCATGCTTGCTCAAAGATCTGTAAAGGTTGCTTTCGTACTGGAAAATGTCCATCGGAATCAAAAGAGTATGTCTGCGACAAGTGTCATCGACGATTTTTCAGTGCAGCATGCTTGAAAAATCACAAAACACTTCAAGGCAAAGAAAAGAAAACCATTTGTGAATTAGTGAAACTTTGTTCAAAATGTGGAGGTCAAATTTTTGACAGAAAGAAAAATCATCGTTGTAAGGGAAAGAAAAAGTGTCCTCTTTGCAAAAAGATCGTTGACTATACTCATCAGTGTTTTATTCAGCCTTACCAAAGTAAGATGAATCACAACAACGATGATGAGACGAGTTCTTCTGTCGTCAAAAAACCTTTGTTCATTTTCTTTGATTTCGAATGCCAGCAAGATACTGGGGTACATATTCCGAATTACTGTATTGCACATCGAGCCTGTGCTGAATGTATCGATAAACCACTTGATTTTCATTGTTCCACATGCAGTGAATTTGAAGAAGGAAGAGAAGTTATTTTTCAAGGAAAAGAAACTTTGAGTCAATTTTGTAGCTGGCTCTTTACAAAACATCATAAAGGAATCATAGCTATTGCCCATAATCTCAAAGGCTATGATGGTCAATTTATTCTCAATCATATTATCAACGTAGGAATGAAAGAACCAGAAGTAACCATGAATGGGAATAATATTTTGAAGTTAGAACTGAATGGTGTGCGTTTGATCGACTCCTTCAGTTTCATGAACTTTGGGTTGGCAAAATTTCCGACTACGTTTGGACTTCAAGAAATGAAAAAAGGCTACTTTCCTCACTGGGCAAACACAGACGAATTTTGGGATTACGTCGGGCCATACTTGGATATGTCTTATTACAAACCCAATTCAATGTCTGAAGAGGCTCGATCGAAATTCATAGTCTGGCATAATGACAAAGTTCAAAACGGTGAGGAATTCAATTTTCAAAAAGAGATGGAGATGTACTGTCGATCAGATGTTGATATCCTAAGACGAGGTTGTGGTGAATTCAGAAAGTTGTTCATCGAACAGAGTGGGATTTGTCCATTTACAGAGTCGTTTACCATCGCTGGAGCCTGTAACAAGATTTGGCGAAAAGATTATTTACCAAAAGATCAGATAGCCATCATTTCATGCAAAGACCCAATCAGACGTCAGTTTTCTATGAAAGCAATACGCTGGATTCAAAGCATCGCTAGAGAAAAAGGGATTCGTATTCAACACGCCAAAAATGGTGGTGAATACCAAATAGGGAAATACACTGTAGATGGATTTCACCACCAATCAAACACGGTTTATGAATTCCTCGGGGATTTATTTCATGGCTGTCAGACATGTTTCAAGGATCGAAAATATATCAACCCCATCAATGGAAAATCAATGGCTGAATTGTACGACAGTACTATCGAACGGTTAGAAACCCTCAAAAGAATGGGATATAACGTCGTGACCATATGGGAGCACGAATTCGACGCCAAGATGAAGAAGGATAAAGAATACAGAAAAACCATTGAAAGTCTATACCCGAACCAGGACCCCATCGAACCAAGAGAGGGGTTGGCTGGAGGCAGATGCAATGCAATAAAAATTGCCTACGATGTTGAGGAAAACAGTGAGAAGGAAATCAAGTACATTGACATTTGCTCTCTGTATCCTTACGTCTGCAAACATAAATTCTATCCTGTAGGCCATCCCACAATCTTGACTTATGAGAACATTGACATGGATAATATTCGTCAGTATGAAGGCCTCATTAAATGTAAAGTTCTACCCCCAATGGATTTGTTTCATCCCGTTCTTCCAGTTCACTGTAACAACAAGATGATGTTTCCACTTTGTATGAAATGTGCACAAGAAAGTTCAAAATTTTGTAATCATGACAGAGAAGAGAGAGCCTTAGTTGGAACTTGGGTTACATTCGAACTGTTCAAAGCTCTCGACTGTGGTTATCGACTAATGCAAGTGTATGAAATCTGGCATTTCGACTCTGTTTCGGACCAATTCTTTAAAGGCTATGTGGACAATTTCTTGAAAATCAAGCAAGAAGCTAGTGGCTATCCCGGCTGGTGTCAGACAGATTCGGAAAAGGCCCAATTCATTCGTGAGTATGAGGAAGCCGAAGGGATTCGTCTCGACCCCAAACGTATTCAAAAAAATCCTGGCAAAAGGTCATTTGCTAAGATTATGCTGAACTGTCTTTGGGGAAAATTAGCACAGCGTGAAAATATGAGCAAGACGAAATACATCAGAGAACCGTCTAAATATTTCGAGTTGATTACCGACCCGAAATATACGGTGAAACATGTGGAAATCTTTGACAATGAGTGCGAATGCATCTTGGTCAACTATGAAGAAAAGATGGACTTTGTCGAAACGCATGCGACAGCTAATGTTATTGTAGCATCCTACGTAACAGCTTATGCAAGGTTGGAACTGTACAGCGTTCTTGAAAGATTGGGGGATAGAGTTCTGTATTTCGATACAGATAGTTGTATGTACATTCATGATCCTGAATTGTGGAACCCTCCCATTATTAACAGCAGACTAGGAAAATGGACCGATGAAGAGCCTGATTGTAGAATCACCCATTTCAGAGGCTTAGGGCCCAAGAATTACGCTTATAAGATGAGAACAAAAGATGGAAAAGAAAAAAGCAAATGCAAAGTCAAGGGAATTACTTTGGATCACAATACAAATCAGCTGGTGAATTTCGACACCTATTCAAAATGTGCTTTGGATCGCACCGTAGAAATTAAAGTTCAGTATGACTGTAGAATCAAAAGACATAGAGACAGAACAGTGACCAGCGAACCACAGTCAAAAACGTTTCGCTCTGTCTATACCAAAAGAGTCATTGTAAATGATACTGATACTGTCCCCTATGGTTATAAAAGTTTGAGGATATATAAATAGACTGTAAGAAAACAACATCGTGTTACATTGAAGTGAACGATCAAAGTAAGACGTTCTTTAAAAATCAGCTTTAAAAGCAGTTTTAAAAACAGTTTTTAAAAACAGTGAAAAATCAAAAGTGGAAAAATCAAAAGTGAGAAATCATGTCAAGTGAAATGCTACCTTTAGACCTAGGTGAAAAAGATGATAGAGATTTCAGTCATCAGCATGCGCTCGATGAACAACTACAGTTTGACATCAAATTCGCCTGTGTGAAACTTTGGATAGATAAATTGCATAAGGGAGTTGCAAAAGGAGAAACATCCTGCAAATTGTATAGAATGCACAGCTTTATTGTGATGATGTGTGATGATACAAATTTC
Source organism: Tridacna gigas (assembly GCA_945859785.2). Lineage (NCBI taxonomy): Eukaryota > Metazoa > Mollusca > Bivalvia > Cardiida > Cardiidae > Tridacna > Tridacna gigas. The sequence continues at coordinate 52,585,901 of OX244039.2, forward strand.
GATCTTCCTCTCCAAGCTTATTTAGCAATTTGTCTGTTGAAAGATAACTATATTGCTAAACAAATGCGAACCACAAGTCGATGGGTATTCATCATCGTAGGAAGAACAGAAGAAAGTTTTCTGAATGTCCTAAAAATGAAATCCGTTCTATTTGACTTTTACTTACGTTACAAAAAGGGATCTATTCAAGACGGTGAGGAAACAGAGGAAACCATGGAAGGCTATATTCTATTTGATAGAGATGTCACAGAAGAAACCGTATATTCCGCTCTCTCGACAAAAGATCTTTCAAAACATGTTTCAAAACATGTTTTAAAACATGTTTTTCCATTTAGTGGAGTCCGTGAATATAGTGAAATGGATAACAAATTTCCATGGTCTTTAGGTCATGACCAACTGCATAAAGTTATTGTGGAACATGAAGACAAGTGGAAAAATCGAGACATCTGCGAATTCGCATTGTAAAAATTAGAATGTTTTAACGATTGTTAAAAATGTTATACTGTTTTTAACGCTTGTAAAAACTTTAACAATAATATTGTTAAAAACTATATTGTAAAAACTTTGAATGAATTGTTATAGATATATTAGAATGTTTTAACGATTGTTAAAAAATGTTATAGTGTTTTTAACGATTGTTAAAACTGTCTTGTAAGAAATTGTCTTGTAAATATATTAGAATGTTTTAACGATTGTTAAAAAATGTTATAGTATTTTTTAACGCTTGTTAAAACTGTCTTGCAGAAAATGTATCCAAAAAGTTCAGACTTGGGAAAAGTTTGAATAAAGAAATTGTCTTGTAAAAACTGATTTGTAAAAATGTTAGAATGATTTAACAATTGTTAAAAACTTTGAACGAATTATGTATTTGTAAATAGGTTAGAATGGTTGAAACGTTTGCTTTGTTTGAAACGTTACTATTTTTTCATGTTTCAAACTTTTGAATAAAGAAATAAATTAAAAAGGTCGTCTGTTTTGATTTCTTCCCAAAAAACTTGGAAAACTTGGAATAAAGAAATGATTTTAAAAATCGTCTGTTTTTGATTCCTTCGCAAAAACTTGAGACTTGAGCAAAGAGAAAAATCTCACAAAGAGAGAAAAGTTCAGACTTGGAAAAGAACAGAGATGGAAAAATGTACTATATGACCTCACATTCTATGTGAGGTCATATAGTACATTATGTTCTATCTACAATACCTACAGAAAAAGTCTACGTCCCAAGACAAATCCCCTTCGATCAAAAACTATAAAAGGATGGCGAACTTTCTCACTAGAATCATTCGACTTTCGATTCTCGAATAGTACGAATAAACCTGTTAACTAGTGTGAATAAAACTTTTTTACAATTAAAAAAGTTTTTGTTAACTAGTGTGAATAAAACAAACTGTTAACAGAAAATGGACTCCAACTTAGACCAAGATGATCACGGAAGAATGGATCCCATGGAATCCAACTTAGACGACGACTCCTTATCGCAAGAAAAACCCGACCTAGACATTTTCTCACCACAACCTGAAAACAACAGAGATATTCCATCGATAGCTATGAATTCAACAATCATCGACCCGATGGTACCACCAGCTAACAAAATCGAAGAAGAAATAACTCAAATGATTTCAAACCAAAATTCTGTAATAACCCAGATTTTAGACGAAGTGAAGATGTTGAATAGAAACATTGAGACATTATGCCAACAAAATCAACAAAATCGACAGAGCTACCAGAGTCAACAAGATTCGTCTGTAAGACAAGATTCAGCTATAACGATTTCAACCCAGATTAACTTTGATAAAACCAGTTTTCAAAAGTTAACAGCTTCTACCGTCACGCCTGTAGACCCTCAGACAACTCACCAGTCAACTCCCCAGACAACTTACCAGGCAACTCACCAGTCAACTCAGACAGAAGAACCCAAACCAAAAAGAAGAGGAAGAAAACGAAAATCAGAGATAGCAGAGAAAGACGATAACCAACTTCACAAAAAACAACGCTTCGATCCCTACTCTGTAATACCACCACGAGTAGAAACAAAAACAGGCTTGGGAAAATATGGAAAAAACATTGACAACTTCAAGGAATTCAACTTTCCGATGATCTCGAAAGAACAAGGAGAAAAGCTGGCATCAGAAGAAAAGCTATCGTCAGAAGAAAAGGTGTCATCAGAAGAAAAGCTGTCATCAGAGGAAGGCTCTCGATAAAGGAGAAGAAATCTTTGAAAGAGCGACACCAAAAAATCGTCTCAATAGAAGAGAAACAGTCCTTTTCAGGACTAACCAAAAACCCTAGAAAAGCTATCTTCAACAATTGTGAATAAGTAAGGCAAACTGACTCCAAGCGTATAAAAGACGATGATGTTTCCAGGACATTAACCATTCGGTTCCCGAATAGACGACAGTTAAAGAAATGGTGATGGACTATCGTGTACAATTTCTACTTCTCTCGATGACAAAATGGTATCTAACAACATTTCTACTGGCCATGATGCATGACTCCACTTTGCCTATACATAAAATAAACAAAATAAGAAAGCTGATAGCAGATCGGAGAAGAGTGGTGGAGTGTCCTATCTGTCAGACAAATTTTGGATCCGGTCGTTAGAGGAGAAAAACAAAACTCAAAAACAGTCCTTTTCAGGACTAACCATTCCCCAAGAAAAGTCTATCTTTTGAGAATTGTCAATTTCGCAGATATGTTGTACTCTTACAGAGAGAGAAAAATTTCGAATGAAAATTTTTACAAATAAAAAGTTTTGCAGATTAAAAACTAGGGTCGATTAAAACTAGGGATGAATAAGTCTAAGATCGGGTAAGACTAAGATCGGATAAGTCTAGATGATCCAATTCCTAGGAAATGGTGGGAAAAACCCAGTAAACATGATTCCGTTACATACCGTTACATTTTCGGAAAATGACGTCATGTTTGATTTCCGGGGAAAGTCACGTAGTGCACAAAGGGATGTAAATCTTGTCTGACTAATGCAATCATAATACGGTATATAACTCATATAACCCATATCGTGGAGAAAAGACTAAGTTCAACGATGCTTTCTGCCTTGGCCAAGTTGAGAAGGGAATATAACCCCTATTGTGGAGAAAAGACTAAGTCCAACCCCCAACCTTTGCCCCAATAGAGAGAAAGAACACCTCTCCAAAAACTAAGTCCTACAGAGATGAACGATGATCGTTCAAGCCGAACAAAGACGGTTGAGAAAAGACTAAGTCAAACAGTGGCCTTCGGCTGAACCAAGCTGAGAAGGAATATAATCCATATCGTGGGAAAAAAGACTAAGGCCAACGAAAGCAGAGAAAGCCTAAGCCGAACAAAGACGGAAAATAACCCATATCATGGAAAAAGACTAAGTCCAACGATGACAGAGAAAGCCTAAGCCGAACAAAGACGGAGAAAAGACTAAGTCCAAAGATGCCCGAAATAGACTGCCCTGGGGCAGTCTATTTCGGGCAAAGGAGCCTAGGGACAAAAGAAAAAGACTAAGTCGAATAAGGTGGTTGCCTAAAACAGCGTAAGGTGGTAAAATAAACATATCGTGGAGTTAAGGGTTGTATCAAAACGTTAAGGGCTGTCCCTAGTTCCCTCTCCCAGGGAGAGGGAACTAGGGACAAAAAAGACTAAGTCCAACCGTGGAACCGTTAAGGGTTAAGGGTTTTAGAAGAAATTTGTCCATTAGAAGAAAGTATATGGGTTTTAGAACAAAACAAAAGGGTTTTAGAAGGGTTAAGGGAAAGTTAAGGGTAAATGACGATTTTTCGGACCAATTTGGACATTTTGTCCCTAGTTCCCTCTCCCAGGGAGAGGGAACTAGGGACAAAATGGTTCCAGGGAGAGTAGACCTCGGACAAAATGCCCCATTTGTCCGAGGTCTACTCTCCTATACTACTAACAAGAAATTGAATTTTTGAACTTTGAATGGCTACTTTTTCCATACTGATTGTCAGATTTCTTTTTTTTTTCTTTCCAAAATCAATAGGGTTCAACCTATTGATGATACAAAGCAACTGTACAAGTTTCATGAAAACCCGATTACAAATGAAGACTTTATTGCGTAAACAAGATATTGAAATTTTAAACTTTGAAAGGCTATTTTTCCCACACCGATTGTCAGATTGTTTTCAAAATCAATAGGCTTCAACCTATTGATGCGATAAAGCGTGTCGAAATTTGTTAGCACGGCGACGCGCCAACTACTGGATTTTGATTGTTATCAACCCTAGATTTACGTCAACGAAAACCAATCAAACTTCGCGTAACATAACTCTTTTGGCCAAAGACTTGTTTACCTTTCTAGGTGTTGGGCTATGATCTGTTAAGGGCTTTGGTGTTGTTATTTTAACGGGTGTCCTTTACTAAGGTTTGGTTCAATTATAGTTTGTTCAGCATGCTTTCTCCGTAATTCGCCAACAATTGACTGTTTTTCATATCGCAAACTTGACAGACGATTTAACAAGAGTAGGGGGTATTCGGGGAGTTTCGGCTTGCTCACCCCGCGACCCCCGATTTTCCCGATTTCCCCCCCACTTCCCTACCCTTAAAACCTTATTTTAGGGCCCGCCCTATGCCACTCCATATCCCCCTATCTCTCCCGTGGGCAACGATTTGAGGTCACCGAATGCATTTTTTTCTCCCGCGGGCAACGATTTGAGGTCACCGAGTGCATTTTTTTTCGGCGGCCATTTTTTCGGTGCCCCCCCACTTTCCCTATGTCACTCCATATCCCGCGTACCCCTTCCCATATCCCGCGTATGTGTCCCCAGTTTCCCTCCGCTATCCCGTACCGTACATATCTCTCCCCATATCCCGCGTACCGTAAAAAAAATTATAACTAGGCTAGTTATAAATTTACCGCTATCCCGTACATCACCTCGGTAAATTAAAAAAAACTGAAACGTAGTAAATCTCCTTCGCCCTAAAAGCGCGGTATAAAGATGAGCGTACTAAAGAATCTTAGTGGAGAGTTTATTCGTCATCTAGTTAGAACGTTAGAAGATAAAGTTTATTGTAGGAAAAAGAAGGAAGAAGAGGAAGAATATCTTAGGAAAAGGCATAAGAAAGAGGAAGAAAGACGACTTTTTATGTTAGAAGAAGAACGTAGAAGGTTAGAAGAAGAAGACGATTCCGAAGAAGAGGATTATTCCAACGAAGAAGAGGAATATAGGAAAAGGAAGGAAGAGGAAGAAAGACGACTTTTAAGGTTAGAAGAAGAAGAACGTAGAAGGTTAGAAGAAGAGGATTATTTCGACGAAGAAGAACGTAGGAAAAGGAAGGAAGAGGAAAGATGACTTTTAATAAAGGTGGAAGGAAGAGGAAAGGTGTCGTTTATTAACAGAGGAGGAACGTAGGAAAAAGACAGTTTTCCTATATCTCTCCGTACCGTAAAAAAATTTATAACTAGTCTAGTTATAAATTTACCGGTTTCCCTACCGCTATCCCGTACGCTCCCTTAGTAAGTTTAAAAAGTTCTCGATCCCCCGCGGTAAATAAAAAAAAAAATGAAACGTAGAAAATTTTCCTCGATCTAAAAGCGTGGCATAAAGATGAGTGTACTAAAGAACCTTAGTAAAGAGTTTATTCGTCATCTAGTTAGAACGCTAGAAGACAAAGTTTATTTTAAGCAACGGATATATGGTACATGTACGGTTTTTTATCCCCCGATCGATTGTAAAAAAGGCGATTTACCGTTACTTAGATTTAAGTAGGCTTTTTACTACGAAGATAGTAGGAATCCCTCAGATATAGATGATGGATTCTCGTTGGTTATAGTTTTTAATGGTCGTTTGTATTGCGAATATGTAGATGAAGATAATACGTACGATAGTATAGCATATAGATATCGGGTGAGGAAGGAAAATACGCGTTTTTATTTTAGTATCGCGTCATCCGATGAACTGTATTATCCCGATGATTGCCCATATTCTTGGGTAGATGACGCATCTTATTCCCGCGATTTTTCGTATTTTGATCCAAAAATTGTAGTTGAAATTGGCGGAGAAAAAATATGGGGTGCTGGCCCTTTTTATTATGAGGAAAAATATGGTAGTGGTATAATTAAAAACGGTAGATCGTCATTTCGAGGAGAAGATTGCGTCATTTGCATAGCCTCGGCACCGAACGTGATGTTTTGTAATTGCGGACATATAATTGTATGTGAGGTGTGCGATAATAGGTGTGATTTTAAAGAATGCCTTTTGTGTAAAACGCCGTGTCAAATAAAACGTAAAACGTAAAATAGATTTCGAGCGGGGTCACGAGTAGTCCTAATACCCCTCGCATAAACTAAATAATTTATAACTCGCGGAGTTATAAATTAAGTACTTTTTTTTTATCAATTTTATCGATAAAAAAAATTGAAACGTAGAAAATTTTTTCCTACTAAAAGCGTGTAATAAAAATGGAGAATGATATAGAGAATATATACGGGAAAAAAGTATTAAATACTTTAACTAGAGAAAAGAGAGAAAAAATATCGGCGCTTTTATGGAGAAGAGCATATTTTAGCGTAAGTTGGCTCGAGGAACCTAACAAAAAAGCGGTTTCATTCGTTTTATGAGGAAATCGCCACGCATCCTCGAATAAGTTATTTAAAAGTTTAAGATCAGCTTTGCGTTATTTTTTAAGTAGAGAAAAAGCTGAAATTACGGAAGAGTTTAACTTCGATCTTCATTTTCTCGAAGTGGATGATACGATACCCATTATCTTAGAGAAAGTATCATCAAAGGCTTTTCTTACTAAAGGACAGAATAAATGTTTAAAATCGTTTTCGTTTTATATGTTGAACAAAGAAACGATTTACTTTATAATCTTCTTTAATAATGGAAATTTTTTAGATGAAGAACCTAATACGAGATTTAATGGCGAAAAAACATTTACCTCCAAAAAATGCGTTATTTGCTTAGAAAATACTCCGGAATTATTATTCTTGGATTGCAGTCATATTTGCTTTTGCGATGATTGCTTTACGGCGAGTAAATCGGCGAAGTGTCCGATTTGTAAAACTGTGAATAGGGCAGCGAAGACACTATTTAAATAATAAACTAAAAAAATTTATAACTCTCGGAGTTATAAATTTACGTTCTTTAAATCCTACGATGACCACGAGCTAAAGTGTTTATATTATCCTCCAATATGAACCTTTTATCATCCGCGAAACTTAGCACTTTTTTATTCAACTCCTCCGTATAAATTTCGTGTTTGCGGCTTCTTATTACGCACATAATTCTGTAATGGTCTTTTCCCGTAAATAAACAATCTTTATAATTCTCTAAATTTAGTTCGTTTTTAGCGACTGCGCTTTTTACCCCCTTGCATCTTCGGTCTTCGTCCGTACCCTCGTATATTAATTTTCCATTTTCGCCTATTTTAGTATTTAATTTTTTATAAGCGTACAATTTAGCCCCTAAACCGACAAACTCCGTCATAACGCAACCGTTTAATACGTCTTTAAACATACCTAACACCTTTTTGTTCTTTTGACTGTGTAACTCGTGCTCTTGTCAAACATTGTATCGGCGTCGCGCGCGATATCTTTATATAAATTCTCGGTTTCTATTTCGAGAATAAGACTATCCGTATCGGTATAACACATCCTTACTTTTTCTCCGTATTCCTCTTTAAAATAATTATACTAAGTTTTTTGCATGAGCGTTTTACTAATATCTAATATACTCATACCTAAATTTTCGTCGAATATCGTAGTATGATGATAGTTAGGTTTAGCGACGAGTTTTTTATAACGATAACTAATCGCACCATTAACCAATTGTATATTTACTCTATTTCTTAAATTTTCCATGGTCTTACCAAAAACCGAGTTCATCATTAACTTAAAAAAATCTTTTTCGAAGTCGTTTTTCGCGTTCTTTCTTAACTCGATATTTAAATCTATGTATTTTTTAATATCCGAGCTTTCCTCGAATTTAATCCCGCGATGTATTTTTTTAATCCTTAAACCTAACTCTAAACACGTTTTTAAAACCTCGTGATGTATAACGTAATTTTCTTTATCGTTTAAATTAGGGATTAACTTTTCTACCTTTTCTATTTTTAAACGTTCGGGAGCTAAAGGAAAATCGTTATGTAAATCGTGTAACTCCTCGGGATATTCTAAATCGGCCTCTAAAAGACAAGGTATATTTTTCCATCCTTCTAATTCTTCTTTACTCATCCATTTAAAACCTTTTACGGGTAATAATTTACTCATAACCCAAGGGTAAAGACTGTTCGCGTCTATATATATTAAATATTTCAACGGTTTATTTTTGTCATAATCTTCGCCCATGTATTTATTATTAGCCTTAGAATACCTTTTACTACACATAGATACACCCCCTCTAATACCTTTTTCGATCATTAAAAGCATTTCGATATCCGATAAAAGTTCGAGCTTCACCTCCGTTTTTTTTAACATCGCGTCATACGCTAACCCGGGCAAAGTAAAATACCAACAAGGGTCTAATTCGTAGTGTTCACGGCATACGTCCCTAAAGTTTTCGAATACATCCGCTAAGAGCAAAACGTCTATCTTGTTGTAAAGTTCTAAATAATCCTTAAACGTTTTCGCGTTAAAAGTATTCCAAACATTTTTTGCATGTTCGTAATCTTCGCCGCTAATACGTTCCCCGTTTAAACTAGAATAAAACTTTTCTTTAGGCGGTAGTCGAGTTTCTTTTAACCTTTCGAAAGAATCTAAGTAATCGTAAGGAAAAACTCCTTTTCTTCTAACTAGCGGTAAATGTTCCTTTGAAAAATATCTTGATAAAATATTTAACTGGTTTTCGCTTAAGTTTTTCGAGAGTTCATCTAAACTCATAGACATAAACTTAAAACTATCGAGAAACCTAATTTTATGGAATATTTTTTCTCCCACGCGAATAGTTTTACTAAAGCTAATGTATTTTTCCTCGTTGTTCGGTATACAATCGATGTAACCCCTAGTTGAACCGAGAATCTTAATAAAAAGATGAGCGTCGTAACCGCTTAAATTATGGAAGTAAACGGGCGTAAAGTTAGGAATTTTAGCTTTAAGATTACAGCTCGAATGAGCGGCTCCTCTATATTTACCGGTAAAATGACAATGGTCTCTTACTTTATAATTTTCGTGACTAAATTTCTCGTTACAAATATGGCACCTAGTTTCTCTTTTATGTTTTATTTCTTCCTCTTCGGTTATTTTAATCGGAACCAGATCTTCGCGATATTTCCTAACAATTCCCCTAACATCTTCGGTTAGCGTTTCTATAAATTTTTTATCGGCATCTTTTCTGGTATAACTTCTTTCTATAGGTTGACCTACCCCGTTAGAAAATATTATAACGTAGTAAAAACTACAAGGAACGTGCTTTTGTCTTTTTATAGTATAACTTTCCTTTTTGTTCGGTTGACAAGTTTCTATAGGCATCAGTACGCTTTCGAAATCGGCGTATATAGCGACGGGAAACTCTATTTTTCTATCGTGATTTATAAACTGTAATACGCTACCCTCCTCGGGCATTTTTAAAAAAACGGCTTCGTGATCGGCGCAATATTTTTTATGTTTTTCTAAAAGTTTTTCGCTTCCGAAAGGATTCGCGCATCTTTTACAAAAATACTTTTTTCCGTTATGTTTCGATATTTGACTACTCATTAAGTGGCTAAAATCTTTTATAATGGCGTAGTGGCTATTCGTTCCATTCGTAAAGTAAAACAGATCGACGTGTTTATCTCTTTCGTTTTTAGTAATTCTTAACGCGTAAAATTTTTTTTCTTCGTTAAAACTATAAACGTTTACGCTGATTTCCGGATTTCGTTTTTCAAACTTATCTATATCGCGTAACGTAATGGGATATTCTATTCCCTCCATGTTTAAGCTATTTACCCTCGATCGTAAATCTCTATCGATTCTTTCCGCATTTTTTCCTTTAGGATTTAACGCTCTTAAAACGCACCATAAAAAGCACTCGTTATCGTAATTTTTTATATTAATACACGCTTTTTTGTTCGAAATCCAATCGGGTAGCACTATATATCCTGTACCTCTTAAAGGTTCGTAAATGGCGGTATGTAACTTTAAATGTACCACGCTTAAAAAATTCCAACCGCTATCCCCCCTCACAAAACTATAGAAATTTTCTAAGATTCTACTGGCCATAATATTATATAATTCATCCGCGTCGGTTCCCTCTAAATTAAGTTCGTTCGTGTCGGAAGAAAAATTAGCTTCTACTATCTCCTTTTTTTGTTTATCGAAGACTCTATACATAAGACATTGAAGAACCATTTTTACTTTAGTATTCCGCTTACTTCTTAAAATTTCTATCATCTCGGGTCTCGAAAGTTCCAAAAACTCTTCGGGCCAAGAATCCAATATTCCGCGTATTTTATATTCTTCGGCCCACATTTTAAGAGCCAAACGACTCTTTTCGACCTTTATTCTTTCCTTTTTACTATATAATTTCTCGATCTTTTTCTTAAGCGCGTTAAGTTCAGGTGAAATACTTTTAGGAACTTCTTTAACTCTTTCTAAACTTCTTAATAAGTCCTCGAGCTGTCGTTGTTGCGTAGGCGGAGGTGACGGCGCAATTACTCGTTGTCGCGTAGGTGGCGCGGGGGTAGGTCATAAAACGGGAGTCCTTATATTTTTGTTATCTCTATCTAATATCGGCGTACCGGGATTACTTAAAAGATTAATTGATTGGTCTCGCCTAAGTCCCGAGTATCGCCTGATACCCCTCGACTTAGCTAAATCGCTCAGTCCTTTTACCGAAAGTCTATTAAATTCCCTGTCCATAATTTTTTAAAGCACGTAATATAATTAAAGGCGCTATTCAATTTTATTACGATTTTCGTAATAAAATTTTAATACACTACGCTCATTTTATTTCCGTCGGACTGGAAGTTTATTACTCTATCGCTAATAATAACGGCATACGCGTGCGTGTTTGGGTCTGGATTAGCTTTAAAATGCGCTTTTACGTGAATATCGGTTACGGAATATTTTAACTGTTCACTTTTTTACTAACATCGAACAAAAACAAAGGATACAGATCTTTGTACTCTAACGGGGTAAAGTTAGGATTTGACGCTAAATCATCCATGAGAAAAGACTTAGATCTAAACTTAGCGGTATCATCATACGCTCTACTAAATTGTTGATCGGCAAACGAAAGTGAATAGTCGGCTCTAGGATATTTAAAAGAATTTAACGTAATGTGAATATCCGTAACTTGAAGGTGGTTAAATATGGCTGGATTTTGTTCTTGGTTGTTTTGTTTGTTATGTTGGAAACTGACAATAATGTAACGCAGGAACTCCGGTGACGTTTTCACGGCGAGTCTCCAGGTAAATGATCTCGTTTCAGGAACTGTCGCGGTATCGCATTGTATCATTCTATAATTAACCGGAAAGGCTCCTTTGCTCTGGATATGTTTATAAAGTTCCATTTTATATTTATCCGTGGGTAATATGTGCGGCATATACCACGCTATTTTAGTCAACGTAACTTTACCATCAACAACAACAGGATTACCCCCACCATCTACATTATTACTTTTAAAAATAGCGTCACTATTACCGGTTCTTGAAAGGGAAAGAGTTTGTTTCATTCCGTATAAGACTTTATCGTAATCTTCGCAAAAACCGAAAATATGTTTTAACGGCACACTAAAACCGAATGTGCCTTTGTTATGAGGGGCTCGAATAATTAGTGATTGTCTAACTTGAAAGCCACTATTATTATCCACCAGGGGTCCTGTATCCTCATACCATAACTGATTCAACCCTCGCGATTTAGAAAAATCGTCGTCATATTTTAACAATCCGAGCATAGTGGTAGCCCACCCCGGATGATTTATTAGTTCAATCTCTTTCCCCGAAAGTTCATACTTAATAGAGCTAAAAAGATACATTACGCCGTTGTTCGTTAAAGTAATGTTATCGCCATCCGCGTATCTTGTGCCATCATTTTTTACTAATTCGCCTAGTATAAGTAAATAACTCTCGCTAGGATGCATAAAAATATCCTGAGTTTCGATGTTAATCGTAACAACTCCTCCGTTATTGTTAAGATTATTAACGGCGCCTACGATCGGTAAGTACTCGAAGTATTCGTACTCTTTGATACTATCATCTTTAAAATGCGTTTCGGTAATGTCTAAGATGCTCATTTTTATTAGGTTATAATAATTTTTTAAATTATTATAACTTTTTACGTCGTTTTAATCCCGGCACCGCTATTTAATTTTTTAACTAATTCTCGTATCGCGATTGGATCGTTACCGCTTCCATCTATTAAAGCGTTTACGTTTTTCGAAGTTGTCGCCATGGGTATAGCGTTATACTTTTTTAAAATTTTCTTAGATTTCAGCGTTAAAGCCTTTTCGATTAACTTTTTTCCCGCATCTACCGCGACGCTTTTTCCGGCCTCCAACGCTTTTTTCGCTCCTTCCTTAGCGACGCTCTTTCCCACGTCAACAGCGGAAGACGCGATTTGTTTAGCCGCGCTACTACTTAAAAGTCTCGCGAAAAAGTTAGCTAAGCTGTCGAAAATTACGGCTCCGCCGTATCTATTCCTTCTAGTAAATACCTGTTTTTTATAAACGTACATATTTTATAATAAGGACATTATTTTTTTATAGCTTTTATTATCGAAAATACCTTGCCTTTTTAATTCGTCACACACGCTTACCAACTCTTTTCTTAAACCCGTGTTACCGGCCGCTTTACTAGCCATAAGTAAGTTGAGTTTTTCTAGTAACGCGTTAGGGTCACCGGGGATAATGACCCCACTTCCATAGAGTTCGGTATCATACCAAATGTGGGTAAGAAGATTTTTCCATTTGTAACTTTTACCGCTTTTTGGTAATTTACTTTTCGGATCATGATTGCGACGGATGGCGTTGGTTTTAAACATTATCTCCCTGTAATTATCTAAGTCATCTTCATTATATTTACTTTTGTCCGGTTTTCTAGCTACAATAAGTTCCCATAAACCGGGAGTACCTTCGTAAATTTTATCTTCGACTAAAATATCATCTTCTAAAATTTCGATTGGCTTGTTACCGATAAAAAATATACCGTTTTTGTCATATAGCCCGTACGTTGTATCAGCATCATCCTTATTGGTATACCTTCTTAGCTGCTGCTGCGCGAGAGGGCCAATAAATAACGGTTGTTTTTCTTTTTCCATTTCTTCCATAAACCAGCGTACATCTTCAAGATCATCTTCTTCTGATTTTTTGTAAGCCTTGATAGAAGGAAAGGCTTTAAACGTAATAGCTTGAGGTAAATCTTCTATGCCTTTTTTAATAGGTTTAAGACCCTCCATAATCTCCCTCGCGGTAGTTTTTTGCATTTCCGAAATGGGTTTAAAAAACTTCGAAAGATCCTCTTCTAATTCTATTTTACCCGTTTTCTCCGCTAACTCGTTAGCGCGAATATTTTTTCTTATCTCGAGAAATTCTTTTACGATTCGTTCCCTTTTTACGGGATCAGTGATTTTTAAAAAAGACATTTTTTCTTATTAGAAATATTTTTTAACCCGTTTCGTAACTAAAGCTGCACGAAAACTTAATTTTAGGCTTTTTAATATTCCAACGACCCGCCGCTATTCTTTTCAACCAACCTCCGAAAGGACTCGCGTTGTTCTCTTCTTCCTCTCTCTATTAACGTCGCTTCCGTTTCGCTCATAATCTTTTTCTTAAACTTAGACCTAATTTCTTCCTTCATCTTCTTATACTTCTCTAGTTCCTCGATGATTAGTTGGAACTCTTCGTCCGTGACTTTATTATCCGATAAAGCTTTCGAGACGTGACTCGATATAGCATTTAGTTTAGTATCCGCGAGGATTTTTATCTTCTCGTGTTTTTCCGCTTTCGTCGTCGAGTTTTTAACGGTATATTTTCCGATTAAACTTAAAAACCCGCAAAGACCCGCGAAACCTTCTAACGCTATAACCGCCGGTATCGCGACTATCGTAGTTAACAAACCTATTCCGCCTATTCCCCCGGCCGTGGTAATCACGATTAAAACGGTATCTATATTATCTACTATTTTCGCGGCTCTAAAATATTTCTTACTTAAAGCTTCCCTTTTAGCGGCCTCACCTTCTAAAAAGTTTTGTATCTCGTTAATTTTATGTAAACGATAACCTTGCCCCTCATCAACCGGAGGAGCCGTGGGTAATTCAGGATATCTATTAATCTCTTTCATCTCCATTTTTTAGTAAGCGAAATTTTTTAATATTGATAATAAACGAAGCATAAAAGTTCGTTCTCTTTTATTTTTACCGGTTTATCGGAATCGTTAGTAATAGCGACTAAAATATTCTCGATATCCCCGAAGCTAATCTCGTTTCGTAAACTACATTCTTTATATCTTAGATGATAATATAAAGAGGTTAGAATTACGCCTTTAGTTGTCCTAAAGCCTAAACCTAATCCCACGTGAATTACTTGCCCAGGCTTTAACGTAATCTCTTTTTGACTAAAGATTTCCCAAGTTACCAGGTTTACTTTTATCGGGGGATGTTTTAAATTATGATAGGGTACCCATTGAATCGTTTTCGCCCGATAAATTTTAGATTTTACGCTAAATTTGTGAACGTTCATCCTTTTTTTATATTATAACGTAAACTTATAATATAAACTTATAATATACATGTAGCTCCTAATATAGGAATATTAGCGAAAGGACTATTAGGGCCTAGAATAAGGCCTTTTCCGTCGTAAAATTTTCCTCCCTGTTTTAAATATAAGCCGTTACCGGCTGATCTTAATCCTTTACCTTTATACGGGCTTAAATAAAGGCCTTTTCCGTCGGTTTCTACCCGACACAGGCAACCCCCTTTTTTAAGGTAAAGACCAGATCCCATAGCTTTTTGTACTCCGGATGACCCTAAACCCGAAAGAGCTCCGACCCCCAACGCGGGTAAAACGGTTTTAGCTATGGCGGGTAAAGCGCTAGCGGCTAAGCCTGCTAACATTCCGAGAAAACCTCCTTCTATTTTAGCGTTATGTTTAAGTTGCTTAGCGGACATTCTAATAGTTACTCCGGTACCTTTTTGGAAAGCTTTTGCTATTTTTCTAGCTTGAGACGAGGTAACGGCTAAAACGTCATTACCGTTTAAATCTTCTCGCGCTAAACGAATACTCGTTTGACAACCACCTTTTTTAATAGCGGATTTAAGCTTTTGCTTTTGTCCGTCCGATATATTAACTCTAACGTTCGTGTAACTAGCCATATTTTTTATACGTTTTTTTATTTTTAACGCGTTTTATTTTTTACGATTCTCTAATATGAAATCTAATTGTTATATTTTCTTCCCTAAGGTTTAGTAAATTCCCGTTCTGATCCGTAATTTTTACTTCCATATTGTGTATATCTTGTAGCGATATCGGTAAATATACTAAATTAAGCGGAGACTCGATTATCTTATATCCCGGAGCGACATTCGGGAAAAAAGAGTAAATCGTGTTTCGCATTAATCCGTTAACATAGCTTCCCGAGATAATATTAATGTTAACGGGCACGGAATTTATACTGAGAATGTTTACTACATTTTCGGACTCGTGAAAACCGTTTACGTACTTTGCGCGAGTAAAACCTAATACTTTGGAAATGGAATTCGGGTGATTAAAATCTACTTCGTAACCGTTTTCTAGGGTAAGAATAGATTTTAGCGTATTCGTGTTCGCGGAAATATTAATAGGGTAATTATCGTTAACTAAATCGACGTGACCTTTTTTTCCCATTTCCTGGTGAATGGTATCGTTAATGTCTATAAGATCGTAACTTCCTACGGGAATTATTATTTTAAACCAAGAGCCGCCGTTGTCCGGAGAATAAATAAACATACTGTTCGACTTGTTAATGTTAGGAAAAGAGTAATACGTTTCGAGGTTTACTAAAGCTATTTCGTATTCTCTTTCGTATTTCAGTCGGATTGGTGGATTAAAATTAGTCATAAACAGCGTTTTGTCGTCGCTTACTATAATTTGATAAGATGCCTTATGTTGCGTATTTTCGGCTATCTGTTTTAAAAGATCTTCCATTTTTTTATAGTAAAAAAATATATCTTTAGTTAAAAAGATATATTTTTATATTAACTCGGAATATAAAAGTTATCGAGGCCGTCCCTGTACTTTCCTTCGTCTTTTTTACTCAATAAATCGATAACGATAAAACCGTGGGGTTTGTCCCATACTTTTTTACAAAAATTTTTAAACTCTTCTTTAGGCATATCTCTGCTTACGTGGTCGTCGTAAATATGATTAAGGTTTTTCTGGTCTTGCCTAAAAAGGCAAATAAAATTAGTGTTTTCTCTAATGGTTTGTCTCGGTAACCTAAAATAGTTTTGCGAAAGGTAAAAACAATCGACATTACTATGTCTTCCTCGAACGTAGTAACACTCGCACTTATTTTGTTTTTCTAAAAGTAAGTCATCGAAAACCATTAAATTTTTATTCTCCGATTTTAACTCTCTCGGGTCGGGTACATCTTCGGTATGTTCGAAGAAACTACATCTTATATCCGACTTATTCGCTAAGGTTTTAGACCACTCTTCCATCAAAGGTGACGGGGAAACGTTCGCGTCTCGAACTGCGTCTCACGCGTTAAATAACCGTAAAATCGCCTCTTTCGGTAATTTTTCTTCGAAGGCTTTTTTAAGTAAACGATATTCGGGTTGAAAAAGTCTTCTCCCGAAAACCATTAAATTATCGTAGTCGAGCCATCCCAGTCTTATCAAAAGGTTTATTAAAAGCGTAGTCTTACCGCAACCCGATTTACCGACGATTATTCCCCTAATGCTTTTAGGTAAAAAAGAATTATTAAATCTTTTCATTACTATATCGTTCCACGATAAATTAGCGATATCCATTTTACTTAAATTAAAAAAATTTAAACTTATAAAAAAATGTATTGCGTTAAATGTAAAAAGGTTACTAATACAAGTAACGTGGAACACGTCGTTACTAAAAATGGAAGAAATATGGCGCGCGGTAAATGCGACGTATGCGGTAAAACTAAAACTAAATTCGTTAAAAAAAAAAAGGCGGCTCATCACTAAATAAGTTTATAAATAACTTACCCATCGAAATGCATCTCCCCGGGCATAACTTTACTGGTCCCGGTACTAAGTTAGATAAAAGACTCAAAGAGGATTTAACGCCTAAGAATCTAGTAAGCCGATAAACCGCGTTGATAAAGCGGCGTACCATCACGATGTTTGTTATCTTAAATACGATGACACGGCTACCAGAAATTCTATTTGCGACGCTAATATGTTAACGGAATTAAAGGGAATCTATAATCCCACGCTTAGGGAAAGAATAGAGCGATCCGTCGTTAGTAATCTGATCGGGGTGAAGAAAAGATTCGGAATGGGGGTTAATAAAAAAAAAAAAATTCGTCATGACGAGTTTATCGGAGGAATTACATAAACCCGTAAAAAGAAAATTTAAGAAAAGGAGAGTCTTAGTAAACGGTATCGATAGGATATGGGCCGCTGATTTAGCAGACGTGCAAGCGTTTTCTAAGTTTAATCGGGGTATAAAATATCTCCTAGCCGTCATCGATATCTTTTCCAAGTACGGTTGGTTAATACCACTAAAGGATAAAATGGAAAAATCCGTCGCAGCGGCATTAAAGAGTATTTTTAAAGAGAGAAAACCGGAAAAAATGTGGGTGGATAAGGGTAAAGAGTTTTATAATAAGGACGTTAAAGATCTGATAGAATTATATTCTACCGAAAACGAGGAAAAATCTAGCGTCGTCGAGAGATGGATTAGAACGATGAAAGAAAAAATGTGGAAATATTTTTCCGCTAATTCCACCTACGTTTACATTAACGCGTTGCCTGATCTCATTAAAGAATATAATAACGCAAAACATTCTTCCATTAAAATGTCTCCGAAGAACGCTATGAAAAAGGTAAACGAAAACGCGGTTTGGAAAACTCTTTATCCCGAAGGTCATGAAATAGGGGATATAAACCCTAAGTTTTCCGTAGGCGATAAGGTAAGGATATCTAAAAAGAAAAAGACCTTCGAAAAGGGATATACCACTAGATGGACCGAAGAGGTTTTTACGATTTCCGAGGTAAAACGTATGTCGCCAGTAACGTATAAAATTAAGGATCTTAACGGAGAAGAAATAGGAGGGACCTTCTACGAACCCGAACTACAAAAGACTAGTCAGGAGTTGTTTAGGATAGAAAAGGTTATTAAAAAGGGAAAAAATAAATCGCTGGTAAAATGGAAAGGATATTCCAACGAGTTTAATTCTTGGGTCGACAACGAAAACGTTAAAAATATATAAGTTTAAAAAAATGTCGGATATCGCGATTAAAAACGTAATTTTACCTAATAAACCGCTAAGTAACTTCGAACTAGAAGACACCGCGAAAAGACTAAAGATACCTTCTTTTAGGGGCGTATTTGTACGGAATGATCTACCTAGGAAGTGTAGGAAAAAGGAATGCGGTATATTAAACCTCGATGACGCGAGCGGACCCGGTACGCATTGGGTCGCCTGGTATAAAGACGGCGATAGAAAAAATTATTTCGATAGTTATGGTATAAGACCGCCTATTGAAATACGAGACTATCTGATAGATCCGATACTTTACAATACGGATCAGTTACAACGAGCCGATCAAGTATTTTGCGGCCATTTATGTTTGTTCGTTCTAAAGGAGCTGACATTGGGATACGATTTCCAACGAGTTTTAAATAAACTTTTTTAGTTATATAAAAACGATGCCCGTCGATAAATTCGGAAGAATGGATGACGTTAAACCTAGCGAGGACGGTATATTGCTCGCTTACGTTAATAATAATTTTTTGCGTAAAGACAGAACGACGGAAGTTACCGGTTCTATAAATATGAACGGTAATATGTTAACAAGGGTTAGTAATCCCGTAAATCCGCAAGACGTCGCCACCAAAAATTACGTCGATTCCAACGCGGGGTTATTAAACGAAAACGGAGGTTATCTCATGACGGATTATTTAAACATGAGTTTTAATAAAATAAAAAACTTGGGCGATCCTACGGAACCGGGCGAAGCCGCTAATAAAAAATATGTGGATGATAGAGGCGGGGCGATAGTTAAACAACAGGACGGTAGTTTTTCGGCTATCGGGGATATAGATATGAGAGGAAATAGGATTAAAAACTTACCCGAACCCGCCGCTTGGGATGACCGTGTGACGAGGTCTTTTCTTAGCACGCAGTTGATAGGTTTTTCCCAGCGGGAAGATTCTTTAACGAGAAACGATGACAGTTCTTTTACCGCGAATGGCCAAATAGATATGAACGGAAAAAGAATTATAAACTTACAAAAAGGATGATCCCGTAACGAAATCTTATTTAACCGAGCGGCTATTAGCTTTAACGGATCATATAATAGGTTTATCCAGACAGGAAAGAAAAAAACCTATAATAAGTATCCACGCTGAAGAACAGGGAAGTTTATTAAGCGGAAATTACGAGTTTTCTTTCGGTAACGGTAGTAACGGAAGATCGCACGGTTTAGGGGGTTATTGTATGTGTGCTCTCGGTAGAATTATAAGAGGTTCTTTAATGGTTTTAAAAGGAAATAGTTTTTTAAACGAAGAGGTAAAAATTAACGTGGTAATAAACGGTACCGAACAAGCCGACTACTCCTTAATAAAAAAAATAGGAGAAGGTTGTAGTTGCGTAGTTTTTCCTAAGCCTTTAGAAGTAAAGCGATGCGACGTTATAAACTTTTTAACGAAGACCGATAATCAAAGCGTAAAAAATGCTTATTTGTCGATACTCGTAGAACTCGATTTATAAATATATTAAATAATTTTTCCTATTAAAAAATGGAGAAGGAAGTAAAAGATCTTATTGGAACCGACCTAGAAGATTTACTCGATACTATAACGACAGACTTTACTGAACTCGCTAAATACGGGGTTTTGTTTACCTACGAAGAATTCCGTAAATCTTACCTAGAAGATGTTAACAGGCTATACCGTTCTTTAATAAGTAATTGTAGACTTTTTTTAGCAGATCACTATAAAAAAGAGATCGAAAGTATTTTTCCCAAAGAGGTTAATGCTTTACCGAAGACGAATACTATTAAAACCGTTAAGGTTAAGAAGACTCGGATAACAACGGGTCAGGAGACCGAAAATTTATAACTTTTTTTAAAAAAGTTATAAATTTATTCTTCGTCGTTGGAACCTAGCGCTACTTCCGACGAAGGAGTACAAGATTTTTCCTTTTTCTTAGGCGGAGGAACGTCCTTTTTAATAATAATGACGTCTGAAATAGTCGTTCGTACTTTAAGCGCGGATGAATTACAAAAAATATCATCTATATCTATATAAATGACTACTTTGCATTTTTTTTTCTCTGAGAGACTCGGGATCTACTTTCTCGAGACCCCCTTTTCCGTCTTTTTCGTAAAAAGTAGTTCTTATTTCGTTCTTTTTAAGCGCGTTATTATCGTAAATTTTATACTGTTTTAATCTCGGGAAAAAAATATCGTCGTTAATAATTTCCAAATCCTCGGAATAATTATCTTTCTTCTTCCTTTTTGCATTGAGCTTTCCTTCCGATTCTTCTCGTAAAAATTTCGAAATACTATCTATCGTTTTTCTAAACTCGACTTCTTTTTCGCTCGGATTTTCTTTATCGTGAAAAGATACCAAAGACATATAGTAGTCGCACGTATTATTTTTATACTGCGCAACTCGTGAGAAAACAGAGCAGGAGAACGTAATCGTAAACCACTCATTTTCCCATCGGGATACTCGTATTTAATATCCATCGTTTTGTACCCGAGACCATTATTCGTTCTACCTTCGCAAAGCCTTACCTTTTTTATATCGAAATCTTGAAACCTTATAAAACTATTACTCGCCATTTAGACACTTAATAGAGGAGGGTTCTTTATAAAAAATCAATTTTAAAAATGGACGTAAAAGTTTCTACTCAGACATTTTTAGCTTATACGAACACGGGCGACCTTAACTTAGAAAAGCTGTTCGACGAAATAACTCTAACTAGGGAGTTAATACATATGTACTATAAGCGAAAAGAAGTAGGGAAAAAGGGTAAAAAATTTCCTAATTGTATTTCCTTTTCCTTTTTCTTCGACGAGAAAAAGATTAATCTAAAGCTCTTTAAAAACAGAGTAATGCAGCTTACGGGGTGTAAAAGTTACGAGCATTGCGAAAAAAGCTTAGTCTTTTTATGGGGCGTACTAAAAAAACTCCGTCGTGTTCTTTACTTAATAACCTAAAGGTCTACCTGGTTTTGGTAATGAGAAACGTCGTCTTTACTTTAGGGTTTCCCGTTGACGGGAGGAAACTAGAAAAATACTTCGTTGAAAATAAAGAACATAACCTTACGATAGACTTATGTTTTAAAGGAGCTCGGTTTATTAAACCTATAGAATCCACGAATGATATGCCGGTTTACACGTTCGATATAAGTAGGAAAGATAATAGCCCTAGTTTAAAAGAAGAAATAACCTACGAAAAGTTTCGCGAGTTAATCCCGCTAACTAAGCTAACCGAAAAATATGACGCTATAACCGTATTTAGTTTGGGACGAGTCACGTTTTCTGGAGTCCACGTAAAATATCAGGATCCTTCGATAAAATGGTTTTTAGATACGGTATTTAGGATAAAAGATAAGATAGCGATAAAAGAACGTCCCGCTATTTCGCTTAAAGACTACTTACCCCCTTATAAAAAATCATGGAAATAATTACCGTTAATACTTTAAAAGGTATATACGAAAAAAACTCGTTGGATGTCGCCCACGAAATAATTATTAATAAATATTTAGGTTTTATAGAAACGTTATATAACCTAAATTTTATGGGAGAAATAGACTTTCCGAGAAGTATTCCAGATATCGCTAAACGAGAATTAGTAAAACTTATAATTATGTCTTTAATAACGTACGAAAAAGAAATACGAGACGGATTGTTATATATACCGCTAAAAAATATAGATAGTTTTACATCTTTCGTAAATTATTTTATTAGCGAGGGATTTAACTGGGGTAGACTAATTATATTAGTTACCGTAGTTATCGTTAGTGGAACTCAGACATATTTCGACGATTACGCCCCTTTACAAAAAGCTATAACGATAAACGGGGGATGGAGTAGGTTCGCTAAAAAAAGATAAATTTATAACTTAAGTTTAAGTTATAAATTTTTTAATCCCTTAGTAGTAGGTATAAACGAGCTAATATCTTTATACTTTTTAGTAGCTCACTTTTAATTTCTTCTAAGAGGTAAATAGCATAATTAACATCCTTACTAATTGTTTTTAGAGGCGAATAATCACTCGCAACCCTTCTATGTTCCACGTGTATCTCACGAATGATACTATCGATGCTCCAATCTATAGTTAGGCGTAAATCTTTGTGCATTTTTAATACGCAATCAACGAGTGACTTTCGCGTACATTCCTCATCCGAAATAACGAGATAGTCAATAAGATCTAGGCTCTTATCTAATTTGCGCCGAATTTTAGAACTGGCTTTTTCTACGATCGAAGTATCGACGCGAAAAAAATAATAACCGTCAGGATACTTTATCGAGGCGTGATGTAAAACACGTATGACGAGACTAAAATTACGTTCAGTATAATCTCTCGTATCAGAGGTAAAAATCGCTATGTTGTCTACGAAGTCTTCTATTTCTTCCCTACGAATAAAAAACATTTTATTTTCTAACGTTTCAGCTAGATTACAAATAAACACTGTACTAAGATTATTTAAAACGCTCATTTTTATTCCGCGCTTTTAGTACGGGACGACTAGCCCTAAAAACAAATTTATAAGTTTAAAAAAATCTCGCGTGTTAAGAAACGCAATAATTACATTCTAGGTTAGATATATCCTCGTTCCTCTCCGCCGCCTCTCCGCGATAATAATATAACCCCTTACAACCTAATTCCCACGCCCTAAAATGAACGTCGTGAATATATTTTTTACCCGAACCCGAAAGGAAAAAAACGTTTAACGATTGCCCTTGACAAATATAATCTTGCCTATTGGCGGCATATTCGATTACTTTTAGTTGATCTATTTCTTTCTCGGTCTTAAATACTTCTTTAAGATTCGTCGGGATATTAAGATAACGTATCGAACCTTTATTTTTAATAATGGAATTCCATACGTCTTTCGTATTCATTCCTATTCTTTCTAACCCCTTTTCTAAATATTTATCTTTTGTAAGAAACGAACCGGCCCGTGTTTTATGCGTAAAAGCGTTAGCGACGATGGGTTCGATAGAAGGAGAACAATTCGCGATGATCGAAATATTAGAGGTTGGTGCGATAGCTATTAAATGGGAATTTCTTTTCCCCGTTCCTTTCATCGAAGGGCACTCTCCTCGTTCTTTCCCGAGTTTTAAAGAAGCTAATTCCGCGTATTCTTTTAGTTTAGAAAAGATAGTCTTATTTAATTCTTTCGCGTTCGAAGATTCGAACGGAATCATCTCTTTACGATATAAGGATCCGAGACCCATAACTCCTATTCCTAAAGGGCGATCGCGTATCGCCCCTTTTTTAGCTTTAGATAATTCCGGAGGACAATTATTAATAAACAATTCTAAAACGTTATCTAGAAAACGTACGATATCTTTGACATCTCGCTTCATCCATTTATAATGATATTCCGCGTTTAAAGAAGATAAACAACACACGGCCGTCGTGTCATCATCCGTAGGTAGATGGATTTCGTTACATAAATTACTACTATAAATTTTTAACCCTTTTTCTTTCATCTCTTTAGGAAGGGATTTATTAATCGTATCGATAAAATTTAAATAAGGAGTCCCTGTCCTACTTCTAGATTCTAAAATTAATTCCCATACTTTCTCGCGCTAGTAGGCGTACGTTCTTTAGTTTTAGGATCTATTAAGTTGTAGTCGGTACCGTCTTTTACCGCCTTCATAAAGGCATCCGTAACGTTAACCGCATTAAATAAATTAAGGTTCTTCCTATTAGGGTCTCCTCCGGTAGGTATCCTCATAGTAATAAATTCTGCGATCTCCGGATGCGTAATATCGAGGTAGGCCGCGTAACTTCCTTTTCTAGTTTTTCCTTGTTTGTAAGAAGAGACTATAGAATTTATCAGGGACATGAAAGATACCGGTCCCGACGACTTAGAACTCGCGGATCTTACCGAAGTCCAATCGGCTCCTACTCCCCCACCTACGATAGTAAACCAACAAGTATCTGCTAAATGTTCGATAATACCGTCTATCTTATCCGGGATATGGGAAACGAAAAAAGAAATAGGCAAACCCCTTTTAGAGGGTTTTCCTGCGTTCGCTAAGATAGGGGAAGAAAACGCGAATAATTGCGTAGACGCGTAATCGTAAATTCTTTGGGCATGTTCAAAGTTATCGGAATAAGTAACCGCGGCGCGAGCGAATACTCTTTGGGGTGTATCGTTATCGTCCCAATAGTAATATTTTTCGAGAAGTTTTTTACCGTGCTCGGATAAAAGATTATCTAGGCCGTTATTAATCTCGATTCCTAAATAAAGTTCCATTCCTTTTATATCGGAAAAAAGATTCTTTAATTTTTCAATAAAAAAATAATTTGATCCTACTAAAAATGGATGATAAAGAATCTTTAACAATGACGGAACCGGAATCGCATTATAGCGAAAAAATCGCGGTAAATAACGCTCGTATTAAAGCGATAGAAAATATGTTAAGTAAACTGAAAGAAGAAAACGCTCGTTATAGAAAGAGAAAAAAACTTCTATTAACTTTTCGTAAATAAAAATATATATTTTTTTATAAAATATATATTTATAACTTACGTTTTACTCTAGAGGGTATTTTACACACGGGACATACTCTTAAATTACCCGCGTTATTACACCCCTCGCATACTGATATATGGCCGCAATTAGCAAACATTATATTCGGTGTCGTGCCTAGGCAAATAACGCATTCTTGTAATTGGAATGAAGAGTTACCGTTTATTATCCGATCTTCCATATTAAGACTTAATTCTTCTAGATTATCGTTAATAGCCGCTAAAGCTTCCATTTCTACTTCTTCATACTTATCCTCCTCGTGGGAATAAACGAGACCATCACCCCATCTTCTAAAGATATCAAAGTCACCGTGTTCGCAGGAATGCGGAAAATCGCTCGGTTAAAATGCAATACCGCAAAGTATAATACTCAAATATAGCTGTCCATTTTCTACGTTTCTCGGTATTAAATATTTAAACGCTATATCATCGTATCTTTCCTCTTTAGTTATAAGTTGCGTAGCCAACATATCCGGAAAATTTAAAACTAGCGTAATATTGTCTAACTGTATACCCGCTCTACTAATTTCGTAGTAAACAGCCGGCTTTAATCGAAGTAACGCGAGACAATAGTTTTTACATTCTAACGGGGGAAATGCTATTAAATTCCAAGAACGATATTTTCGTTGCCCTAAATAAACTTTATCTTCTAACGTTCTAACTAGATGACAAATAAACTCGCTACTAAGGTTCTTTAGTACGCTCATCTTTATACCACGCTTTTAGTGCTATAAGATTTCCTGCGTTTCAATTTTTTTACCGACCTCTTCTTCCTTCTTTTTCCTACGTTCCTCCTCTATTAATAAACGTCGCCTTTTCTCTTCTTCCCTACGTCTTTTTTTAAGGTATTCTTCCTCTTCTTCCTTATACTTTTTCCTAAGTTCTTCCACCTTTATTAAAAGTCGTCTTTCCTACGTTCTTCTTCGTCGAAATAATCCTCTTCTTCGGAATCGTCTTCTTCTTCTAACCTTCTACGTTCTTCTTCTAACCTAAAAAGTCGTCTTTCTTCCTCTCCCTTCCTTTTCCTATATTCCTCTTCTTTCTTATGCCTTTTCCTAAGATATTCTTCCTCTTCTTCGTCGGAATAATCCTCTTCTTCAGAATCGTCTTCTTCTTCTAACCTTCTACGTTCTTCTTCTAACATAAAAAGTCGTCTTTCTTCCTCTTTCTTATGCCTTTTCCTAAGATATTCTTCCTCTTCTTCCTTCTTTTTCCTACAACAAACTTTATCTTCTAACGTTCTAACTAGATGACGAATAAACTCTCCACTAAGATTCTTTAGTACGCTCATCTTTATACCGCGCTTTTAGGGCGAAGGAGATTTACTACGTTTCAATTTTTTTTAATTTACCGAGGGGGCGTACGGGATAGCGGTAAATTTATAACTAGGCTAGTTATAAATTTTTTTACGGTACGCGGGAAATGGGGAGAGATATGTACGGTACGGGATAGCGGAGGGAAACTGGGGACACATACGCGGGATATGGGAAGGGGTACGCAGGATATGGAGTGACATAGGGAAAGTGGGGGGGCACCGAAAAAATGGCCGCCGAAAAAAAATGCACTCGGTGACCTCAAATCGTTGCCCGCGGGAGAAAAAAATGCACTCGGTGACCTCAAATCGTTGCCCACGGGAGAGATAGGGGGGATATGGAGTGGCATAGGGCGTAGGGCGGGCCCTAAGATAAGGTTTTAAGGGTAGGGAAGTGTGGGGGGGGGGGAATCGGGAAAATCGGGGGTCGCGGGGTGAGCGAGCCGAAACTCCCCGAATATCCCCTACTAACAAGTCAAAATCTATTTTCGAAATCTTAAGTTTCGCGAAGCAAAAGAACACACTTACTTTGACGGTCCATCACCTGGTGTTGGGATGTATCCGAAAACTTCATTGAATTGATTTGTGACAGTGAATGTTGAAGAAAATATTTTTCGTCTGTATTTTGTTGGTTATAATTCCCAGCATATCCGATAACTTTCTCCTTTTTATTTACGTTCTGCTGTTGTTGGATAGCAAATGGAACGCACTATTGGATTGGTGGTTTTAGTCCTGACTGCAACCAATGATTATCGCCGTGCTAACAGATTTCGACTCGATCAGCCAAGGGGTAAGATCTACGTAGCGATCATCACCTTGGCTTGCGAAGTTGCACGTAAACAAGAAAATGAAATTTCGAACTTTAAATGGCTACTTTTCCCACACTGATTGTCAGATTTTTTTTTTTTTTTTTCAAAATCAATAGAATTCAAGCTATTGATGGGATAAATGAACTGTGCAAGTGTCACGAAAATCTGAAAGCAAATAAAGACTTTATCATGTAAACAAGAAACTGAAAGTTTGCTTTTCCCACATTGATTGTCAGATTTTTTTTTCAAAATCAATAGGGTTCAAGCTATTGATGAGATAAATGGCCTGTGCAAGTTTAACGAAAATCCGACAGCAATTGAAGACTTTATCGCGTAAACAAGAAATTGAAATTTTGAACTTTAAATGTCTACTTTTCCCTAAGTGATTGTCAGATCTTTTTCAAAATCGATAGGGTTCAAGCTTTTGATGAGATAAACGATCTATGCAAGTTTCACGAAAATCCGACTACAAATGAAGACTTTATCGCGTAAACAAGAAAAAGACTAATGGACAGACAGACGGACGGACAGACGGACGGACAACGGAAACCACGCCATGACATAAGCTCTGCTGGCTTACAGCCAGTAGAGCTGAAAATGACAGGCCTAGTTACAAATACAATAATCGTTAGCACTATTTCATATGACACTGCAATACAAACGAAAGTGGATGTTCTCAGTAACTATTAGCCTAGTATACGTATCATTACTTCATCATAGTGTCGGGGATGTCGTTGGCTTCTCAGAGGAGAACCGAATGGAATCTATAGGAAAAGAATCTAAAGGTCTAACACAATTATTACTGGATGCATATTTGTTACATGCTCAGGCCGTTTATTTCCAATGTGATTTGGTCAACCTCGAGTGATCCTTTGATCAAATCGCTGTGCTGTAAATACGATGGGTGATATAGACCTATACCTTCGCCGAATAAAGACCGCTTTACTGCTCCAAGAATCATAAGACTCCACCTTTAAGAAACATGCCCGAGTTTTCAATCGAAATCACAATAAAACGAACAGACCATTTGTTGACAAAAAGTTTATTTCATTTTATGAACACTGTTTGTCAATGCTGATGGCAGTTTTTTCGACCGATGACTGTAGTTGTTGTTGCCGTTGGTAGGAATAATTTCAAGAGCGCCGCCATGTTTAAGATCATGTGATTGAAAATAGATTCAATGAGGATCTCCTTGATACGGGTTACGGGCGAGGTAAGATGTTGTTACGGAATTGACCGAGTTGTGAAGAGAGTTTCCTGTCTGACAAATACGATTCAACACGATGCGATACGATAACGTGTCTGAAGAGAGACATGCAATTTACTTCCCCATTGCGAACACCTTGACCTAGTGCAACCGAAAGGATATCAAATTTCAGCTTGTCGACTGACTTGACCGTTTTCAAAATCGAGACATTGATTAATGCTAGGAAAGTTTTTTTTTTTTTATGCACAGATTCAGTTACATTTATACGAGCCATGCACCGTGCAAAAGGGGTTTAATGCATCTGCACAAAGTATTGACCCATGACGGACTGCGCAGTCTAACATGGATCGGAACTCTTGGCTATCGGTCAATTTTCTGCATGTCAAATGTCTATTCTACCTCATGATTTAGCCGGATTTTAGATAAAATGTATCCATACCTTTCGTCGACTTGCTTAGTACAATGTATCCATACCTTTCGTACACTTGCTTAGTACAATGTATCCATACCTTTCGTACACTTGCTTAGTACAATGTATCCATACCTTTCGTACACTTGCTTAGTAAAATGTATTATGAAGATTCATTAAAACCTTATTTCCTAGGACGCTGCTCGAGTAAAGGTTTTGCCCTGCTTTGACGTGCATGAATAATTGTGATGTAAGCACCGGTGCAGAAATGGACGCGTAACTGCTTTTTCCTTTCTAAAATGTTTCCAAAATATGAAAAGCCACACCCAAATATAAAGCAAACAGTGCATCGTCATTCAGAATTATGCGACTATTCATTCCAGAAGGCATAAAATATATTGGCACAATATCAAAATGTTCCATCACAAAAATGTGTACAGTTTTTGGACAAAGAACTCTAGATTTTTGAAAGTATAACAAGCTCTGTGCCTGAGATACTGACGTACAACAAGACTTCTCCAGTACTTAATTTGACGTCATTTTCATTTCATATTTTATTTTCGTTCTTGAAATGGGCAACTTCTTTTTACTTTCTCATTTCCCGCCGGACTAATGTGGTATCTTGTAATACAAGGTCATTGGCACAGTCTTTCTATACTTCCTAAGAAGTGAGCTTGAATGGTCTCTTTGACCCATCACAGCGAATTATACTACTAAAAAGGTTTAGAGGCCACCTATACCGTGGATACAGTTTTTCAAACTTTGTGGTAATAGGTAGTGCATAATAGCAAAAATATCAAGGTCCATCATTAGCCTTCTTCAAAAAGAAATGTCGCTATAATGTGATGTAATTGCTTGCAATGTCGCGGTAATGTACTTCCCAATCAGAATGAGTCTGAAGTAGAGTCGCTGTTGACATAATTCAATACCTTTATAACCAGAATGACCCACAAAATATAGGACAGCAAAGATTCAAGAAAACACTGTATTTTGTGCTGTCAGTCCTCAATCTAAACATCCAAAAACAACTCTAGTTTTCCCCAACAGTGAAAGCAGTTCACACTCATACAAACAAATACACAAAAAATGAATAGTTTATGACTTACCTCTTCTATGATGTAAAAAAAAAAAAAAAAAAAAACTAAATAGGACAGTTATTTGCTAATCTGATTAAGCTCATTCGTTATCAAGGTTGTTCAAAGTCTTAAATTCCTCACATGAAATATCCTGTTTTTCACATTTGCCTATATAATATTTCTGGTGTTACAAAATTCAGAATATATGTAAAAGTGATGTCACAATTTGAACATTGTACACAATGTAACCAAAAAAATGGAAAACTAAATTTTTAACAAATCAAATACAGACTCTTATATTGACTTTGTAACAATTTGATAAGTCGAAAAGAGGCAATATGAAGGAAAGCTGAAAGATTAATTTGAAGAAGGCCCTTCTTAGAAGAAAGGGATAACAATTTACTTCCCCTTTCCGCCTACCTCAATTTTAAGAAATTAAATCCACGTGATATTTATATAATTTTCTCTGTTCTTTCTTCCGCTTTCAAGTTGTTACCTGAGCAATGTATATTGCCAGATTTAGGGAATAAAGTTAAATCTACACACGATAGCATTGCTGGGTTTTTCCATAGATCGCTAATGAATAAATAAAGATTTGATAAAATTCTTCGAAATTTATCTCTGTTTACTGTTTTTTCTGTCGGAGGGGTTACGCCAAGGGGTATTACCGAAAACAACTGTACTGGATTTTGATGAAAGTAAGGAAATTGATAGGGTTTAGAAGCATGCATATATATATATATATATATATATATATATATATATATATATATAGTTTTCAATGAAAGGTCGAAATTTATTTCATCGAGTGAACATCATCGATAATATTTTCACGAGTTATGCAATTTATTTCATCGAGTGAACATCATCGGTAATATTTTCACGAGTGGCGCAGCCACTCGTGAAAATATTACCGACGATGTTCACTCGATGAAATGAATTTCGATCTTTCACCGGGAAAAAAATATCATCTATGGCTTAATTCCACATAACGTTTATCCGCGGTTTAACTTCACGTTCATGACAAAATCATTACCATTCATGACGTCATTATTGCAGCTGCAAAAAGGACGCTTTGAAACACAGGTCTTCATCTTTATTCACAGTGACAAAGATGTCGGTATGTGTGTAACTTCTAGCAACATAGTCAATATAATATAATACAGAATATAGATGAGAGACAGGATAAATAGAATATATGGTTGGTGTTTTGGATTGGGAGGTTTATTTGGCTCGGCTCGGAATTTTAACCGATTGGCCTTCGGTTCACCGGTTAGAATTTCTACGCCTTGCCGATAAACTTTTCCAATTCAAGATACCAACCATCTATTCTCTATATACCATAAGAGCTATGCTCTGTGAAAAAGGGGTCTAATGCATCTGCCAAAAAATAAAAAGAAAAAGTATCGACCAGGCCAGCCTGCGCAGCCATTTGCTGTATGCCAAAGGACCAGCTTACCTAATGATTCAGTCGGTTGGTAGACAAAATGGATTTTATGGACCTTTGATTATATGTTGACTTGCTTGGTTCTATGCATTAGGGATAGACCTATGCATTGTGAGTCCTTTTGTCAGAGCCTCTCATATGTAGTGAATGTAGCATTTGCTTGTTATTAGACCATGCAGTTTGATCTAAGATTTAACCTGCCTACCACACTGCATAATATTCCAGCCTAAACAACCTTGAAATTAGAAACTGTATTTGTTGTTAATGCTGTTGTTGTTTTCGGTGCTGAAATGTCTTTAAGGAGCATTAAATACTTCTTTAACTTGTGACTATACATGCCATTATCGAACCAACCGGAAATTGATTCAAATAGATCTATAGAATAATTACAGATATTTCACATACGACCCTGAGGAAGAAATCTTTTGGAAACACTGTGAGAAGGAGAAAATGCTGGTCACCAGCAATCCTTCCAAAGCCCAGTTTCTATTTTTGAGTCACAATTATTTTGTCGTCTGCAAAAGCTTTCAGTTTTGTACAAGTCTGAAATGTTGTCCTAAGGTATCAGTTTAAATGAAGTATGCATATCAAAGTATGAATATCTTAATGGGAAGGTAATGATTATTTTCTCTTTAAATGACAATCTCTCCTTTTTCCACAACATCTTACCAAAGCATTCCACTGGGGTGGGGGGGGAGGGGGGGGGGAGGGGTGTCCAAAATGTCTTTATATGTTTCTATTGTAAATTATTGACAAGTCAGGGTTCTATTGCTATTCACTATAAGCACGGATAGTTGCTTTAAAAAAAATCTCTCCACTGAAACCTATCTTGTGAGTACTCCATACAATTGTCTCATCAATTCAAGACTAATGGGTACCAACAACATGGGCTTCAGTGAAGAAGTAATGCTATAGTTTCTCTTTGAATCCCATCATACACTTCTCCGTTTTACATAATGCATAAAAATGTCGATTATTTTAACCACTTTTTTTTTTGTTGACTTTTTTTGCAGTTATCCCCTTTATCTCATGTAGAGAACAGTTTTGTATTGCTACAGACATCTTTTGAAAGATTGAAGAGAGAAATTATTTCGAGTAATTTCACCTTTTGCGAAAGTGTACTCTTTACTAAATGATACCATGTTTTTTTCAGGAACCTGAAACAAAAGGCTACTAGAAACATTATGAAAAAGGAGAAAAATGCTGGTAACCGGCATATTCCCATTTTTTCCACAACGTTCTCCGCCCTTTCAAATACAAATGAGTCAGGCTCTGTAAAATGGGAGCTTAATGCATTTGCGAAAAGTATCCACCCATGACAGCCTGCGCAGTCCGCGCAGGCTGACATGGGCGGAAACTTTTCGCTATCTTTAAATTTTCTGCATGTCAAGTGATAATTCTACCTCATGATTCAGTCGGTTGTTTGACAAAGTGGGTTTTATGGATCAATGATAAAGTGATGTCTTGCTTAGTATAATGCATTACGGAGATGCATTTAGCCCCCTTTTGCCAGAGCACGGCTCAAATCTAGCCATTTCAGCCATATTTCATTTGTCATCACCGGCTGCCTTCATTAATGGTACAAGTCTAAGATTTTGTAGTCTTGCAAAGAAGCAAAAGGTGATTGAGTAAAGGTGTTCAAAGTGTGTGTCTACAGATCGCATGTTCCAACATTTCTATTTTGTGTTGTCAAAGTTGTTGACAATACTGCATGTTGTTAAAATGTACCAGCAAACAGATGGTATTGCACACCCAGACTGGCTACCGCACAGGGTACTTTTAGTAATTGATTTCATTGATATGTATGAGCCCTTATCCAGCTACATGAGTTGAAAAAAACTTTCAAGCCGATTTTAAACACGCGAATAATGATATTTCAAACTTAAAAAAAAAAGAAAAAGAAAAAATGTCTTCTTATCGGATAGTGTAGATCCAAGATCAGACTGTGCGTTCTGTGCAGTATGATCTTGATCTATACTTTCTGCAAAAGGTCGGTGAATCGTGCTTTAGCAGCTTAAGGATTAATTTTCCACACTAAGTTCAAAATAGCCCATTGGATACGTGAATGAGCACTAGACATGTGTTTTAACCCTGACGAGTCATGGTATCGAATCTCGTTACGGTAGGTGATTTTAAACTTTTATTCCTAAACACAAACACCAACATGAACTGATAATCAAATGTTTATCGCGTGCGAGCGACACACGATATTCTGGGTGTTTAGCAAACTTCGAGCGTTATGCACTCAGCAAGAATTACTACTTCTGTGATAGGGCTCGGCTATGGTTTATTTGTTTAGTTACCAGACTGTCATTATAACTCCAACTCGATAAACCTTTCATTAACAGTTAATATTATTGCTTGTGTTTTGGGAATACACGTTTAAAACCACAAACTATGATGAGATGATATAAACATTATCGAGTCGGATTTATAAATCATCTCGTCACAGTACGTGATTTTAAACCTGTTATCCAAAACACAAACAATAATATAAACTGATAATAAACGTTTATCGAGTAAGAGCTGTAACTGTGGTTTCATTGTCAGACATGGATAATTATTTACCCAGCACTCTGTTCTAATTCATGTAAAGAAATGTGGGCTCTGAGACCTGCGTAAACCTGTATAAGTTTAAAAGTGATATACTGTCGCTTTGGGAGGCGGTTAAAATATTTGAAATAGAATAGAACGGGTTTAAAACGACACTTAAACAATTACACTGACCCACACTTCCAGCGCAAAATCAGGTTTGTCTTCATGTTTTTTTATTTTTTTTTTATTATTTACTGTTGTGTCCACTATCATAAAATTTCAAAAATACCCAGAACGATCATTTTTTGAAAAAAGACATAACTACATGTGAGCCATGTTCTGTGAAAAGGGTGCTTAATGCATCTGCGAAAAGTATCGACCGAGGTCAGCCTGCGCAGTCTGCGCAGGCTGACATAGGCCGAAACTTTTTGCTATTGGTCAACTTTCTCCGTACCAAAAGGACGACTGTACTTCCTGAATCAGTCGGTTGTTATACAAAATGGATTTTATTGATCCATAATAATCCGATGACTTGCTTGGTATCATGCATCACGGATGTGCATTAAGCCCCCTTTTCCCAGAGTATGGCTCATTTATTCCCGTCAAACTTGAAGCAGCCTATGCCAAACCGGACTAGAGGGACGACTTCAAAAAAAAGGAAACATTAGTATCAGTATCGGGTGTGTTCTGCAGCATTATGACAGCCATGAATAACCGATGGAAGGACCTCAGGCATAGGCGGATGACATTCTACGGCAAATTATTCAACTCATGACTCAGAGCGTGTTGAAGCTGTACAAAAATATTGGGCTGTATTTGATGGCGACGAACATGTTCATTGTTGGGACGGCACACCCTGATGCCGCTTTCCCGCAGCCTCTGATTACTATGTATGCACTTATGGAACAGTTCTGCTACCCAGTGTAACAGCGACGGTTCCCGTCGCTGGGAGCTGTCCATTGTCATGGACTTTGTCTCTAATGTGGCGTGGTAATTGAGCAAATTGACCCTGAAATGGACAGCAGATCTCGTTCAAGACTAAATGATGGATTGGATGGGGCAAGAGATGTTACCATAGCGCAGTTTTAACTGCTATACCCAAATCAATATCATTCATTATGAATCATTGCTGCCACAATCTGTAAACGGTAGATACTGCATAATACAATAACCGGGACACAGCGGAAAGTGATAACTTAGCCAGGATCATTCTAATGGCACGTCCTCTGGTACCAATCGATGATGTCGGAATTATCAGGAAAGAAAGTCTGGAAATCATTAACCCCACTTCAGTCGGCTATCGGGTGGCAAGCCTTGTGTACACTCAAATATGAAAAAAATGCCAGTTGTTCATATGCAACACGAAAATGGGTCATTTTATAGAACAGAACAGATGTTTTATTAGACGAGTGCAAGTGTTCACAGTCAAAATTACATGTTGTATACAACAAAACATTTGTCAAGGTCTCTCTCTCTCTCTCTCTTACATAGGAAACAATAATCTTAAATGAGGATGACCTACGAAGGATTGCCGTTAAATAAGTAAAATGGTAAATAACGTGTTTATACAATGACTAATGAATACTAACAGTAATCATGACGAATCAACACCATTAGCGGTACAAAGTATGGAAACGAATTGACAATGCAGAGCTTATATAAAGTGCTACATTTGATAAAATTCTTCTCTTGTTTGCTGAAAATTCAACAAACTTAAACATGCTTGGATTTCTAAGGTAGACATTATCAATGTATTGCCTACGTAAAACATTATACTTTGGGCAGGTGAACATAAAATGAAATTCGTCCTCGACCTCGTTCTTACTGCATAATAGACATATTCTTTCACTTCGCGGAGTTCTGTTGTTTGAAAATCTGCCTGTTTGAATACGAAGAGAGTGTGTAGATACTCTAATTCGACATAGTGGGAACTAAGTGAAAGAGGCAAAACATTTAATACTCTTCTAAACAAAGAGAAGATTTAATATTTTTGTACAGTATGAGAGAGCTACAGTCCCTGATATATGAAAACCATTCTTGTTTAAAACAATCTACCATTTTCTCTTTCAAAAGACTCAAAATTAATACTGAGATGTAAGTTGAAGGAATGATAAAAACATCGGAAAAGCCATAAATATCTAGAATATGTTTAACGTTAAAAACCCAATTTCTTTTGCAACATGTAAAATCATGTAACTACTGCAGATAAACACTTTTCAATATAAAATTGTCGGCACGCAACACTTTAAACCAATATTTGATCATCTTATGGTATCTTAGTATATACATCGGAAATCGACCGAGCTCACCATAAACTGCCATCGTACTTGTACTTGTTCGTACTTGCAAAATGCGTTTACAAAACTTAAGATGGATTCGTTCGATAACTTTAGATTTACTACATCCCCATGTTTCACTCGAGTAGTTTAAGATAGATCCAACGAATGCATCAAATAACTGACAAAGTTACAAAGTTTACTTTACACAGGGACCCGTGTTCTGGGAAACCCGACGAAATTTTCCATTAGCTGATAAGGTGGTAAAGTATAACGGCGACAGTGTGTCACTTGGTAAGGATTAAACCAAAGAGTTTATAGGTACAGCACAGAATAGAAGACAACTTTTATTTGGCTCATAAGGACACAAGCTTAATGGTCATTACAGTGAATTTCAAAGCATGCAATATATATTACATATTTAACTACACATATTTATAACAATAAAAATTATGAAATGACTTAGTGGATACAGTGGGTCTTATTGGCTGCAATATGTTACAACATTTAACGAAGTAAAATCTATTGAAAGCTTTTGACAAATTTTGACAAGGTTCCGCATTGCATACAAGACCAACATAATTGTATCCTAACTAATACCCATAATTATTGATAAACCCATTTCTAAAATTTAATTAACCCTTTACAAAACAATCCCGGGTTTTTACGACCCTGAGGAAGAAGCATTTTGAAAACATTTTGGGAAAAGGAGAAAATGCTGGTAACCAGCATTTTCTCCTTTTCCCAAAATGTTTTCTGACCTTTCAGAAACAAATCCAATCATTTGAGCAACATTTCATTTCTCGTCTGCAAATGCTTTGGACCAGTCTAAAATTTTGTCGTTTGGTAAAGAGTGAGTGAGAATTTTTTTTCTCTCTCATGCAGTTTTCAACTTTTGAAAGCATATATTATAGACCAAAGACTATAAATATTCACCTTTTGTTCTTGCAATTTATCATTTTTGAAAATGTTATGACGAAGGCTGTAATATTACAGGTAAGGATTGGTACGGAAATCTATGACTCTGGATCTATTGGCACATTTCTGGGAGAATTAAGATTTTAATAACTAACACCTTACATTCGAGATCCAGTGAACAGAACAGATTAACACAGAGACGTACTAAGTGATTACACAAATGATGCATTAACCCATTACTGTGTGATTCTGACTAAGTATACTTTGGCAGTTTCAAACTTTATAGAACTATCAGAATACTGTTTATGATACTTCTGCAGATCGAAAGCGTACGGAGAACATTGAAATGCTAACATAAATTCATTTTAGTAAAAATCCATGTCTGTCGTTAAAGCCATTCCTAAATTAACGGGATTTTTGTCTTACTCCAGCAGTCTACAACAGTTACTTTGAAAACATTGAGACACAGTATAAGATTATGTACAAAGCTTAATACAAAAACTGAATAATTATCAACATTTATATATATATGTGTGTTAACCAACCCCATTACTGTGAAGATACGACATTTTTGTTGTTGCAGCTTGGAGGTTTTGAGAACATTATGGCCAATGGAATCATTTTATAAGAAGGTAAACAAAGACATGTAATAAAAAATCATATTTTTACAGACACACATCTATGACAATACAACTTGATGTTCTTGCAGTTTATCTTTTTGAAAACAGTATGGCCCATACCATTGGATGCATCATTAAACGTAAAATTAATACGGAAAAACTAATCAACTCCATCATTCATGACAAATATATAATCCATGCTCCGGCAAAAGGAGGCTGAATGTGTCTCCGTGATCCATGGTACAAAGCAAGCCGTCACATACTTATGGACCCATAATATCCACTTTTTGTAACAAACGAGTTAATCATATTACGGTGGACTGGTCCTTGGACATACAGAAAATTGAGCAATAGTGAAAAGTTTCGGCCCAGGCCAGCCTGCGCGGTCTGCGCAGGCTGACCTGGGTCGATACTTTTCGCAAATGCATTAAGCCCCCTTTTCAAAGATATGGCTCATATAGAATAAAACTAATAAATCCTACAAATTATGACGTACATTTATACATATACAGATACAAAAACTCAGAATTTCAAGACAGCGCTACTGTATAGAGAGCATGGCGAACCCACGTGACCATTTGGTCTGCTTCATGGTGCGTGTAATGTAACATTGCTTTCCCTAACATCTACATTTGTTACTAGACGAATTCATACGAGTGATATTACACAGTATTGTGAACCACCTGAATGTGGACAACTTTTCGGGAAAACATCTCTGGAAATTCAAATAACCTTTGTCATTATAACGAACATCACAAATATTCAACGTTAATTAGAATGCTCTGCTCTTTAACTTTTATGAGCCGTCCAAAGATTGGTTACCTCCTCTGATACAGCAAGTGTACAGGAATCGGTACAGGCTACTAAAAAAGGGCGGAATTCTGCCCGTCTATTTTTAGAACAGCCATGACACCATACTAATAAAAATTCAGGGGAGGTCACTCTCACTTCCAGAGCGGTAGATTTTTCGATATTTTTGATCTCACCAATATGTCAATTGTATTTTTGGTATCACCTTTTATGTTTATGTCTGCTAATATTCTTTTTAGTTTCGATTACCAATTTCAAATTATGCAAAAAATAGCGATGTAACCTCTACAGCCAAACTGGAAATGTGTACGCTGCTCTGATTGGTTATTCTGTCATGTACATGTAGCCCAGTGAAAAACAACGCAACAATAGCCTGTGCCAGTTGTAATATGTATATCGACTATGGGGACCAGTTTAGACCCGTTCAGTGGTAAGGTAATGTACTAGAAATGCAACAAGACTAGAAATGCAATTTAGACTGTTCGCTGACTATAGGCCCTGATCTCAATCTTTGCTGTCCTATAAAATGCTTGTTTCCCTTGTATAACCCTGAAAACGTTTTAGAAACGATAGTAAGAATGACAAAATACGGATGTATAATCAGTGAACAAGTAACCTTTTTTGTTTCACGAGGAAAACAACTGACTGGACCCAAGTTCATTCTTTTAATGTCTGTTTACTGCTTTGTCCCTGCT
This sequence comes from Tridacna gigas, assembly GCA_945859785.2. NCBI lineage: Eukaryota > Metazoa > Mollusca > Bivalvia > Cardiida > Cardiidae > Tridacna > Tridacna gigas. Next base: position 52,624,830 of record OX244039.2, read on the forward strand.
GGGGCACATATGAGATTGGTTTAGGCGCTGAAATTTAAAGAAAAAAGAATCTAGTTTATTTCTTTTTACACAGAAAGCAGAGGTGAAGTACACCTTACACTTGAGCGATGCTTTGTGAAAGAGAGTTTAATGTATCTGCAAAAAGTATCGGCACATGTCAGGCTGGTCAGTCCGCACAGGCTGACATGGGTCGAAAGGTTTCGCTATTTGTAAATTTTCTGCGTGTCCAAGGACAATTCTGCTTCATGATTCAGTCGGTTGTCAGGCAAACTGGATTTCATGGATCAAAAATGATCAAATGACATGCTTGGTATGATGCATCACGGATATGCATTATGTCCTCATTTGCCTGAGCGCTGTTCACATGATTTCGGGAGAAACACTTGGTCCATCACCGTTAGTCCTTATGCCTAAATAAGTTACAACGTTTGGGTTTCTACTATTGGCTAAAATGTTCATTTACTTTAGTAGTTTATGGTTTAAAAACTGTACAAGTGATATAGATATGAGTCATGCTCTGGTAAAAAGGGGGCTTAATGCATCTCCATGATCCATGGCGGCAGGAAAGCCATCACGTACCTATGGGTCTGTAATATCCACTATTTTTAACAACCTACCCAATCATAAGGTAGACTGATTCTTTGACATGCAGAAAATTAACCAACAGCGAAAAGTTTCGGCCCCGGTCAGCCTGCGCTGTCCGCGCAGGCTGACCTGGGTCGATACTTTTCGCAGATGCATTAAGCCCCCTTTTCATACAGCATGGTTTATATGAAAGTAACGATTCAAGCCTTGCATTTCGTGCCCAATGATTGAGTCAAAATGAAATCCCGAGTATGTTGATTAATAAAAATTGAGGCTACGTTTTTTTTTTTTTTTTTCTTTATTTACACGTTTCGGAAACAAAATCTGTTATTAAGACTAATTAAATTGATAAAAAATTCACTATTTTTAACGTGATTCATTTATCATAGATCAGATGTGATGAAAGCTAGTTTTGTTCCAGAGAGAGCACTGCCGTTTTGATATTGTTGCAGTCGTATATCAAAAGTATGTTAAATCATCAAAGTATATCAAAAGTATCTTAAATAATATTTATATGCTGTTTAATCCTTAACCACAAAATCCACAGAAAGTTGATATTTTGTTAGGAATAAAACTTACAGATGTAACTGTCTGTTAGCCCTTATTTGGGTACAAAAGAAAAAGCTAAAAAATATTGCATCTGGTAGAATTCGAACCTACAAACTGCAAAACTAGAGACAGTGACTCTACCAGTTGAGGTATGGAGCCGATCGAAAGTAATATTTCTTAAACATGATTTCATGCTTTCATTATATAAGGGCTACATCGTTACTAACAGAATAGGGTCAGTATTCACCGACTTTTGCTAAGAACGTTCTTGGTCTTATTCTCCTAAATTTTCTAAATCTGAAAGTAACATCACTTCTGATTGGCTAAACCAAATGGTTTAGCCAATCAGAAGTTGTGTTACTTTCAAATGTAGAAAATCCACGATATAAAGACTAAGAATATTTTTAATAAGGGTTGGTGAATACGGCCCTAGGATATTTAAAATTCAAAAACACAAAAATGCAAACGTACAAAAAAAGTACAAAAATATCGGCAACTTATCCTGTTCTCTACAAGTATTTTTTATCAATGTTTAGTTTTAAAGCCATCATTGCATGCGAATGTAAATCAACCGTCGTTGTAAAGATTTTCTACAGGAAAAACTATTGCAAAAAACGAACCTAGGGTCTGTATTTACCTACCTTACCTAAGAACATTCTTGGTCTTGTTCTCCAAAATTTTCAAAATTTGAACCATTTGGTTTAGCCAATCAGAAGTTGGGTTACTTTAAAACTTGGAAAATCTTGAAGAATAAGTCTAAGAACGTTATTAAGAATGGTTGGTGAATACGAATCCAGTTTAATATTTCTTTAAATAGAAATGGAGCAGTATCTGCTAAATAACTAGTTCTTATGGAGAAAATACTGTAGGCTATCAAGAATATATCACTTCTTAAGTTCTTAAGTTTATTCAACCCAAAGGCTGCTGAGCGCGACTCAAGGGCTTTTTTGCAGACAGAGTAGATGAAGATCAGACTGCACGGGACGTGCAGTCTGATCTTGGATCTACTCTGTCCAAAAAGGAGATATTTTCCCCCAAAATAAATACCTCTGAAATAGCAAAACTTGGGATTATTACTATTAGCTTGAAAATTTCATTTCATTAATTTAGCAGCTGAAGGATTACCTCTGTACCAAACGACAAAATTTAAGACTACTCCACAATGAAAGCAGTTGGAGACGACAAAATAAATGTGACTGAAAAATTGAAATTTGTTGTAGGAAGGGTAGAAAACATTGTGGGAAAAGGAGAAAATTCTGGTTACCAGCATTTTCTCCTTTTCCCACAATGTTTTCAAAAGGCTTCTTTCTCAGGGTCGTTAAAAGTCGGGATTGTGTGGTAAAGAGTTAAAGGTCCATTACAAACAGCTATTAACACTTTGATATTATGTCGTACCTGGTGCCGGCATCGACCAGTTACCTCGGTACACTACAATGGAAGAGAATAATCCGTGAAAACGCATCTCTGTAGACGAGTCTCATCAAACCCTAAAGCGTCTCTCACTACTTTAGTTGACTTCGCGGCCAATACAGATCATAATCAGACGGCAGAAAATATACAGTCTGCTCTTTGACCTCTACTGTCCGCTTTAATAAGATATCCTGATCAACTTAAAACTAGATTTTGTAATTATTATGGTTTTATCTCTAGACTCAAAATGTCTGTTTGGGATTATTCGGCACCTTAAGGTTTGCATTTTTTTAACTTTAGAAGTTCTGACAGGTAAGCTCAAAATGGCGGGAATCGATTCCAAATTATCCATCAAAAGGAAAAGAAAATCATGATTTTATGGTCGAAGTTTTATCATGCCCGAAACCTTCGTGTAGAGAACCAAAGATTGCCCAACACCGTAGTGCGCAGGTAGATACCTCTCTGCTGAATTATTACAACTATGCCTTACTAAATAATTCTGTCTTGAATTTTCGACGACAAATATCTTTGTAAAAAAGTATTGGCGCAAAGGCATTTACTGCTGTCTTAGGCCTCTAACTCTTACGGATTTAAAGATACCCTATCCGACTTGGGTACTGACCTAAGAACTGCGCTCATCTACCAAAATACTGTCCATTATAAAGTTATGTAAAATGTAACCAAAGAGAAACGGACGTCTCAGTTAAGAAAAAGACAACTAAACATTGCATTGTCAAGGTCCGTTTTTTCCCACCAGCCGGAAAAGCTACATGTATATCAGACACGAACGTAACCTACAGTGTCCGCAAAACTTGCTAACATTGTTCAATACATGCTGAAAGTTAACATAGCAGACGAAAAATTCCAACTTGGACAACTTACTAGTATTTTTTGGAGGCAAAGGGTCTTTTTGTTGTATTTCTGGTTTTATTTCTTGCAACTCAACACCTGAAGGGAAGTTACTCTTTTCAGTCAACTCTGAAAAAAAAAAAAAAAAAAAAGAAAAAAAATCTGACACAACTTAGTATTTAAGATAAAACGTAAATATATTGGTCTATTAAATGCCTTTAAGCGAGCTTCACCAGTTCCAAAGAGGCACACACCAAGCCCAAGGGCTCAGCCAGTAACGTTCAGGGTCTGAAACCAGGGGGTCGCAGCCACTGCTGCCTACCTGTATGCATGTATCATTTGCCGAAACAACCATCAGTGATGAGAGAGGAATAGCTCCTATTGCAATGATTATCATAAATCCTCGGAGAGAAATCGGCCGTGCTGTGGAGTCGAACTATGAAGTCTGTGGTTTCAAGCCATGTAAACCACCAACTGAGCTACCCGGCTGGGCTCTTCCTTGTTAAAGGCATCCTAGACTTAAAAGGTATGTTTATCCCCATCATTAATAATATGAGCCATCCCTTAAGAAAAGAGGCATTAAACCCCTTTTTATAGAGCATGGCTCATGTGTAATTAGGGAAAAAAAGTTACTTGTTGATTTGCTAGTGTTATCTTTTTCCGAGTAACCTGAAAGAGATTATAAAACATTTAATGGCGTGTACGCTGGGGTAGCCGTAAACGAGCTTTGCTTTAACAATTAGAGCGCTGAAACCGGCTTAAGTCGTTTTTGCAGCTTGAACTTGAATCTACACTGTCCGCTTCTTTGTTTCATTCTTCTGAAAAACAACTTTGAAAAAGCAATTTTTTTTTTTTTTTTTTTTTTTTGAGCAAGTCGATTTCATTAATACAGCGCTCTTAGATTTAAGCTTTAATAATATATATATATATATATATATATATATATATATGCGCTTTAATAATAATATATATATATATATGAACCGTGTTCTGGCAAAAGATGGCTAAATGCATCTACATGATGCATAATACCAAGCAAGTCATCACATAACTATAAGTCAATAAAATCATATTTGACCATCAACTGACTAAACCCTGATGTGAAATGGTCATTGGACATGCAGAAAATTGACCAAAAGCAAAAAGTTTTGGCCTAAGTCACCCTGGGAGGACTGCGCAGGCTAACCTGGATCGACATTCTTTGCTGATGCATTTAGCTCCCTTATACAGAGCATGGCCCACGTGTATATGGCCCACGTGTATTCTCAGGTTCAAGAATTTGTAATGAATCTATGACTGAGCAGTTTTATTTTGCTCTGCAGTTGTCTGCTGACTGCTGAACACAGTGGTATATATAGGCATTTGACTGTAACATGCATCGGCTCATTATTAACATGGTTCCACACTGCTGACGGCAACAGTCGCCTGTCCCTCAAGTGTTTTGCTTCTCTGTGTGTGTGTGTTTTCTGCAGGGGTTTTGCACACAAGTACTCGGTGAATGAAATGAACATGTCCTGCCGCCAGATAAAATCAATATGAAGTAATTTCAAACTTTTGTGTTGTAGTATATTCAATAAAATAGTAAAATACAGCTATGGATGAGGGTACATGTCTTTTTTTTTTTTTTCACAATTCCAGAGAAGAAGTGAAAGAAGTAAAAGTACAGTGGAGTAAAAGTACATACGAGGAATGAAGAATCTTCAACATCATAAATGCTATCAACACTTCAACTTAAAACTTTTAACAAAAAGGTGGTTCCAAAAATAACGATGTCGTCAAGTGCTGATATCATCACAAAATAAAGTCCCAGCAATAAAGATATCTTCACTGTTAAAGTGATGTCGTCACAAACAAGTAGTTCTAGCAATAACGATATATTCACTGTAAAAGTGATATCGTCATTAATAATGATATTAATTGGAGCACATTTAGAAAATAAGCAATTATTTACATGAAAATCCTATGCTTTTTCGACCATGGTGTGTAAAGCTTTTGAAAACATTGTTGGAAATGGAGAAAATGTGTTTTCTACCCGGTCAAAGACAAATAAAATCATTTGAATCAGATCTATTGTGTAATTTGCAAACGCTTTGAATATGGACGGGTGCAAAAGTTATTCGTTTGAAAAAATTGAAATGTTTAATCTCTGTAAACCATAGGTAGGCATGTAAGTTCATACATCTTATATTTGGTAAGGGGAAAGGAATTTTTATCATTTGAAATAAAATTCAATTTACATACATGCATTCATGAAGCGTTTGAGCATATAAAATCTTATGTTTATGATAGAAAAAAGAGATGAAAAGAGGCAGAACAAAATATAAAATGAAATGGGAAGGATATATGCATGCATGCATAGTATAGTATAGTATGGCATGAGGAAACCATGTATCTTTGTTGATGGATATACAAATAAGATAAACACTGAATTGTTACGAGATCTCATGGCGATGTTCCGCTAGAAGAAAAAAATGTACTGCAAAACTAAGTACACATATGAATGTAACTACAAGCCTGTCTGGATCTCTTGAACACAGTTACGAGCCAGACAACCGGAAAACTGGGCGAAGGTAGTAAGAACACATGTAAAATGGAAGGCTGTTGACGATACATCGGCGAGACCTTCGAAATGAATCAGAACAGAACTGTCGTCTATGTTTGAGGAAAACTTAGAGCCTGCTGATTTAAAGAGTGTAAGACAGGAACCATATCGGGAGAGACGGGAAAAAAAATCCAAAATTACCAAAAATTGGTGGGAAAAAAATGGGTGCACTGACAAGCTTAGATCCGATCTTTGCGAGTAAAGGGGATTTTCTTGTAGTAAATGACTACGAAACTCGCATTGTTATATAGATATAGCTTAAAAAAAAAACACACAAAAACTTACAATTCTTATGTAATGATGTCGAAGAACTGTATGCTAATGAAAGATTCAAATATTGCCCAAAGTTCTTTACAGAGCTGAATATAATCCATGGATATTAAAATGAACATTATCCACCCTTGCTAATGTTTAGTTACCAAACAAAACTGATACGTGCCACACAGACATGTTAAATTCGCTTCTTAGATGTACCAATGAGCAGGGATTAGACTTGAACCCTGATAGAGTGAATCTAGAATTCGGGGTTACAGCTATGATAGCATTCAGTCTGCAGCAAGCATAACATGCTGCCAATTCCATGAGGGCCAAAGTCGGTTTCGAAAAGTTCAAAAGCTTGGATTAACTACAGATTACAAAGACACTGGCCGCGAGATTTGTCGGTTGCTAAGTAACTTCTTCGGACATAGTTTTCTCCAGACTGGCAACGTGTTTCGTGGAGGATCTAATGTCTTTATCCTACTCTGACACTCGTTGTGTAGCTTTTGCAGTCTACATTTTAGAGAATTTTAAAGCAGGTGATGCGAAATTCGGTCCAAGTATGTGGTCAGAAGAACCGTCAGAAAGACGAAGAGCCAATAATGGATGTAAATCATTTCATTGTCATTATAATGAACAGTTTTATACCCATTACGCCTGTACCTATCCTTTCACAGAAGTTGTGAACAATTTACAGAGCATAAATTAAAACAGAATGAGAACAATAAGTGTAAACGCACCCATCTCCAAAACTGAACGCGAAGAAACAGCAGTTTCTGAAGCAGCAGTATCACGAATTTCAGGCTGATGAAGTAAATCCTTTCGAGTTTGTGAAAATTACTGGGTATGAATTCAGGGCAAGAAATGACATGGTGTAGTGTACAACTAATGTGTACAACTAATGTGACTGAGAAACTGTATATAGTATTTTAAAGTTTCAGAACATGTACATGCATGGATTTAGTGCTGATAGAACGTAGAAACTGTGCAAAGTTCCACAACATATACATGCATAGCTACAGCTGACTGTAATGATAGCATTTCAATGTTTTCGTGAATTCAAACTCAACATGTGCTGATTATACTTTGTCTGGTCGTAGTTGTAAGTTACAGAGTAGCAAAGCTTAGCAATCTTGTCTTTTGCTGTTGGCGTATACAGGTAAATCCAACTGCATTCAATTGGCCCCATTGACTTCTTTTAAAAATACAGGTAAAGTTGCCTCACCCGTACATTTTTCTTAGCTTCATCGTATCTTTTTTTAGTCCCATTGTCTTGTCAGTTAGCCGGATTGTGTATCGCCCGATAAATAAACCGAAAATCAATCAATAAAGCAAGTCATGAATGGATACGGCATTTGGGGATTTAGGTATTGACTATAAGATTTGTATAAGTTGTCTTATATTTTCGCATAGTATTAGGCCAAATGTTTTAACTCTAAGAAGTTGACACACTATCGCCGTTGATTTAGTAGCCACACTTGAAGTAAGACAACAATTTACTCAACCCAGAGGATCACGTGACAAATGCCGATTACCATAGTTTGCTCATGCGACGAATACAGGTGTTTGCAAAGGAGAAACTCTCTATTTTGGGACAGGCTCGCCTTCAACTCAAGGAAAAAAGTGTATTTCACCCTCGAACATTTTTTCTCTTACTTTTTTTTTGGGGGGGGGGGGCTTAAAACTACTGACCCGTAGTAGTGTTGTTGAAGAAAAGGAAGAAATAACCAAAAATAATTAAAAATTCTTTGTCAAAGGAACTGTTTGTCCACTTAAGAGATGAAGGGATGAGCGGGACAAATGCACTGCGAATTTTACGTACGGATATTATATCTAACGATTGACTTTCAAATGATGATTTAACCAGAACTTCTTTTATTGTACAAGACCGTGTAGATCTAAGATCTGTCTATAGGGTCCTTGCAATTTTAGGCTAAAAATAAACAAAAAAAAAAAAAAAGAAAAGAAAAACCAAACAAAAAGAAAAAAAACCTGGAATTGAGAAAAGTAGCTTCAGCGGCAACCAGAATACTAAAACACTGCTGACAGAGTCATACGTCACGCGATAAATGGACCTAGTTTAGAGGTAAGAATCTACAAACTTCAAAGACGTGCCTTCTGGTTGGTTGAGAAGAAACATTTGTAGACAAGTTCTAGAGACGTTATGTTGTGAAATTGAGAGTCAGAATGCAATCAAGATATGATCGTGATTATCACTGAAAGTCATGCGCATTCGTTAACAAATTGAAACAAAGAATTAGTGAATTATATTTACATTCTATACTCGATTTCGATATTAGAAAATCACAGAAAATTAAAAAAAAGGATACTTATTGTGAGATAACCACTTACCATGGCTTTTATCTGCAGTGAATATATAAACTTCATCGTATTAAGTGATTTTTGAGAAGAAATAAACATCAATCTTTCTTCATAAAGAAAAATAATAGAAATGAAATTCTAATTTCTTTGAAATCATTTTACCATTATCAGTATATGGCCATGAATATTTCATCAAATTCCGAATTCCCCTTTGTTTACACCTACGCCCTAAATGATGAAGCCCTAAATCCAAAACCACTGAAAGTCAGGATATTATCCCATTTGTCTGTTTTTACAACCCATCTCTTCCTAACATAGGACAGATTATCAATCAGTAATGGGGTTTACTAAAGAGACCAGCCAGTGAAAGCGATCTGGTATAATGTAACAAAAAATGCAACAGACGTCGTAGTTCACACTGTTTAACTATTTCTGAGTCTGATTGTTTTACAAGCAGTACTGCATCATCTGTACATAAGATAAAGAAAAACATCTCTTGCATTTCCACTGATGTAATATATTTAATTACATGTAAGAAATGTAACGCTCAATATGTAGGACAAACCCACCAGAAATGTTCCAATCGTATGAATAATCACAAACTTGACATTGTACTTTTTTCTGATATGTTTACCAATGTTTCGGAACATTTCAATTCTCCTGGACACAGCATTAAAGATTTTTAATTTATGCCTATCGACAAAGTTTCAAATAATTTGAAAAGACTTTTGAAGGAAACATCTTGGGTGCACATTTATGTTACAGTTTTTCCAAATGGAATGAATTCGAAAATATTATTTTTATTGGTTAGCAGACGAAGAATTTTCAGATTTGTTCATAATGACAGCATTGGCAGACTCTAAATTAAATGTGGCTTAGGTGATGGAATTCGCCTATAACCCTTTCCAAGACAATCGCGAGTTTAAACGACCCTGAGAAAGACAGTTTTTAAAACATTGTGGGAAAAAGAGAAAATGCTGGTTACCAACGTTTTCTCCTTTTCCGACAATGTTTTCTACCCTTTCATGGAAAGATTTCATAATTTGAGCTAGATTTATTTTATCATCTGCGGATGCTTTCAGTTTGGACTTGTCTATAATTTCGTCATTTGGTAATGAGTTAAAGGGGTTGCAGACATTACTTACTTCTTATCCGAAGGTGTTCCATGCTTTACTTTGTTCGTTATATTATCAAGACAAACGTTCTTACCAAGTTTCTGTCTGAAATATTTGACTGGGTATGGACTCTGGAGTTCACAGCGTTTTATTTCGATTTCAATTGGCAACCTTCCTGATCTGAGTTGACCCACATTCCAGATTATCAGAGATATTATCAGAGAAAGAAAACATTATGACAAAGGTTCATGATCATTGGACTGAAAATTTGGCCTGTAGACTGCACACAAGTGGAAGATGACAGCGTACAACGCACTACAACACTGAGTGGTCGACATAACACGATCACAAAAGATCACGGCAGCTCACTTTAAGCGTGAACAACCTAGACATTTGCTGTTAAGGAAAGACTACTAACGCTTGTATTCACGTCCTTGTATTGAACAGTTTTTTGAAAAGAGTGAGGGAAAAGTCGCAAATGCCTCTTAGAAACATTTTATTTTTTGCACCATTTCATTAAATTCCAATCGGAAAAATTATTTCATGTGCGTTAAATTTAATCGTCTCTGTGCATCTAGCATTAGTTACTGATTTGTCTAAAATAGCATTTATCACGATGAGTTAACAAAATCTTCACACGTTTTAAAAGGTCTGGAATAAGAAAAAATCTCACCTTTAGACAATGGAATGGTACTTCGGTCGGGTTTGTACGGTGTCTGTAGACAAGACTTCCAGGCATTTCGCGCCTCTGTCTTTAGCACACAGAAAAATACAAAGATAAACAAGCCTTGAAGTGTGTTTGTTAATGCAAATAAATATTGAAACACTTTGCCGAAATCACCGACGGCTAGAAATGCAAAGAGCCAAGTCAGACCAAGAATAATTACTAAGCTGATGGCGCCACGGACTCGTGCAGCTGTCCCGCGAGTCGAGTCGGACTTCGAGAGTTTCTTTGAAGTTCGCTGGAAGATCTGACGAAGCACCAATGTAAATACAACTAAATTCACTACCAAAGTAGCGCCTACTGGACCCAAGAACGCTATGTAGAATGGAAGCCGCTCCAACCAGCAACTGAAATTATAAAACAGTATAGAATGTGTTGTCTAAACACTGAAACTGGTACACACATTCTCTCTCAGACACACACACACACACACACACACACACACATGTGCATTCCTAAAACCATTTGATCATGCAATGAGAAACTGAGTGTCGATACAATAATCCAATATTGTGTAAAATAATACCTTCTAGATATAACCATACATAATGTATAATTGACTTCAAAAGATTACATCATGTAATGCTTTTTAAAACATTATTTGTTAAAACTTACAGAAAACCGTGTATCGAAACCAATGAAGCTTTTTTCAAAATAAATTACTATTTGTTATTGCATGAGCTCCGAAATTTCAAAAGGCATTTCTGTTGAGAAATATTGAATATTTCCGATGAGACAATCTGAATAGGTTCTGTATTACAGAAAACACACAGACTTTCACACATCTTGGTTTTGTACTCACACAGCATTGTAAATCACTCTCTCTAATTGTAAATTTCGAAGCGGGCCACATTGAACAGTAGCAACGTTCTGTCTCAGCCAATCAAATGCCTCGTCTAGAAATTTACAGTAGACCTTAAAATTTATTATGATTGATAAATATTGCCATCGGAGACCATTAATTGATTCCATTAAAAGCATCCTTTCCAGAACCAAACTCGATCTTTCTCCGCCAACCAAAGAATTCAAGATTTGGGGAAGCCTGAAATACAATTCCACTTCAAATTAAGATACAGTTCAATCAAATTGATTAACTGAGTAGCGGGCGATGAAGACCATTGTTTTGACAGCTTGTTATGTCCTTCTGAACTTGGTCTACGTTGTTCACAAAGTCTACATTTATCCTCTATGGCAGTGAATGAGTTAAAAGGATATGAAATTTAAAGTAGACTTACATTCCTCCAAACTGTGCATGATAGTTGTCAGTTTTGTTGATGATCAATGTTATCATTACTATCAGTAATGGAATACCTGAAAACAGATTTCCATTTTGAAATAGATAAAAAGGAAAAGTGATACTCAGATAGAGAAGTGGCGGACATCTGAATCCAGTTTTTTCTTTTTTTTTTGTCTGGGAACTAAAGAAGTATTGGAAAGTGCAAGAACAAGATCTGTTTTCAGCGGATTTGCAATAGCACATGGACTTTTTGTGATCGTTCAGACCAGAATCGGATACTCTAAATACTCCTGCGTGAAAGGCATCCTATATTCAGACTTTACAAAGAATATCAAATCTCGCAACCCCATATACACACACGTTCATACAGTCCTACCTGCAGAAATTTGTACCTGATTGGTGCGCAAGCTTATCAGCCTGAAATTAATTAACCCTCTACTAGTTAAGCCCGATTTTGTACGGCTTTAACAAAAGACGGCTTCTGAAAACAATGAGGGAAAGGAGAAAATGCTCGTAATCAGCTCTTTTCCTCTTTCACATAGTTCTCTTCCCTTTCAAAGACAACTTCTATCATTCTAGTCAAGCTGACTCTGTCGTCTGCAAACGCTGTGGAATCGGAAAAGTCTTAGATTTTGTCGTTTGATGAAGACTCAAAAACTCAAAATAATGCTATGTAGGGTTATTTTCTGGTTCATTGTGTCTGATTTTTCTTTCACCCGCTGTTCCATTAAGCCATTTCATAAGCATGTTTTTTGTGTGATAAAAATTGTTTTCTTCCTCTTTATTTCTTAATACAATTGCTAAATACAGGCCAACAAATCGGCTTTTCAGCACTTTCCGTCCTTCGATTTACTCTATTAAATCAGACCGTGATTCATATTGTCCTTGAAATTACCTACGTAAAAACAAACCCGCGAACGCAACAACACGTAGTTTTCTTTTAGTATAACATAAAATAACATTACATGAACTTTATTCCTTTCAGATATGAAGTAAATGGAAAACAGATAGGAAAGACCGTGTACAAAAAGATTGTAAAAACGAAGCCGGGAAAGCAGAGACATGTCTACTTTGCGCCGTGGTTTAACTAGAATAGTTTTGAAAGCGGCGTTAAACACTAATCAACCAGATAAACAGTCAAAAAAAGAAAACAATTTTTCACTTATGTTTCTTCTCTGTATCACGACTCACTCGTGGTATGTCAAAAACTGTTACGACTTACCCCAACCGAATATTGAACTTTTGAGTTCAAAATATTTAATATGGGCGCTGAAGATATTAACCACAGCAAGATACAGGTAACATGCCTCGACCATCATCCAGCACATAACGCAGAGGAGTGAATAGTGCAGTAATACAGCAACTGTCTAGTAAGATTGGGGAAAAACAGGGAACAGATCACAAAACTTCAAACCTATGGTGTCGATTTACCGGAAGTCACGTAAGTGACGTCATGAACGTCCCTTGAGCGAAACTCGTCGCATGAATAGTGGAATGACGGCTTCCAAACCTTGGAACCGGAAATGTCATGTCTATATAAGGCCAACGTCAGTCAGAAGACCTGAGGATTCATGGCGCATTTATAGTATCAAAGCCGTTTCAATGCGATCCAAAAGGAAATCAGAAACATCAGGCAAAGGACGGCCTTGTTACTCTAAATACGCGATGACGTCATTTTCTATACGTCACTTTCGCTAAATAGACAAGGTTTGAAGTCATTTAAAAAGGCAATACCAAATAAATGCTGTCAAATCTCAACTCCTCAAAGAAATATACGTGGGAATTCAAAGTACTTGCTGTCGAAGAATAGACATTTTTTGGGAACTAATTAGATAGCTGTACCGACTGGTCATTAGCAGGGTCGATCGGTCCCTCAATTAGACAAATTACGAATCCTTTAAACTGCTAAGTAAAGATAATCCAATGAATTAACCCCTTAGCTCCTAAATAAATGTGTAATGCTCTGGCACAAGGGGGGTTTAATGCACTATTGCTATGTCAAAGTCCTTTCCGTCATAAAAGCTCTCAGTGTGGAATGAAGATCATCCTACACGTTCTGTGTAATCTGGCCTTGATCTACATTGTCCGCAAAATATTTTGATGTCGCGTTGGAAGCCTACGATTTAAACCTTTACCACACAATCCTACGGTTTAAACCTTTACCACACAATCCGAAGTGTGAACGACCTTGAGGTAGAAGCCTTTTGAAAACATTGTTGGAAAGTAGAAAAATGCTGGTAACTGGCGTTTTCTACATTTTCCACATTGTTTTCTGTCCTTTCAAAGAACTTCAGTTTATTTGTACCACTTTCAGATTTGTCCCCCCCCCCCCACCACCACCACTACGTGGTCAGGCAAAGCGCAATAATGGCGGCCTCCTAGGCGTCCTCGAGCGTATCCCTACATGCTTCCCCGTTTTCCCCAATTTCATGTGATCCAGTTTGATCAGTGAATAAAACGAGATCAATTTTTACAGAATCTAAAGCGTACTGTTGGGGTATGGTTTAAATATAAATTTGAACACGAATCATCTTTAAAAGTAGCCCTGTTTTCGGATGTTATATAGGTCCGTTGACATTTCGGGTACAAAAAGCATTTCTGACATGAAGTTTTTCTCGCTAAATAGAATACCATGTGGAAAAACTCACTACCATTACCTTATTGCAGGGGATCTGTTTTGAATTCAGCTTATTGTCTGATTTGATCATGTGAAATAACAATATCCCGTCTCCTCTGCATATTACCAACGGGGGCCGCCATTATTGCGCTTTGCCTTACGTACTCTTGAAATACGGCGGGGTACCAGACTAATTTGTCCTCTGCAGATGCTTTCTATTTGGAAGAGTCTAAAGGTGTCGTTTGGAAAAGGGTAAAGATAATTCGCTCGTTTGTTGTCTGTAAATGTATTATTATGGACAATTCATATTTCGACCCAAAACCTGTCGTCTTGTAGAGAGTTAAAATTTGTTGATACGATATATTCAATAAATCTTACGACGAATTATGTTACCTTACATAGGGCTTGGTTTTCCGCGGTATAATTCTGTACTCCAACGATAAAGACAACGTTCACTAGCCCAATTGCCACACAGAGGTTGATAATGATCTTAGACGGGCTGTCTCTCTTCATCCCTCTGAAAACAAAAAAGAAAATCATCCAGCACATTACCTCTGTCTCTGTTTTTTCTGCTTCTCCGTCATTCTACGAAGGCTGTTCAAATAATACGAGGAAAAGTACAACAGTTCTCTCAAATATTGCTTGAATACAGCAAAATTGACACATATTGTAGACAAATTAATCATGTACTGAAAGAATAAATTTCAAGTTATTATTTCAACATCTTACAAAGATGGCAACGTCGTGTTCGAAAACCCAGCCCAAAATGCATTAAAGCGAAAGCATTTGCCGTTTGGAAAACGACGTGTCTCTTTTTTGTATTATCAGATATTTTCACCAAATTTTGTCATGATTTGGCACCAACTCTTGGTATGACGATCAGGAAGTCATATTACGTCTGACGACATTTGAGCGTTTGGCGGCCATATTGTCTATTCGCGTGCGTCGAAATGAGTACCGAACAGAGAACTGCAGTTAAATTTTGCGTTTTAATGGAAAATCCGGAAAAGAAACAATGGAAATGTTAATCAAGGCATACGGTGATTCAGCAATGAAGAAACTGACTTTATACAAATGGTATGCACGTTATTAAGACGGTCATAAAAGTGTGACATATGACCAGAGGAGCGGACGGCCGACGTTGATAACACAACGTAAAGAGTGCAGTGCAGTCTGCGATTGCTTCCGTTGGGTCTGGTGCCGACAGGGAAAGCCTCTATTCATTGGTGAAACGATGCAAAGAGTGCACTACGGTTCGAGGAGAGTATTTTGAAAAAGATTAAACTCTTTAGACAGTTATCTCATCCAGGTATGTAAAAGAAACGATTAATAAGTAATGCGAATAAAGCGACGTAAAATTGACGCTGGATGACGTTGGGCCGGTTTTTGACCGAACAAACCTATCTTTATAAGTTGTTGAGATATCGACATAAAATTTATGCTGTCAATACAGAATCAATTTGTCTGCAATATGTATCAATTGTGCTGTATTTAAGCAATATCTGAGAGAATGACAGTATTTTTCCGTGTATTTATTGAACACCTCTCGTATGTCTCAGTCTCCGTTGTCTTTATCTCTGTTTTGGGCGTGTCTCTGTCTCTGTGTCCAAAACTCCAAGGGTAAAATTCAGTCTGCTCGCTATATGGAGCTCTGGATTCGCATTGGAAAACTATGACATCCTTTTACTAAACGTTATCGTGGTTTTTACAAGCCCGAGTAAGAAGGCTTTTTAAAAGGAAAGTGCTGCATCAAAATCAGAAAAAAAAAACAAAAAAAAAAAAAAACTGGTCACCAGCATTTTCTATTCTTTCCTTTTTTTTCTCCGTTTCGTTCTGACTTTTGTACCATATCTACTTTATCATATGCAAATACATTCCCAGACTGAAATTTTGTCGTGATGAACAGACGTAAAAGAATCTCTGATCACTAGATCATAACTTACTTACTTGAAGCACGTGTACGTGACGAGAGTGAGGATAACTGCCAGACACGAGATCCCGCAGCCAATGCATGATATTATAGACAGTGCCAATAGATCAGTTTTGGTCAGCTTCCCGCCAGAATTGTACACATCCTACAGTAAAAAATGGGTGAAAAAAGTGATTTTTTACACTTAGGCCGCAGAGCGCAACTCAATGCGCAGCTGTGGGTAATGTAGATCAAAATCAGACTGCACAAAACGTGCAGTCGGTTCCTAGGCCTACATTACCCGATACGGTGCATATGTATTTTTCCCGAGGAAAAGAACTTGAAAGTAGCCATATTTCTTTTTTTTATCATTGGCTGGAAATGCTACCTAATAATCGATAGCAAGTTTAGGGGTTAAATATTCTATTCGTGAGTAAAAAGCCAGATTAATTAAAAACATTGCATTTTGAAATATCCTATTGTCTGCTCTTTCTATTTTCTTTTAAGTTGATTGTTCTTTTGCCGAGTTGCTTTTATCAATATTATTTCTTTCCTAACAAATATCTTAAAACAAAGTATATATTTTCATCATTTAAATTGCAATATTTAAACTATGTAAGGGTGCTATTTGAGTTGTTTTGTCAAAACTTTGAATCGGATCGTTCCCCTAGATTTCTGGATTTTTTTTTTTTTTTTTTTCAATATTTAATTCCCCTGACGAAAACGACAATCCATTAACTTGTTTGGATTATAAGTTATATACTAAGAGTTGTATGAGATGTATATGAGCCATGCTCTGGCAAAAAGGGACTTAATGCGTTTCCGCTATGCATTATACCAAGCAAGTCATCATGGATCCATAAAGACCATTTTGTCTAACAACAGACTGTATCATAAGGTAAACTGGTCCTTTGATATACAGAAAATAGACCTAAAACGAAAAGTTTCGGCCTAGGTCATCCTGCGCGGACTGCGCAGGCTGACCTTGGTCGATACTTTCCGCAGATGCAGTAAGCTCCCTTTTCACAGAGCATGACTCATATAGTTAAGGGATTTTTCTGGCGAAATTGTATGCATACTTGATTAAATCATGTAGATCTAAGGGTCAATCTCTGGCAAAAGGGGGTTTAACGCATCTCCATGATGTATTATACCAAGCAAGTCATCACATAATTATGGATCCACGCAATCAATTCAGTCTCATAGTCGACTGGATCTGGAGGTAAAACGGTCCTTTAACATGCAGCAAAATTACAAATAGCAAACAGTTTCGACCCATGTCTGCCTGCACGAACTGAGCAGGCTGACATAGACGATACTGTCTTGAGATGTATTAAGCTCACTTTTCACAGAGCATGGCCAATTTCTTTACTTCATTGAGCAGTTTAAAGGCCAATCCGTCGACTGCTAATTTTGTTTCAGTAAGTTACTGGTTAACACAGTCAAAATAAGATAGGCAAAGGTGATCGCTAAAAGGACGTATTCTTGTAAGAGGTTAGACTACTTATCTAAGCTAATGCTCTATCTTCCTTTACGTACCATGAGGAGAGCGAAGTTTGTTAGATGACGACAATGGCAAATTGTCATATCTGCCCCAGATACATTCACGGAACACCCATCATTGGACCAAATGTTCCTTGTATCATCCCAATATACACATTCTGGATTCACTCCGGCCTGAAATTTTGAAAATGCTTACTATGTAAAACAATTCCAACAAAACAAGGACTAACCGTAAAGTGTCTGTCGTAAGACCAAATGTTCTTGGTTTTATCACAATACACATTTGAGTCGTGCTCTTGGAAATGGGGGCTTAATGCATCTGCGAAAAGTATCGACCGCGGTCAGCCGACTGCGCAGGCTGGGCCTTGGGCGATTTTTTCCCTTTTAGTTAAATTTCTGTATGTCCAAAGACAAGTCTACCACATGATTGAGTCGGTTGTTCAAAAAAGTGGCTATTCTTGATCCATAACTATGTGATGGCTTGCTTGGTTCAATGCATTGAGGAGATGCATTAAGCGCCCTTTTTGCCAGAGCAAGTCTCATTTTTGTTTAACGTTTTAGAAAGCTTTGAAGGGTGCCCTCGAAATTAATCCTGTACCAAGCAATATTGTTTTAACAACATAGAAACGATCTTTTGAAAATACTGTGATAAAAGGAGAACATGCTGATGACTAGCATTTTGTTTTCCCACTTTCCCGCCTAGTTACCAAAAGCTAATAAAATAATAATACTCATGCATGTATTTATTCTATGGCAGAGGAAAATATTTCTCAGTTTTGCAACACTGTGTACTCATCATTTTCACCTTTCGACAGCCCAAATGCAAAACTTCTACATGATAATCCTACGCTTCTACGTGATTCAAACATTAAAAACCTGAGCACACACTTACAGAGAAATGTCGAAATTGGATTTCAAGTGGCACCTGAAGATTGGTCAGAGAGACTCCAGGAACAGTTGCTGCGATCACGTGACTATTTACAGCTCTAGTTGTCATGGTTGTAGTTTTGTCTTGTAACACTACTTCTTGCGTGATGTTTAAGTCTGTTATTGACTGAAATTTACACACAACGATATCGGTATTTTGGGCCCGTATCCACCTACCCTACCATTCTTACAAGCATCATTAGTTCTGTTCTCAAGAATTTTCTGATTTTTCAAATTAATCAAAATGGTTTAGCCAATCAAAGGTTGTTTTACTTTCTAAATCTTGAATAAGAATAACACTAGAAATTAGAATGGTTGATGAATATTGGTCGTGCCTTTGGTCACTGACTTCTTTGGCAATGTAGTGGGGAAATCCCGTTCTTTATATGGTAAATATAAATGAGCTGTGTCCCGGAAAAACGGGGGTTTAATGCATCTCCGTGATGAATGACACCAAGCAATACATTATGTAATTATGGATCCATAAAATCACTTTTGTTCAAAAACAGTTTTGACTCAGGCAAGCCTGCGTGGACCGCGCAGGCTGACCTGTGTCGATACTTTTTGCAAATGCATTAAACCCACTTTTCGCACAGTTGCTCAAATTGGATTGATTCTATTGTCTCATTAACGCATTCCTTTTAAGCTCACAAAACATATATATAAAATATTCTTTTCCAGATTGCAATATTTTATGCTAGGTCACATTCAAAGCACTGACCTTCCATTATTAAAATTTTGCAAGGATTTGCTTCCAATGGGCTTCTATTTTTCTAAAGGTCGACACAACACGGGGTGGTGTGGTAAAGGCTCACCGAGAGAATAACTGATTTTTTCTAATTCTTTACCACATGACACAGTTTTAGGCCCGTCCATACTGAACGCACTTGCCGACAAAATTTCAAACGTGGTTCAAATCATTTTATTTGTCTTTAATATTAGCCATCCTCTGGCAAAAGGGGGGCTTAATGCATCTGCATAATGCATGATACCAAGCAAGTCATCACATAATTATGGATGAATAAAATCCATCTTGTCAAACAAATGACTGAATCATGAGGTAGAATGGTCTTTTGACACACAGAAAATTGACCAATAGCGAAAAGTTTCGGCCAAGGTCAACCTGCGCGGAGTGCGCAGGCTGACCTAGATCGATACTTTTCGCAGGTGCGTTAAGCCCCCTTTTCACAGAGCAGGGCTCATATGTAAGAAAACGTTGTTTCCCACAATGTTTGAAAAAGCCTTCTTCTTCAGGGTCATTAAAACTCGTGATCGTGTGGTAAAAGTTAAAGGAGAATGACCCGACCCTCCTAATTATAAAGGAATGGATACTTACGTCATACAATTTTGAATCACTCAGTCCATACATAGATATTTGTTTAACACGACCTCTTTCTGTTAAAGTAAGACCGTCGAGCAACAAAGGATGTAAGATAATTCCAGACTGACTGTCACTTGCATCTGCTTCAAGTGTGCGGAAAGAGGACTTGCAATGAAAACATGTAAATGAAATCAGTTAAAACTTATCAAGAGAAAAATCAAATGAGCCTTGCTCTATGAAAAGGGAGCTTAATGCATCTGTTAAAAAATATCTACAAGGTCAACGCAGCAGTCCGCGCAGGCTGACCTGGACCGAAACTTTTCGCTGTTGGTCAATTTTCTGTATGTCCAAGGACCATCCTTTCGATGTTTTGTGTACAAAACATGATGTATGCAGAATAGTCTAGAATGAATACTAATTTTCATACTTACTTTGTAATAAGCGAATGATTTTACTCAATAGTAATATAGGTACTTCACTGTTTGTATGATGGGTCCATATCCTGGTCTCAAAGAAAAATTGATGTTATTACTGCCATAGTCCAGCGTATGTGTTTATTTGGAATTATCCTGTGTTTTTCTCGAATGTACTTACGGAAGTTTCTGGGTGCACTCGATTACGATACATAAAGGCCCAAAACACAGTAGGAAGGTGGTCAGAAAAGCTGCGAGATTGGCATTTTCTAAATCGAATATTTTGATTGCTACTGAAGTTTGAAAAGGATTTAAAGATTAGATACTTGGCATCACTGTTGAAACATATGCTGTCATTATCATCTTTGGATTCTCAGCTTTTGAAGATCTACTGAGACCAGGAATTTTATTTGTTCTTCGTAACTTACTCAGTTTTTGGATTAACGGAATTGTCATACTTTTAGGACAGTTTGAATTGTTTAGACCCTGTTAGGTGTAAGTAGGAATTTATCATTTGTATTATAAGTTACTTTGTTTTGAATTATTAATTTTTAAACCATAGTCTAGTGCAACTCTTCTGTTCTTTTTGCATCTATTACACCGTCATTTAAGCCGTAGCCGTTCGGTATCCAAGACACCGTAATAGATTGTTGGGGCTCGTACGGGATACGAAAAAATTGTATAGTTTTCTTGATTGTTATTATATAACTGGATCTTATTCAGTTTGTAACAGCTACTTTATTGTAAAAGAAGTGAATTTTTATATTTATATTTGTTATAGAATTCTTTGTCATTATTTCTTTTATTGTGTGGCTGTTATTGTATAACTGCATCCTATTCAGTTTGTAACAGCTACTTTATTGTAAAAGAAGTGATTTTTTTTACATTTATATTTGTTATAGCATTATTTCTTTTTATTGCATCGCTTTAGAATTAAAAAAGAATGGCTTCAAGTGTTGAAAAATTCCTACAAGATCCATCTGTAGAACAGCTTTTGAAATTTAAAAGAATTTAACCTTGGATTTTGCTGGTCTGTTAGGACTTTTAACCCAAAAGATACTTTAAAAACAGCAAATTTTAGATATCATAATCATTCATTTGGTAGAACATGAAAGGCTTGAGGAAGATGCTATGGAATATGTTTCAAGAGGAGAAGTTTCGGATGCTATTTAAATCAGAGAAATGGAATAGAATAGAAGAAAATACAGTTAGAGAGAGAAAGACTAGTACTAGAAAAAGAAATGAGATAAAAAGAAATAGAAGCTCGCACTTTAATAGAAAAAGGAAAATTATATTATTTTGAAGTTACCAAACACATTCGGTTTTTCCAGCTTTTCAAGAAAAGGAGGTAGACAAGTATTTCCTTCTCTTTGAAAAAGTAGCTAAAGATTTTAACTGGCCATTAGACAAATACACTATTTTACTTCAAAGTGTTTTATCGGCCAAAGCTTCAGCAGTTTATTTAGCTTTGAGTCTGGAACAGGCCAGTGGTTATAAAACTGTAAAAAGAATTCTTAGGGCTCAAGTGTTAGCTCCGGAAGCTTATAGGCAACAATTTAGAAATTTTAGAAAACAAGCTGACAAAACACAAGTTGTGTTTGCAAGAGAGAAAGAACGTCTGTTTAATAGGCGGTGTATGAGTGAAAGGGTAGATGGAAATTTTGAAAATTTGAAAGAAATGATTTTACTAGAAGAATTTAAAAATTGTGTACATCCATCTATTAAAAACCACATTACAGAATATAAAGCACAGCCGTTTCTTAAGGCATCGGAAATGGCTGATTATCTCACAATAATATTTTTTAGAAGAGTTCCCAAAGTTCCACTTTCATAAAGAATAATATCTACCAAGAAAAATATACTTCTCGTTTCCATCCTTCTACTTTACATATTCAGAATAAAAACGTTCATGCTTCAAACAATCAAAATCAGTCTGGTTCTTCTTCTCAGAAAACGTCTGTTTCTGAGTCAAGTTCACAGGACAAAATGCCTTCTGTCTTTTGTATTTATTGCAAAAGGCGAGGTCACTTCATTTCTGGTTGCCAAATTCTTATAGCTAAGAAAGAGAAAACTATGAGTGCTTTTACTTCACCCGAGCTTTCACCCACTGTAGATTTTACGCCTTCTTGGGGTTTCTCCTTGCCTTCAAGTTAAGGATGAATTATTCCAATAAGGTCCCAATAGGCATATTTCTTATTCCTCTAGGTCAAGTGAGGAAATTGTACCCAATTGTGGGGATTTTGTACTCTGTAATGAAAATTTATTATCCAGCGATAGGAATCTTGGCCTGTTTCCCAGGATTTACCTAAAGTTAAGGACATTTGTCTTTCATTTGCCTTCTCACTTTCGGAAGTCTATGAACCTTTTATTTCGGAGGGTTTTATTTCTTTATTGAATGACGAAGCCCATGGAAAGGGGAATAAAATTTTGAGAGATACGGGTGCTTCTCAATCTTTATTATTAGCAGATACTCTGCCTTTTTCTGAGAAGTCTTCTTCGGGTCAGAGTGTTTTACTTCAAGGTGTTGAATGTGGCCTAGTCAGTGTTCCCTTCCATTATGTAAGTCTTCAGCCAGATTTAGTATTTTTTTTTTTTTTTTGTCCTCTAACTGTTGGTATTCTATCTTCTTTACCCATTGATGGAGTACATTTGTTATTTAGAAATAATCTAGCTGGTGGAAAGGTCATTGCAAATCCAATCGTTACTGACAAGCCGGATTTTGACGAGGTCATTGATCCAATTGAGGAAGAAATTCCTGAGTTGTACCCTTCATGTGGGGTCACTCGTACTATGGCCCAAAAAGCCATTTTGTCTAAAACTCCTTGTAATAAGAATTCTTCAGAGTACGATCTGGCTGAAAAATTCTTATCTCAGATTTTTTCTGATGAGGATGATAAATTTCTATCTTCTTTGCCTAATTCTGACAAAAATCAGTTTTCTTCTCATCCTTTTAAGGATTTTTTAAAACCTTAGGTCGTTATTGTTGGTAATAATTGCAGTGTAGTCCATGGTTTTCATCGTTCTTCAGATGTGAATTCTTCTAGTAGTGACCCTACTACTTTAACGCCTCACGGTGACTTACATAAAAAGAATATTTCGTCTATTTCTCATGATTTAGATTCTCATAAACCAGATGTTAATTCTACCAGTGAGACTTCTCATGTATGTCAAGTTTTCTCTCGTGAGACTTTGATTATTGAACAAGAAAAAGACCCTGAGGTTCCAATGTGTTCAATAAGGTCTTGCCTGAAAATGATTTTTTTTTTTTTTTTTTTTTTTTCAAGAATGAATTATTTCAAGAATGTTGTTCTAATGCGTAAGTGGAGACCCACTGACGTGCCGGCAGATGCTGACTAGGTTGTTGAATATTAAACTGTTTTACCCAAAAATTTTAAAAATGAGGTACTTTCAATGGCTCATGAAAATCCTTTAGCTGGTCATCTTGGAGTTATAATACTATAAGATACTTAATCATTTCTTTTGGCCATACATTGAAGAGGATGTTTCTAAGTTTTGCAGGTCATGTCATAATTTGCAAGTTGCGAGAAGCCAAATCAGAAAATTCCTCACGCGCCTCGTCATCCTATTCCAGCTTTGAAGAGCCTTTTAGTAGAGTTCTTATTGACTGTGTTGGTCCTTTACCAAAATCTAAATCCGGGAATGAGTACTTACTCACTACCATGCGTACTTCTACAACAGTTCCTGAAGCCATGCCGTTAAGGATTATTAAAGCCAAAACAATTATCAAAGCCCTTATTAAGTTTTTTTTTTACTTTGTTTGGTCTTCCAAAATCTATCCTATCAGATCAGGGCTATAACTTTATGTCTGGTATCTTTCTACAAGTTACGTATGAGTTAAATATTCATCAATACATGTCATCTGTTTATCATCCAGAGAGTCAAGGAGCTCTTGAGAGATTTCATCAAACAGTTAAAAAACATAATAATGACTTATTGTCATCAAACAGGCAGAGATTGGGATGAAGGAGGCTGTTAAAGAATCTGTTCAGGAATCTCTTGGGGTCAGGTTGAGTCCATTTGAATTAGTTTCCGGACATTCTGTCAAAAGTCCTTTAAAACTCTATAAAGAGAAACTTCTCTCTGAAGATAACACTTCTTTAAACTTTTTGAATTATGTTTCTGACTGTAGACTCAAACTATCTAAAGCTTGTGAACTTGTTCAGAACAATCTTCGTTCTACTCACACAAAAATGAAAGAATGATGTGATAAGAAGTCTAAATCAAGATTTTTCAAACCGGGAGACCAAGTTTAAGTTCTTTTACCTGTCCCTGCTAAGCCTTTGCAACAAAGTATTTTGTTCCTTATGTTATAGAGAAAAAGGTCAGTGATGTAAATTATGTTGTCTGCACACCTGATAGACGTAAGAATACTCAATTATGTCATATTAACATGTTAAATTCTTATGTTGCAGACATAATAGTATGTTCAAACTGTTAATATTGCTTCACCTGTTCCACAAATTAGTGCTACTCCGTGTGATACTCAGAATTCGCAGAACTTTGAAAATAGAATTCCTGGGCCCTCACGTCTTCAAAACTCGAACATTCTTCAGCACTTGGATTCGAAACTGGGACATTTAGAATATCTTTAAAAGCAACAACTCAAGTAAATTTTTGTGAATACTTACACTTATTTCCTGATGTGCCATCGAGACCTAACAAGATTTTTCATGATGTGGACATTGGTGATGCCATACCAATAAAACGATATCCATATCGGACACATCCTTTCAAACAATAATATTTGAAGGAGGGAATTCAATATTTATTAGAAAATTATTTTATTGAACCATCAAAAAGTAAGTGGTCGTCACCTTGCATTTTGGTTCCAAAATCTGACGGAAGCTTTCGAATGTGTACAGATTATCGGAAAGTCAACAATGTCACCAAAACAGACACTTTTCCAGTTCCAAAAATTGACGGTTGTATTGACAAAATTGCGAAGTCTAAATTTGTTTCAAAATTTGACTTATTAAAGAGATTTTGGCAGATTCCTTTAACCAAAAAGGCCAAAGAAAATTCCATTTTGTTATTTCAGATGGTTTATTCCAATACATAGTAATGCCATTTGGTATGAATATTCAGCTGCTACATTTCAACGTCATGTCAACATGGTTATTTCTAGATCTGATGGTGTTGGAGCTTACATCAATGATGTTATTATCTATAGTGACGCCTGCAAGGAACATCTTGTCAGTATTCGATCTCCCCAACAGACTTTCGGAATATCGGTTGACAGTAAATCTGAGCAAAAGTGAATTCTGTCATGGAACGGGAACTCTCTAAGGACATGTAGTGGGACTGGGTCAGGCAAGTTATGCGCATTCTTGGTACGGTTGGTCATTACAGAAAATTCTGTAATAATTTTTCTACTATTTCAGCTCCATTAACTGATCTTTTAAAGAAAAAATATGAATTCGTTTGGTCTGAATTTTTTCAAAACTCATTTGAGAGTATCAAAGCCATGCAAAGAAGTGCATTTGGCTCCAAATTTCTATGAACCATTTAAACTTGCTGCAGATGTAGTGACGTTGGTGCAAGGGGAGTGCATTTGCAAGAAGATAAAAATGGTGTTGATCATTCTGTTTGTTATTTCTCACATAAATGTAATAAACATCAGAAAGTGTATTCCACCATTGAAAAAGAATGTCTTGCTCTTATTCTTTCTCTTCAGTTCTTTGAAGTCTATGCTTCATCCTCTGTCTTCACCGATCACAATCCTCTCCCTTTTTTTATAAGATGAAGAATTGTTGCTGCAGTGGAGTCTTCTTCTACAGAAGTATCGTCTCAACCTAAAGCACTTAAAGGGTAGAGATACTGTTATAGCAAACACACACTCCAGATCTGAGTAGGGTAAATTTTGTTTTAAGAATATTTTAGTATCTTTATGATGTACTATAATGTTATATGTACTTTTATAAGGTTAAAAAAACTTTCTTCATTACGCTTTCTTTTTCTTTAGGGGGGAAGATGTTACGGAATGTTCGTGAATAATCTACTAATGCATTAATGTTAGTGTCAAGATATTTCTAGTACTTTCGATGTTTTGTTTATAACTCATGATGTATGCAGAATAGTCTAGAATGATAATTAATTTTCATAATTACTTTGTAATTAGCGAGTGATTTTAATCGATAGTAATATAGGTACTTAACTGTTTGTATGATGGGTCCATATCGGTGCACTCGAATATGATATATAAAGGCCGAAAACACAGTAGGTAGGTGGTCAGAAAAATTGTGAGATTGGTGTTTTCTGAATTGAATATTCTTATTGCTGCTGAAGTTTGGAAAGGATTTAAAAGGTTAGATACTTGGCATCACCGTTGAAACATATGCTGTCATTATAATAGTTGGATTGACAGATTTTGAAGATCTACTGTGACCAGGAATTTTATTTGTTCTTCGTGACTTATTCGGTTTTTGTATTAACGGAATTGTAATAGCTTAGGACAGTCTGAATTGTTTAGACTCTGTGAAGTGTAGGAATCTATCATTTGTATCATAAATTACTGTATTTTGAATTATTAGATTTTAAAACATAGTTCAGTGGAACTCTCCTGTTCTTTTTTAATCTATTACACCGTTATTTAAGTCGTAGCCATTCGGTATCCAAGACACCGTAATACTTAGCATCTAGAAGTATAAAAACTTATAATGAGAGAGTAAAAAAGTAAACACTGACAAATGCATTAAAGTTGGCATTAGTATGCAGGCTAAATTAATACCTCGGTTTCAGAAAACTCTCCATTCTTTTCACTTTCCAGCGACATAGATCGACCCTCAAAACTGCTGACGTCATCAATGTGGGATATAAACATCGCCATGTTGCCTTTCACCACTGTGTAATCGCCAGCAGTGACGTCAATTTTTCCGGCGATGTCTTCTATCGCAGATACTAAACTGTAACAAGTGATGGATGAAAGAGGATTTTAAATTCGCCAAGTATTTTGCGTAGCATGTTTGATTGTCTAGATCTCAAAAGTTTCAAAACTTTCAAACAATGTAATTTCTAGGTCGTTAAACCATATGGTTTATCCAATCAGAAATTACGTTACTTTCCTAATCTTAATAGTAAATAGACATAAAATGTTCATGGAAAATTTATGGGAGAGAAAAATACTGACCCCAGGCCACGTTAAAAGCTTTAGCTGAAACTGCACTTCTGTTTATAAATCGTACATCGTTGTTGGTACTCAGCGGTACACCATACAGCTAAGTTCCACTGTCCCAGCGGACGGGTAGTTTTGCATGAGATAGATTGGGCGTAGTCGAGATTCACTTCTAGAGAGACCTTCATGACATCAACAAGTTCAAATTCGATACATACTCCAGTTGAAGTCGGAATAGTGAAATTCTTTGACAAAGGAGTGAACAAAGAAAAAAAAAAAAAAAAAAAAAACGATTGCAGCTCAAAATTCGATGGCATCTGTAATTGACAAATGGGCACTGGTATCCATTTAAAAGACAGTTTTACCTCTGTTTTTCCAAGGCGAGTCATGCCAAAATTCAGTTAGATGTAGTTTCGTGTCATGGAATCATACCGTTTCTTTTGGTATTAAAGACCGTTTTTTGTATCATAGTCTGCCTTTTGCGTGTATATGTACATATATTGTTGATGTCAATACATGCGTCTTGCCATATACTATATATGCGTCTCTTCATACGTACAACATTACTGATATTGTTTTTTGGCTTGTGGACTCATTGGGTAGGACCATAACTGAACGATGTGTCTTCACAAAGAAATTTGAATCATTCTCCGTTCTTACCGTGACGCGGCATTCCCTTTCTCCTGAGCACTTGACCAGGTCGTCAAGGGGACAGAGAGCACGTTATTAATGATATCAATAGTGTTGTCTGTGACGTTCCTACTTGATGAAGCAGTATAGGCTTTTGATATCTGTTCAACTATATTGGCCGTTAATGAAAGGTCGGCGCTTCCAAGGACTCCCCACTTCCCAGAAAGTTTCTTTGTCAACGAGGAAATTGATTCGATGTTTTCTGTTGGAAAAAATTATATGACCGTTTAATTTATACGCAATATTACGAAATAGTAACTTTACTGGTGTTTGTATTTCCTTCGATCTTCGTGGTAAATTTTTTATATTTCTCGAGAACGACGGTCAAGCGAGATGCCAGAGATTTTCTAATTAGAGAGAAGCAAAGACCAAGCACAAGGAAAGTTACTAATACGACAATATTACATTCCTTTTACAACATGGATCTACCTTCAAATTCTAGCAACACAATATTGACAATGTTATTTGAAAACGGCAATAAATTGCACAAATACTTGTTTAGTGGGTAAATACTTCTTTTTTATGAATGGAAGATTAAGGTAATAACATAAAACTTTGACATTTAAAATTAGAAACCAATGTGAAGTTAGCCCGCATGCGGGTTGCATATCAAAATGATAACAGTGAATTTTTACGAGCACAATTCAGCCAACACTATTTCGTTTCCATCAACTGTCAATGAGGCATTTCGTCGGTCCTGCGGAGACATTTTGTGAACTTTTCAACCAATTTTTCTTGGTCAGATTCTAGCAATGTAACCCGTAACCTCAATAAACTCAACTTTTGTAACATCCCCACATTTTGTAACAAAATCCCCATATTTTGCACGAATCCCAACTTTTGTCACAAACCCCAAAACTTTTGTAACAAAATCCAAAATTTTCCAGAGCTACTGGATCAAAATCCAAAGTACGTGTAATAAAATCCCATTTTTTTAAAAATAAAATCCCAAATTAAAGTATCAAAATCCGCAACTTTTGTAACGAGCTAGCTATAGCGTCAAGTTTTGGGTTTCGTTACAAAAGTTGCGGATTTTGTTACTTGTTTAAGAGTTTTAAACTGCAACACAACTATCGGTTGTCGAAACAGTCACAGTTAATCGAGGGAGATTCCTTGAGCCCAATTAAAGGAAGAGACTAATGTGGGAGCTGTTAATTAGTTTGTTTGTATGATGTTTAATGGCGTTTGAAACATTATTTCAGTTATATGGCGGCAGCCATTACACCGATCCAGCATCCTTGTGGTATCCTTTACCAACCCTTCTCACAATAGTCCTCACCAACGACTGGCTGCTTTTACACATAACCGTCATCGAAACAATGACCAATGGTAAGAGGTGAATGAATTGTGTCACATTGAGTATCACCAACTCTCGGAAGGAATTGTTCTAGCTATCAAGCCTAGTTCGTTTCCAACTGAGCTGCAGCTTTGACCGTTAGCCATTTAAGTTCATTTAATGAAATTCAATAATCATGAGGATCAGAGAAAATTAGACAAAATAGAAGGTATCGTTACACTTGCCCTCTGTTATATTTTGTTCGGCGATATTTTTTAGTTGTTGAGATATTTTACTGCCTGTTGAACACAGTGTAAAGTTGGTGGCTGACCAAACACCAGAAACGTCACTGCAAGAACAATGAACTTCAATAAACGGCAAAATATTTAATAAAAACAGGAAAATTATGTTTTTAAACTGTGCGTATATCACTTATTTAAAAGCAAAAATTTATTGTGAGTTAATCGAGGAATTCTTGTATTCCAAGATCCACTCTTTCGGGGAATGCTGTGCAAAACGAAAATTGACAAACAATTTGAATCAATGAAATCATGGTAAAACAAATGGAGACAGTGGAGTAGAAACTATCCTATTGGTTGGCTAAAATTTGGTAATGATATGAAAAATTTAAGAATTGAAGATTCGGGTCGCAGGTTGTTCTGCCTGAAAAACTGATGATTCGGATGTTACCACACCCTGATAGCTTTGGTTAATTCGATAAGGCCATCCAATACAATATCATGTAGAATGATAAAATATCTTGTGAAGGTAATGAGATATACGTAGCGTCAAAAATAAGGGAACCCTGTTACTGTTTTCTTTTGACTCTATCTTTTAATTAGGGGGCGTTATGGTTTAAGGGCTTATCTTGTTTTTGATTCTGGTAACCTGATAATACAGCGGTATGCTTACGAAACTTTACGCCTCGAGATCGTTCTGCTGATTTGTAAGATTGGTCGTAGCTACTAGACCAAAAAGAGCTTAGAAAAACTTTTGTTGCGCATGTCTTTCCTCGATAAAAAGGCAGCACAACACTCAAGATGCTCGCCAAACCCCGAAATCTCTTTCCTATTGATCATTTGCGGAGTTGTTTAGAAAGAAGACTTCATAAGTAGCGCCCAGGACCATCAAACCTCCAGGAACTACGTTAGACACTACAGTTGGAATGACAGCTGATTTCAAGTGGAAGGACAGACAATATCATCTTCGCTGCCCGCCAGGTATCGTGCAGATATTTCTGCACATAGCGACCAGGCCAGGTATCGATTTGGATTCCGTATTTCTTATATGTCTTAGGTTAAAAAAAGAAATATCTCAAAATGATATGCAAAGGTTCCCATGCTTTTGGTTCTACGTATACAAAAGTCGTCATTTACGTGTACCGCTTGGTCCACGTGGTACAATTTCTTGTAACGTGTCGTTTTAACACTTACAGCGCCGAATCAACCTTAGGACAAAACTAACAGGTGTTTTGGATTTACCATTTTATTTTAATAGGTGGGAGAAAAACTTCACCCTTTTACCAGCAATCCTTTTTATACAACTTAGAGAAAAATATCGCTGGAAAATAAGACGAGCAAAACAAACTGATGGTAAACAGCATTCTTTTCTTTCTTTTAAATTCTTTCTTACACTTTCAAAAACACTGTTGTTAGTCATATTCAATTTTGTGGCGAG
The DNA here is from genome assembly GCA_945859785.2 of Tridacna gigas. Lineage (NCBI taxonomy): Eukaryota > Metazoa > Mollusca > Bivalvia > Cardiida > Cardiidae > Tridacna > Tridacna gigas. The sequence continues at coordinate 52,655,946 of OX244039.2, forward strand.
CAAATTCATCAAATCAGGGGAATCTTTTTCGTCTGGTAAAGAGTTATATGTTTTTCGGTATCTGAGATACTGTACAAAGATCAGATTGTACGGTAGCAGCAGACCTATAACGTACCAGAATCTGGACGCATACACTACGACATCTGAAATCTGATACGGGCATGGAAGCTGCGCAAGAATATTTGACTGCGTTTTTTGCCATGACAAGGTTCCGTAAACTTCGCTTTGAATTTCTTCCACTTCGCACCATTCTGAAACAAAAAATAATGTGGGATGTCGGAGGTCAGATGTATTAATATTAATATGTCGAAAGCTGCAACAGGTTTCAACAGGCAAAAACTTCAATTTAATCAGACGTAGAGAAATTGCATAAATAAGATATCGCTTGACCAGACGAAAAAAATTGTCAGAGTCGAAAAGATTGAAAGGAATTTCAGACGACAATTAAGCACAGCTTAAATTGTGGCATTTGCTAACAGCATTTTTTGTTTCCCTTTCAAACGAAGTGTTCTACTTTTCCAAATATAATTCTCGTGATTTGAGCGACATTCAATTTGTTGTCTGGAAATCAGTTTTTTGCAAGTCAAGACTAAATTCACTATATTAGTCTGTATTACTAAATTCAGACCATGGAAATCTTTTTGCAACAGTGACTTGCAACATGTAACTTCATTAGTTGAAAATCCGACAAATTGTCATGACGGAACCAATGAAAAGCTTCATTAATAATTATCATGCTAAATATGCTTAGCAACCTAAGGGTTAATAATTCGTGAGGACGAGATTTTTGTCAGCAAAAAAGAGAAAAAAAAAATGCCAAGTATTGGTATAGAAACAATATGACTCGTTGCCTCTTCCACTGCTTTGAGTAACTGGCTCTGAGGGTCGTGTAGATTGAAATCAAACTGCACAGAACTTGCATTCTGATCTTGGTTCTACACCGTCTGCCACCTCATGGTCAAGTATGATTAAAATCTACGTTTGTATTTTAAATAAATGGCTTCGATGATCTACATATAATTGGCAGCAAAAAGGGTCAAATACGGGATTAATCACGTAACTTTTCTTATATTCTAGGCGCATGACGAAGTTTTCCTTGAATTTTCAATATGAGCCACCTCTGTGAAATGTGGCTTAATGCATCTGCAAGACGTATCGACAATGTCAGCCTGCGCAGTGCACGAAACATTTTTCTATTGTAAATTGTCTGCATGTCAAAGGACCATTTTACATCATAATCCATTCAGTTGTTAGACAAAACGGATCTCATGGATCCATAAACCTGTGATTAATTGCTTGGTATCATGCATCACGGGAATGCATTAAACCCCTTTTGTCAGACCATGGCTTATATTTAAACCAAACGAGCCTCGCGTTTGGTTTATGAATCTTCATAATGCATTGTACTAAGCCAACCTGTTACATAAGACGGACTCATTTTTCCTAAAATTTGATTGAATCATAACGTGGAATGGTCATTTGAGCGATGCAATAGAAAAAAAAAAAAAAAAAAAAAAAAAAAAAGCAGGTCGGTCTGCGCAGGCTGACATGAGTCGATGCTTTTTGCAGATACTAAAACTCTTTTCACAGAGCATGGTTAAAAAATATTATGTACTGATATTTCATGCCTATGGCTTGGTCCGTCTCGAAATAGGATTATACAGATAAAAATGTAAAACTTACCGATTTTAACACGAACAGCTTCCACATCTTTACCACTGTATTTGATTGTTCGTAACTTATATGTAACGGCCTCTACGATCTCCGAGGTGTTCACAAACCACATTGTGTTCACAGCAATATGTAAAACGATCGTCACCAGTGGTCCCCTTAATTTATTGGCGAAAGGTTAAATTTGAGCCATGCTCTGTGAAAGGGGGTTAAATGCTTCTGCAAAGACTATCAGCCAATGCCAGCCTGCGCGGTCCGACGGTGGTCGAAACATTTTGCTATTGGTCAATTTTCTGCATAACCAAGGACCATTTTACCTAATGATTCAGACAGTTATAAGACAAAATGAGTTTTTATGGATCCACAATTATATGACCACTTGGTATAATCCACCACGGAGATGCATTAGATTCCCTTTTGCCAAAGCATGGCTCATTTATTTGACGTACCTGTAATATTTCTGAAGTTAATAAAGTGATTTAACCAATCAGAAATTGTGTTACTTCTTAATCTAGAATAAACCAAGAACGAAGTTAAGAATACGATTAAAGCCCTGGGTTCGTATTCACCAACCATTTTTAAGAACATTCTTAGATTTATTCTTCAAGATTTTCCACGTTTGAAAGTAACACAACTTCTGATTGGCTAAACCAAATGGTTTAGCCTATCAGAGGGTGTGTCACTTTCAAATCTAGAAAATTTTGGAGAACAAGACCAAGAATGTTCTTAAGAATGGTTGGTGAATACGGACCGTGGACGTTGTCGTAATAATTCCAACGGTTTATCAACATATTGAGACCAACGGCCTATTAATATTTACACAATTACAAAAATACCAATAACTGATAATAGTAACTAATAACAAGTCTAACAACTGTTTCTCTATCGTTTAACATCATAACATTATTCAATGTGATTTTAGTTCTATTAATTTTCTTTCGTTTGAATAATTTTCTCTTATCGCCTCGAAGGTATTGCATTCAAAAAACATGTGAACTTCATCTTCAACACTTAGTATGTCAATTTTATAACAAAGCTGACGATAACATCTGTCTCTGTCTATCCCCAGACTTCTTCATTATTCGATCATAAAATCATGTTAGGAACGTCTTGGCCTGGGCCCGTATTCACCAACCATTCTTAAGAACGTTCTTAGTCTAAATCTCCAAAATCTTCTAAATTTGAAAGTAATACAACTTCTGATTGGTTAAACCAAATGGTTTAGTCAGTCAAAAGTTGTATTACTTTCAAATTTACAAAATTCTGGAGAATATGACCAAGAACGTTCGTAAGTATGGTTGGTGAATACAGGCCCTCTGTATTCAACAATCATTTTTAAGAATATTCTTTTTCTAATTCTCAAGGATTTCCTTGACGTGAACGTCAACTTCTGATTGGCTATACTATTTGGTTTAGGCAATCAGAAGGTTTGTTGCTTTCAAATTGGGAAATTTCTAGAGAATAAGACTAAAGATCTTCTCAAGAATGGTTGGTGACTACGGACCCTGAAGTTGGTCAGGGTTCTTCTGAAGATATGGGAAATATCGAGAGTTAAGTGATGCTCAGGCTGCAAGGCCGATATTAAAACAGCAGTAAGATAGTGATTTTGAGGCACTGTTCATATCAGAAAACACTTCTTGTGTAAATGCATCACTTAGTCTTTGTGAAAATGACAAAAACATTTGTTCGTTACCTACATCATGTGTTATCCAGGCGAATCAAAATCCATAGACATAAAGCATGTTTTTTTTTTTTAAAGCTACTTGCACACAATTTTAAGCTGTCTTTACGAGTTATGTGCTCAAACTATCATTCTAACAGATGCATATGTTTACTTGTATAATTTGTGGCGATAACTGTGAAATATCCCTTGCCACATATGCTTTTGAGTGAAGGTATACAACGATATATTTTACCAAAAAGCCAAAGAAAAAGAATCGATAGTTACTTACGTGTTTTTACCAGTAATGACCAATTGACCCGCTTAGATTTGTTTTCTTTTTTGTTCTTCGTGTATTTATCAATTGCACTGCACGTATAATGTGAGATATGGTATAAAAGCAGGGGAAACCATGTCCATTATTTAAGGGTGAAGGCACCGATTCATTTACTTCCCCTCTTCTTCCATGGAAATGAAATTCGCAATTTATACAAACATGTTTGACACTTTTTTTGCACAGTGGAAAAAAAAAGATCAGTGGGAGTTTGAGATACTGCCTTTTACAAGCATTTTCTCCTTTACCCAAAATATTTTTTAAACGACTCTACGACACGTTCAATCAAAAAGCGGTCCTGATTCTCCCCTATAAAGTTATTTTGTAAATGTGGTACAGGTAAACTCACCTTAATTCCACAAAATTCACGGCAAAAGAACCATTTTCTCCGTATAAAACATCTTGGTACTGAAAAAGTAGAATAGTGAATATTCAATGACGGGTTTCACATTACAGATGAGCATCTTATAGATATAGCCAGTACAAACTTTATTCGTTATTTTAATTGACCAAAAAGCATTTCAGTACAAAAACAAGACCCTAATTAAAGCTATTTCAAAAATGCACTTGTTCAGAATTTCTATGCAAAGCTGACAGTGTAGATATAATATCAGACTGATCGTTTTGTGCAGTCTGATCTTGAGCTAAATTGGCCGCAAATGCAACGATAGTAAAATTCCCTTTAAGGATTAACATGAAATTACTTCCTCCCCCACGCGTCCCACTGTCAAGTCAATAAAACGAACCTTGGTCTCGATGTTGTGGACAAAGTTGCGATACTCCAGTGACTGTGTATCACTTAGGTTTGTCGTCATGTCCATCGACAGGGCAATATAGGCTGACAGATTAAATGTTCTAACTGAGTCTTAAAAAAAGAACAAGAAACAAAAATGAATCATGCTCTGGCAAAAGGGGGCTTAATGCATCTTCGTGGTGCGTCTTACCAAACAAGTCATCATATAATTATGGATCCATAAAATCCATCTTGTCTAACAACCGACTGCATCAGAAGCTAGACTAGTCCTTGGACATACGGAAAATTGACCAATAACGAAAAGTTTCGGCCCAGGCCAGCCTGCGCGGAATGCGCAGGCTGACCTGGGTTGATACTTTTTGCAGATGCATTGAATCTCATTTTTGGAGAGCATGGCTCAAAAACATTAACATGCGGGCAAAACAGCTCAAAATCGTATGGAAGATTGTTCACTCCACTACACAAATGCTTGTCACGAGACCTGTACTCGTTTTCACCTACACCTCTAATATTCATTTTCAGTCTAATTCTGAAGAATTTTGTAAATTTCAAAGTAATATGATTCTTAATTCTAAATCTGCAATTACATTAAAAGTGAAATTGAAAAATTGGAAGTTTAATATTAGCTCTATGCACAGTTATACTTAGCACCAGGGTTACCGAGGAGGAGAGGTCGAACGATCTGAATGTTGAAGACTTGAATAAATGTGTATGATTATTGTATAACCATCTCACCGCCATGTGTGCTAAAACGTTCTACAGCACATGTATACAAGCCTAAATTTTCTACTCTCAAATCATAAGTCCATCGCAACCTGTGAAAGTACAATAGAACGTCACGTGATATGAGGGATCTGTTTAATTATGTCTAGCCTTATTTTCATCATGATCGATTTTTATTACATAACCACCTTAAATTTCACCATATTCCAATTACGACCCTTCTTACCTTGCACACTTTTGAGACAAACATTGTGTGACATCACATTTGACGTCATGTTATATGCTGCTTTCATGGTTTGAGTGAATGGAGTTTTATTCATGAAAATTATTACACGTGCATGTATAATTTTGAACATTCTGTCTTACAATTCGAGAGATTTCGTTATGTGATAAGGATCTGGCATTCGTTGCCTTTATTTGAGATATAAACACTTTATAAAACTCGTCAAAAAAAATGCTTGCAAGGGCTCGCTTGATAACATTTTCTTAACTCTCTCTCTCTCTCTCTCTCTCTCTCTATATATATATATATATATATATAAACAAAATGGAATCGATCGTCTGTTCTGTTTTGCTACAGATTTGTAGAGACCAAGATAAGGAGTGATTGAATACAGAAAGTCTCGTGAACATCATCGGTAATATTTTCACCCGTGGCTGCGCCAGGGTTAGCTGGGCCACGAGCGAAAATATTACTGATAATGTTCACGAGATGAAATAAATTTCGGTCCTTCACCGAAAAACAATAAAAAAAAAAAAAAAAAAAAAAAATTTCAAGCTTCGAACCCCTTTTTGTTGGGACTTTCATCAAAATCCTGTACAGTTCTTTTCGGTAATTCCTCGTGGCATACCCCCTTATATAACAACGCATTACAATATTACATAAAGCGCAAGAAATATCGGGTAAATGCGCGTAAATTACATCATATTTCCCTCTGGTTGAATGGCACGCGCTGTTTACCTAGGTAACATCGTGCGCGGGAACAGCTGTTTCCGCCTTCAATTTTAGAGTTAGAAAATATGAAATCGGTATTTTTCACTGGTCGTAACCATGAAATATCATGCAATAATTCATCATTATTTCCAGATAAACTACCGAAAAGCATGAAATAAAAGATCATAATTGCCGCCTAGACCAAGGCTAGTAAAAGGGCGTTTAATGCATGCCCACGGTACATTATACCAAGCAAGTCATCACGTAACAATAGATCCATAAAATCCATTTTGTTTTACAACAGGTCAAATAACTGGTATTTCGGTCCTTTTACATGCAGACAATTTATAAAATGCAAAACATTCCGATTCAGGTCAGCCTGTGCGAACTGCAAAAGCGGGTTAAATGCATGCCCGTGGTACATTCTACCATGCAAGTCATTACATAACAACGGATCCATAAAATCCATTGTGTCTAACAACAGATCAAACAACTGAAGTAGTGTTGTCCTTTGACATGAACACGAGTCGACAAATGCAAAACGTTTCGACTCAGCTCAGCCTGTGCGAACTGCGCAGGCTGACCTAGGTTGATGCATTGAACCCCCTTTTCACAGACCATGACATATATAGTTAGCACTGAAAAAGTTAAGGGGTTTTCTTACCTACAATATCCAAGCTGTTGAACTGTGATATTTCGTTACAGAAATAGCAAGAGCTGGTCGACGTATTCCTGCAATTCATTTTATTGCCAGCTTCTTTATTCTGACAACTGTGATAGTCCATACATCCACCGAACATGCCAAGATGGTTTTTGTTATATTCAGTCTTGATGTAGCAGATATCCTAAACAATGTAAAAAAAAAAACTCGTATAGTACCAGATTGCCATCTGTACATGACTGTTGCTTTTCGTCTTAATTCTTGGCTAAACGACAAACTTGATTGGCCAGACCACCACTGTTCACCATAATTGTAGCACATTTTTACAAAGTTCAACAAAGCGCTGTGACATTGACCTTTAAGCTGGCGAACAAATGTTGCACGCGTTATGTTGTCTATCCATGGCCATTGTTTGTGCCAAATTATTTCAAAATCAGACCATGCACCTGGAAGTTATTGGCCGGACACGACCACCACTGTTTACAATAATTGAAGCAAATATTGACAAAATTCAACCAAGCCCTGTCTATCTATGGTTATCAAGCCAAGTCAAGTCAAATTCCTTTATTTGGCGAAAAAACATATAATGTTTCATTGCCTTCAATTGGCAGAACATGAAAACAAACAGACACACATACATGACATACAAACAAAACAAGTATCGAACAATTTTAAGTGAGAAAAGCAAGCCAAAAAGGATGTAATCAAAGTATACTGGAGCGCAAATCAAATGCAAGATGGATAAATTTTGCAAGTTTGTTGAGTACAACCGCAGATTAACTACCCATCAATTGTACAAACTTTTGCTTGGTAGGCAATCTGCAGTAATACTTTGGTAGTATTTCGTTTCTAAGATCCCTGTAAATTGGACAGACCAAAACAAAATGATATTCATCTTCAACTGCATTCATCATACATAGCTCACACTTTCTCTCCTCACGCTCTAACGATTCGTCAGAGAGATAATCACATAGAAATTTATACATGAGTGTATCTCTTTGGGTAGAGATTTTGAACCAATATTTGATTGATCTAACTTTTCGTATGACATTAAATGGAAATCGACCACACTCTCCATATAAAGCTATGCGCGTTGTATTCTGGTTCAAATGTAAAACTCTCTTTAAAAACTTAATATGAACCTTTTCAACGTCGGGTGATTTATGAAAACCCCAGATTTCGAAACCATAGTTCAGGATTGGACAAATCATGGAATCAAATAACCTTATTTTATCACTTAAATCGAACTCAACTTTATCAAAAAGAGCAAAGAGAGAAAAAAGAGCCCGGCTACCTTGCTCAGCTAATGATTTTTGAGCTTGATAAAAACTTCCGTTGCTAGATAAGGTAACGCCTAGATAAGTAAACTTTGAGACCACATTTAGACGTTTACCGTTGTAATATATACCAATATTTTCGAACCTGCTTCCCTGTTTGAAAACCATAACAACCGTTTTGTCAGTATTAACTGTTATCCCCCATTCTGTACAATAAACTTGTAATTGATCAATTAAATTCTGCAAACCATGCGGTGTATACGAAATTAAGACAGTATCGTCAGCAAAAAGTAAAACAAATATCTTCAGATCATTAAGTGTAAAGGCATCGTCATCTTGGATAACTAAATTTTCATACATATCATTAATAAACAAAATGAAAAGTAGTGAAGATAATGGCTCACCTTGCTTTACCCCTGAATAGCTCTCGAAAAAATCTGAAAGATGTCCATTATTAGGTACACATGATTGTACTTTCTCATATATCGCTCGTAACATTATAACAATTTTGGTCGAAGCACCATACTTTAACAATTTTTGCCATATCCCATTTCGATAACCTAGGTCAAATGCCTTTTTAAAGTCCACAAATGAGCAGTAAAGTTTTCTCTTTTCCCTCTTGACGAATTTTTCAATAATACAGCTTAAGATAAAGATACAGTCAACGGTGCTACGTTGTTTTCGGAATCCAAATTGACAGTCATGGATAAAATCATTATTCTCAGCCCATTTGCGCAAGCGATTGTCCAGTAAGATGGAAAATAGTTTAGAAAAGATACTGGTCAAAGTAATTCCACGATAGTTATTGACATCTGATAAGTCGCCCTTTTTTGGAACAGGGACAATTACACCTTTAGTCCAATTAAGAGGATAAATGCATTTATTGTACATATAATTGAATAGTCTGCATAAAAGGGGGCCCAATAACTCTTTACATTCGATGAACATTTCAGGTAATAAATCATCTATGCCTGCACTTTTTCTCCTATTTAGACAATTAACTGCAACTTCAAAATCTTTGTCAAGTGCATCAATCGATATTGAGTCACTATTTTCATTATTCAAAAGTGACTCTGTATCATCATTACTAAAAGCGTTACCATTTGAAAAAAGGGTTTTGAAGTGTTCAGATAATGATTCATTATCAACCTTTCATTTTGCATCTTTTGTTTTAAATTTTCTTACTTCATTCCAAAATTTGGTGGGGCTATCCCGGGATAGAGAGTGTAATTTGCGCTTCTGCTCATTTTTATATTTTGATTTTGCACGTTTCTTTGCTGAACGATACCTTCTCTGACAAGCAATCATTAAGTCTCGGTTGTGCTGTGATTTACCTTTTCTATAAGCTTGGCTTGACAAACGTAATTCACGCCTAGCGGCTTCGCACTCAGCGTTAAACCACGGGCTATTCAGTTTACGGTCCCGTTTGTTCTGATTATCAGCCTTATCGGGTCCTTTACCAAAAGCCGAAAGTGCGCTATCATATAAAAGCTTAGATAACTCTTCTATTCCAGAATACAAACCAGTTTCATCGTGGATAATTCTATTTATAATATTTTCAACCAAATGTATATTGGAATCCAGCAAATTACAATAATCCTCGGAACATTCACCTCTCCATCTAAACTTGGCGTTACAGGGTTGACCGTTTTTGCATCTGTTTTGGTCATAAGAATTATCCATACTTGGATATGTTTCCAGTTATTTGGATCGGTGAATGTGACGAAAATGATTGCAAATCATGGACAATAAAATTACTGATAATAGGGAAAGGTTACATGGAAATAAAGCATAATCAATTAAACTACAACCCGAGGTGGACAAAAAAGTAAAATGGCCATCAGCCGCATCATCTCCAACTCGTCCATTAACAATTCTCAGGTTACTGTTTTTACATAATTGTAATAACTTTAACCCGGGATTATTAACTGACTTATCCATGCTTGACCTTTGAATTCTATTGCTAGGCAATATATAGCAGCCATTGCTTTCAAAAAAAATAATCTAATACTGACTGGTCATTTAAATAATCAAGCCTCTCTCCACAGCAAGCATTTAAATCGCCAATAATGTAGAAATCACCGTATTCTGAGTATTTTACAAGTTTAGATTGTAATAAATCAAAATAATCAAAATCCGGCGTTTCATAATAACGTGAATTGCTTGGGTGAATATAGACAAAACAAATGAAAAGATCCTGATCAATGTTAAAGAAGTCACGCTTCAATTGTACTATGATGAAACCACTACTATCTTTTTCAACAACGTATATACCCGCTTTTAAAGTCGATTTGTAGAACAACCCTACACCACCATAACCCCTTTTTAGAGTATTCTTCAGGCTTTCAACACTCGGTACAAAAACGCTCTCATAGCCACTCAGTTCAAATTTGTCATCCTTTTTTTGCCACGTTTCATTCAGAAAGACAAGATCGTTACTTTGACAATAGCCAAAAAATCATCATCATTTAAACAATGGAGCAAACCCTCTACATTCCAAGAAGCAATTTTAAACGCCTGCTTTTCTCGGATGTATTAATCACTTAGTCATTTGTGCAAAACTATTTTTGAATCAGACCATACATATGGAAGTTATTAGCCGGACAGGGACCCCTCTCATCACTATAATTGTAACAAATATTGATCAAGTTCAACCAAGCCATGCTATGTGAAAAGGGGGCTTAATGAATCTGCAAAAGGTATCGACCAAGGTCAGCCTGCGCACTCCGCGCAGGCTGACCTTGGCCGAAACTTTCGCTACTGGTCAATTTTCTGTATGTCCAAGGACCAGTCTACCTCATGATTAAGTCAGTTGTTTTAAAAAGTGGCTTTTATGGGTCTGTGATCATGTAATGACTTGCTTGGTATTATGCATCACAGAGATGCATTTAGTCCCCTTTTGCCAGAGTATGTTTAGAATATTTGAGAAAATTAGTAGAGAACATCAGGACATTAACAAATTTTCTTCAAAATAACTGGATCCCGAAAAGGATACGTGAACAAAAATGTTGGATCAAATATAAAGGAAAAATAAAATGTGCTCAAACAGAATTGAAATAATTAATTTACCCAAGCGTTTTTTGGCATACTGCCTTAGTTAGGGGTTTGCAATTACCTAGAATAAGCTTAATTGCTTCGATACGTAAGCGTTTTTCTTTCTTTTCCTTTTATTAAAATTGGTTTGACAGCGGATCTATTTAACTGGAATATGCTTATCTTTGGTTACGTTTCTTTTACGACATTGACATACATTAGTGCCACGAGCAACAAAACTTACAAGTCTTTTTAGAAATAGCCAATAGCTTTCATCCAACAAATTTACCAATGAACAACATATTTGCCTTGACACTTTTTCAAATATTGAATCTTGCAAGCTGGTTGTAAATCTGTAGTCAAAACCAACAGATAAACACCAATATCTTTTACTTTCCAGTTGCCATCCAATACATTGTATCCACAACATACCCTATAGTCTGACCCTGCAAATAAGAAGAATATGCTCTAGAGGATGCGATTTCCGAGCCCTCGCCAATGAATTGTCAGTACAGCTCTAGAGCAGGGGATATAGTAGCAACTCTGTAATCGATGCCATCTCAAGGGCCAGGCGCAGCCCATAGAAAAGATTTTCTTGAATACACGACAAAATCAATTCAAACTGGCAGAATTGCCTTTGTTGTCCCCTACCATCCTAACATGCCAAAATACGCAAAATACTTGATCAACACTGCCCAAAAATCGAATCCACCAGCAAGAAAGGCACTTCCAGTTGTAAAACAGTGAATGCTTTTTTATCTCATTAGCTGCAAAGAATTCCACAAACAGTATGTTGGCGAAACTAAACAGGCCTTGAATAAACGGATGAATCTGCACCGCTCGGAAAACCTGCAAATTCAACAGGTTTCCTGTGGCAGAACACTTCAACACAGCAGGACACTCTTTTCATAACATAAAAATATGCGTAATTGAGACCGAAGAGGCATGGTCAGACACGCAGCTAAAAGAACGTGAAACCTGCTAGATAAGGAGACTCTGCACGGTTCAACACTTGGGAATCAATAAAAACGTATCTTATAACGCCAACCACACTCCAATTGAAAAGATACACTCATTTTAGGACTCGGATCCTTGTCCCGATTCTACAAATTTACTAGGTTATTTATAGACTTTACACTGACTGAACGATCCGAAACGCTTACGGATTTTAGAAATTCATCGTCTGACCTATTTTCTGACAATACGCTAGATTAGCATCAACGTTTAAGCATACTACAGTTAATTAAATCAGCTGTCTAACCAATTTTAAGAAAAAATACGACTACGTATCGAAGCAATAAAGCGTATTCATATTAATTACAAACCCCTGACGAAGGCAGTATGCCACAAGCGCTTGGGTAAATTATTTCAATTCTGTTTGAGCACATTATATTTCTCATTTTTATATATAAACTCAAATGATGATCTCTGTCTTAGACAGGGTAGAAAACATTGATAGAAAAGGATGAAATGCCTTTTGTCTTCAGGGTCGTTAAAACTCTAGATTGTTTGGAAAGGGCTAGTGACGCCTTAGTAGACCCCTATGCTGATACATGTCTAGTCTGGTACCCCGCCGTACTTCAAAAGTACGTCAGGCAAAGCGCAATGATGGTGACCCCGTTTGTAATATGCAGAAGTAACGGATTAATGTTATTTCACTTGATCAAATCCTACTTGAGTGTGAATTGAAAATAGATCAGTTGCAAAAAAGTAATGGCAGTAAGTTTTTTTAATTGTCGTTTTTATATAGCGAGAAAAACTACGTATCAGAAATGTTTTAAGTATCCGAAATTTCAATGGACCGATATAACGTCCGAAAACAGGGCTACTTTTAAAATGATTCATAGTCAAATTTATATTTTAACCATACTCCGAAAGCACGTTTTAGATTCGGTAATGTATATTTTCTACAAGATTGATCTCATTTTATTCACTGATCAAAGTGGATCACATGAAATTAAGTAAAACAGGAAAGGATTTAGTGCTAAGCTTGAGGTCGCCATGGAGGCCGCCATTACTGCGCTTTGCCTGACCCTATAACGTGGTGGTAGGGGCATGTAACCCAGACTAATACATGTCCACATTCATATTCAAATAAACGCTTGTTACCCATTCACGTGTTCAAAATTTACACATCTATGTATGTATTTTGTAAAATCGGGTAAGTATACACACATTATCTTAACTAAAAGTATGAGGTGTTGGTCATAAATGAAACTTTGCTATTTTAAATATAATTTTGGCAGGTAAAATATCTCTCTTTCGGACAGTGTAGATCCATAATCAGACTGCACTTTCTGCGCAATCTGATCTTGATCTACACTGTCCGCAAAAGATCGGTGAGTCGCGCATAACAGCCTAATTGTTAAGCCGATCGTAAACAACCCAAATATTCTAAAGTTATTTGGGGGGGGGGGAGAGAATTCTCATTATCGGACAGTGTAGATCCAGGATCAGACTGTACCCTCTATTCAGTCTAATCTTGATCTACACTGTCACAAAAGGTCTTTGAGTCGGGTTTTGCAGCCTAAGGGTTCAGATATGCTGTCTTGAAAGGAAGAGACCTTCGAACAGTGGCGTCCCCACGAAGAAGGTGCAAGAATCGTATTCCAGTGGTCCCAGGTTGGACAAAATATTTGAGAGCCTCAGCTAAGTACCAATGAAACCTGGGATATATCTAAATAAGTAAGCTTTAGCTGAGATATCACTAAATTAATGCTGAACGTTGTAAAAATTCTCAATTGTCTATACCATCAACGAATATGTGCATGTGTTTTGCAAATTGACCAACCACCACATAGCTTAAATAGTGTTTGTTATATAAGAAACAAGAGCACGTGTTCAGGTTGAGCACTGATTGAGAATCGTTCCATTGGTGGAGGAAACTATTTTCTTGTACGTCGTTTGAAATAGTGCAGTGTTATGAAATGAATGCAAAAAGCAATCTTTCATTTTCCTATAAGGATCTCAGAAACTGCCCATTGTGACTAGGTAAACCAACATATACTACTATTTTTACAATTATTTGCACTGATTTTCGAGAATCTGTCATTTGAAGCACATTAAATTTATTGACTGAAAATTGCAGTTTCTGAACATTAAGTAAAAGAATAAATTTCTAAATTTCTGTTGTTCAAACAGTGCTTCCCCTAACGTTTATTCAGGCAGTTTTCTTACATGTAGCTTTTAAATTACGTACATGTACTTCTTATTAGGTCTTAAAGCGTAAATTTCGAACAGCAAAACTGTGAATAAACTAAAAATTTGGCCGAAGCCATTTAACAACGAGTAAAACCGAATTTTAGCTGTAATATGAAACTGTTATTTCTTTCTTATTGCTCATATTTTTCAAACCTTACAAAAACAGTCGTACAAAAACAAACTTTCTCCATTTTTTTCTGCATATTTACACATTTAGTATGAATATGTATTAGGTACTACAATCATGTTTAGAAATATAGGCGATTCCCCGTGAAAAGGGGGTTTAATGCATCTCAGTTATGCATCATATCAAGCAAGTTATCACGCAACTATAAATTCATCAAACCCATTTTGTCTAACAACCTACTGAATCATGAGATAGAATGGTCCTTAGACATTCAGAAAGTTTACAAATACTGTAAAAAATTCGATAGTTTCGACGGGTCGGTACTCTTTGAAGATGTATTTAACCCCTTTTTCACGGAACATGACTCGTATACATCTTTTAACTTTTTTTTTTATATGCAGTGTCATATCGACCAACCTTCAATTACTGAACGCGTCAGCTCAGTCACTCAGAATCAGCCCATTGGTAACCATTTTATTGTTTCTCCTGACCTTAATAGTATCATTCTGTACACATTTCGACGTGCTTTAAAACATTGCTTTCGAAACATGTTGCTTTAAAAACACCGATAGAAAAGCAGCAATTTTCAATATGACTTTCTTCAATTGGGATATTAGATGACTTTCTTGGACCCAAACTTTTGATTTTGGCCCAAAAGTCGTTCGGATTACTAGTTGCCATATTTTCAATATCCGATGTTTACCAAATCTGTTCCAGCCCTATATTCAATAACTCGAGACGTACAGTCAATTATTAAGAATAAATGGATCATGCTCTGTGAAAAAGGAGCTTAATGCATCTGCGAAAGGTATCGGCCCAGGTCAGCCTGCGCAGTCCACGCAGGCTGACCTGGGCCAAAACGTTTGGCTATTTGTGAATTTTCTGTATGTCAAAAGAATTAGTCTACCTCATGATTAAGTCGGTTGTTAAAAAAGTGGCTATTATTGATCCACAATCGTGTATGGCATGATTGGTAAAATGAATCACGGAGATGCATTAAGCCCCTTTTTGCCAGAGCGTGGCTCAAATGCGTTTGTAAGCTGGGTTCCATACTGTATTGCCTCTGCAGACCTGAAGAGCATAGTGCTGTATGTCAGAGTGCTGTCTATAGCACTCTGCTTTCAACATATATCTAGCCATTGAAAACCCCCAAAAAAAGTAGCAATTTATTCGATGTTAAAATAATTCAATTCAATTCAATAGTTTATTGTAATTTTAGGCCACCGGCCCATATACAAATGATAATAGCAATAACAAATATCAACACAGTACATATGCAGAGAGAAATAGTATATGCGAATTACTTGCAAATAAATATCAACACAGTACATATGCAGAGAGAAATAGTACATGCGAATTACTTGCATAATACAGAAGCATTTAGAAAACATTGTAGAAAAAAGGAGAAAACGCTGGTAACCAGCATTTTCTACTTTTCCCACCATGTCTTCCATCCGTCCCAAACCAAATTACAGATTTTCAGTGGCATTTATGCTTTCGTCTGCAAATGCTTTCAATTTGGACCAGTATATAATTTTGACGTTTGGTAAAGAATTAAATCTCAATCCAGTAATGTGGGAAGTGTTCAGAAAACATCCATATGAAAAATACTTTACAATTTGATTTGACAAGAGGACCAGCACTAGCAAATAAATAATTAAGTTAAATAGAAGTATTTCACGTATTCCAGCTCTTGAAAAACTTAAAATTCATGGCTTTTTATGTATTCAGACCTTCTTTTAAATGCATAATACAGAAACATTGCTAAATTTCTAATAACTATCTCATTTCTACATAATTCTGAGGAAAGACCATGTATTAGCACTACTAGTAAACCTAACATCAATGTACATTTCACGAAGATTTGAGTATAACGGACAGACTAATAGAAAATGTATTTCATCCTCAACGATACCATCACAATAGACACAAAGTCTGAATTCTCTGGGAACACCATAATATCTACCCTTTTCAGACATTAAGGAATGAGATCCGCTCCTAAAATTCGCTAAGCAAGACCTAAATTTATCTATATTGATTAATTCTATGTACGGTTCACAACAAAAAGATTCTTTATAGCCATGATAATTTGATAGTTTAACATTATCAATACAACCTGCCCTCCATTTTTGAATGTATTGGTCCTTAAGGCGTTGAGTGTAATAGTATAGAAGAAGTTTTTCGTTTGCAACATGTTGATTTTCCCAAACATAACCATACCCATTACTAGATAAATTTAATCTAACTGCAGTAACCCAATTTGAATAACCTAGATTGTCTAAATGCAACAACATTTCATAACACAATTTTACATATCTAGTCCTTGGCATTTTAAGAATACGTAACCAATATTTAATGCATCTTTTTGAAGATATAATTTGTACAGGGAATCTGCCAGTATCACCAAGTATAGAAAGATTACAAGAGTTTGTCTTAACACTTAATAAACGTTTACAAGCATAAATTTGCAATTGTTCTACGCAATGCATATATTGGAGTCCCCATAATTCAGCCCCATATAGCATGACTGGATAAATTTTAGCATCAAATACCTTAAAAAAAATTTTAGCAGGCAAAAATGATAGTTTACTTACTGAACTGAACAGATAATTCAGCACCTTTTTAGCCTTAAGCGTAGAACTTTCAGCCATTTGGAATAAAGACAGTCTGTTGGTGAAATACATTCCTACATACGTAAAACCTTTCACTACCTCAAGTAAATTACCTCCATACGACCAGTGTTCCTTTTTTGATAACCCACCACCCCTTTTAAAGACCATAATTTTAGTTTTATTAATGTTTACTTTGAGCTTGAATTCTCTACAATATTCATGCAAAATATTTAGCTGCTTTTGTAGACCAGTGACTGTATCAGATATTAGGCCAATGTCATCAGCAAACATTAAGAGGAAGATTTCAGTTAAGTCTGGAAAAAGTTGAATTCCTCTGACGTCACTTGTCTTTAATTTATTATACAATTCATTGATAAAAAGCGAGAATAAAATTGGGCTTAACGAACAGCCTTGTCTTAAACCGATTGGACATAGAAATACGTCACTAATTCCTTCAGCAGATTTGACACAAGCCTTAACACTGTTATAAATCGCCTGAATAGCAGTAAAGAGGGTACCTGTAACTCCATTTTTGTGTAAAATACCATATAGTATAGGTCGGTCAACAGAGTCGAAGGCCTTTTCAAAGTCTATAAATGCTACATAAATAGCTTTTCGTTTTAGATTAAAATACTTGGTAACAATAGAATAAAGAGCAAATGCATTATCTACTGTACTATAACCATTACGAAAACCGGCCTGCGACTCTGCTAGCTTTTCATATGCTTCCACATAGAATGTTAGACGTTTCGTGAGAACAGTAATATACATTTTACTTAATATTTCCATCAAAGCAATGCCTCTGTAATTGCTTGGGTCATTTACATTGCCTTTCTTATAGAGAGGTATTAATAAAATTCTGGACCAATTAACAGGGAATGTACCAGAGAAGTATATTCGATTAAATAACATTCGTAGATACGGAAGAAGCGCGGGCAATCCAAATTTTACTTGTTGTGGTTTTATATCACCGGCAAAGGCTTTCCTAACATTCAATCCCTTAACAGCTGATACAATCTCATCATCTTCTATTAGCATATTAAATATAACAGTTTCTATGTCATTTAGAAGAGAATTGTTCTCAATATGTTCTTCAGTTTTGTTATTTCGCTCTACAAGGTTGCCTGCGGTAAACAGAGAGCGGAAATAATGATACCACTCTCACAATTGAATATTATTTGAGACTTTTGATTTGTTAGTAAATCTGCGTATTTCCTTCCAAAATTCCTACTATTGTGAATCGAATTTTCTATAGCACTAATGCAGTTTATTTCATAGAATCGTTTTTTATCTTTACATAACGATTTATAGCTCTTTTTATTAAGTATATACTTGTTAAGATTTTCTACTGTTCGGCTGGTCCGAAATTCCTTTAAACTTTTTTTTGCTTTCTTTTTGTGCTTTAGGCATTCGCCGTCAAACCATTCCGAATTATTTACATGTTTTCGCTTCGCACTTTTCTTATATTCAGATGAACTTTTTATCAACGCATGTTCAAATTCTAGCAATACTCTGTCTACATCAGTGTTAGGATTCCTAACACTCTTTTCAAATTCGTCAAACGAATTTGTATCTATTGCATCCGATATACTCTGTAAGTATGACGTACTATTGGAAATATCAATATTATAACTTGTAACATCCTCATTATTCTTTAGTACCTTGCCCGGAGGTTCTGATAAAATAATCATACAAATAATGAGTAAGACACATATAAATGCACTTACAGCAAACTATTCAGTTACAGAAAAAATTCTGAAAGAACAAAGCATGACAAGTCTTGTCTGTTCCAAAGTTTGTATTTGGGACAAAATATATATCCACCCATCCTCGTTGACCCAGTTCAGATGTATTCCGTAAAATATATTCATCGCCCCAGGGTTATCTCGCATATGTTTTCTCATTCTCATGAATTATTCATGAGGCAGTTTGATTGGTAATCTCAGTTTTTCGGTGAGAAAATTTAATCTATTTTTATTAACCATATGCCATCATTTATATTTTTACCTCGTCTACAACCAATCAAATCGATGAATGTAGTTTACGGAATACATCGCAAATGGGTCAACGAGGATGACGTCACCCCTGCTACATACCCCTAAGGACTGCTACAGCACGCTGTATTTCTGAAAATTTTCCTTTCTATACAAGGATTTGTAATGTCTGCCCTGGATTGTCGTAAGGCAAATGCCACGGAAGGAAGGCGCAAGGGCGGCCGCCATATTCGTCGATAATGACGTGGGTTTTATCCGGTTTATTCGTAACAACGGAAGACATGTGATTATCCTCCACTACAAGAGAGTATCATTATGTTATCGAGAATTCGATTGGCTATTGGGTGTAATTCGCTATCTTATGAATATTCATAGAAACGACGGTTTTGCAATTGAATGTCCAAGGGGTGATGAATGGTAATACTTCACACGAGGGTTAACGAGGGTGATATTCACCAAGTCCATTATGTTCCTCTGCCACAACACTAGTGTATGTAAATTATACATGCCTATGAAGATATGAGTGACAAGCTCTGAAGTTGTCCAGTAGAACATAGAATAACAGACGTCGGCCGACCCGCCAGTTGTCATTTCTACTTTCACATGAAGACCAGCCACAGGCAGAGCATAGGAATGATAGTCAAATTGCAATCCGGTGGCAAGAAAAAAGCCGCTTTGCTCTTTTGTCTCTTCTGCGAGAGGCGTCCTTTCACGTAGCGAAATGTCATTGTTTCTACAACCGAAGTGCCTGAAAATTTTTTTACTTTGCTTTTCGTGTTTTATTTGTCAAATTTATCGACTATTCAACTATAGAAGTGATTAAGATAGCATAATTAGCGCCTATATCATGGCCAGAGGTCGGCTTACCTGTGCCCCAGTGCATTGCTTCAAGTTTTGGTCTTTCTGGCAGTCTCGTAGTCCCTTGGCGTCCGCACAAGTATAGCACGATCTAGAATTCTCAGGTCGAAATAACGTTCCATCTGAAATAAACACAGAAATCATTCTTTCTCTCGATTGAAGAATAGGGACATTTCTATCCAATTTTGCAGATATCTACGAATTCGAAATTTAATGTTGAGAAAAGTAACTTCACCCACTAATTAACTCGCTGAGTGGATTCTCAGTGTTCATTAATTTCACCTAAACATTTTTAAAGAGGACTATCTAGATTTTTTTTTTTTTTTTTTATACCCATGACAAACTTCAACAAAAGTATTTTAGCAATGGTCTGTGAAAAGACGGTTTAATGCATTTGTGTGTGTGTGTGTGTGTGTGTGTGTATCGACCTACATTAGCCTACGCTGTCCGCGCAGGTTCACACAGGTCGAACCTTATTGCCTTTAGTAAATTGATTGCATGTCCAACAACCACTCTACCTCATGATTTAGCCCGTTGCAAGAAGAGATGTATTTATGGGATCCCTAATTACGTGATGACTTACTAAGTATAATGCATTACGGAGATGCGTTAACTCTTTACCACACACTCCCGACTTTTAACGACCCTGAAAAAGAAGGCTTTTGAAAACCTTGTAGGAAAAGTAGAAAATGCTGGTAACCAGCATTTTCGCCTTTTCCGACAAGGTTTTCTACCCTATCAAAGACAGAAAGCATAATTTGAGCTACATTTAATTTGTCGACTGCAAGTGCTTTCAATTTGATTGAGTCTAAAATTTTGTCGTCTGGTAAAGAGTTAACCTCCGTTTAACAGATGTATGGCACCTTTTACCATAGACTGGTATCAGTCCGTTAAATAGAGCATTTTCATTTAAAAAAAATCATAAAATAAAACAGCAGAACAAATACATTCATATAATGTTCTCAAGGTCTGATTTAACTGTATTTCAGATAAAGAGCAAGTAACAACATATATTCCTGAGGGTTTATAAAAGTTGTGTACCTTGTTTATTAGAATGACTCAAATGCAGGGCCTGAATGCCAGGCTACTTTTACCATTGAAGTTAGTGAGGCAGTAGTTTGCAAGCCATCAATAGATAAGAAAGAAAAGCGTTAGGGAAAAAGATCAAAGGCATTTCTTTCAGTGATATGCAGATCTGGCATCTTCAGGGTTTTTTTCGGGTCAGAATTTCGCAAGTACTTCTTAGAATGTCACATGATCTAAAACACACGTCCGTTATGCAGGGCCATGTTCAAATATGTGCGAACCCATTTTTTCAAAGCTAGACATATACATATACTCATACATAGCAATTTTTTACAGGGATAAAACAAACACAAGAAACTTATATAAAGAAAAACTTAATGTTAACCCTTATCCTGTTAAACAAGTTAAGTGAAACTTCCAAGCCGATAGAAAAAAAAAAAAATTATGCTATTCCAAACTTACCTTTTGGAGAAAAAAATCTTCTAATCGGATAGTCTAGGTCCAGGATTAGACTGCACGTTATGTGAAGTCCGATGCTGATTTACACTATCCGCAAAAGGTCAGTCAGTCTCCCTAAGCAGCCAAAGAGATAGCTTATAAATAAAACTTTGTTGAAGAACAGAGCAAAAAACATAAAACATTAACAAGCAGACCGAATTTTCAAATTCAAACGATCCACATTCCTCTCAGTGCTTTGATTTTCATCGTAACACGATTTAGGAGTCTATTTTATGTAAAACTGCTAAAATATTGCAAATTGTTTCAATTGAGCCAAATTCAGTGAAAAGGGCTTTTATATATCCGAAAAAATAAAAGTATCGACGACATGAGATTGAAACTTTTTTGCCATTTGCAGTTTTTCTGGTTGTCTAAGGACTAGTCGACCTTATGGTTCAGCCGCTTTCATAAGCATATGATGACTTGCTTGGTATAACGAGTTAGGAAATTCATTATTTTAAACCCCCTTTGGCCAGAGCGTCGTTCAGTCATACTGTCTGTCTATAATAACTCCTTTAAGACTCACTAGACAACAACATTATAAACAAGCCATGCTCTGGCAAAAGGGAGCTTAATGCATCATCTCCGTGGTGCGTGATACCAAGCAAGTCTTCACATGATCATGGATCCATAAAGTCCATTTTGTCTAACAACTGACTGAATCATGAGGTAGACTGGTCCTTTGACATACAGAAAATTGACTAATTGCGAAAAGTTTCAGCCCAGATCAGCCTGCGCGGACTGCGCAGGCTGACCTGGGTCGATACTTTTCGCAGATGCATTAAACATCCTTTTCACAGAGCGTAGCTTAAATATATACGTACATCTAGAATAAGGTTTTGCAAAGGACAAATAAAGTGTGGTCCAAAATAATAAAACTGATCAGAGATGGAGTAGAAAACACCGTGGGAAATGGAGAAAATGCTGATAACCAGCTTTTTCTCCTTTTCAAAATATGTTTTTAAAAGCCTTGTTGAGAACTCAGGGTCATCAAAACACGAGAGTGTCAGTTGACAGGGATAAATGTCACGAAAAAAGGGTCTATTATGCAAAATTTACAAAATTTACCTGAACAATAAGGTGGTATGAAATATGGATTTTGATTCCGTCGATTTATCAAATATTGGTTGAGTCCAGTTATCGAGGTATCTCCGAAATTGATACAATGAGCAGCAACATATAGCGACCCCATAGCAAGGAATTGGTTTAACACTCTCTCTTCACATCCACAAGTGACGTTGTTACATTTCATATCTCTAGAATTATAAATAGGCTTATGGAGTACTTTAACTTTACAGCAGTGAGGTGGGGGGAGGCTTAGCTTTGTGGCCCAGTGGTAATAGTGTAGAATCTGGAACTATCAGACATTTTCTAAATTTGAAAGTAACACAACTTCTGATTGGCTAAAACAAACGCCTTGGCCAATCAAAAGTTGTGTTACTTTCTAAATCTACGAAAACTCTAAGAACTAGAGGTCGGTGAGGGCCTAAATCCCTCTACTGGCTGTGATTTTGCTTATTTTATAGCATACATCATTTATTCTGGATGCAAAAATAAAACAGACAAAAAAAGGGGAGGGGGTTGTTGCAACTGGGCTTGAATTTACAATGACAGCGTAGTAAGTAGGCACGGTGAATTGAATACATAGTGGAATAATCGAAGAACAATTTCTTGAAAGCAATTGTTTGAAATCCAAATTTATATATTTATAAAAAAATTGCGACCAATAATGTGGACTGTGTTGAGAAAACAATACTAAGTCATCAGATGGCTGCTTTTCCTAAACAGATTGCTCGACCTTCTTTATCTTCAATAGGGTATAATTCCTTGATAATATAAATACTTTGTGCAAGTTTCAAAAGAACTGGATCAAAAATGCTGACTTAAGGTGTTACCATCCTAACGTTTCTAGTGCAACATGGAATAAAATTTCTTATTAGTTGACGAATAAGGATTTACACTGATATAATATTTTTGAACATTTCTAACCGACCAGAAATTCATTTGTTGTCTATCTTGAAATTATTTGATGATATTTTTGCTAGTTTTCTGAAAAGGGAGGTAATTATTATCTCTCTTTGTATTGAGAATAGAGTGGCTTTAGATTTATAAATGATAATTCTAAGAAGGAAAGAATGGAAAAAGTGCCTCGGTCAAAGTATTACAATAATACTCACTGTTAATCATAGCACATTTTTTAGGATAATATTATTATGGAAATAGCTGTTTTTCATTAGAATGGTACTACCTTAATCGCGTAATAAAGAAAGCACAATTTTCAACTTAAAATGGCTACAGACAGACGGAGGACGGCCGGACGGACAACAGAAACCACACAATGACATAAGCTCTGCTGACTTTTGGCCAGTATGGTTGATAAAACCAAGACTGGTTGGTTAATACGGACCTAGAGGCCCCGGCTTCGATATCGTATACAAGGTCTTAAATGATTTTCGTGGGTGTGTCCTTGGGTAGAAAGTGTCTTCGAAGCCCTAGCCTAATACTGATAAAACACAGGACACAAAGTCATACGTTACAAGGGAGCCGTTGTCGTGAAATGACAGATAACATGTTGAAGGCCACGTAAAACATTATTCAATCAATCTATCGGACAATGTTATGATTTTGTCGTATGGTAAAGGTCCCTAGGTACGACTCATTTCGACAAGCGTACATTGCACACCAAAATAAGGCTGCACAAAACGTCCAGTCTTGGCATAAATCCACACTTCCTGATACGGTGAGGATAGTTCAAGTTTAAAAAAAAGGGAATTTGTGATTCTTGATTTTTTTTTTTTTTTTTTGTTAATTTTTCAACCAATTTCTTAAGCATTTTAACACTTTACCATGCAATTCCATGTTTAAAACGCCCTTTAGGAAGAAGCCTTTTGAAAACATTGTAGGAAAAGGAGAAAATGCTGATACCAGCATTTTCTCCTTTTTCAATAGTGTTTTCCTTCCTTTCAAATACAAATCCCAATATTTGAGTCTTCTACAAATGTTTGGACTTGGACAAGTCTAGGTTTTTTACGTTTGGTAAACGGTTATGGTCGTCATGGCATACTCCAACAGGAATGATTGAAACTTGCCGAGCCTGGGAGCACAATCGGTAACGTACAGATCTTGAAACCAGTGATTCGCTGGTTACGAATGTCCATTTCGACCGATTTCTTTCCAAAGATTGGTGACAATCGTAGCGACAGGGTTCATGCAGTGGATAGTGGAAGAATATTATGCGAAGCACTAGTAAAATAACTTCAGAAGAGCATGGTTAGGCGCACTGGCCTCTGCCATATATCTGAAATAAACACCACACAAGCATAAAAGCAAGGTACTTACACATTTCTAAGGCTTGGTAGAAAGAAGAAGGCGTATCTATCAATCGTCGTTATCCGGTTGTGTCTCAAGTCTCTGAAAAACAGCAACTCAATTAATTAGTGTGATCATATATGGTGTCCAACGCACGAAAAGGGGCCTTCGGACATACGTAGAAGTGTGTCGTTCCAGATCAGCCTGTGCAGTCTGTGACTAATCCGAGACGACACTTCCCTATTCTGTTTCACGAAAATCTACTGAATGAAAAAATATTATGTAGTCATAAAGTGCCGTCTCGGATTAGCCTGCGCGGACTGCGCAGGCTAATCCGGGACGACACTTTACGTAAATGTCCGAGGGTCTCATTTCGCATGTTGCGGGTCATATTTGAGTCATATTCTGTGAAAATGAGGTTTAATGTATCTGCAAAAAGTATCGGTCCATGTCAGCCTGCGCAGTCCGAGCAAACTGGCATGGGTCATTTGTAAATTTTCTACATCTCCAAGGACCATTCTACCCTATGATTCAGTCAGTCTTTAGGCAAAATGGACGTTTGAATCTATAATCATGTAATGGCTTGCTTGCTATAATGCATCACGGCGATGCATGAAACCCCCTCTTCCCAAAACGCTGCTCATTTCTTTTTTTCCCCTTTTATTCACTGCATCTGCTGTGTCAACAACGTAACAGCATTCTAAGGGACATTTGAAAATAAAACTGATTATCGTATGCCCGTGCCAATGCTTGGCTGCGGTAACCTCTTCAGCTAAAATTCAAGGTAAAAAAAAAAAGGCGTAACAGTGCGCAAAACAGTTTTAGTGTTACCTTGTAGTATAGATGAAGCGCTCTTTTAAAAAACAGGTAGCCTGCAATTAAACTAGTTATCTCCTGTGAAGACGGAGATATGAGAAAGGGTCGAAATTTTCGTACGACGACGACAACAGGGCTATGACAAACATAGACTACGCCGACAACGACTGCGCTATAAAAAAGGCAGAAAACACAGGCATCGACAGAGCTATGACAAACGCACATGAGGGCAGAACTATGACATATACGGACAAGGTAGACCCTGAAAGAGCAATGAAAAAAAGGAAGACGACAGGGCCATGAAAAACGCAGAAGACACAAACGACGACACGGTTATGAAAGGGTTATGAAAAAGGCAGACAACGACATGGCTATGACAAACGCAGAAAACCAACATGACGATATGGCTATGACGAGGGCAGACAACGAAAGGGTTATGAAAAAGGCAGACAACGACATGGCTATGACAAACGCAGAAAACCAACACGACGACGTGGCTATGACGAGGGCAGACAACGAAAGGGTTATGAAAAAGGCAGACAACGACATGGCTATGACAAACGCAGAAAACCAACACTACGACATGGCTATGACGAGGGCAGACAACGAAAGGGCTATGACGAAGGCAGACAACCTAGACGACGTCAGAACTTTGACAACGGCAGATAAAGACAGGCTTGGTATGAAGCAACACGGAGATTCTATAAATGAGCCATGAAAAGGGGGTTTGATGTTTCTGCAAATAATATCGACCCATGTCAGCATGCTATTTATAAAGTATCTGCATGGCAAATGACCAGTCCACCGCGTGACTCATTCGGTCATTAAACGAAAAGGATTTTATATATCCATAACTGTGTGATGTTTTGATTTCTAATATGCGTCTCGGAGATGCATTAAACTCCCTTTCGCCAGAGCATGGCTCGAATGCATGTTTTTTGAGTGTCAAATATTCAAGATTTCGGGATAGATGCGTTGACCTCTGTGCCAAGTTTCGGGACAACTCGTGTACTTACAGGCTAAGCAATCCCGGCAGGTGACTAAACACGTTTCTACCCATGGATCGAATGTTGTTGAAGGAAAGGTCTCTAGTGAAAGTAAAAGTGACGATCATGAGTTCGTGCAATTGCAAAATGGCTGCCAAAACATAATGCTGTGAAATTGATATGAACCGTTCTCTGGCAAAAGGGGGCTAAATGCGTCTCCGTGATGCATGCTACACATCAAGCCATCACATAATTATGGATCCACAATGGCCACTTTTTTTTTTTTTTTTTTTTCTCTGAAACAACCGACTCAATCATTGGCTAGACTGGTCCTTGGATATACAGAAAATTGACTCATAGTGAAAAGTTTCGGCCTAGGTCAGCCTGCGCGGACTGCGCAGGCTGACCTGGATCGATACTTTTCGCAGATGCATTAAACCCCCTTTTCACAGAGCATGGCTCATATTGTAAAAGAGCAGTAAGATAATGAATAGGACTGAAGATTTAAGAGATTAAGTCTTTCTGTGTGATGTCTATAAAATCGGTCTCTTTCAACGACCGAAAAACAATCCAACTCGGAGAAATTTTACCTTATAGGATTGACTGAACAAGCAAACGGTATCGATCAAAGATCAGACGGCAACTTTTTCTGTAGTCTTACTTTGATCTATGCCGTCCAAGGGAAAAAAATGTTTTCAACTATGGCCCTAAAAGGTTAAATTATCTGAAAACATTATGTGTGCATGAACAGAAAAAGTATGAAAAACGGAAACATGGAAAATCTATGTGTATTTGGCGGCAATCTGATTACTTTGTGCTATTGCGGTATTTTTTTTTTTCTAATAAATGCGGCATTTATTTTCATATCTACAAGTCACAAGATGAGGCCAGGTATATCTTGTAACTAACAAGTGTCTATGTTGAAAAATGTGTGTAAATAAGCTGTTACTGGCAATAAATACGAGCTATGCTCTGTGAAAAGGAGTCTTAATGCATCTTCGAGATGCATTGTACTAAGCGAGACATAACATAATTAGGGATCCATAAAATCTACTTTGTCTGACAACCAACTCAATGATCAGGTAGACCGGTCCTTGGTAATACAGAAAATTAATCAAGAACGAGAAGTATCGGCCAGGTCAGCCTGCGCGGACTGCGCAGGGTGACCTGGGTCGATACTTTTCGCAGATGCATTAAGCCCCCTTTTCACAGAGCATGGCTCATATACTTTGAAATAAAACACGCAGAATGTGCAGTCTGATCCTAGAGCTGCACTGTCCACCACTTTGTTACATATGGCGTGCAACACACGAAAATTCGTTAGTTAAGCACTTTAAAACTTTGCCAAACAACCCCATGTTATAGCGACCTGAAAAAGAAGGCTTTTGAAAACTTTATTGGAAAAAAAGAAAAAGAAAAAAATCCTGGTAACCAGCAATTTCCCTTTTTCCCACATTGTTTTCTATCCATCAGAGAACTTAAACGCGTTTATATCGATTTATGAGTGCAGGTAATTGTCTCTAAATGCTTTCAGTTTCGAAGGGTACATAATTTGTTGCTTTGGGAAAAAAGGTAAAGGGGTAAGGGACACAGAAGCGAGTCACTTACATAGACTTTAACTGCATCAAACCGCCAAATGCACCAGGTTCTATGTGGCTGATACAGTTATCTTGTAGAAATCTGAAGAAAAACAAGGAAATCATTCCGTGATATTCGACCCATTGCCCATCAGCACACGACTTTTAAAGGCGCACTAAGTGGCCACAGATAAACAATTCGGGAGTCAAAGTGCTGACAAATGAGCCATACTCTGACACAGGGGGGCTTAATGCATCTCCGTAATGCATTATAGCAAGCAAGTCACACATAATTAGAGATCCATAAACTAAATTTTGTCTGACAACAGACTGTATCATGAGCAAGAATGGTCTTTTGACAAACAGAAAATTGACCGATAGCGAAAAGTTTCGGCCCGGGTCAGCCTGCGCGGACTGCGCAGGCTGACCTGGGTCGATACTTTTCGCAGATGCATTAAGCTCCCTTTTCACACAGCATGGATCAAATTTAAAAGTACACTTATTATTATGAGTCTGACAAGATGTCACAGTATGGTCTGTCAAAGTTCCAGTTGCTGGCAGAAAAATTAATCTTGAAACTAGAAATAAACTCGACAACTTCAATTCTAGTTTCACAATTCATTTCTGTGCTAGTGTCTGGAAATTTGACAGACAGTACTGTAACACTTTTTTTCAGAATAATATTCAAACTTTTGAATGGTATGAGTGTGAACTATATTTAAACTATATTTGCCTTCATTTTAATGTACGAGTTGTTTACTGTCAGTGATTTTCGGCCGCTAGTGGGCCTTTAAGTTTTCCGACGGACAACTTTTGAAAAAGGAGAAATTACAGATCAAGTTCTCCCTACTTCCAATATAACATGTTAAATCCTATTCTCCTATCCAACCTCTATTCATGGTGATAATACACATTTTACGAAAATCGATACTTACATGCCTATAAGCTCTTCCAAGAAGTTGAATGGACCTTTTTGTACTTCTATGATTCTATTGCTGCCAAGCATTCTGAAATAAATAAATAAATAAATAAATAAATAAATATTTTGGTAGGAATCAAAATGATTAGTGCTGAAATTTTAACCCAAATCAACATTTTCTTCATTCATATCATTTATAAACTATATAAAAAGTAACTGTGACAGTGTCTCTCCTTGCTTCAACACCATGTTTTCAAAAGGCTTTTTTCACAGGGTTGTTCGTTAAAAGTCGGGATTGTGTGATAAAGGGTTAAATGGACAGAGTTCAACTGAATCGTATAGGTATAGTATAGGTAAGTTTGTTCCTTGCTCGAAATTCGAGGATTGTCCCCATAGATTAAATCGGTGCAGGATGTTTCGTTTATTGACTCGTGAAATAGGATCCTCTATACCCTTTGTCTCTCCGGTGATTCTTGGGCTTTTTAAACATTTTTAGACACGCATACAGAAGGGCAAATACTCTTTACCAAACGGCAAAATTTTGGACTCGTCCGAATTGGAAATACTTGCAGACGACAATTTAAATGTGGTTCAAATGATGGAAACTATCTTAGGTTACAAAATATTGTTGAAAACGTATAAAATGCTGGTTCCAAGATTTTTCTACTTTTTGCACAATGTTTCAAAAAGCTTCCTTCTTCAAGGTTAATAAAAGTTGAGCTTGTGTGGTTAATGGGATAAGCAATGTGAGGAAATGAGGAATTGCTCTAAGTGCATTTTTTCTAATCCTTTTCCTGTACTGTTCACATATTTAAATGAAAAAATGTTCGAGAGATAACCGTTAACCGTTCATTTTAACAAGTCTAAACATTTTCACCGCACCAATGTCTTTACCCTTAAGCTGCTAAGCGCGACTCACTGACCTTTTGCGGACAGTGCAGATCAAGATCAGACTGCACAGAACGTGCAGTCTGATCTTTGATCTATACTATCTAATTTGTCTTTCATTTATTCAGCAGCTTAAGCCCTTATCGCAGTTCCGTCAGAATGAGTAAGATGCTTTCAATTTGGACAAGTCTAAGTTATGTCGTCTTGTAGAGAGATGATATAAAATACATCCGCGGAATGAATATTAACATTGAAGCCAATGACAGAGTCACGCCTACAAATTGGATCACGTGACTGTGTGATCTATAGGGTTTGAATTGCAAGTCCCTTCAGAAAGATTCGTTGTAGGAAAGTTCAATTACAATCGAAATATCAATTACAATTTACATTCTTGAATGCGTTGTTAAAGGAAAGCCCTTTACATGTATGACTGAAACATTTTCGAGGCAAAATTACTTACATATTGATGACGTCAGAAGGAAAACCTTCGGGAACTGATGACACATTCGTGCACATGACGCTCGTCTGATTTAGGTCGGAGGTAAGGCATTGACACCTTTCATCTTCCGTATAATTTCTTGAGCAAATATCCGCAGCCGTCCCTTGTGTCCGTAAGACCAATATACAGATGGAAAACACCAGTGTATAGTAAACAGGTTTGTACATTGCTCGTGCCATTGAGTAATTCTGTCTATAATAGAAATAGAATTATTTTAAGGACACTTAAACGACTAATCCCGTGTTTCAACGACTTGGTAAAAAGGGACTTTACAAAGAAAAAACGTTGTTGAAATCAGCACGAGAAAACCAGATAGCATCATTTTTTTCTCTCATTTTCCGACAATTCTTTGTACCAAATCTGAGACAAGTTCCTTGAACTTAAGCCACATTCACAATTTAAATGAGCATATCACAAATATTCACGCGCATCCATACTGCGCATGTGTTTTTCTCACGGACAGTAACTCTGTGTATTTTTCGCTGAAATGGTAATACTAACGGTGCACCGATACAAGTAGCACTTTCTTCGGATAGTATTAGTTGTAAGGAAAAATCGTTCAGCGAACTGTTACCGTGAAATAATCGAAATACCCTGAACACAGTGTTACAGACCGAACAAGCAAAGAAAGGCAACAAATTTGAAGCTGCAAATGCATAGCTATTTTTCGCTTTCAAAACCATCGTGGGAAAAGGAGCAATTTCTCATTATGAGTAATTTCTCCTTTTCCCACCATGTCTGCTTAACCGTTATCTTATTTTTTTCCACAGACGTTTTGCTGTATTCCTATGATCCCACTTCAGCATATTGGTCTAGAAAGAACCCCGAAATGCTATGTTTACTCTTAACCTGCAAAGTAAGTTAGATGAAACTTTTGAAGCCGATAGTAAAAACCCACATTTAGCTACTTCAAAGTCTTTTGTGTGTGTGTGGGGGGGGGGGGAATATCTCCTTATCGATCAGTGTGGATTTAAGATCAGACTGCATACTCTGTGTAGTCTGATCGTGCTCTACACTGTCCGCAAATGGTACTTGGGTCGCGCTTAGCAGTCGATGGGTTACAATTATTTAAAATTAAAGTGATTTATCAACAGAATGACGCACCGTGTATTTCATATGGTATTGAAAATCCAGGAAAGCAACCCCTGCCCTGGAACTCAGATATTGCCATTTTCAAACTTTTTCTCCTTCCCACACTTTTTTTTTTTTTTCCAATTCTATCATAAAATTAAGTATCACTTGTCTAGAGTTAGGGATAAAACGTGAAAAAGTAGCCATTTCTCAAGCAAGCATGGACAACTACCAAATGAATGGGACAAAGTGGCACTAAAACATCAAGGACCCAACCGATCATGAATCAATATACTTTTGGAAAACAACTTATAAAAGAGATGCCATTACCTTTATGAGCAATGGCTTCTTTTTATTACAATGTTTCCCACTCCAATCGTTACAAGTGGAATGCCTCAAAACGCTAATAGAAGTAGAGCAGAACTGTTAAAAACATTGCTTTCCTCAGAGTTTGGGTACTGAAACCTTTGGAAAACACTGTGGAAAAAGAAGTCACTGTTCATGTGGGCAATAGCTACTTTTGGCACAATATATTCCAAATTTGTGTTTAAAAAGGTTGTTGACCGAATTATTGCAAATTCTGATGTTTAGTTGTTGCTCATGAGACTAAGGGTTGCCCAAGTCATTTTTTTTTTTTTTTTTTTTCGAAGCTAGTCCTAATTCTCCTTGAAAAGTAAACTTTCACATTGAACTTCATCATTGTTTTCTGAAGAAATAAGCTCTGATAGGTACCATTTTTATTTCTTCAGATTGTTTTGAATTACAAA
This sequence comes from Tridacna gigas, assembly GCA_945859785.2. NCBI lineage: Eukaryota > Metazoa > Mollusca > Bivalvia > Cardiida > Cardiidae > Tridacna > Tridacna gigas. The sequence goes on from OX244039.2 coordinate 52,688,141, forward strand.
AACTGTAATTGTGCAAATTTTAAGAAAATTCTGTCCGTTAGGAAGTATGTATTTATTTATTTTTTTTAATTAACTATTAACTCAGTCAAATTATCTCCCTTTTTTACTCATTGGTCAATATAATAATTATTATTATAACATGCAGTATGTGCATTGACCTTGCTCCAAACTTTTTTATATTTTGTATGCACAACTGAATGACTTTTCATTAAAATAATGAATATTTGTATATTTTTTCAGGTTTTTTTTTTTTTTTTTCTGATGAACTGACTATCAAAGAAATATGTATAAAATCTAATATATTCTGAATTTTGGACCTGTATATACTTTTTCCAAGGTCAAATTTCCCAGAAAGAGCACGATGACCCATAATGTTCTTCCTGAAGTCTCCTAGAGACTTGATGAGCTGTGTATGTGCATTTCTTTTTTAAAATCTGTCCGTTAGAAGAAATTGTGATATATTCCATTGACTTTGACAACTAAACTTGTCTTTTATGCAGTCTTATTTACTCTTTTAGCGCTAAATATAGTTATGAACTCGCTCTCTTTCGAAGTTTGACTACACAATGCACTGACACTCAGAAGAATATTAACCTTTTACCAAACAAGTGCAAAGCGTAGATCGAAGACCAAGCTCTGTATCCTATGCAGTCTGATCTTAGTCAGAGCCGTCCGAAATATCCCCTTTTTCCTTCCATTGCATTGAAATGCTAGCCCTTAACACTTTACCAGACGACAAAATTTTTGGCCTTTTCCAAATTGAAGGCATTTGCAGACGACAATTTCAATGTGCCTCAAATTTTTTCTTTGATAGGCTAGAAAACATTATGGGAAAAGAAGAAAATGCTGGTTCCCAGCATTTTCTCTTTTTCCCACAATATTTTCAAAAGGCTTTCTTCCCAGGGAGGCGGCATTGTGCTGTAAAGGATTAACTATCAATCCCGAGTTCATTGATCCCAAGGAGGAAGGCTTTCGAATACAATGTATAAAAAGAACTAAAAGCTGAAAAAAAAAACAGTTTTTCTTTTCCCACAATGTTTTCTACCCTTTTCAGGGTAAATGCTATCTCTTGAGACACATTTGATTTTTTCATTTGACTGTCTGGCTGGCTGGCTTGCTGGCTGGCTGGCCAGCTTGGCGATAGTGCACGACCGACCGACTGACCGCCAATTAATAAGAATGACAGACAGACAAAGATATACGACCCTAACAAAACGCACAGATAGACTGACTGATATACAGGCAGTTAGAACGAAAGAAAAGCAGATAGACCGACAGTCTGTTACTGAATGAATTACGGGCTGACTGACCGACCGACTGACGGAATACTGACAGAATGACTGAGGGATGACTGGCGGAATCTCTGATGAGATGAATGGCTAAATGGCTGGCTCGTTAAGTCGCTAGCTAGCTAGTTGGCTGGCTGGCTAGCTGACCGGCTCTCTCGCATGCTAGCCGGCCGACCAAACGATCGACAGACTGACTGACTGACTGAATACAGATTATATGACAGACTGACTAAATGACTAAATGACTGACAGACTAGATACCTGACAGACTAAATGACTGACTGACAATTATATAATAAGAATAACAGAGATGCAAATACATGTACATACGACCGTATACAAACAGGCAGACAGATAGACTCGACGATAGACTTACAGACTGATTGACTGACGAACTGAGTTACTGACTGACAGACCGATCGACCGACCCACCGATGGACCGACTTATTACATAACTAAATAATTGGATGAATGCCTGAATGGCTGACTAACAATTCGGACTGATAAATTAGATACAAACATATAAATAAACGTGAAAACTGGTACATGCATACGAAATAAATAGAATTTCAAACAGGAAAAGAGAATCATTTATTTGAAAAGCAGAAAGACAAATCTAGATAAAAACTGAGACTTAACTGTAACAATACAAAAGCCTTAAAACCGACAATATTGTTTGTATTCTGCACTAAATGTCCAAATTTGACAATAAATCTTTAAAGTTGCTTTCAAAAAGCGCATTAGAAGATTCTATTAACTAGAAAAGAAAATATGACCCCGTTAAAGTTGCAGGATTTTTTTTTAAACTCGTAATTTTGAAATAAGAGAATGATATACCCAATTTCTTAACTACCAAACGCTAAAAATTCCCAGCTGATCTCTAATACCAGCATGCATTTTGAGAAGAGTATAGACAAAGATGCGCAGGACGATCTTTATACTAACCCACTCTTAATGGTTCCAGTCATGTTAATCCCTTCTGATCTTGATCAGTATTGATCCCAAAGGAAGTTGAAGTTCTCATTAGCATTTTAAGATTAACTCTGTACTAAACACTCTCCTGTGTTAACGATCCTGAGTTTAAAGGGCTTTGAAAACATTGTTGGAAAAGGAGAAAATGCTGGTAACCAGCATTTTCTCCTTTTCCAACAATGTTTTCTACCCTTTGACAGGCACATTCCATCATTTAAGTCATATTTGATTTGTCATATGCACGTGCTTTGAATTTGGACGAGTCTAAAATTATTTTATCGTCTGGTAAAGGGTCATACGTAAAAGAGTTTCCTTATGATGTATACGGAAACAAGCATATATTAACACTTTGGATGCTAATCGCGACTCACTGACCTTTTGCTGCCAGTGTAGATCAAGATCAGACTCCACAGAACGTGCAGTCTGATCTTGGATCTACACCGTCCGATAAGAGGATATTTTTCTCCAAAAACTAAGTTTGGATTAACGTTATTAGGATTCTTACTATCGGCTGGAAAGTTTTATTCTATTTATTTAGCAGGATAAGGGTTAATTAATTAACGCTGTTTTGTATAAGTATCTTCATTTCATAACCACACAATCTCGAGGTTTTACCGATCCCAAGGGGACGAACAATCCCAGACGAACGAGCCCGAACGAACTGGCTCAGGGACGAAAACACCGTTCACCCGCCTAGATGACAGGTGGTTGTACTTTAAGGTTAATAAACACAACTGGGCCGTAATATAAGTAATGCCACGCCAGAAAACATGATTCGCGTGTCAGAGACTTAAAATAAAACGACTTAAATGAACGGTAAAAGAAGAAGTTGCGCTACAATGTACAATATTTGAATATTTACCGTCCTCATACTCCCTATCGTCCATTGCCGCCATGTTTAACGGTGTAATACTACCAGTAACATCGGAACAACTCGGTCGATTCCGCAACTCCATCAACGGATCCCACCTGGGTTGCCGATTTGGGGCATCTTTCCCCGGCATCTGTATATCTTAGCACCGGGCGACAATACGACAATACGAAAACGCGAGGTTTTACTGAAAAGCTCGCATGTTTGAAAGTTAGATACATGCGAGGGTTTAGAAAAGACAGGCGAGGATTAAAAAGTAAAATCTCGCCCCTGTTATCTCGCGAGGGTTGTAGAACCTCGCATGTATATAAGTTGAATGACATGCGACAGTTTACAAAATCTTAAAACCTCGCATGTCCAGACATGCGAGAATGTGACAAAATCTCAAAACCTCGCATGTCCAAACATGCGAGGTTTTGGGTGGCCCCATTAGGATTCCGTACAAGAGGGAAAAATACGAGCTTTTTAAAACATAGTGGAAAAAGGAGAAAATGCTGGTTACCATCACGTTTTCTTCCCTATCATAGAAAAAATAATTGAAGCATATTTTGATTCGTTAACTACAGTTGCTTTCAATTTGGACAAATCTACATTTTTGTCAAAGGATCGGGCTGCCCCATAATTCAGTTGTTTGTCAGACAAAATTGACTTTATGGATTCATAGTAATGTGATGACTTGCTTGGTATCATGGATCACAGGGATGCATTAAGCCCCCTTTTCCCAGAGCATGGCTTATATGCTATTGGTCAATTTTCAGCATGTCGAACGACCAACCTACCTAATGATTCAGCGAGTTGTTAGACAAAGTTTTATGAATCCAGAGCATAGCTTAAATACATGTATGTTTATGATTTTCGATACTCAAATAAAGTCGCTGAAGTGATCTGAAAAAAAGTTTTATGAATCCATAATTATGTGATGACTTGCTCGGTTTAACACGTCACGGAGATGCATTAAACCCCCTTTCGCCAAAGCATGGCTCAAATGAATCTGGCATTTATCGAGAACTTAAATTATATTTTCAACTGCAACTGAATATTATGATGACAAAACAGTGTAGCAAAAGAGCTTGCTGTCAAATCTTACTTTTGACGACTACGACCCGGAAGGAGTTCGAAGTGGTGCGACACCATCAAAGAGGTGCTTCTATATGAAATACTGATCTTAACCCTTTAGGCTGCTAAGCACTACTCAAAGGAATTTAGCGGACAGTGTAGATCAAGATCAGACTGCACAGAACGTGCAGTCTGATCTTGGATCTACACCGTCCGATCAGGAGATATATATCCCCAAAAAATTAACTTTTTAATGGTTCATCATGGCGGCACCATTTAATTTCCTCATATCAAAGACACCAACTACTACAGTAAAGTTATTTATATTGATCAATCTGTTAGCAAATATTCGATAGAAATTGATAAAGAAAAAAAACTTTACATAAGTGAAATAACAACTACATGTATTTATCAATGAAAATGTTTTCATCATAATTTCGATTTAAAACTGAGAATCGTCTATTTTTTTACTTGTGTATTATGACTCTTAAGGCAGCAAAACGGTCTATTTCCGGCGAAGAAATGTAACGTGTAGACCTGTACATTTGTATCTATCGTACACATCGTAATACAGTCGATGGATTTGATCGACGGATCATCCGAGATTTGCCGAATGGTAAAGGACTGAAACAAAAAGCTTAAAAAACAAGTACTTAACATTTTTTAAACTTTACTAAGTTCGACAATTCCCGCCACGTTTCGGCAGGTCAAATTTTTCTCGAGATGGTTTACTTATCTTTATTTATATGTTTGGGGTCCTGCGTGCCTCAATGGTCCAGATTTAGGAACTTTAACTACCACTAGCAGCTGAAAGAGCTGTTGACGGCGTAGATTCGGATCAGACTGCACAAACCGTTCAATCGCATCTTGAATCTACACCGTCCGCTACTTGATGCCTGATGTCACCTTTAACCCTTTAACCCTTTACAATGCAATACTTGAATTTAACGACCCTGACGTGGAAAGTTTTTGATAACAATGTGGGAAAAAGAGAAAATGTAGATAATCAGCATTTTGTCCTTTTCCTACAATGTTTCTTGTCTTCCAAAAACACATACTATTTTTGAACCACATTTAATGAATTGTCTGCAAATGCTTCCAATTTCGACAAGTCTATTTTTAGGTCGTTTGGTAAAGAGTTAAATGCAGAGGAAGTGTACGTTTAGACTAAATGTTTTTTACAAATTATGAATTGCGTTATTTTGTAAATTTAAAATTGTACTTCAGTGCTCTGAAGAATAGTTGATGAATACAGACCTCAATGTTTTTTTTGAGGTGGGGTGCGAAGCATCCCAGCTCAGATTTACCATGTGGGAAATTGAACCTAAAAAATCCGATTCTGGGGTACCTAATATTGCAAAATCATTACCTGGAAAAATAGTACTATTAAGAAAGCATTTTGTTCACTTTGGCATCAAGGCATGACTAAAACGTTAAAAAAAGAGAGCTAACACGACTTGGACGATAAATATGTAAACTAATACACCACTATCATAAAATAATAAAAAAAAAAAAGAGTGTTAGAACAGACTACGATGAGGTATGCGTAGGTACACGCATTTATCTATCAGTTCCACCAAATAGCGTCAAGAAGCGTCAACAAGTGCCATGGAAAGCATAGACGCATCCAATCTCTTGCACTACGGATCATTCCCATTCACCTCTGTAGTTGGCTCAGAAAGTAGTCCGTTATCACGTGATATTTTCGTCACATGACCATAACTCAAAATGGCGAAACAAACGCCGGTGAAACAAAGAACAATCGATTGTTTTGTGTGCTGTTCAAACAGCATACGGCCAATCAGACTTAAGGGTAGGAAATGTGAAAAAGAGGGATTTTCTGAAAAGCTTAAATGTCTTTTAAAGGACGATAACTTGTTTTTTAATTTTGTTTAAATTGTCATCATTCATGGACGCAGCCATTTTTTTTTACAATCGGCGTAAGATTTTGATCAGTAAAGAAACTTGAAAAAATAGTTCCATTGTATACAGGGAAATTCATCAGTTTGAATGCACCTATAATGTATCCGGAATTATATTTCCTTTGTCTACTTTATTATGTTACACATGAAACAGTTAAACAGTAACAAAACATGTTTTCCTCGGTTTGACAAGATTCTTGTCATTTAGCCCGTTGCAGAGATGTATGGTGAGAGTAACGAACGACAACTCTGCTCGGAGATTGAGAAGCATCATGAAGACTATTGTGGTATTTTCTTGGAATAGGATTACTTTATTTGTCTAGATATTGCTTAATAATACTTCTCACGTCGTTTCATTTTTGATATTCTATTGAACCCCACCTCCCCTCACACACACACACACACACACACACACATAAAAAAGAGAAATTTGATAGTTTGCTCTGAGATCTATAGGAGAAATAGGTATACCCTTCAGCTCTTTAAATGACTGCTTGCTTTTACTCAATTCTTTCTAGTAGCACTATTACTATATTGCTTATTATTTGGTACAACAGTTAGATTTCAATTTGAGCAGGATTGAACGCACCCCACCTCATCAGCGCTTTCAGCGCTTTGATTTTTCCTCAGCGACATCGGTGTTCAGAAAAATCAGTTTGGATAGTAAATAATTCAGATTCAAGTATGGAGAGTGTTTGCACACGAAAAACTACCTGTGGTTCATATAATGATTTTTTTTTTTCAAAAAGGTGGAAACAAACACTGTGAGAAAAGGAGAAAACTCTGGTTACCGGCGTTTTCTCAGTTTCAAACAATGTTTTGGCAATTCTTATTCCTCCATGCCATGAAAAATACGGAATCGCCTTTTAAATTGTTTAACCCATAAGCTGCTAAACGCGACTCACCGACCTTTTGCGGACAGTGTAGATCAAGATCAGACTGCACAGAACGTGCAGTCTGATCTTGGATCTACACTGTCCGATAAGGGGATATCTTTCTCCGAAAAATAAGTTTGAAATAACATTATTCGGTTTTTTTTTTTTTTTTTTTTTTTAATCAGCTTGAAAGTTCAATTCAACTTATTTAGCAAGATATTGGTTAAAGGAAGAACCATAACAATAAAGGTTAGAATCACGGTCTTCTCCTTAGGTCATAAGTTTGCTATTATACACGGAAACCCCACACGGAAACACTATACAGTAAACTGTAATTATAATACATCTGTGGGAAGTCCTTTTCATCATACAAGTCAAGTGCATTTTCAAGTACAGTGATAAACACTTTGAGGCGCAAAATGGGTAAATCTTACATGGCCAATTATTAACCTTTAGGCTGCTAAGCGCAACTCAAGGACCTATTGTGGACAGTGTATATCAAGATCAGACTGCACAGAGCGTGCAGTCTGATCTTGGATCTACACTGTCCGGTTAGGCGATTTATCGAATAACTCCTCTTGTTTTCAATCTAATACGGCCATTACGAATTTTCTTGCCGCACACACGTTTGAGATATGAAATTAGTGCCGTATTTGGTCAACATTATTGTAATTATACATCTCATTTCTATAACATTGTTGACCTAGATTCCTGTGTGAAATTAACTTTGAAAATCACTTTTAGATTAAAAACAAAATCAATATTAGCAAGTTTCTTTGGAACTATGTTTCGTTCGTCATGTACCTGTCATAGAAGTGAATAGGCTTCATGTAAATTTCATTACACATTGTACATGAAGTTTCATCTCACTTATTCAGCAGGATAAAAGTTAATAAAACTATACAAATTCAACATTCAATGCTTTGGACTGTGGTGTGTCTCAAAATATCAGACAGTGTAGACTCAAGATCAAACAACACTTTTTGCGCCGTTTCCATACCCTTTTTTTTTTTTCCTTGATAAGAGTAATTTATACATAGGCACCTATGAGGGAAATTAGTGAATCAATGATGATCACTGAAAATGAAGTCGGGGGTTCGTGTTTCTTGATCGTGACGATGGCCAAATTTATTTTGTCATGTGTGACTGTAATATCTTTTAGTCTATATAAACTATTTTATCACATAAAACCTCCTCCAGCAGTGTATTAAACCCATGACTTATTTTCGATATTACACTATATGATAATACATAAACACTCATGTAAGATCCTCTATGTCTCTTTACGACTCTCCCTTCAACCCCGCCCCCCCCCCCCCAAAAAAAAAAAAAAAAATATATATGGACTTTTCTAAATCCAAACCATTTGCAGCATTGAATATGGTTCAAATGTAACCAGTAACCAGCATGTTCTCCATTTCCCACAACGATTTCCACCCTTTTGAAGAAATGTTACACCGTCTGAGTCACATTCAGTTTTTCGTCTGCAAATGCTTAGTCTAAAGTTTTCTCGTCTGTTAAGGCGGTAAATTCGTGTAGCCCTTTTCCACCACAGGCGAAAACTCCGGGTTTTTTGAAGACGGCAAAGATCAAGATCTCACTGCACAGAGCGTCGTGCTGTCTGATCTCGGATCTATACTGTCCACTTGTTAAGTCAAGGTTATACTATAAAACTCTTTCTGAGTTTCAGTGGACTTTCAGCTTTCGAAAATTGTCGAATTTATATGAGCCATACTCTGTGAAACGAGGGGCTTAATTCATCTGCGAAAAGTATCGACCCAGGTCAGCCTGCGCAGTCCGCGCAGGCTGACCTGGGCCGAAACTTTTCGCTATTGGACAATTTTCTGTATATCCAAGGACCATTCTACTTCGAGATCCAGTTGATTGTTAGACAAAATGGATTTTATGGATCCATAATTATATGATGACTTAATTTGTGCAAGGCGTCACGGAGATGCATTAAACCCCCTTTTGCCAGAGCGTGGCTCATATATTTGTCGCTGAAAGATTTTTTAACCCATATCCGTTTGAATAAGTTAAAAATGATACCTTCAAGTGGATAAAAGAAACCAAATTGTTGTTATTTCAAAGTTATTTCTGGGGGAGATATATTTCCTTATCGGACAATGTAGATCCAAGATCAGACTGCGCGTTACGCGCAGTTTGATCTAGATCTACATTGTCCGCAAAAGACCCTTGAGCTGCTCATAGCAGCCTAAAGGTTAAAAAGTAAATTATAGTGAAATTGGTTTCAGATAGTATACTTTAGTGTTGAATGTCAAGTTTACTGTGGCAGTTTTGTTAATCAACCCTTGAGGGAAAAAAAAGACAACAAAATGCAAGTCATTCATCGTTTACGTGTTTATCCGATACAGTCATTATCTTCTCATTTTCATTCAAGTAGCCGCCCTCTCTCTCTCTCTCTCTCTCTCTCTCTCTCTTTGAAGACAGACAGGCAGACAGACAGACGGACGGACGGACGGCCAGACAGACAGACAGACAGACAGACAGACATTGATTTAATTTATACCTAGATCGGGGTCTGAACTAACCAGCCCTACTCCATTACGTTTGAATTTTTTTCTCGAGGGTTTTCAAAAATTTCTCATATTTTCGGCTTAAGCAGATCTTCAATTTAAGTATATCGTTTGAAATCTTACATGGCCATAATTTTTACGATGCACTAGAAAATCGCTATTGTAATGACTTTCACAAATAATGAAGACACACCATAACCTTTCCTTTGAGGTGCTATAACCCCTTGTTAGTTGCGTTTAAACTTTTACCATACAATCCCGAGTGTTAATGACCCTGAGAAAGAAAGCTTTGGAAAACATAGTGGCAAAAGGAGAAGATGCTGGTAACCAACATTTTCTCTTTTTCCTACAATATTTTTCTACTCTTTCAAGAACAGATTTCATTATCTGGGCCACATTGAATTAGTTGTTTGCAGTTGCTCTGGATTTGGACCAGTCAAGAATTTTGTTGTCTGGTAATGGGTTAACCCTTTCCAAGAAACCATTCGAAGACCATTTATTTGCAGAGGACAATTTCTGAAAATACTATGGCCAAAGGACAAACGAGCAATTTCTCCTTTGGCCAAAATGATTTCATCAATAAAGCAACATCAGTTGCCAAAAGTAAACAAAGCGGATGTCAAATTGCATTTAAATTTAAATCACACCATTTAAACGTATGGAAATAATTTTGTAGACGACAATCTGTTATTGTGAGGTCGGTCCAAGTGTTTGTCGCTTGCAGAGAAATTAATTTCAAAACTGGGTTAAAAGTTGCCAGGTCACTTTTTTTTTTTTTAGTTCACTTTTTGCCTGATTTTAAAAATTGTTTTTCTGCCGGCGACAAATACTTGGACCGACCTCACAATAACAGATTGTCATCTTCTCAATAATTTCCAAATGTTTAAATGGTATAACTTAAATTTAACTGTATTTTAAAACCTGCATCGATTTTTTTTTGGTCGCTTCTTGGCCTTTAATTTTGTATGAATACGCATATCAATTATACATGCATCTTTTCAAAGTTGTGTGCTTTAAGTTTGATTCAGAACGTCACGATTTAACTCTATCAGACGACAGCACTTAACCCTTAGGCTACAAAGCACGATTTCCTGACCTTTTTGCGGGTAGTGTAGATCAAGATTAGACTGCTCAGAACGCGCAGTCTGATCTTGGATCTACACAGTCCGATGAGGAGATATTTTTTTTCCAAAAAAGAAGTTTGAAATAGCAACATTCGGACTATCGCCTTGAAAGTTTCATTTCACTTACTAGTTTTATATAACAGGTTACGGGTTAAACCCTTTCAGCGCCATAGGCGAAAACAGGGACTTTTGTGGACGGCATAGATCAAGATCAGACTGCACAGAACGTGCAGCCTGATCTTTGATCTATGCCCTCCGCTTGTTTGGTACAGCCTATAGGATATAAATCTTCCGGAGACTCAGTGGATTGTATTTACAGCCATGAAAAGAAGCCAAGTTTGCCTATTTCGCGCCGAAAGAGTTAAGACCTGTCTGAATTGAAAGTATTTGCAGATGACAAATTTAATAGCGACGTGAAAACTGAAATTTATCTTAGGAAGTAGGAATATTGTGTGAGAAGGAAAGATACTGGGTACTAGCATTTTCTCATTTCCCTTTTTTTTTTTCAGTTGCCTTCCTTTTAAGGATCGTTAAAACTCGAGACTATCGGTAAAGGGCAATCGTTATAATCCTTCATTTCAGAAATTGTGGCAGGAACTCTGACAATGCGACCCAACGATGACCCATACTTTGATTAGAATGCTCTCTCCCGAAGGCACCTTTTTAACTCACGACCTCCGAATGACGGTCTCTCGGGTCCTTTTGGAACAGAGAACTTCAAGATCAAAACGTCAGTGAAAGTTGACCTTGTTCGTCGACGATAATCCGATGACTTAAAGATATATGAGCCTTGCTCTGGCAGAAGGGGGTTTAATGCATCCCCGTGATCCATGATACCAAGCAAGTCATCACGTAATTATGGATCCATAAAATCCATTTTGTATAACAACCGACTGGTTCATGGGGTACACTGGTCCTTTGACAGGTGGGAAATTGACCAGTAGCGAAAAGTTTCGGCCCGGGTCAGCCTGCGCGGACTGCGCAGGATGACCTGGGTCGATACTTTTCGCAGATGCATTAAGCCCCCTTTTCACAGAGCATGGCTCAATTATCTATACTCGTTTTCAGTCAGTTTTCACTCAGTCTATAATCAATTTCATCTTTATTCTATGAAGTTGTAATTATACATGTATCTTCATGCCAGAGGGTGCCCCTGACGGCTGCAAGGCTGCACAGATTACAACGGATAGAAAATGCACTTCATTTTTTTTTTAGCCTTCAATGAAATCAGTGTTGTCGTTTCAGGTTTTAAATGAGGACAAATACCTCGAATTTCTCTATCCCTTACACCGTGTATATTGGTAATTTATCTATGTTTACACAGCAGACTTAATTCTGTGCCATTCTACATACTTTTAAATAAAACAGCGTTTTTTTTTTTTGTTTTTTTTCCTCTCTGGTTGTAAGGATGTGTCTTTAAGATTTCCAGTACCTTTTATAGGAGAATGAACTGGAGGGGGCAGCAGAATACCCCCATCCCCCTAAATTAAGTGAAAGTCGGATCGGATGCTGTTCAAAAAAGGTAATTCACTTAGTGCAAAGAAGTAATTAAATGATTGACAATTAACTAATTACATAGTTGTTACACTACGAGAATTACAACTGCTACCATAGTATTTTCGAAGCAAACGCAACTTCTCCATTAGGTGTCGCACCACTGCGAGATTGCTTCCAGGTCGTAATAGTCAAAAGTAGTCCGATGTGAAATTTTGCAGTAGCACTTTTGTTGCACTGTTTCATGGAGCTGAGAGGGCTTGGTGGTATATAATTTAGATTTGCTTTCAAATTTAGGTAGTGAAGGACCACTTAGATGTGATTTTATCATATACTGATTGGACTATTTTATATCAGTGGAGGACCAAAAAATTGGGGTCATGGCCGTGAACAGGCATTTTTGAGAGGACAATTTCTAGGGTGCCTGTATTGATTGGGATTTAGCTAAAAACGCAGTCTGTTGACATGTTGTTTTTTATGCATTTTTTGAAGGACTATGACTGTACTTTTGAGAGCAAGAGACGGTAAACCCAAAGTTTTGCCATTAAGCGATTTGTGAAGCTTCAAAGACGGTCAATTTCGCTCTATTTTCAATATGGCAAAAAACCAGTGGTGTGACACCATTAAGGTGCTTAACCAGCAGGGTCCATATTCACCAACGATATCCTCCAAGATTTTCCAAATTTGAAAGTAACACACCTTCTGATTGGCTACACCAAATGGTGTAGCCAATCAGAAGGTGTGTTACTTTCAAATTTGGAAAATTCCAAAGAAAAAGACTAAGAATGTTCTTAAGAATGGTTAGTGAATACGGACCCAGGAATGTAGTAAAGATGAAGCCTATTTTTTTTCTAAATTTTATTCTCTGTTATTTGTATTTGTCTTTCTTTATTTCGTCGCCTTGTGTCTTATTGTCTGCAATACAACAATGCCCGACGTAAACTTTCATGTGTGTGGTATCACACCACCGGTTTTTGGCCACATTTAAAATAGAGTGAAACTGACCATATTTGAAGCTTCATAGATCGCATAATGGCAAAACTATGACTTCTCCGTCTGTCACTCTCAAAAGTACATTCACAGCTCTGCACACACACACACACACACACACACACACACAAAAAAAAAGATCTGTAAACCAGTTGCCTTTCCGCTTAATTCCACCTAACTTAGGCACGCTAGAATTTGTCCTCTCAGGAACACCTGTTCACGGCCATGACCTCAAGATTTTGTTCCTCAAGTGAGACAAAATATTCCTGTCAATATACAATAAAAACACATATAACTTGTTTATAAGTCGTTCCCCACTGCCAAATTTGAAGAAAATCCAAATTATTTTACCTCCAAGCCATCTTGGCACAATGAAACAGTGAAACAGATGTACTTCTGCAAAGTTTTATATGGGGCTACTTTTGATATATACGACCCGGAAGCGATCCCGCAGTGGTGCGACACCTTGTGCAAAAAGTCAAATGACACGCGCAGCAGGAAACAGTTTGATCCATTTTTTTACCTTATGAATAACAACGTTCCAAGCCCCTTGCAAAGTTGACATCTTTAAATGTCAAAGCTATTTCGACAGCTAAAGTCGAGAAAAGAATATGGCAAGTGGACAAAGTAGTCTACACATTTTTTTCTTTCTCACTTGAAAGAATATTTTCGAAAGGCCCTATGCGAACCAGCTGAACACAAAGTAAATAGGCTACATGAGGTCCGATAGATTTAAAACCTTTAATCGCTTTTCGCGTCATGCTATTTGTAGACGGTTTTAAACAAGATCAGACTGCACTGAACTCGCAAATCTAACCTTGATCTCTTCTGTCTCCTACAGTATCAACTTAAGTAACAATGGCAAAAAGATTTCTACATTTCGAGAGGAATCATTTTATCATGATTTTACATAACGAAAAGGGTGTATTTATTTGTTGGCGAACGATGAGTTAAACAAACAAGGATCCAATCTCTTGATAAAACAAGACTTAAACTCTTATCCTGACGTTCGAGAAGTAAGATGTATTATGCGGAGAGTGTAGAGCAAGATCAGCCTGCACATACGTGCAGTCTGATCTTGCTCTACACCCTCCGTTGCCCAATTAGAAGTTTCTGTCATGTAACCCCCATTCCAAGCCAGTAAACTTAACGAAATCTATTTTTATAAACGTTCACAATTTAAATACGTAAGGATAAGGGCTGAGTCTATACACCCGGTATGTCAGTGTAAAGATATTTTCATTATATTTTGATATTCCAAAAAAGGATCTAGTTGGACTTTGGAGTGTTATGTTTGCTTGTCTTTTATAACAGATGTACATCATTGCTCAAAACGGATATACACTTTAAAGGTAAACTTTTGAATATGTGGATTCTTTTTGTTCAGTGACCATTTGTATGACAAAGCCATGATCTTAGTCGGCGTATTTAACAATGGAATTTGATAAAGAGATTTCATGTTATGGCTATATTTAAATTCCTGTTCCATTCAGTGGCTCTGTAGGTGGTAAACATGATATACCCGGGTTTCGGGTTCAAATAGCAAGCTCAGCTGGCATTCATTTTCATGTTCGGTGAAGCTTATTTCGACAAGGACCCGTACCTATAAAATTTGAGTTTGAATCCTCTACTGGCTTTATAAATGACCAATGCTCTGTGAAATGGGGGCTTAATACATCGCCGCGATGCATGACGGTATTGTACATCCCTAACATCCGTTTTGTTTAACAACCAACTGAATCATGAGGTACACTGGTCCTTTGACACGCAGAAAATTGACCAGAAGCAAAAAGTTTCGGCCCGGCTCAGCCTGCGCGGACTGCGCAGGCTGACCTGGGTCGATACTTTTTGCAGATGCATTAAGCCCCCTTTTCACAGAGCAGGGCTCAAATAATTAAACATAAAGCTCTACATATTGCGCAGTCCGCGCTGGCTGTTCTGGGCCGAAAATTCTTGCTTGTGGTCAATTTCCTGCATGAGGATTCAGTAGGTTGTTAGACAAAAAGGATTTTAGGGCTGCATAATACTGTGATGACTTGCTTGGTATCACCACAGGCCTTTGAAACTCTATTTGTCTATCACGCAACACCAAAATTTTGGCTGGAGTTATAGTGGTGAGGTATATAATAAAAGGAATATTATTACAACAGTCTGCATTTCTGCGTGGTCGGATCATGTCTCGTTGCGTGTGTAAAGAGATGCGCATCGGATTCGACTGAAGGTCGCATCCGATACGCATCTCTTTACACACTCAACTCAACATGATCCGAACACACAGAAATGCGGACTGTTGTAATATTCCATATTTATAAATACACCTATTGAGAAAATTACAATTATAGGCTTACACATTTTACTTAACAATCTTAATGTCTCTTTTGCATGCCTATTTGTTTTGTTTATAACGCTTGTTTTCGACGTTTTTCTTTTTTCCCAACTATATCACGATTGGGACGGGCGCACAGTGCACGCATCCGAGCGTTCCTTTAGTTTTTGTTACTAAAAGTTTGTACAGTACTCTTTTTAATCGACTTGCTGTATACCTACATACGCGTAAATAATTTGCAATCAGTCATACCGCAACGATTATTATGAGACAAAGTTGGACGTGCATATTCGGTTATCTCCATACGCTATTATTATTATATATATTACGAGCCATGCTCTATGAAAAGGGGGCTTAATGCATCTGCGAAAAGTATCGATCCAGGTCAGCGTGCGCAGTCCGCGCAGGCTCACCTGGGCCGAAACTTTTCGCTATTGGTCAATTTTCTGTATGTCCAAGGACCATTCTGCCTGATAATTAAGTCGGTTGTTCAAAAAAATGTGGCTATTATGGATCCATAATTATGTGATGGCTTGATAGGTATAGTGCATCACGGAGACGCATTAACCCCCCTTTTGCCAGAGCGTGGCCCATATATGAGCGGAGCTGTGAGAAAAGGGGGTTTGATACAACATAGCGTATTATACCAAGCAACTTGTTGGATAGTAAACATTCTTTTTGTCAAAAAAATCGATGAGAACAGGAGGTCGCTGGTTCGATCCCCGGCTTGGCCAATTTCTTTCCGGGGATTGATGATAGTCACTCATTGCGACAGGATTCATTCCTCTCTCACCGCTGACCATTGTTTCGACTATGGTTATGTGGGAAACCAGCCAGTGGCTTGGAAAGAATATTATGCGGAGTACTGGTAAAAGAAACTCCAGGAAAGCATGGATAGGTGCACTGGCCGCCGCGATATAACTGAAATAATGTTGAAAACGGCGTTAAACCCCATACAATCAATCAATCAATCAAAGAATCATGAATCATGAAGTAGAATGGTTCTTTGACATGCAGAATTTTTCCTTATAACAAAAAGTTTCGATCCAAGGGTTTACCGGTCAGGGTTGGGACTGTGCAGGCTGACGTGGGTCGATACTCTATGCAGATGCATTAAAGCCCCTTTCTACAGAGCATGACTCAATTATATAGTGACTATAAATATCGTACCACGGTTGTAATAAACTCGTTTCATCTAAGTTCCCTATTGACAGTACACTTGAAAGATGCTTGAGAATTCATCCTGAGATTTGCTGTTATCGCCGATTATGAACGATTTATTGTGTATACCAGCATAATGGAAACCATGCTAACTCTTAGACCTTTTGCAGACAGTATAGATCAAGATCAGACTGCACAAAACGTGCAAGAACGATCTACACTATCCGATACGGTGAGTTTTTTTTTTTTCCCAGAAACAAACACTTTGTAATCTATTAGCTGGAAATCTCCATTCTCTTCTGTTTAGCAACTCAAGGGTTAATATACAAAAGACTAGAGACGTCTAGAGAAACGTTGAGCGAAATATTCCTAACCTTTTCAACCCTGAGAACGATGCTTATGTGTAAAGTAGAGATCAAGATCAGATTGCACAGAACGTGGACAGTTGGATGCTTATGTGGAAGTATAGATTAAGATCGGACTGCACAGAACGTGGACAGTTGGATGTTTATGTTGGAGTATAAATTAAGATCAGACTGCACAGAAAGTGGGTACTTTGATGTTTGATCAAGAATAGATCGAGATGACAATGGACAGAACATGCAGTCTGATCTTTGATCCAAAATTTCCAATGAATTAGGGGCCTCAATTCAGGACTGGCTGGGAAGAGAATCCTCGACAGACTGAAAACTGAGTGGTGTTTTAACAGACCTTTTGAGGATACTGTCTGATAAGGAAATATCCTGTTTACAAAAAAAAAAAAAGAAAAGAAAAGAAAAAAATGAAATAGCTTTATTCGGGTATTTACTGTGTTCTTATGAAGTTTTATGAAACTTATTTAGCTGGATAAGGGTTAATATTTCACAGTACGAGGATGCAATGTTCAAGTATATATACCTGTTTGACTCTTAGCCGTTTTCAAAATTGTTTCAGTTATGTATAGAGGCAGCCAGTGCAACTTGTCAACTCTTTCTCGGAGCTTCATTTTTTTTTAAACCAGTGTTCCGCGTGATATTCTATCCAAGCCACAAGCTGCTTTTCCACATAATGTCACATCGTCAAAGCAATGTTCAGTAGTTTCGTGATGACTATCATCAGTCCTTGGGAAAAAAATGCCTGGCTGAGAATCGAAACCGGTGGCTCCAGGGTTTGAAACCCGATAGATTACCCACTGAGCAACCGAGCTCGGCTACAGGGCTCCAGGTTGATTTTTTTTATCTAAAACTGTAGCTCTTATGTTAACACTGAATTCTGGGACTAGCTATCTGATTGGTCCCGGCATTTTATCTGCTAGTTTTGGACTTTTGAATTAAGAAATTAACTCTTCGCCAAACAATGGCCCGATCATACGATGGCTTTTGAAAACAAAGTGGGACTAGGAGAACATTCTGGTCAACAAAGAATTTCTCGTTGTTTCACGAGTTTTTCTTCCCTATCAAAGACAAAATGAATCAATTTGAACCTCCCTTTAATTGTCGTCTGCAAATGCTTTAAATACGGATCAGTCATATTTTAATTTTGTAGTTTGCGACTGTGTACAGTAATTTATATAGTAAATAGCTGAATACCGTCTCAGAACTTTACATGCTTGGCCCGCATTATCGATGATTCAACCCTTTCCCAAACAATCCCTGGAAAAAAATAAAGCTTTTGAAAACATTTTGGGAAAAGGAGAAAATGCTGGTAACCAGCATTTTCTCCATTACCAAAAAGTTTTCTACTTTTTCTAGACAATTCGCATCATTTTAGTCACACTGAACTTGCCGTTTGCAATTTCGTTCAATATGGCCGATCCTTAAAGATATATCCTTAAAGCCAAAGAGAAACTTAAAACGTTGTTAAAAATTTTATATACTGTAGAATGATTCAGAATTATTAAGCTGTGTAAACGTAGATTAATTGCCGATATGGTGCAAGGGATAAACACATGTATCGGAGATTTTCGATTTAAAACGGAAAACATCACAACAGTGATTTCTTTGAAGGCCACCAGAAAATGAAATGCATTTCTATTCGTCGTTATCTATGCAACCTTACAACCGTCAGGGACAACATTTGGTATGAAACACAAGAACGGTTCTAGTTTGATAAAACAAAGCCGAAACAGCTTAAAAACTGTCTGAAAACGAGTAGAAATGTATCTTTAAGTTTTTGCCGTTTTTAAAGAGATAATAGTTGGCTGCCACATAAAAAATAATCGTTCTTTATCTACAAGAACACAGTTGTATGGCGACATGAACAACACGAGCTGTTTGTATACTCAACAGGGGTCAAACTGTGTATAACCCTAACTCTATAAACCTTTCACTAACAGTTTATATTATTGTTTGTTTTTGGGAATACATATTTAAAACCACGAACCGTGGCGGGATGGTGTAAACATTATCGAGTTGGGTTTATAAATTATCTCGTCACGGTACGTGATTTTAAACCTGTTATCCCAAAAATAATCAATAATATAAACTGATAATGAAAGGTTTATTGAGTGAGAGCTATACCGGGGCAGTATGATTCATTGTTGCTTCAGTCATAGCCGCCCCCATGCCCCCCCCCCCACACACACACAGAGCAAAGTTAGGGTTGTATATACGTATACGAAACTTTGTGTCATGTACAGTTTTTAACTAATCTGGTTGCAATTTTAAAACTTAAGCTGCTTAACAAATTAACCCTTATCCTGCTGAATAAAAAGAAATGAAATTTTATAGCAGATAGTAGAAGCCCAAAACTTTCTTGTTTCAAAGGTATTTCTGGAGGAAAGATATCTCCTTATCGGACAGTGTAGATCAAAGATCAGACTGCACGTTCTGTGCAGTCTGATCTTGATCTACGCTGTCCGCAAAAGGTCGGTGGGTCGCGATAAGCAGCCCAAGGGTTAAATAAAACTTTAAAACTTTCAAGCCGACAGGAAAAACCCTACTTCAAACTTATATTTGGAGCAAACTATCTCTTTCTCGGATAGTGTCGATCCAAGATCAGACTGCACGTTCTGTGCAGCCTGATCTTGATCTACACTGTCCGCAAAAGGTCAGCGAGTCGCGTTTAGCAGCCTAAGTGGTAATCGAAGCCATTCCACTATAGAAACTTATGCTTTTGCAGTGTTCATGATGATTGATTGAGTATTTCAGTACTTATGGCGCTTTGATTTTTTTCCTGGTCAAATAACAAGGTAGATTGGTTACCTCCCCTGATATAGCAAGTGTATAGACCCTTTTAGTCTCTGACCACTTCCTGGTAACGAGACCGGAAAACTGCGCATGCGCACTCCTGTAGGGCAAAAAGACCAAATAAAACAGTGGCAGATTATTGAAAGTGTACACAAAATTGTTCAATTATGAGCGATTATATGAAAAGCTTACTCCCAGAAGCAAAGAAACGATAATCAGACTTATTTGCTAAGGGTTCAGTAACGTCGAAGAAAACGATCCGTATTTTAGTGAAATTAAAAGACGTAAAAAAAAAAAAACGTGTCGCTGTTTTGGGTTGACGTTATCATCAAAGAAAATGTTAACCGACCCCAGGCAGTAACAGACAAACCCCGTGAATCATGGGCTGGAACACTGCTGGATTGGGAAAAATGCATATTACCAGCATTATTTACCTTTTGCCGCAGTGTTTCCACAAGCCCATTGATGTAGGGTCGTTAATTAAGACGAGGGAGGGTTAGGTAAAGGGTTTATAAAGGGTAACCATCTGATATATCACACATTGTTAGTGTAATCGACAGTACAGTGGATATTTTGTTTAATTTCAATAGCGGAGGGTGTGGGTCGAGATCGGCATTGTTCATGCTGTTACCTCTAATAGTTTAGAGATAGTGTATTGTGATCAATTTCATCATGAAACATATTTTGGCGCAGACGTATTTGAAAACACGAATGAATGAATGAATGAATGAATGAATGAGCGAGCGGATGGATTGATAGATGGATGGATGGATGAACTAACGCACGAACGAAGAACGAACTAACAACTGTATATTGCCCTCTTGTCGTCTGCGACTGCTCTTTCCATAATGGCTTTCCACCAGGGATCATTTGTAACATGTAATTTGGAAACATTTCTTTTCTGAAAACAATGTTGGAAAATGTTGAAATAATGTTTACCAACATATTCTCTTTTTCTCACAATATTTGAAAAGCTTTCTTTTCTCTTGGTCTTAAAGATTTCTGATTGTTGGGTAAAGGGTTAAATGGAAATTGTAACAGTAATTAGTTGAACACAGTGTATACGGGGAGGCATTTTGGCATGTCATATACTGTACGTGATAATGTAGGGAAACAATATAGACCTAAGCCTTAACCCTTAGCCTCCGTTACGTGACGGTGATCTTGAATTTATTCTGCGAAAAGCATAATGAGAGATCTGTTTGCACATGAAGGTAGCGTGGTCTTGAAATACACGATTACAAATCCTAATTATGGTTTAAGTAACGTTAATTAAGATTTATGACATAAACTGCATGCGAATTCCTCTTGTGCTGGTCAAAAATATAAGTACGGTAGGATATGGGTCAAAAATTAATAACATTAAATGACGATGGTCAATAAAATACAAAACATTAACGGTGAAAAATCTCTTTAAAAAACATACGAGATCAAACAAATAATTTGAATAAAATATACGGGGATGCGTTTAGGGGATGTTTTAACCAATTCGTCATGGAAATTGCGGACGTTTTAACCAAGAGTAACCCGTTTTGACACTGGGACGTTTAAGCCAGATACTAATTAACTAAGCTGTTTGTACATCCCGGTGCACAGCATGATAACGGCATCCTGTGACACGATTGATCTCCACAGATTTTAATCAATAAAATCTTTCGACAAAGCCAAAACATTGCATGTGAAAATAGCTTTCAACAGTGGTGATATTGAACTTTTTGCCCTACAAACAGTGCGCATGCGCGAAAACTGGAATTCTGGGATCGTATTTCCTTGGCAACGAACGGCGTTGTAAAAGGGTCTATAGGGATCGGTACAGGCTACTAAAAACGGGCGGAATTCTGTCCGTCTATTTCTAGAACAGCCATGACGCAAGACTAATAGAGATTCATGGGAGGTCACTCTCACATCGAAAGCAGAGGATTTTCCGATATTTTTGACCTCACGAATAAGTGAATTGTATTTTTGGTATCACCTTTTATGTTTACGTCTGCTAATATTCTTTGTAGTTTCGATTACCAATTTCAAATTGTGCAAAATATCGCAGTGTTACCTATACAGCCAAACTGGAAATGTGTAAGTCGCTCTGATTGGCCATTCTGTGATATACATGTAGCCCAATCGAAAGGAACGACACAATAGCCTGTACCAGTTGTAATATGTATATCTACAACGGGGACCAGATAGGTTATCAATAAAGTAAATAAGGTGACATTTCCGCTATGAGTCATGAAGGTACAATGTTTTGTCATGATAATGAATAAAACAAATAAGTAGATAGACACATAAATGAATTAATAACGATTATTTGTATGGCAATATTAAACTTACACTTAATAAGTTTTCGTGTTGCTAAGGTCTTGTACAATGTATAGGGTTGTAACCAATGTGCCGAGGTAAGGTCATTGAATATGCAAATGTCTCGGCTTGTCAAACATTATTATTATTATTATTGTTATTATTATTCAGGCTACTTCAAACATACAAGTAACCGTTACTAGTAACAAAAGGATGATGGAACTTTTTAATAATATGATATCTACCTCTATATATGAGCCGTGAAAAGGACGCTTACTGCATATCCATGATTTTCGTAGGAGTGTCCTTGGGCAAGACAGTTCAGAGCGCCAGAATATTACTAGTGAAACTTTGGATGAACACAAACATGCGCAATGTCGACATGATATGACTGAAATGTTGTTGAAAGTTTCGTAAAACATTAATAAATCAATCCATCCATCCTTGAATCCATCCATCCATCCATCCATCCATCCATGAATCCATCCATCCATCCATCCATCCATCAATCAATCAATCAATCAGTCCATTTATCCATCCATCCATCCATCAATCAATCAATCAATCAATCAATCAGTCAATCAACCAATTCATCAATTACTGTAAACTGCAAACTTTGTCAAATAACTTCGACATGCAGAAAATTAACTGCAAACTTTGTCAAATGACTTCGCAGAAAATTTACAAATACCAAAATGTTTCGAGCTCTTTCAGCTTGCGCGGACTGCTCAGGCTGACATGGGTCAATACATTTGGCAGGTGTATTAAACCCCCTTTTTCACAGAGCATGGCTCAGATCTATCGATATAGGAGAAATTTTAGTACGCTCTATTCTCTAAATTATTCAATGACTGGTAGAAATGATAATGTCAAGTTTCCCCCCTTCCTTCCCCATCTACGCTTTCAAATGTTCAAAAGCTTTTCAGCTCTATACAAATAGGGAAATTTGATACAAGTATTAAAATAAAATTTAAACAAATCGAGTGTGGGATGAAAATATAGGGGGTTTTACCTCATCCCATGTGTCTTTAAATTTTATAAACTTTTCAAAATATTCTCCAAACTTAAACGTTTGCATTCTTTTATTGACTGTAGACGGCGTGTGAAAGAACTCAAGATGAAAGCCGGATTTTACGAGAAAACTTAACCCTTAGGCTGCCAAGCTTGACTCAAGGACCTTTTTGCGTACAATGTAGATCAAGATCAGATTGCACAAAACGTGCAGTCTGATCTTGGATCTACATTGTCTGATAAAGAGATAATTTTCCCCGAAAAGTAACTTTGAAATAGCTTTACTTATGTTTTTACTATCGACTTGAAAATTTCATCTTAGCTATATAGCAGGTTACGAGTTAAGTTTCCAGTTTTGCTAAAATCTGCTAAAAGACTCACTTTCTGACTTAAGTTGAGATTGTTATTTGAGACGCATTTTACTAGCATTAGCAGACGTTAGGAACGTCCTCAAATTGTGAGTTGACACAGTGTTTCAAACTCAGCTCAGAAAAATAATAGACGTTAGTCTTTTAACTCTTTACCAAACGACAAAATTTTAGACTAGTCCAAATTGAAAGCAATTGCAGACGACAAAATAAATGTGACTCAAAAATTGAAATTTGTTTTGAAAAAGATAGAAAAAATGGTGGGAAATGGAGAAAATGCTGGTTACCAGCATTTTCTCCTTTTCCCACAATGTTTTCAAAAGGCTGCCTCTTTCTCGGGGTCGTTAAAACACGGGATTGTGTGGTAATGGTTAAATGACTTAAGGCCATTTATTTTGCTGAGTTGTGTCTGAAACATTGAGTAAACTCAGGTTTTGAGAACGTAACTAAAGTCTGTAAATGTTGGTGATATGAATCTTAAATATCGAAGTCAAGAAACGTAGTTGGTTGGCGGATTTATTTCATGCTTCTAGCCCCTATTTTGTTGGAAATTTCATCAAAATCCAGAACAGTTGTTTTCGGTTATTCCCCGTGGCGTACCCCCCCCCCACACACACACAAAATAACGCATTACAATATTACGTAAAGCACGAGAAACATAGCGTAAATTATGTCCTATTTCCTTCCCTATTTGAAAGGCACGCGCTGATTTCCTAGTGCGCGGGAACTATTGTTTCCGCCTTCAGTTGAAGAGTTAGAGAATATAAAATATACGCTGTGTTGCTTCAATACAATAATGGATAAAATTAACAGCTATTAATATTGATTTTTTGTATACGAGTATTTCGAAATGTAACACATTGTTTTATTTATTTAGGTCTTTATATAAACTTGCCCCACTTAAAGTTATAACAAATTATCCTTTTCAAGATGAAACATTATCGACGTTAAACCAAAGTAGTACATTTCCTGTAAGACCACGAAGTCTCCATTCGGCAAAACTCGGGCGATCTGTTGGTCAAATCTCTCGGCTGTAATACAATATTTCTTCGCGAGAAATACACCGCTTTACCTTTTTTACAATCGTAAGACTTCACACATAAAAAAAGAAAAACGCACACGCACACACCAGTTACAATTTTCTATGAAAAATTTTCTAAAGAAATTCCGCCGACAAACAGATGGCGAATTCAATTTTTAACGTTGCCTACTAATTGGCAGATTTCATTCACAGTTTAAAGAATATGAAAAGCCTCACCGTGATAGTTGATGCCATTGCTAATCGATTTACAGTGTGCAACCATGTTAAAGATCATGTGACTGATAGCACTTCAAAATTGATTCTTGATTAGGACGAGGTTAGATTTAGTTACGGAATCAGCCGAGTTATGACGGATGCAGTTGTCTCGATATTGTTGATTTTCATGACAAGTGCTGATCACTCTTGTGTTAAAGTGCAAGAAATACGGGTACACGCAAGGGAGACGTATTTTAAAATTTATTCAGACGGCTCGGACCTCTGAATTAACAGGCCCGACCAAAGGTCAGCCAGAGGTTGAACTAATTATTTTTTTTTTTATCCGATTACCAAGTAATACAAAATTCGTCACCTTCACACCTTAAACTATATAATTTATGTTAATAACTTTTATACAAAGATTTGGAGATTTGGCGTTTTGAATAGTTTAACTTTTTACCACATAATCCCGAATTTTCACGATCATTTGTAAGGCAGTTTTTGAAAACATTGTGGAAAAAGGAGAAAATGCTGGTAACCAGCATTTTCTCCATTTCCCATAATGTTTTCTGCCCTTTTTAAGACAAGAAGTTAAGATTTGAGTAACATTCAATTTGCCAATTTGTCATTTGCAAATTCTTTCAATTTGGACAATTCTAAATCAAAGTACGAATTTGATTGATTGACTGATTTTATGGTGTTTAACCCTATTTTCAACATTATTTCAGTTATACAGCAACGGCCAGTGCACATATCCATGCTTTCCTGGAGTATTTTAACCAGTACTCCGCACAATATTCTTTCCAGGCCACTGGTTGCTTTCCCAAATAGCCACCGTCGAAACTTGAGGGAAGTATGAATCTGCTGCAATGACTATCATCAATCCTCGGAAAGAAGCCGGGGATCGAACCAGCGACCTCCTGTTCTCATGTCCTGTATGCTACCGACTGAGCTACCGGGGCTATGCATGCTATTGGTTGACTATCATCCAGTTTAAGTTTATCCCTTGACCTGCTAGAAAAATTAAATGAAACTTTCAAGCCAGTGGTAAACACCTGAATATTGCTATTTCCAAGATACATTTTGGAGAAAATATATCCTCTTATCGGACAGTGTAGATCCAAGAAAAGACTGCTGATCTTTGCAGCCTGATCTTAATACACACTGTCCACAAAAGGTCACTGAGCCGCAGTGGGGCTGGTAAAAGAAATTCCATGAATGCATGGATAGGTCCCTTCATGTTATCACCGAAATAATGTTGAAAACGGCGTTAAACACCATACAATCAATAAGTCAAAATCCAATAGTGCAAGATGTAGTGAACTATTTAACTCTTTACAAACCGAAATTCAAAACTATTATAGACACAAATTAAATGTTGCTGAATTGATGAAACCTAATTCCTAAAGGACAGAAAACAATGTGGAAATAGGAGAAAATGCTGGTTACCAGGGATTCTTCCCCAGTGTCATTAAAACTCCGGATTGTGTGGGAAAGGGTTAATATTCTAAACGTAAAATAACAGTTTAACATAACAGTTTAACTGTACACAATGCTTTAAAAAATGAATGACTGAAGGAATGATAAGGGTTGCCTGTCCAGTGAGAGTTAATGCAGCTGGGATTTGCTACAAGTTGCATAGGTGTATCTATTTTTAGATTCATTCATAAGGTTACAGTGGTGTAGGAATAACTGATAATAGCCTGCTTTGCATAGGTCACTTAATTTACATATAAGCAAAGATCTTGTACCTAATAAATGACATCTTGTTCAGTCTATTACTTTGCAAGAAGACATGTCCAAATTGGAGTGGTAGAGATTTAGTGGTTTTTGTAAAAATTGTCATATATAACAGAATTAGGATTTCTAATAGAAAGAAGTATTTTACTGTGAGGCAGTATTTGGCAACTGTGGGTTTTTTTTTTTTTTTTTTTTGTTTACTTTGACTCTGGGTCAATCATGACTCCTATAGACTAGCTTCGCTAGTCTAAAAACTGTCTTTAAGAGTTATGTCCCACCAGATTACACAGAAAGTTTCGCACTGGCATTGATGGCCCTGTATAGCTCCAGTGGACCAGTTTTGTCTTTGAAGGAAGAGAACGATGAGTGAATTTCGATTCTAAATAGTTACAAAGACAAAACTGGTCCACTGGAGCGATACAGGGCCATCATGGTCGTCTTGTTGTCAGCTTGTACCGAGCCTTATCATACATGTAGTTGTTGTTTCGTTTGTGTAATGTTTTTTATCAATCAAGTTTTTATCGAAGTTTCGCTAACAGATTGATCATCGTAAATAACTTTACTGTGGTAGTTGGTATTGTTGATAATAGGAAATTCAAGGGCGCTGCCAGGCTTCAGATCAGGTCTTCTAATCTAAATCACTAAAAAGAAACTTTCATGTCGATAGTAAAAACCCAATTATAGCTACTCCATAGTTGTCCTCAGGGGAAAAAAATATCTCCTTATCGGACAGAGTCGATTCAAGATCAGACTGCACGTTTTGTGCAGTCTGATCTTGATCTACACTGTCCGCAAAAGGTCAGTGAGTCGCGCTTAGCAGTTTAGGGATTAAATAGAAACCTCCTTGATGGTGTCGCACCACCGCGAACTCTTTCCGGGTCGTAGTCGTCAAAAATGAACTTTGACAGCAAGCATTTTTTGCTACACTGTTTTATCTGGGAAAAAAAGTGGAAGGACAGATCTAAAACATGTTTCTTGTGTTGATTTGATGATTTGTAGTGAAACTGAATGCAAGTTTGGCATTTCCTGCGGAAATAATTTGTGCCCGTGACCATATCACAGGACGTAGCCTACCAGTACTAAGAAGAGGCCCCCCCCCCCCTTTTTTTTTTCACCGTAATTTTTCAATGTAGTTGTGTTTGAGGTGGAATATGGTGGAAAATGAAATCAGTTGGAGGTGCGATTTTCTAAGAAACGTTTTGTGTGAGCACTGGACATACGGGTATATTTGATAGAAATAAACAACAAAGCTGTGAGCTTGCCTGTAAAAGTTCAGCAGAGGGACAAAGATGGCGATTTTCACTCCATTTTCAATGTAGCAAATATGAAATACAGTTGTTCAACATCTGATACGGAAAAGGTTATAATCACTTACGGAGTGAGCCTTCTGAAAAACAACCCAGATCCATTTTTTTACGACGTCGAGAAACAATACTTTTAAAAATATTATGGAAAAGGGAGAACATGCTATTAACCTACCCACATTTTTCCTTTTCACACAAGGATTTCTGACATTTTCAGTGATGTAAGCCTGTTACTTTGTCGTCTGCAAATGAGCCATGCTCTGGCAAAAGTGGGCTTAATGCATCTCCGTGATCCATGCTACCGATCAAGCCATCGCATAATTATTATGGATCCATTATAGCGATTTTTTGAAATAAGCGACTGAATCATGAGGTAGACTGGTTCTTGGACATACAGAAAATTGACCAATAGCGAAAAGTTTTGGTCCAGTCAGGCTGCGCGAACTGCGAAGGCTGACCTGGTCGATACTGTTCGCAGATGCATTAAGCCCCTTTTTCACAGAGTTTTGATATGGGTCATGCTTTAGCAAAAGGGAGCTTAATGCATCTCCTTGGTGCAGTGTACAAAGCAGGTTAGTAAACAATTAGGGACCCATGACAACAAACTGTATCCCGAGATAGACTGGTCCTCGTGTTCGCAAAGCAAGGTGTCGATCACTAAGTACCATTGGCTTGCGAAGATGACTTGCCCTTTGACCTGCAGAAAATTGACCAATAGCAAACGGTTTCGACCAAGGTCAGCCTGTGCTGACTGCGTAGGCCGACTTGGAGAAATACTTTTTGCAGATGCATTAAACCCCCTTTTCACAGAGCATAGGTCATATAAGCGAACGCGTATTGTGGCCTTCGATCTCCGCTCGGCCATGAAAGAAGTCAAGATGAAGTAGAACATGCTTTTTCACTGCCAATGTCGACTTAATTATCTTTTGCGAACGGCTTAGACCAAGATCAGACCGCACAGAACGCGCAGTCTGATCTTGGAACTACACCGTTCGCCACCTTATGCTTAACTATGACCTAAATATCGTCAACAGTTAGATTGGAAATTTTTCTTTTAAAGGCTTTTGAAAACATTATGTAAAAGGAAGAGAAAGTACTGAAACACCGCATCTTCTCCTTATCCCATGTCTTGTACCCTTTCAACAGTGAAGAATGTCTCTCGAGAAACATGACCGACCGACCGACCGACTGGTAGACAGGGTAGCTGGTTGGCCGACCGATTGATTGATTGTATGGTGTTTAACGCCATTTTCAACGTTATTTCAGTTATATCGCGGCGGCCAGTGCACCTGCCCATGCTTTCCTGGAGTTTCTTTTACCAGTACTAAGCACCATATTCTTTCCAAGCCACGGGCTGTTTTCCCACATAACCATCGTCGAAACAATGGTCAGCGGTGAGAGAGGAATAAATCCTGTCGTAATGACTATCATCAATCCTCGGAAAGAAATTGGCCGAGCCGGGGATCGAACCAGCGACCTCCTGTTCTCAAGTCCTGTACGCTACCGACTGAGCTTCGAGGGCTCGGCTGGCCGACCGAACGCGACCGACTGACCCACTGATAATTAGAATGACAGCTAGACAAACAAAATACTGGTACGACCTCAGCAAAACAGACAAATAGACTGACTGACAAACAGAAAGAATGACAGACAGAAAGATAGACCTACCGACTATTACTGACCGACAGCCTATTACTGACTGACCGACCGACCGACCGACCGACTGACTATATTACTGATTATATAACTGACTTAATATATGACTGAATGACAATATGACTGACTGACTATATGACTGACTGACAATATGACAGACTATATGACCGATTGACTATATGACTGACCTACAATATAACTGACTGACTATGTGACTGACTAACTATATATCTGACTATATGACTGACTGACAATATGACAGACTATATGACCGATTGACTATATGACTGACCTACAATATAACTGACTGACTATGTGACTGACTAACTATATCTCTGACTATAAGAATGACTGACAATTATGGCTGGCTGGCTGGCTGGGGATTGTTATGAGGTAAGCCGTTCAGTACAACGGGCAAAAAAAGACGGATATTGTGGAAGACACTTTAATACGGTAAATATAACTTATCCCTTAACCTGCTAAGCGCGACACAAGGACCTTTTGCGGACAGTGTAGATCAAGATCAATGTGCAGTCTGATCTTTGATATACAATGTCCGATACGTTTTTTTCTTTTTTTTCTTCCCGCTGAAATCAACTTACGGTTGGGTGGATGTTTTATTTATTTCGCGGCTTAAGGGTTAATTCAAGGACTTTATGTCGGTTATGGTACACAGCACTGTTGGAAAATGAAAGAAAAGCACGGTTATCTGATATCGTCTTGCCCCTTTTCAACAGTATTGTCAAAAATAACACATTTTCTCCATGTCGTTGAAACACGGGGGTCGTTCGTTCACGGGTACTTAAAACACCTGAGGCTTAGTGCATCTGCGAAAAGTGTCGATCAGGTCACCCTGCGCAGTCCGCGCAGGCTGACCTGAGCCGAAACTTTTCGTTATTGGTCAATTTTCAGTATGTCAAAGGACCAGTCTTCCTTATGATTCAGTCGGTTGTGAGACAAAATGAATTTTATGGATCTATAGTAGT